>OY979718.1:4210000-5410000 GCA_963855995.1 Muricea muricata
AAAACCTTCAGCTTCGGGTTCTTCTTGAACATATCTGTTATAACTTTATTGGTAGAAGGACTGGGTTTTGGTGATGACTGACACGAGTGATCTCCGTTCTGGCAAAACTGTAACAAGCCGCAGTGTATCATTAAATTCCCATATTTTCCGCGCATTGCAATTGACAAATAACCCGTCACATCCGCAATGTTCGCATTTGGCTTTGTTCTCTTTTATCTTAAAGTGTGACGATTGGGTTGGTTATATTCTATCATGAAATCACAATGCGGATTTTCGCAGCGATATGATCCCTTACACTTTGCTAATCTTCGAATACCAGAATGTCCGCGACGCTTTGAGGGTACATAGCGTTGCCATTGACGGCCATCCCGAGAAAACTCCATTCTCTTATTGATACTGAACTTTTGGTGATATTTACAAAGACCATTTATGTCATTTGAGAGCGCATCAACGTTCTTAATGGAACGCCTTTCCAGGTATTAGAGGAAGATACATTCGGCCACAGAATAATAAATTGCGCTGTTTGTGGCACCACTTGTTTGTGAAGAACTCGAACTTTCACTCTCACTTTCGCTGGAAATTGACTCATTTTCATTCGTATTGTTGGACTCGTTCTCGTCATCACTTGAATCGATTGTCAAGCATGAGTATTTGTTTGATGTCGTTACGGAAGCTCCAGTTCTGTAAGAGTTCGAATCAGACTTACTTGTAGCGTTGACACCTGCAGTATAGTAGAAATTAATTTTATTAGCGAACATAAACCGTGCACACATTTTCTGAAAAAATCGTATTAAGCCTGTGACAAAAAAAAAGTTGGAAAGGTTACTTGGGTGGCCAATTTAAAAAAATGAGATATCAGAATTTTAAATTAAAGTACTTTCACTATTACACTACCCATTTAAAAGTATGGCTGTGCCTCCCTTCCACCTGCAAAGCAGGCGTGCAAAGTTGTTTGTGCAAAGTTGAATTTTTTTTTATAGTACGGTCTTCTAATTACTGCCAACAATGCATGCAGTGGGAGGGGGGGGGGGGGGGAGCAATACTATCAACTAATGCTATGAACTTGCTAATTTTATGAATTCATCATGTGCAAGTCTTAATATATTTTGTAAATGATTGTGAGATATAAGAAATGTCGTCTAAAGTAACCTAAAAATATTTGAAAGTTATTTTGGGTTTTTAAACGAATAGACGTTTTACCATCTCTTGCGTTCCATTTTGTTAATTATTTCTGAGTAATAGGGTTGTGAATGGGCTTGTAACGCAGCTCAAAATGAGAGGGGAAAGTACATTTATTCAATAAATATGGAAATGTAATTTTCAGGAGACTGCCGGGAAAATAGAGCAAACAAGGAAACAAAGCCATTTGACTAAAGAACTATAAACGTTAAGCAATTAAGGTCTATTGACCAGAGCATTTATTACGTGTACTTTCATCCTGTCTTTCACTTTTGATGATACCCACATTCAAAATTGCATCGTAATGCTGTCCAAGTTTAGCCATATGGATTATCTGTCGGAAGGGCCTTGTTTTGGAGGTACAGGAATATTATGAACACTATCCATGTGTGTGTAGAATATTAAAGATACATTTCAGGAATATTGGTAAGGACGTGCAGCATTAGGTCAACCAGACTGCAATTATAAACCTTCGATTCGAGGTAGCCGTCAAGTTGAGCTACCAAACCTATGTCTCCAACAAAAGGTGAATAGAAATCAATGTTATCTAAGACTTCTCTCTTGATTTTTGGAACAAGCTCTTCTATGGTATTGTTAATACCTGTTTCGTGAAGTTTACGGATAAATGCATATAAAATACAATGGCCGTCTGCCCGTCTCTGGAGAACAGCAAGACGCATTTACCCCCAGTTGCTTACATATTCATCCAACTTTTTGACTTTCTGCAACTGTATAGTCTGGGCATTGCATAGATATTCTACGCCACAGGTAAAACATTCGCTCTTCAAGAGGTAGACTCTGCCAATAGAATGCCTGTCTAGAAACATAAAACGTGCAATATAACATTAAATATATAATATTATATATAATACCTCAATTTTGGTCACGTGATATTGAATAAAAAATCCCATTTTTAGAGTGCAATTATACATTTCATTCCATTCCTATATATTTTCAACAAATTCTATCCGTCTGAAAGCCCCTCGTACAGTCATTCATCGCAGTTTATACTTTAATCGGTTCACGTCATGAAGTGAATGAGATCCGTATTTTGGTAATATATAAGACAAGTAATGAATGTTTTTATTCGTCCAGTGGTGAGAATATTTTCATTCGGTGAAAGAACGAATGTTCCATTCAACTCGGCTATCGTCTCGTGTGAATGGAATGTTCAATCTTTCCCCTCATCAAAATATTCTTACCACTGGACAAATAAAAGCATTCATTACTTGTACACTGTATTCCCTGTACGAATGAGCTATACGAAAGAGCTGCAGAAATGAATAAGGACAATGGATTTAAATTTACGTAGCAGGACCAAATTATATTTATCGAGCTAGCTTTGCTACTGCACAATATTGCTCAAAGCTCACCTTATACAGTACGCCTTTGAATCTAAAACACCAGACTTGTGATCATTCCCATCATCGAAATTAGGATGACTTCACTTGCATCTTCGATTCCCCTGCCCAAAATAGTACATAATAAATTGTATAAATTCAGGTATTGCCTAAAGCAGAGCTCCGAAAAAAGCAGAGCTCTCAAAAATCTCGTATTGATAAAATTTGATGGATATCGCTCTAACCGAAAGGAAATAATTATAAACAATGGCAAAACTAACTGAGTTGTTAGATTCGGTTATACATGACAATAAAACGGTATGTCGCTATATTATAAACAGCCAAACTGATTAGCACGCGGGGACATTTTTCTTGTGTATGGTGCTCTTTTAGTCAAAAATTTAATTTGTATAATATGATATCACTGCCAGTTGCATGTGTATGGCTTAATTAATCAGATCAGTGGTCACATGCAATTAGTTGCAAAATATCTAATGATCATTTGAAAATGCCAGAAGTGCGACCAGGATTGTACATGGCTATTGTGTTTGAGACGTCCTCTGGTTTAAAGTATTCATACGTTTTAGCTGTAACTGCTACCTTCAACGTGTTGTATTTTACAACTACAACCTTGCATAAATATATATTTTCCTTCAACCTCGTACAAATAAATATTTTCAACTAGAGAACGTCTCAAAAACAATATATTATAACGATCAGTCAAACACATATGATATATCAATGGTATCAGGCTCTGGTCTGACTCTTTGTTCAACAAACATTTCATGAGTTACAAGGCTTGGTGCGGAGCTAGTTGTGTTCTTACCTTAATTCTTCGGGAGTTTTTAGGGCTTTTTTTAAAATCATTACAAGCAAAATAACCGACACAATTCTAAACTATTATAAATAGCTACAGTATGGACACAATTTTATTTATTCGTGTGCACTATTCTATCACATCATATATAGTTAATGGAGAAGATGGTTTAAAAACTCATTAGAATAACAATATAACTCATTTTCTGTATACAGTGCGAACCATGGTATTAGTTTTATAAGATATTTATGCCGTACTTATTCAAGGTGAGCAGTGTTATTCATTAAAACTTACGAACGTCAAAAAAAAGTTGTGAGAAGATCTGTGCGATGTTGATATTTGATGTTTGTCACATGACTGAAAAAATATGGCCTTGTTCCATGAAATTGGAACAGAATTTCACATGTGATTCACATGTGGTAAAATCACATGATCCACATGTGAAACACATGTTAACCACATGTGACTTTATACAGGTGATTTTTGAACGGCCACATGTGGTTAACATGTGAACCACATGTGGTGGTTACCTACATGTGGTAAGCATGTGAACCACATGTGGTTAACATGTGGTGGTTACCTACATGTGGTTAACATGTGAACCACATGTGGTTAACCGGGGGAGGGTGCATTTTGAAGTTTCGAATTAATCGGTACATCACCTTGCATGATATTTTTTTACCTTTTTACATGAATTTGAGATGAACTTGACAACAGCGGGACTGCGTGGAAACCTCCCAAGGTCGCAATATACTTGCCTTGTGACTCTCGTGATCTCTAGATCTCTTGCGCATTTTTCTTAAGTGATGCTCTACACGAATAAAAGAATAATAGACAGTCTAGGTCATATTGATATGAATTTTATCTCTTCTCGCGGTGAAAATAATATTTTACCATTCGCCAGGCTCATTTGTATAAAATATTGTTTTCACCATTCGAAGATAAAATTCATATCTACCCACCGCCGTGTAATATATTTACTTATCAATTGCTTTATTTTGCATAGAACTTTTGTTGTTTATCACGAACAGTTTATTTGGAGTAATTCTATTGTTTTGTACATTGTTATCAGGTAGCAAACTGCCGAAACCGTCAGTATATACGGCTGAAAGTTTTGCCAGCGAGATTGTTTTTAGTACAAAGTCAGGACAAACTGCGATCCAACAAAGCCATATAATAAATTCCTTATTAACCTCGTTTGCTCGGTCTGTACGGGAAAGTATTGCCGTTCTTTACCGTACAGAAAAACCTCAGACAATACTTTCCTGTACAGACCTCGCACTCGGTTAATAAGTCCTTAATACTAAGCGCTTTGAGACATCAAAATTTTCCCCTTTTCCAGCATGAGTAGTTGGGAGATAATTTTTTAAATGTTTATGAACTAAAATCGTTTAACCAAGTTGCTTCGTGTGCTAAGCCAAAGGCAAGGTTGTTTATTGCTCACTTTTCTTGACGTCACAATGTTTCCCCAGAGTCCACTCGACCCATTTTTTCGCGCGATCTATGTATTCTTGGGTTTCACGTGACGTCATAAATTTCACTGGGGGTCAACCCCAAATCGAGACACTGTCATCAGACTGAAGGGGTTTCACTGTATGTGTTGTCAGTGTTGACCTTGTCTTTGGCAGCAAATGTGTGCAATTTCGTGAGATTTGCTTGCTCCAGTCCAGTAAAATCATCGATATATTTTGGGTTGACCCCCACTCAGAATTACTGAAAAAGGTTCCAGTGAAACCCAAGAATTCTCGAGTGTTGTTAACAAGCGATACTGCTGCTACAATTAGGAGAGAGTTTCCTCTTCTTGACAAAATCTTTGCCATTCTTTCAAATAATTTTATTACAATGTAAAATTTAGCTGGAAAAAATTTAATAAAGTGTGGCCAAAAAAAATTTGAATCGATTGCTTAGTTTGAGTTGCAAATCACAAATTGAAGTTTGCAATGTTCTTTTCGAAGACGGAAGGAATGGACGTGGGACATGCGATTTGTGCATGCATATCTCACGTCATTGCTTAGTAGAAGGTAAAAAAACCAGGACGCCTGCTAAGAGCCTCTTCGCCTGCAAAGAAGAAACATGGGCTCAACGCGGTCTACTGATCCGTTCACTAGCGCTCTAAAGGTTATACCATTGTACAGTGCAAAAGATTTCTGACACCCTAGGTTAGACAGTAAGGTATCTTTAATACTAATGTGGGACACGATTACTGCCTCTTAGCTGGAAAAACCTCTCGCTCCCATACACTTTGGTAAAGGATTCCGTTATTGCCCTATACTTGATAATACTTGTAGCTCCGACACTTCGTCAGGTTGTTATAATTCGAATGGCATTCCATTTAATATCCGTATTCCGTGATCCCATGGCGCTGAAATGATTTTGACATTATTCCAGGTGGTACATTACATATCAAACGGATTATACGGTTTTTAACCAACAGAGATTAACTCTGAGCAGAAAAAATGATTTAAAATGATAAACGTTGAGCCTTCTCTCATGTGAAACATTGGTTTTCGGTGAGGTGCGGTCATAGGGTGGCTCATGCCTCTGGAAGCATACCCCTAGAACTGCTTCTTCTCGAATCTGCCCCCCCCCCCCACTTTTTGACGACGGATTGTCGTCCTATGGTTTCAACTCTTCATCAAAATTTTAAAACATTGAATTTCATCATAATCTTTCACCAACAAAACAATCTAGTTGCTCTCCAGATTCTGAGATTCGGGATTATATTCAGGAAAGAGTCAAAGATGACAACGCCTACTAAATCAAAGTCGTGTCTAATCATGTTTCGAATTGTTTAGCTATGTTTAACAATCTTTCGTGGCAAGACCTTGGCAAGAAGGAAAGTCGAAGTTTGCAAGACTAATAACTGTTGTCTTTTTTGACTTTCTGTAGGCCGTATTTTTCTTGATTGAGCTTGATTGGTATGCCATTACGTTCAGTGTCCTTGATATAGGAGTCAATTATATATGGCCTTGGGTTTAATTCCCAAACACTGAATCGCAGTCTTTAGTTTTTTCAAGTAACGAGATAACATTGCCACTAGATGGCACTGGGTACGATTATCGATAATTTCGCCTAAACGACAGACAAACACATCGTATATTCTATAAGCATTGACTCAGAACTCCACGATTCAGTTTGTGACAACGAAAAAGCTTTTCTCTACTTTTACCGTTTGCAAATAACTGTGCATTTTATACATCACAAGTAAATTAAGTGCCTCGCAGTTGTCTTAAAAGCTGTTGAGGCTTACAGCATACGCTGTGTTTGTCAAATTGGTTACAGGCGTGACATGTGTCGATGAGGCAGTGATATAGCAGTGCCATCCGTGCTGTAATTACTCTGAACACTGTGTTTCTCTGTCATTGTTTAGCGTGCTGAGAAGATGGTTACTGGCGTGACATAGCGCAAAGTGATAACGCAGTGCCATCTTGTTGCAATGTTATCTTATTAGTTGAAAGAGCTAATGACTGCCATTCAGTGTTTGGGAATTAAACCCAAGGCCATAAATGACTCCTATACCAAGGACACTGAACGTAATGGCATATCAAGGTCGATCACGAAGGAAACGGCCCACGGAAAGTCAACAAAGACAACAGTTATTAATTTTGCGCTTTTTCCCGACTTTCCTTCTTGCAAAGACTTCGCCATAAATATCGTTAAGCATAGCTAAACAATTTAAAACATGACCAGAAAGCGTTGATTTAGTTAGCGTTGTCGTCTTCATTCCCAAAAGAAAACGCTTGTTTTAAGACTTTAAAGTGTTTGCGCAACTTTGCCATCCATGCTTGTACCGTAAGCTTTGGGAAGACGTCCGCCATATATATATTTGGCCCAGAGTAACTACATTGTAGTTTTACAGTGTTTCCCTATCGTTTGAGAGGACAAGCTGTCTTCGATGAGAAATAAGAAGATACGACAAGAAGACTTCAAGGCACCACTAAACTATCACACTGTAAAACTACAGTGTAATAGTTTAGTGGTGCCTCGAAGTCTTCTTGTCGTATCTTCTTACTTCTCATCCAAGACAGCAACTTGTTCTCTCGAACGATAGGGAAACAACGGCGAGAAGTCTTCAATACAACCAACCCTACAGGTCTGTCCCCAACAGTCAAGAGAAAGAAATTTGCTTAAATATTAGTTAAAAACACTAGGCAAAAAACGATTGCCTCCTTGGCTTCGCGGCACTGTCTAGTGTTTTCCTGCACTCCACGCCCAGCTTTGATTTCAGTTTTGGGTGGATCGCGGACCGATCGAGTCGAACCTCAGTTGAACTTGAACGGTTCCCGATCCGCCCAAAGTCAAACGATGCGTGCAATTGGGACGACAGTTACCTTTGCCTCTCGGCCACGGAGGGAAAGATGTTTGCCAATGAAATCACGAACGGGTCTTTCCTTGCTCATCAGCATGCAAATAATTTTTTTTTTGCAAAAACGTCCCTTACAGGCAGTTTTTGGGCGAATTAACTAAGTAAACTAAAAGTAAAGAAGTAGAAGAAATACCCGAGTTAGAAATAATGGCAAAAACACCTCATTCGGGTAATAAAAACTTATTTTCACCTTCGTACACAGATGATCGGACATTATGCATACGGGTATTTTCTGGCATACAATGGTCATGTGACGTCATTTGCTGCTAGGTCCTCTAACACGAAGCTTCGTTGAAAATCTCTCCTCTTGCAACAAATATTTAGACACCAAAAGTCTTCAAAGTTCCACAAAAATGGCGCAGGATTCCACGAAAATGCCGACGAAGACACAAAGAAGACATCTTGGGCAAATTTGAGCCAAACTGACGAAGAAATGGGGAAAAAATTGAGAACGAACATATGCCGTCGTCGAGAAAATTTAAAATCAAAATGGCGTCAGTCTTCTTCTCCGAACTAAAGATGCAACGAAAATTGCTTCAGTGTAGTTGGACATCAACAATATTGAATTTCTATTACACATGTAAGTATTCTCTAACTAATCTGCGTATGTATTAGTTGTTAAATGCTCTCTTGTTTGTCGAAAATTCGGTTTGCTCAACAGGTCAAAATTTTATTTCATAAATTTCATAAATTTCAGTCAAATTTACTGGTATAAAAGATTGAGCTTCTATTTCTCTCTCCAGCTAAGCCGTCAGGGAATTGTTCGAAATGGAACAACGATGACTTGATTAAAACAGGACCTTTTCAAGGTAAAATAATTTTTGTCTTAATTCTGGGTCATTTACCTACACAACTGATTCAGGCTAAAATGTTCAGGCATCAATTTTGTTTGAGGTTTTTGTTCCTAACCGGCATATTTTGTTTTACATTTTAGATATTCCAGAGGTATTGCGAGACTACCACGTGACAAATTCGATGCAAAAAGTCACATCAAATACAATGACGTTCAAGAGGATTTAGTGGTAAGAAAACCAAATATTAGAATACACTTACTGTCATTGTAAATTCTTTTCTTTCCGCTTAACTATCTTTTCATGTAAGATCAAAATTATATTGGCAACACAAATAATGAATTAATCGTGCTCTCGTTTCAAACCTTCCTGCCCAGCAAGATCACACCCACTGTATGGGAATTAATAGAGGATTTATGATGATGATTATTATGAGGTATCGAGCGTTGTATCGATAGTTTCTTGATTTTTTTTTTTATAAACTTTATTGTAACTTACTTTTTCTCTTCCTTCGTTGTTATTTTTCTTCAAAACCTTTTCTGTCCACTGATACACTGCAATCTATACAAGAAACAGGAAATTCAGATTTCCAGTTCAAATTCAAAGGGAATTCCGAGTTAGGGTCAAGTAAGAACTCGTTACGTGCGAATATTGTTAACAACTAGTTTTAATTCCTTCTGCCTTCATTCCAATTTCATCCTTTACTTCCTTCCTTCCTTCCTTCCTCCTTCGTGGTTACTAGAATTATCCATTCAGTTTGACAATATTTATATGATAACTACAGTGAAACACTCAGTTTTATTAATTTATTTTAACTTCACCTCGTCGCCATCTAGCTATAGCAGCCTTGGCTAGTTACCCGAGTCCGGTAACTTTGATATGTTATTAAATTATTAATTTCTTAAGGTATGAAAAATGTAACCCAAATTGCGAGCATTTCTAGGCGTTCCTCTCCTAACGTCTGCTGTCAAATACCTTTTTCACTCTTTTTTACATATATCCTGTGTTTAATAAATCCTATAAATAAAATTTATACTCTTCGACGACAAACTAATCAACATTCAACTGTTTATTTCAAAATTTTCTTCCAGTCTTTGCTTCAAAAAAAAACAAAAAATGAAATTCGTAAGTAAGAGAAAATGACGCCAAATAATTCATTCCAATTCCGCTATTTTGCTTCGCGCTTTTTTTGTCATGCATAGGTTTTGTCCCAGTATCTCGAAGTGTTGTCCATTGAATATCCTCTGTGATATTCCACACCTATTATATAATTACTTAATCCTCCTCAATGCTTGTTAACGTAGTTTTCTTTGCTTATCCTGGAACGAGTTTTTTAAACATTGTAATTATATATTTTATCAAAAGACGTCAAGTGAAAGAGCGAATACACCAGTCAATTCATTGAACAAGATGGGAAGAACTAATAGTAATCCAAGACGTGAATCACTAGCCGTGTCTATCAGAAAATGTCAAAATGAAAATACCATCGCAATGTACGGTTTGTCAAAGTGATTTAAAATAATATTTCCGCAGTTTTGTTTTCAACAATCTAAAATATTGTTTTGTAACATTGCGAATTTTCTTCTTATTTTATGATGGTTGCCTGGATATGAGAGAGCTTGTAAACCAACTGGACCGGCGTGGTGTTCTTTGAAGAGAGAATGCCAACCAGATGAAACCATGAACAGCATATGATGAAACTAGACCAATCGAAGCCACGACGATCCAAGGATAGAGTGCATGTAAGTGATTACATTTTGCTAGCCTCGTACCCAGGCGCTTTTTAGTTCAATTAAAATTTCATGAGTTAATCCAGTGTCATACATGCAGATCAGTTACCCCATAATTCCTCGAGTGGTTATATCTTGCATACATCAAATTACTTAATTAATATGTGCGCTTTACTTTGCACTAAGAGACGCCTGGGTACGAGGCTGACATTTTGCGGCTTTCAGTTCTTTGCTTCGTAAACCTATCGCAAATTTGCAGTTAAAGGGATATGGCAATAGGCATAAAAATCTCGAGCTAACTTTTCCAGCGTCGGTATTGCAATCAAAGGCACACAAAATGCTCGGTTCTTTGGTTATCTGAAACAATATACACAGAATTCGACGTTTTAAGCGAAGGTTCTCGTCGAGAAGTCAGTAGTCACCACTATGTTTGTCTCATTTTCAAATAATTTAATTTGATTTATCGGTAGCAACCTTAAATTTTTGATAACGTGCTTAGATTCTGAAATATTGAAGGCAAAGACACTAGTCATCCGCCATCTTGGATATTCGAACAGGGTAAAAAAGCAATCAGCAAACATGTTTAACATCTATATTTGTATGCATATAATTCTTTCTTAAATTGCGAATGGTCAATAATACGCTATAGTGACGTCGTTCAAATAGAGCTAATTATGAAACAAGATGGGGGACGATGTGTTTCTCTTTCAATATTTCAGAAACTAAGCAGTGTTGTAGCCCAGTAATTACAAGTCTCGTGCATTTAAGTCCGAACTTAAGGCCTGCATTATCTGGTATAGTATTCATTTTCAAGTCAAGTATAAAATAGGCTACGTGCACACGATGCCATTTCTAAGCGTTTTCATTCCGAATTATTTCAAAAAGCTCCCGACTTGTTGACATAATTTAATGAAAACCAGCATAAACTTCGTCTAAGACCAAAAACTTCATACAATGAGAACACTTATAGTTCATATCGTTTTTATTTTGACTTCTGTGAAAACGTCCGGAAACTTTACCTTGTGTGCACATAGTCTAAGTTGGCATTCCATCCTAGGCACCCACACATACCCACAAGTGACACCCGACAATACACGCTGTTGACCAAGGGCATCGCCGTAGACATTCGAAAACGGAGACTATTAAAATTCTCGTACTCTTTATATTTATTAGAAAATTCCTTTAAAATTGTATTTGCTGAAAGTTTAATTCATTTTTTTCCAAGAAAAGGAATTTTCCTTCATTGCATTGTACTACAAGTGCGAGTTCTTTAATATCGAGTCAACTCTGATTTGTTAAAAGTAAGCATACCAGGAAAAAATTAACACCGAATATTTTAACTGCTTATAGAAGAAATATATTGCCATATCCCTTTAAAAATTATATCTCTCCTGCACATTTTTACGTCTCTTATTTCCTAAAATATTTTGTGAATAAGTTGAGCTACCCGCCATCAATGAACTTCATTAATTAACGTTGATTTTGGTGATGTCACAACCAGAGCTAGCCAAGTAAAATTACTATCAAACAACAATAAGTAGATTTCTCAAATGTTGCCAATAAACTAGTCACGAACCCCTTTTTGTCGAGTAAAATATCACACTACCTTCATCATAAAGCAAAAATCGCGGCCTGTTTGTAAACTTTATTTGGAAATGATTGAGTCATAGCGAAAAGTTAACATGAATACTTCAGAAAATTGTTACCGTGAAATTTTGCTACATCTCGTTTGGTGCGAAAATCAGTCACATTTAGAACTTTGTATTTCCTTTTTGCAATAAAGTGATTTACAATTAAATTGTAATAACGGATACGATTCTTTAATTTCGAAAGGTGATGGGGTGTGAAAAAACGCAAGAGAAAAAGACCAGAATAAACGATGCTGGATGAGATGGACCCACAAATCAACAACGATCCGCAAGACAGAGAAGACACGACATTGTAATACAAAGTAGTGGTCACTTACAAGTTAGTGGAAACAAGATACTAATTATTTAGAGATCAAAGAGGATTCAAGTAAATTCTATTGATTCTCGTCGAACAAAATCATTGTTTCTCGTTGTGGAAAAAAAGCAAGGAGTTTAAGATTGAATTAACATTGAAAAAATAAATCGCACGAAATTTAGAAGTCTTGAAGTAATGACACTTTTCTTTTGTTTCATATTTCGAGTTCAAAACTGTAAAAAATAGTAACATTTGGATTATGGTTATTTCTAAAAGCAAAACGAAATAATGCATGTCACTTGATATGTAAGATTGAACACAAAAATCTGTTTCAACTTTCAATAAATAATACTATGTTGGTTTAATGATACTAAGTTGGATTGGGTTGGTTTATTATTATTGTATTCTATTACCATCATTAACATATAATATTAAAGAAAACGAAGTAATAAGACTCAACTTTTGATTCTAATTCCCAGGGGAATATACTGTTTCTGTTTTTCTTAGTTAATTTGATTCATGCGTGCATTAAAACAATAGGATTTATTATTTTTTGCCTATTTTTAATTCCCATGGGAATAGAGCAAGCTTTGTTTTCATGGTGATATGTCGATTCATGGTAGAGACGTGACTGTATAATGAGAATCCTCTTTGATTATAAATATAATAAGTATCTTGGTTCCTTGGAATTTGTTTTGGCAAGCATAAACAATGGAACAATAAATCCATTGTTTGTGTGCGCAAGAGCAAATTACGGAAGTGGTTTGAGAGCAGCTGCGACGTACCATGCAAATGAAGGCGTTTCGGTTAAATAAGTATGAGAATCGTGGTGAAGCTTTAAAATGTTCCAATCATTAATTTTAACTATATACAGTAATAGCTATAGGGAGATTAAATTGCATGGTATCTACGGTGCAGGATTTAAATCTCTAAGATAGCCTTCAAGGAAAAAAGATTTAAACTCTTCGCATCCTCATGCTTATTTAACCCAGCCTTAGACTTTGGTAAGTATCAGATTTATATTTACTTCGGATCAGTTTAACGTAACGAAAAGCCCATGCCCTTTCAGCTAAGGTTTTACGTTTGAAAATTCAATCAAATACTCAGCCTAAGTGGGTTTAAGTAGCTAGAGATAACGTAATTTATCTTTTTATTTTCTTTTTTTGTTTATAACGTAATTTATTAGCTAAATGTATGGACTGCGAGGGTGTGAGCCGTGTGTAAGTTGCATGGGGTTAGGCTTATTAAAGGTTTTTAAATTTTTTGAAAGTATGCTCGAAAACTAAAATCTACCATCACTTCTCACAAACAGTTTGGAGTAAGTTCTCTACATCAACTAAATTAGTCTAATATTACATCATTATTCAAACTCGTATTGTGTGCAGTGGTAAGAGAGACAAAAATTCGGGTCAAGTTTTGTATACTTTGCAAGGTAATTTTAAGTACAAAGTCAGCTCACCTGTTTTTATATTCGAGCTTTGGTATTTTTATATTCGACGTCTGGCCTAAAACATCAAATTAAACCAAAATAAGCAGACATACTTTTATTAAATTTTAATTCCTTTAATTTTCGGTTTTGGTTGGTAGTTGGGGTGGTGGTGGTGCATGTGGGTTTATCAGCTGTGAGTGACTGTGCGATGGTGAGGAAAGTGAAGGTAACGAATGGAATGCAGGAGCTTAGGACCGAGGAAGACAGCTTAGAACTGAGGCAGGTAGGCAGTTGGTAGGATCAGAGGGGGGCACTTGTCATTTTGGCCTTGGGAGTCAAAGTTGCATGCTAAGTCACTAACATTTGTTGTTTTAATTCGTTAGGTATGCGCGGCTGCTCTCTAGGGAAGATCAACTTAGCAATTTGTATTAGCATTTGCAAGGTTGATCTTCTCTTTGCCTCGCTACCTCGGCCAGCTTTCCGAGTGCTACTTCCACCGCAAATAAGTAGAAGTACTTGTACTAATGTATTGGTACTTCTACTTATGTGGAAGTAGCACTTGGAGAGCTGGCTGGGGTAGGGGGATTTTTTTTATTAAATTTCTCAATTCCCATGGGAATTGAATCTTTAATTAAAAAGGGTCACATGTAAATTTTGTAAACAATTTATTGAAAAGAATTTGTAAAGATTACAATTTGAATAATAATAAAAGACTTTAAGTACAGCAAACTGGTACGTATTTAAATAACAATAGAAGAAAACAGAGCATGGCAATTAGCATTGCATTTAACACAAGTGAAAAGGCAATGTTAAATGGAAATTGGTCTTTTCAAGAAATGTTTATACTCCAAGATATTTACTTACAAAACAACTAGTAATTGATTCATTTTGCGAGTTTGACAGAGAAATGAAAAACGTAACACCAAGTTGTTTCATAATAACACTAAGAAATATATGGCTTAAAGACGTAAAGGCTTGAAGAACTACCGGTAAATAAAAATGCTATTTGTTTTGGATAAAAATAAGAAGAATAGTTTGTTTTTCTAACGAATTAGAGTCCTTTATACAAATGGTCTTTTTTCATAAAACTGATGATAGTTTTTACTCAAGTATTGAAAGCAATGGACTAGTTGAAATACAAGAATACATATATACAAAGTCTTTTGAGCTAAGTTAGAAATGGCCGGAAATAACCTCTAAATTGCCTCGACATTTTGCTATTGTATTCTTTGGAGTACTCTAGAAAACTTATGGAAAAAATGTATACTAAAAATCCTACGAGAAGCATCCCAGTTTTTGTCTAAAGTTGCAAAAGAGTTTTGAAAACAGATCATTTCCATCTTATAAGCCATATATCTACGCTACTTTTTTAACCTGACAAGATGTAATGTCTCGAATGTTTCTTTATGTCTTTTTAATACTTTCTTTACATTTTATAAACTTAAATCAAAGTCTATGTATTTTCCAACACAATTTCAACATACTTGTTTTGCTTAGAAAAATTTTCTTTTTCAGGTTTAACATAAAGAACCGTTTCAGCAAAAAGGAAAGTTCTACAATTTTAATTTCAAAATTCTGATTTGTTAATGTTCTTGTCAGGTTAAAAAGCTGATTTCTTTGAAGTATGAACTTATCTTTACTTACTTGAGTAGAATTAAAAAGACCTTGTTCAAAAGCCATATAAACCTGTTTTCTTATATTATTATTATTACAATTACAAAGTAGAACTACTTGAATATAGATTTGAACTGAAGCCAAGGAAATGAAACACACAAACTTCACAAAGTTAATTTCAATTGCCAAATAAGAATGAACAAGCCAAAAATGAAAAATGGGCAAAAAGGACATCTCTTATTGTTGCATTTAATCAGATTCGGTAACAACTTGTTTTTCAAGCCTAAAATATAGATAAAATCTGAAGAGAATTGCCTGAGTGGTTTAGATAAGTAAACAACTAAAATGCCACAAATTTTATTCAATTCAAAAAACATTTTTGCATGCCACAGCAAGAACAAACTTCACTGAGGTTCTGGTAAAATTATAAACTACAGTTTCAGCACAGCTATCATCAAAATTTTGAGCAAACTACTTTATTGATTGTTTATTTCTAAATCTTTTATTGAGCATAAATTTCAGAAATGCTACATACGTGTTAGGCAACATAATACTCACTGGACAATTCATAAATTTTTGAGGGGTTTTCTTGTAGTTTCATTAAGAATAATCTTGTTAACTGTTGTGGTTGGAGTTCTGCTTATATTATATTTTAATAAAAATTGCTTCAGTTCATTTGCATTATTCAAACCAGTTCCACTTTGCAACGCAGCAAAGCTTAGTTTATGAATTATGTTGTTGGATTATTTGACCATAATTGTTTGTTCTAAAGTTGAATACATTACCATTGAAAATCACAAAGACTGAAAAATTAAAGATTAAAATGCATAATAACAGTTGAATTTTCACTTTCTGTGGCACAATGGACAATTACCCTTGTGGACAAACATTTAAATTAGGAATATTCATTAGCACAGCTGCAAAGAACATCCTAAATTTCGTACAATTGTGAAGTTTGGTTGCATTGTAAAATGTGGAAAATATAGTCCTCTGAAGTTTTGAAATTCTGTATACTCTTGTATTAAGCACAGACTAGTGTACTCAGAACTTAAAATGTGATTACACTTTTCCACTTAATACAACAGTTGCTGTATAAAATTTGCAAACTTCACTGGGCCATATTTTCCACATTTTACAATTTTTTACAATCAAACTTCCCCATTTTACTAAAATTTAGAATGCTCTTTCCAGCTGTGCTAATGAATATAAACGTTTGTCTAAAAGGGGAATGGTCCATTGTTCAAAGCTGCTGTATGTAACCTCTAAGTTTTTGTGGGTTTTCAGATACTCTAACATTGACAGGCTAACAGAGGATAAACACAATACACAAGACTAAAATAGTTTAGTTTTTGAGGCAGCAAGTGCTTGCAAAATCATCTGCCTGACATCCACAGGCAACTAAAAATTGGTGCTGGATAACTTAAATCTCCTGACTAATCAACCACATTTTGTGTTTT
Source organism: Muricea muricata (assembly GCA_963855995.1). Taxonomy (NCBI): domain Eukaryota; kingdom Metazoa; phylum Cnidaria; class Anthozoa; order Malacalcyonacea; family Plexauridae; genus Muricea; species Muricea muricata. The sequence continues at coordinate 4,226,668 of OY979718.1, forward strand.
GATTTCTGATCACATACTGGTTTTGTTAATTGGTTTGGCACAAACTGGTTTGGCATATGAACTTTGGGTTCTCATGGAATTGACCACTAACACATTCTGCCATTCATCAGTATGGTAAATCATGGTGTTAGGCTTGCCAAAACAAGGCAGGAGGATTATTTCATTATACAGGTTAAGCAGTGGACAAGTTTAAAGCAGTACATAATTTGAGGAAGATTCAAATTTCTTCTGATAAGAAAATGATTTTAAAAGCATTGGATCTTGTATAAGCATCTTTGTGATTTCTAAATCAATGTTTCAAACTTTTAAACAAACATTGAAAGTTAATTTGAACACAAAAAGTTTGAGACCTTTTTCCATACTTTCCATTCAAGACAATGGTTATTTTTTGGTGATGACAAGGATGTCAGTTGGGAATTCAAATGAAGCATTCTTGAAACTTGCAACAAATGTCTAGGAAAATACAAAAAAAAATTGAAAGTTTATGATGTTTCTTAAACCATGTTTAGAGACTAATTATCCATCTAAATCGAAAGAAGAAAAATGATATCTTAATTTTTTATAATCTCTCGGTTACTGAGAGTTGGGGCATTTTGTCGATCTACAAACAAATTTCAAGGAATTCTTTAATCTAGCTATGATATGAACAAATGAGATTGAAAACAAAGGTAATCAAGCAAGTGGTTGTGTGAATTAAATAATAATAAATATGTCATTTAAATATATAAAAAACATCCATAACTCAAGCACTCTTAATAAGGGGTTATATGCTCCTGGATAATAAGCCTTACACGAACTTTCAACTAGGGCTGTGATCCAGAACTTATTGTACACAGAATGCACCCTATATTGAAGTCAATAACTAAATTTCCCTGAATGGCCTTGCCTTCCTTCCGCTTATATAAACACAAGGAATTTTCACACTAGTTGGGTTAGTAGCCATTAACAAATGGGTTCCATCCTTCAATCATGTCCTGTACTGAAACTGCATCACCCCCCCCCCCCCCCCAATCAATCACAGACCATTTCAACAGATCTTTTGCCAAAAGACGATTCTCGACCCATACATTGCCCCCATCACAGAACAAGTCCTCAATTGTCTGATGAAATCTATTTGTCAAAAGCCATATTATGTACTTTTGCTAGGCTACTAAAACCTCATCCGAACACTGGCCAAGGGCATTTTTGTGAGCCGTGATTGACTAATATTTTTTCATAGGAAATGCTTGATTTTGGTGCCATAAAATGTGATTTGTACCAAGAGGCATTCTTAATGAAGATGTGGAATACTTATACTAAGTTACATGATTAGGTTGTGCAAATTGGAACTCTAATAAAAATTTTAAATTATTCTTCTTCATTTGTACTCGACTACTTTTTCGTATGTGGTTATGTTCCCAAACTTATCGTGATCTTACTGGTGTACAAAATTCTTCAAGATCCACTTGCTAACTGGTCCTATTCAACAACTTTATTTATGGCTGTATATGGCATACCTCATTCTCGTTTCATAAGATAGCATTCTCTCAATTGTTTTGGTGCCAAATTAAAGAAAACATAAAGAAACCACAACGATTTGTTGGCGTAACACTTATACCAAGTTCTACCAATGTATTTATTCTTAACTTTGACTTATTTACTGCTTTAAATCAAACCGTTGCCTGACCATGAATCTTGTTATTCGTTGCCTGGTCACAGTATTTTAAATTTTACCGCGATTATCAAGTACTTCTACTATATATCTGGCATACTGCGCTGACTGTAATTGTACCATTATTGGTTATCTATGAGCTATCACCTGATTGTACACTTTCCTGCTCACTACTCGAACTCCATCGTCAATTCCCAGTATTTTTTTTAATATTCAAAATATCGTTGGTAGCAAACTACGTATTCTCACAACAGTTTTTAAAAACATTTTTTAACTTGACCTCATCTTGACCATTGTCTGGCGCATAATTCATCGTCATCGTTTGTTATGGCGTTTATTGTATCAGCTTTCACCCAAGCAATAATCAATGATGATTATTCTACATATATACCTCTTTTGTTAAGTTTTTCAAGAAAAGTCTCCCGATCATAGATATGTCATATACACTAGATGGTGCATCCCACATCGTTGGCAGGCGAAAATTGAAGCCAGATCGCAGGCGCTGGTCGTTCCCACAGCGTTGACACGGAGCATGACAATTTCTGTATTTTGTATTGCGGAAACGCAATTCCTCTTTTATGCAGCTAAAAGTCCTCTTTTACGCAGCTAAAAAAGTATTTAATACACAAATGCAGAAAAGTATAGTGTTTTCTGTAGCAGTTAATATTTTGATGAGTGGGAACGCCAATATGGCCGCCGCCTATTGCTATGAGGGGATACCGCTGAGATTTTTGGCTTCACTTTCTGATATACAGATGCGCTATCTAGTGTATATGAGATATCTATGGTCCCGATCTCTTCCAGCCGACCTCAACCATAAAACTTTGTATGTCTCCCAGTTGTTGTCGAATCCTACGAGCAAATATTCCCATTCCCATATTACCCGTCACCCTACCTCCACCAAGCCCCTCTTGTCCAACACGAAATCAATCCGTGGATTTCGTATTCCCATGAACTTCTCCATTTCTATGATCCTAATATTTCTATCTAAGTACATTTCTACTAATCCTGGTCCCAACTGCTGTTTCTCCATACCACCTAATGTACGTGCACTAAGATCTCCCAACTAAACACCCGAAGTATCTTGCCTAAAATCGATTCTCTTCGATCACTAATGAAGATAATCCGTATGACGTATTCTCGGTATCTGAGAACTGGCTTAAACCAAGTATAGTCAACGCTGAAATATGTTTACCAGGCTACTCAGTCGTAAGAATGAACCGTTGTGAGAAAGTTGGTGGTGGTACTGCCATTTATGTTCGTGATAGTTTGCGTCTTAAAACCCACTCTGACCTCATGATTAATCTGGAAAACTGCATGATTGAAGCCCAAATAAACCTTTAGAAAACTACAACAATCAACTGAGCAGTGTAATCCTAAAACTTCCAAACGACAGCGAATTTATTTTGCTGGGCGACTTCAACGTTGATCTTAGTACCAACAGCCGATCTCCCTCCAGACAAATGCTTAACAACTTCTCCCGCCAACTGCAACTAAACCGAGTAATTACGGAACCAACAAGAATCACGGAAACATCACAAACAATGATTGACTTGATTTTTGTAAATAATTCTAACAGGATTGTCCGAAATGGTGCAATCCCTTGCTCGTTAAGTGATCACTCCCTCGTTTTCTGCGTCCTCAAATCTGGTGTCCCAAAGCTCCCCCACGTACAATTGAATACCGCTCATATAAACATTACAATAAACTATCTTTTTTACAAGACCTCAAAGATACTGCTTGGTCGGCTGTAGTAGATGATAGCGATATTAAGACCACCGTCAACAACTGGTGCAAACAGTTCATAAACTTAGCAGATCAGCACGCACCAATCAAGAACATGAAGTTTAAGGGAACTAGCCTTCCTTGGATGACTGTTGAGATAAGTCAGGCAATGCACGATCGAGACTATCATCTCAAAAAACCCAGTCAAAAATCCATTGGTCAGCATATCCGCTGTCTTGTAAACAAACAAATACGCGAAGGCAAATCATAGGCAAATCCAGTTACTATGAGAACTTGATCAAAGAGAACAATAAAAACCCCTCTGGTCTTTGGAAAACTCTAAACGAAATAACATCGCGTAGTAAGCCATCATCCGCCCCCTAGTTCCATTATATCCAATGGTATTGAGCACAAAGATATCAAATCTATAGCATCTCTTTTCAACAACTTTTTCACTATCGGAGTAACTTTGGCGAACGCAATTAAACAAAAATATACCCGATCTACCCCTGCCTCTAACCCACCATACCAGGTTCACGCTACTTTTCAATTCAAAGAAATCGAAACTTCCTCTGTCATCAAACAGCTATCAACTCTAAAAACTAACAAATCTACAGGCCTCGATCGTATCAGCGCCCGACTACTGAAAGATGCTGCCACAGTTATAGCTTCCACTCTAACCCAAATATTTAATCATTCGCAGAAGTCCTCTACTTTTCCCCAGATTTGGAAAGATGGCACTAAAGTAACGCCAATTTTTAAATCTGGAGATCACTAGAACATGTCAAACTGCAGACCTATCACCGTACTCTCTGTTCTGAGTAAAATTTTGGAGCGTTTCGTTCATACGCAGATCTACAATCATCTAAGTGAAAACAACATCCTGTCACCTCAACAATTTGGCTTCAGACCGAAATTATGGACCAGTACTGCTTTGGCATTCTTCACGGACAATATCCTTAATAACCCTGATAACGGTCTTGTCACAGCATCTGTTTTCCTAGACTTTGGCAAAGCCTAAACCAAAGCCTAAACCAAACCCTAACTCTATGTGACGAGGTATGGTAGCTATCAATTACTGTACTGAGAACGTTCCATGAAATTAGAATAATAGATTTTATTCTGCCAAACGGTGACTCAATTGTTCGAATAGAGTAAATATCTTCGAGGCGTTTAAGACGCTGTTACACTATGCAACTTATCTTAAAACTTGGAATTTTGTTGAGACACAAGTCGCTAGACACATGCCTAACAATCACAAAGTCATGAAATGCAACTTTTTTATTGCAATCTGAAGCATTGCATGAAGTAGAAAAACAGGTTCTGCTTTTCACAATGACTTGCTGCAACACATTTTTGAGCAATTTGTCATACAATATTTCTGTTGAGAAGCCGACATAACCTCTTTATTTAAAATCAGATCCCAGCATCTGCTGAGATTGCGAGACTGAGTTGCAAGAAACATTACATAGTGTAACATCTCTGATCATACAACTTCAATTCTTAAAATAAAGTCACGGCAAGACAAGTTGCGTAGTGTAACAGCGGCTGTAGGAGGCTGTCAGTCAGTTGTTCTCACTGACTCAAACTGAAACAATATTTTTCCCCTTTACCACCCATGAATGTTCAGATGGGCAGTAAAACTGTTTGAAACGTTGCTAAAATAAATGTAAAGAACCTCTTGAAAAATCCCGCCTTAAAACAAAATTAAACCACAGTATAGGGAATAGACAGTAGAGCCATCTCATTACCATTGTGCCAGCCAGTCAATTGCATTTTCTGGCTAATAAGAATGCTAAACTGGCTGGTGGCTGCCAGTAAACTGCATAATGATAGGGCACCATGTTGCACTCCTGAGTGGCCCTACTGTCCATTCCATAGATATAGTAGGCCCTAGATAGCCAAAGCATACCTAGCACAGGTGTCACATGTATGATGAATCCAAGATAGCATCGTCATGCAACCAGGCAAAAACTAGGGAGTTACATTACAAGAAGCAGGTTTTTAGACATTTTAAACAGTTTTAACTGCTGCTGTTCAACTGGACTTTTTTGAAATAGATCACTATTGCAGGTTTTGAACGTAAAATGGAAGAGTGGGCTTGAATGTTATAAAATCATCGTCCGATAAAGATTTCAAGAAGTGGACGTTTTGACCCGTTTCATATGTTTGTGTGGATTATTCAACTTTCAACACTTCAAATCACGATCGATCGCATATATTTAGGAAATTAAAGGATGTTTATTATGGGTGTTTTAGATGTGAACTGGAGAGTGGCTGCCAATTTGAGCCTTATTAAGATTTTTGCTTAGTATTAAATGTTAAACTGAATATCTGCACAAAATTAGTCCTTTAGTACATTTTGGTACAAGTTTTCCAGGATGCATCATGATTGACTTTGATTTGAGATAAGCCCAATAATGCATGGGCATGCAGCAGTTCTGTTGTGTGCTTGCAGGAATGTCATATTTATTACAAATAAAAATTGATACCTAGCAAAAGTTAATTTTACAAGTTGTACTTAAGCATCTCTGTAGCAGTCCTGTAGCATCCCTGAATTTATAATATATTGTCTGGCAAAACTGTATTTACATTTCCACACATTTACAAACATTCATATAAATAATGTTTTGTTACACAAAACATTACCACATTATTTCACAAGTTATTTTCATCTTTGCAACACGTTTGTCACAGGCACAACTGGTTAGCAAATTGCAAAATTTTCTTGCATAAATTTATACAATATTGTAACTAATTTTGAGTAAAATCAGAATCACTTTGGCAACCAGCTGAGCACTTTTTATATTCAACTTTACCAAGCTGTCCATCTATTTTTTGAATTTTGATGATACAAAACCAAATTTTTAAGGAGTTATTCTTGTCTTGTACACCTATAATAACATTATGAGTCTCTAAAACTAACTAGCTTACCTGCTCAGCTTATATAAATTATCATAAATAAAAAGCAACCCATGAAAACATGGGTTTCTTTCATACATGTACTTACTTCATTTGTTGTTATATTTGCATTACTTTGTCAGCAGATTTTACACTTTTAATACTGTGGTCTGTACTCCAGTAATTATGACATACATACGCCATAAAAACGCATTTATACTAGCTGGCATAAGTAGCTGATGACTATGAATAACTTAATTCCTAAAATTTTTTAAAAAGATTTAATTCACATCTAAAACATCCATAATAAACACCATTTCCAAAATATATGAGATCGACTGTGATTTGAAGTGTTCAAAGTCAAATAACCCATGCAAGCTTATGAAACAGGTCAAAACGTCCACTCCTTGAAATCTTTATCGAATGATAATTTTGTAAGAATCAAGCCCCCTCTTCTCATTTTACATTCCACAATAGTGATCTATTTTATACAATAGGGATAAAAAAGTCTAGTTGAATGGCATTCTCAACAGTTAAACCATCAAAAATTTCCAAAAGCCTGCTTTTTATAATAGAACTCCCTAGTTTTTTGCCGTACTTGACAACACCATCTTGGATTCATCATACATGTGACACCTGCACTAGGTCAATTTGTTGGCTATCTAGGGCCTACTATATCTATGGCCCAATACTGTGATTAAACTAAAATATAATTTTGTGGAAACACCACTTAAATTTAGTATCACAAAGCTTACAAGCTTACAGAACGAAAGCTTTACAATAATAAGTTTATGTGGTGTTTGAAAAATTATATTTTAACTTGATATTCACCATGCAAATGTACAAGGAACCTAAAATTATTAAAACTACATATACTATTACTAAAGCATCCGGGATGGATGGAATCTCAGCAAAAGTTTTGAAAATTGCAGCTCCAGTAATAGCTCCATCACTTGCATTAATTTTTAATCAATCAATCTCTACCGGTATATTTCCATCTGACTGGAAAATCGCGAGGGTAACTCCAATATTTAAAACGGGAGCCAAACATGACATGGAAAACTACAGACCAATATCTGTTATATCGATTGTTTCCAAAATTATGGAGAAACTGATATATAATCAATTATATGACTACCTTATAAATTCAAACATACTATCAAACTCCCAACATGGCTTTAGACCATGTCATTCAACAACCACAGCGCTATTAGATATCACCAACAGATGGTATCAAAGTATAGACGTAGGACAACTAAACGGAGTTGTATTCCTAGACTTAAAAAAGGCGTTTGATACTGTTGACCACGATATTTTACTTCAAAAATTACAAATTTATGGCATAAATGGCTTGGCACTTAATTGGATTAAGTCTTATTTATCAGATCGAATTCAATATTGCCAAGTCAATGGTCACTTGTCAAATCCTTTAACTGTTACAACTGGAATACCACAAGGCTCGGGATTAGGTCCATTATTGTTCTTGATCTACATTAATGATTTCCCAAAATGTTTAAGACATACAAAACCAGATATGTTCGCCGATGACACACAAATTACAACATCTAATAGTGACATTAGCGTAATTTTGGAGAATCTTAACGCAGATTTACTAAATGTTTCCACTTGGATGTCGGCCAATAAATTAACTTTGAACAATAATAAAACTGAATTCATGGTCATAGGCAGTAATAGAAGACTTGGCCAAGTTGAACAAGAACCCTCAATCTGTATTGCAGGTGTTGAGATAAAAAAAGTCAATGTGGCCAAGTCTCTAGGTCTAATGATCGATGACACTTTATCTTGGTCGGCCCAGGTTGACAAAATTACGAAAAAAGTTAACTCGGGTCTAAGCATTATAAGAAAATTGCGTGATATAGTTGACTATAATACTCTAATAATTATTTACAAATCTATCATCCAACCACACTTTGATTATTGCTCACAAGTTTGGGGTTGCCTAGGAAAGGTTTTATCAGATAAACTTCAGCGTCTTCAAAACCGAGCGTTTCGCATAATTTCCCGTGAAGGATATGAAACGCGATCAAAAGATATTCTAAATAAGGCAGGATTTTTCGACCTACAAACTAGAAGAGAACAACAACTTGCTGTAGTGATGTACAAGATCAAACATAAAATGCTACCAAATTACTTACAAGATATTTTTGTTAACACTCAGCAAGTCCATTATCATAACACGAGACAAAGAGAATATAATTACGCATTGCCAATGCCAAACACTAATGCTATGAAAAAATCATTTGGCTACAGAGGTGCGGAAACTTGGAATAATCTTCCAATTGAATTGAAGTCGCAAAAAGGTTTATCAACTTTTAAGAGTAAGATAAAACAATTACAGATTGATAAGCAATAAATTTTTTTAATATTTATATAATAGTTTAGCACACGGCCTATTGGAAGATCACTCTTTTTTTTCCTTTTTTGTAAATATTTTATATATTGTGAAATAGTACCGTGTTTAAATATCGTAATAATAATAAAATAATAATAATAATAATCTATAGAACTGTCTGAGCCTACTTTTTCAACAATCTTGGCAATTAAGATCCGACTATGAATTTGCAGCGCATTTCACGGCATTATTATCAGTCAAATATAAATTTCAACCAAAAACTGTAGCCTTTATTTTGAAAAGTGATCATTCATTCTCGCACGCATGGATAGTACAAACGTTATACTCAAATATTAATTAATTCCCGCCCGATTTTACAAAAATCTATTTCTATGAGCACGCTAAGTACTTCAGTAGAAGTACTAACAAAAAATAAACCATATTAGTTTACCTTAAAACAAATCTAGGACTGATGAAAACTCGAGGTGAAGTTTTGTCAGCAACTCAGCGTTTTGAATTCGAAAATTTAAAAAGTTCGGGAACTCGAGCAGCGTCGGAATCCGAAGAATACCGAAATATACGACGTTGTATCGACATATTCCGAGCAAGTTTTGGCACACAGCAACTATAGTATAAAATTCGTGTTTAGCAAAAAATTATATTATATAAATTATTTACGGCGATCCTGGTGTTATCTGATCATCTGAGATACATAACACTCTCAGGACTTCGAGTGGAATAGGAATCTAACCTGAAGACCACAGATCATTAAAACTTATATCCTCACCTGTTCCCAGCTATACACGAGCATAAGAACTTCTCATGAATTAATATAATTGCTGCGGAGCGAGCGAGCCTGAACCTAATTTGTGTATGTAGGGGAGAATTTATCTCAAACCATGTTTACCGCAGTGCATTGTGGTCATGCGCGTTCGGAAATGCGCGCAACACCTTTCCTCGCCTGTGTTTCGTCACCAATTAAGTCTTGTGTTCAGAAGATATCATGTTTCAGGCTGGCTGTTTAAATCATAATCAGTCAAAAGCAAAAGCCTTAATGCCTTATCAAGGTTAAATTATACCTGTACATATATGCGAGAGGAAGACAATTTGTTTTTCTGAATATATTCATTTTTGAAGTCTGCTGTTTGCGGTAATAGTCAAGTACTACAAATTAAAACGAGTTTGTTATTCGCACGACAATATTAAATCTCGTATTAAATTGCAGTGGAATTTTAATATACATTCTATTTGATAATATCGCGTCTGTGAAATTGTATTAAAGCGCGTTTGTTTTGTCGATAACAATTTTCCAACATTGCCATTTGTGCTAATAGTCAACTATATTCGAAGTTAACAAACCACAGTTGAACAGAGACGCTGCATATACATTCACGTTATGTTCTAAAACGCATCTGCTGTTCACGCGACATTATTTGCCGTGGAATTATGACAGTTTTAAATTTCGTGCGTTTGTGATCTAGCAAACATTTCCAAAAAACATAATTATAGAACAACAAAGTATTTTAGAGTTCAGTGTGTCTGTAAGAAAGTCGTTAGCGTATTATTCCTTATCCATAAGGCATTTAATTGCTTTTGACTTCGTCGACCCCTTAATGCTTAAGCCAGCCTGAAACATTATATCTTCTGGCAGACAAACTGAGTCAAAGCCGAAAAATGTACTGGCAGGCTAGTGATAATGCACAATATCCCACTGAATATATTTTGGGTTGCATTAATGTTAATTTTCAATAACCTATAACATAATTAAGGCTCCGCAGCATTCCCTACCTTGCAGGTAACCTAGTTTATTATATGGCTGAGACAAATTACGCACGCTGATTGGTTGATCAGCGGTCTGGAAAAAGTCATCTTGCTCGCTCGAGAAAGTCATCTTGCCCTCCCAACAAATTCATCTTGCCCGCTCGTGTAAAATTTGCACAAACAAATTTTTAAAGGAAATTAAAACTTATTATGCCGTATAATGAAGACGAAAATCACTCCCCGAGCGAGTTTTACCATCCTGAACAAACAAATGATCCAAATAAATACGGCTGAACGTTTAGCAGCGAAAGCGTTTTTTGGTCTTTTCTACGAAGTCACAACAAATTGCGATCGAACACAAAGCCATATAATAAATCCCTTATTAACCTCGTTTGCTCTGTCTGTACGGGAAAGTATTGCCTTCGGTTCTTATCGCACAGACCTCGCTCCTTCGTCGCTCGGTCTGTACGAAGAACCTCAGGCAATACTTTCCCGTACAGAACTCGCACTCGGTTAATAAGTGCTTATTATTAGCCAAAGTAAAAAACAAAGCAATTGTTTTTGCTAAAGACAATTGCTAATTTAAAGAATTGGGGACAGGTTTCTAGTCTGACAACTGATATAAATGCATTCTCAATGATGGAGAGCTTTTATGTGGGGGGGGGGGGGGTTATGCTTATGCATGAAGCGAGAATGCACGAGAATTATGATCTAAAATGGTCCCAAGCATGGCCACTTATTTTTTATTTTTTATTCTTGGTTTGCACATGACGTCATTTCGTGTCATTGGGCGCCATCTTGGTTGACTCTGTAGATTACTTCAGCTGTTTACAGCGAAGTACTTGTGTCAATTTACTATTTCATCGTTAGTTTTAGCGTATTATGAATGATACTTTAAAGACGTATGGCTCGATAGGATCAGAAATAATGAATAGATACTTTGTGGTTGCCATGTGTTTCAAACGTCAACCAAGATGGCGTCGATTGCAAACCATCAATAGAGGGAAACCGGAGGACCCGGAGGAAAACCCTCTTTTTTCTCTTCTACTCTTTTTGTCTTTTTTTTTCTTCTCTCTCCAAAAAAAGAAAAAAAGAGAATAAGAAATAAAAAAGAAAATAGGAAAAAGAAAAACAGAAAAAAAGAGAACAGGAAAAGAATACCTTTTTTCCATTGCCAACAAGTCTCATTTTTTTGCTTTTATTCGGCACCGCCATTTTGTTTTTTTCGACAATCTGACACCGCCATTTTTTTGTCCTAATTCATGATCAGGCAACGCCATTTTGTGTTTACGACAATCTGACACGACTAGTTTCTTATTTTCGGCTACGCCACACCGCCATTTCTGTGTGTTTTTTAACCTAATAATTCCTATTGTCTGATGGTCTGTATATCTAGATCTGTTTCAGACGATGAACTTTTCATGCATATGTGCCGAATACAGATGAATTAAATCCCTCATTCTAACTTCTTCAAGTAATAAAATAATAGATATAATAGATATAATAAATATAATAAATTAAATTAATAATAGATTAAAAAATAAATTAGATTTGATTAGATTAGATTAGTAATGATAGATATAATAGATTGAAGTAATTAAACAATTATGGTATTTCTGGCCCTCTTCTGTCTTGATTCCAAAACTATCTCACAGATAGACATCAAAGAGTGGTTCTTGATGGTGTTTATTCAAAATGGCTTCCTATCACATCAGGTGTTCCCCAAGGCTCGATTATTGGTCCGCTCTTGTTCCTAGTCTATGTTAATGATATTTTAAACTACATCCGCTTCCAAAGCACAATTGCTCTTTTTGCTGATGACACCAAACTGTATAAATCCATTGACTTCCCTGGCGCTAAAAATGATCTCCAAGCTGACTTTAACAGCTTACATAAATGGAGTCGCGACTGGGGTATGGAATTTAATAAATCGAAATGTCAGGTATTACATGTTCCAAAAAGGAAATATTCTCAAACTTTTCCTCAATATGAACTAGATGGTTATCGACTGGACTGTCTGCCACAAGTAAAGACAAAAGATCTTGGATCGAGTAATTGTATCCAGTGATTTGACGTGGTCAAAACATATTGAAGTGATCGTAGCCAAAGCTAACAAGACTCTGGGCAATCTCGTTCCCCGAGCCTGCGATCCCTTGGGAAGGAAATGGAGGCTCTGGGATAATCCGTGATCGACATACAAAAAACTGTATGTCACCTGTACTGCGCATGCGATTCAGTAAGCCGCAATAGCCTTTTTCTAAAGCTTTTTGGAACAGTACTTTTACTATTTTGTTTGTAATGTCAGTGGAAAATATTAGTTTATTTAATTCTGTGTTGGACGAAGCGTTAGAGCGACTGGGTAAGAAGAATTTGAAATTGAAGGAGTGTCAATACGAAGCGGTAAAGGCTGTTGTTGTCGACCGGAAAGACACGATTTGTATCTTGCCTACCAGTTATGGAAAGTCACTTAAATGCCAGCTTCTTCCCTTCGTCTTATTGAACTATTTTTTTCCAACGCATGCGCAGTACAGGCGACATACAGTTTTTTGTATGTCGATCACGGATTGTCCCAGAGCCTCCGTTTCCTTCCCAAGGGATCGCAGGCTCGGGGAACGAGATTGGACTCTGGGACTCATCAAGCGATTGCTCAAAGATATACTAGCGATCTAAAGGTCAGAAAGATTCTATATTGTTCACCCGTGAGACCCATATTAGAATATGCGTGCAACCTATGGTCACCTTACACTGCTAAGCATCGAAAATTAATTGAAAATGTCCAGAGGAGAGCTACAAAATTTATACTGAACTATCCACAGGATCTAAATTATGCGGATAGGTTAATTGTACTTGGCTAAGTTGATGCATTACGTTCCTCCAGGTTGAGTTTTAAGTACTACCGTATGTTTATACATTGTGACTTGCCAATATTGAGGGTGGTAAAGGGGGGGGGGGGGGGGTTCGGATCACGTTTCATGAGAGGAAAAACAGTCATTTCACATTTCACAGGTAAAAAATTAGTAATTTCACGAAATTTCATGAAATCGTTTTTTGCATTATGGACAGAATTTTGAAAAGTTGAAGTGGGAAAATTCCAACCACAGCATTGAAGAGCATCCTAAAATTAGTAAAATTGCATAGTTTGGTCGCGAAATGTTGTAAAGTGAGGAAAATGTAGCCCTGCAAAAATTGCGAATTTTTGTATACTTTGTTTTACGCAATAAAAATTGATACCGTTTTCTCGATGTTTCAATTTTCCGTGCGTAATACAAAAATATACAAAATTTGCAATCTTCACAGGCTTATATTTTCCACATTTTACAACGTTTTACAACCAAACTTTGCAATTTTACTAATTTTAGGATGATCTTAAATGCTGTGGTAATAAATTTTCCTTTTTCAACTTTTTTCAAAATTTTGCCCATAATGCAATCGGTCCATTTAATGCCTTTCTTAACCCGTCAGCCTATTTTTACGTTGTAGAAAGTAAAAAGCACCATTGAAAGCTCAAATTCGGACGAATTTTTGTAAAACAGCCAATATATGTAGAAAAAATGAAGAAAATAAATGCATTTAGTAGTAAAATTGTTGTAACGAATGCATTGTACTTTGTCCTTTAGCACTTATCCCTACTCGTCGAGCTGCCAACGGCTCAGGAATAGGCATGTAAATCACATTTCACGACACAAAAATTCGTCAAATCTCATTTCACAACAACAAATATTGGCAATTCACGGCTCACGAAAAAACCCTTTACTAACCTCAATATTGTTATGATTATCATTTTCATAGTACATATTTTTTTCTCACCCACATTGTTCCTACCCTCTTATTTTTCCTCTATTTTTCTTCGCCGTCTTATTATTTTGCCAGGGGGGATGGAAATTGTGATTGATTCAATATGGCGACGATGTATAACAGAACAAGGATTTGTATTTCACTATTTCCGAACGAAATCACGACGTTTAGAACACTGCCATCATTTGAATATCTAAATAATTCATGAGTAAGTACAATACGGTTTATAACATTTTAACAATTTTCTTATTTACGTGCGTAAACAATATCGCAATGCGCCTGTCCTGTAGCCCGTGCCCGTGGTATTACAGTCTTTCTTAACGTGCACAGGATGTCAAAAGAGTTTGATGGCAAATTAGAAATACCAGTTATTGATTTAACATTTTTACAAGGTTGTAACGATGTGAATAATGAACATAGGAAGACGATAAAAGCTATTGCCGAAGCATGCCGAGATCATGGCTTCTTCTATGTCAAAAATCATGGTGTAAGTGAAGATGTACAAAGCAACCTCTTGAACGCTCTAAAGAAGTTCTTCGCATTACCAGTGGATGAGAAAAAGAAAATCAAATCGGAAGGTACACAGGGTATGGTGGGCTACTTCAAATTCCAAAGTGAAAAAACAGCCTACTTGGTAAATGATATCCCTGATTGGCGTGAGGGATTGTATGCGTTTGGGCACGAACTTCCAGACTCGCACCCGAGCAAAAAGAGATTCCCTCTTGTCGCGCAGAGAAATTTATTGCCTAAAGAACCTGGTGATTTCAAGGAGGTTCTTGAAGCTTATCATAAAGAACTGAAAATATTGGGTTTCAAAATTATGAGTGCTCTAGCACAAGGCATGGGTAGGTATTCGTACTGCTGGTAGCCCCCAGATAGCCCAAGAAGCCGTGTGGTTTATTTGATATAATTTGTAATATTGTGTGCATTAATGATGTAATTACACCATACAAGTTTGGTGCGAAATTATGATTTTCATAGTTTGTTGATTATGATCAACTGACAATTGTTTGCTAAATTGCAAGGGTTGCATATGCTTTCATCGTCAAATTCCTTGCAATATGAATAAGCATGTGTATTATCCATTTCCTGCACTCAGGCAGCACTCAATCATCAGGATGGTTGATTTTCTTTAATTTATGATATTTTCTATTTCTCCTCTTAGGCTTGAAGGAAGATTTTTTTACTCAAAAATTTCTGCCAGATACCTCAACAACAATTGGCATGTACCATTATCTTCCAAGCAAAAACCAACCAAATGAGATTTGCTGTGGTGAGCATACTGATTATGGTATACTGACCATTCTTATGCAAGATGATGTGGGTGGCTTGGAAATAAAAGGTGAAAATGGTAAATGGATTGCAGCTCCACCTATTGTAGGGACATTTGTTGTCAATCTTGGTGATATGCTGGAAGTATGGACTAATGGTTCATACAAAGCCACAACACATCAAGTTAGGAAGTCAGAGAGTGGCAAAGATCGTTTTTCTGTTGCTTATTTCTTTGGCCCACAGTTGGAATGTGTTGTGCGTCCAGTTGAGATAAAGAATCCAATGATTCCATTCAAAGAACGGGAACTCAACAGCAATATTAAACTGCCAGTTGTCTTTGGAGAATTTTTAGAAGGAAAATACCAAGGAACTTTTCCTGATCATGACTATTGAGCACTTAATGTTCAAAGTAAACTGCCATAGGTATTAAAAATAATATGTTGTGAATTGTGGGTTATTGTGATGAATAATTATCTAATTACTACACGTTAGAATTTTAATAGTAAATTAATTTAAAAGGACCTTTTTGTAGACATTTTTAATGTTACTTCAGGCTCTGAATAATAAATATATATAATATAAAAAGATAAATTAATCAATACCTTAATAACAATCACTTGCAATTTATTGTCTTCATTTGCACATGTTCAAATTTCATGTACCAGTTGACATTAATTTCTCCACTTTCGATATCAATTTTTGAAAGGTCAATTAAGTGTGAGTAGTATTGATATATATATATATATATATATATATATATATATATATATATATATATATATATATATATATATATATATATATATATATATATATATATATATATATATGTATATGTATATACACCATAATAGGATCTTTTGAGTTTTGATACATGCCAGGGTCTTGACTTGAACCTGTTGTACTAACTATGCTTGAACCGTTGAAGTTCGTCTTGTATTGTTTATGTGGTAAATCTTCCTTCCAGCATCGTAATTGCTTTTTGCCTAACTCAGTAAGCTACCCATCCGTGGTAAATAGAGGGCTAGTAAATGGTCATATCGTGTAAAACAAAAACAAATTATATGCCCTTCACGATCTGCTGATGGTGATGTGTTAGGATGTAGTATAGCGTGTTGCACCAACACTACATCAGTGCCATTTCTAGCTGATGAAATAAAACCTTCAGCATTCAGCAATAACCAATTCACCAAGAACTCATTTTCTTATACGAAGCATAGCCGGATGACTAGCCCCGGCTGTGCTAAGTGTTTCCCCAATGATTTTTTTATAGAAGCAAAAAATTAAATATATCACGAGAAGCGAATGCAGTAAAGTTTCTAAACATGGATTTTATACCAACACGTTCTTGTATAAGCGACACAAAAGATAATACGAGCCTACTACTATATTACTATGTATCCAAGCAAAGTATCAAAGTACACTTAGCCAAGTATCACTTTACATGGTCAGACTGACAGTCAGTGTGCCACTGCTTTGGTTCAGTACTGGGGGTAGACTAAACATTTTATTTTTCCTTAGACATAAAAATTAATTTGTTTCAAAGACAACAGATTTGATTACTGTATTTAGCTTCCTAATCTGTGACGTCAACAAGGGAAGAATATAGGTGAGAATTCCCTGGTCCCATCACGGAATTCTTGGGTTTCACTGGGACCTTTTTCAGTAATTCTGAATGGGGGTCAACCCAAAATGTATTTATGATTGTACTGCACTGGAGCAAGCAAATCTCACGAAATTGCATTTATTTGCTGCCAAACACAAGGTCAACAAATACAATGAAAATTTTTTTTAGTCTGATGACAGTGTATCGATTTGGAGTTGACCCCCAGTGAAATTTATGACGTCACGTGAAACCCAAGAATGTAACAAAATTTGCGTGAAGCCAAAATTTTGAGCATGCACTATTAGTTCGTGCACCTTAACTATGAGCATGCGCCTGTCAATGGTTTATTATTTACACGATAACCAAGTTTAAAAAAATACTATTAAAACCACAGAGTCATTCATATTAACAAACAATAAAAAAGATCTGGTCATGCCCTAAGCACTCCAACAGTATTTGGATAGGATTGAGCAAAACATTTATAATTATTTAAAATGAGTTGTTATCTTGTTTTCGGTAGAAGTTAAAACGGTTAAAAACACGGTATATTCGACTGACATATTGACTTCACCTCTAATTGTAACAGAATTTAT
This sequence comes from Muricea muricata, assembly GCA_963855995.1. Taxonomy (NCBI): domain Eukaryota; kingdom Metazoa; phylum Cnidaria; class Anthozoa; order Malacalcyonacea; family Plexauridae; genus Muricea; species Muricea muricata. The sequence continues at coordinate 4,244,325 of OY979718.1, forward strand.
CCAATAGGATACATGTACTTACAGTTATAACTTAGATTGCGAGCAGTCCCTATACAAAGGAAATGAGGGACTGCAGACAACTCAGGAAGAAATGAAATACGCGTTGCCCGCATAACACAAAATTCCCATCCGTCAAAATCGATGTGTCCGTCCGAAAAATCATGTAGGTAATTCTTGGGTTTCACGTGACGTCATAAATTTCACAGGGGGTCAACTCCAAATCGATACGCTGTCATCAAACTGAAAAAATTTTTACTGTATGTGTTGATTTTGTGTTTGGCAGCAAATGTGTGCAATTTCGTGAGATTTGCTTGCTCCAGTGCAGTACAATCATCTTTGGGTTGACCCCCACTCAGAATTACTGAAAAAGGTTCCAGTGAAACCCAAGAATACGAAAATACAAGCAGTCTCTAAAGGAAAGGGATTTAATTGTACGATTATAAAGATAATTGATAAACAGACACATCGGTTTCGACCAATGGGAATTTTACCTTGTGTGGGCAACGCGTATTTCATTTCTTGTGTTGTCTGCAGTCTATTTCATCAACTGCTTTTCTTTAGGGACTGCGCCCAGTCTAGATGTAATGCCACATCAGCAGTTAGTTGAAAGAAATATCTAATTGAAAATGAAATTATCTTCTTCGTGATTCGTGAAATCTGAAAAAGACTTTCGTGATTAACTCGTGACAAGATCGCCCCCTTGCCCTCCATTATTGTCATTTTGCTGCAGCCCGTGGGATAAACAGTCACAAAGCATTGATCTTACATTAATCTTAATGCTATTAAAACTTGTAATATAATTACATACTACAGGTATCAATCAACGTAAATTCGTGAATGCAACGTACGAACTGTTGAATATATAAATTATTGTTATTAAATTGTTGGAGATTTATGGAGCATGCACGTCCATGGATGACTCCAGTAGAATTTATCCCATAACTACGCTTGTACTGGTAAGAATGTTGCTATTTTGCATCGTATTAGAAACGGATTATAGAAATCTTCTAATTATTTCTACACAGTTAAGTACAATCTTGCCACTTCAGTCCTCCACATGCTGCTGAGATAATGAAGTACAGTACAATCTGTAACAAAGAAAAACAAATGATTGTAATATATACATTCGAACGTCTGAAAATTATAAAGTAACAAATATAGGCCTGACGACTAATAAAAAGAATTTCTGACAGTAGATGACGAAAGTTACAGCAATTATTACCCTATTTCCTACGACTTTTAACATTATTTCTCACCTGTTAGGTTTTACTACATTTTTAATAGTAGCTTTTAGTTTCACTTAATCGCGCAATAAAAAAGAAAGTTTAACTTATACAGCTAACTCAATAAAGGTTCTCCTTCCAAAGCGCAAACTGTAAACTAAGCGCGCGCAATGGATGACGGATTATTCCTGAATTTTACCTCTAAACCCGGAATTATTTCTTTGAAACAGCATCGAGAGCACATAGGAAACTTATAACAGCAAATTTACTTGTCACAAAGACAATTCCCTGAGTACAAGGGTCTAAATAAATAATAATCCATCATTCCATGTAATTCACAATTTACGCTTTTGGAAAGACAACTTAATTGAATAGCTGTAATTAAAAATACTAAAGTCGTATAATCACAGCCAGCGGTTCTTTTAGGAAGGCTAGAGAGAATCATTATCCAGTGAATAGCGCTATTCATTACTTTAATTTACGAGGTGTAGTTCGTTTGATTTTATATATTTCGTAACCATCGAACAATATATGATATGCGAATGCGTAGAAGTGAACTTCACAAAAATCGTCTGAGCGTTGACCGGGAGGAATTTAAGTTTTACTGTCGTAGAATAGTGAATGTATCGTTTTTTTGATCCCACGTATTTCCCAATACCCACACTTTCTGAACATTCATAGCATAACGATATAACCATGCAGAAATGATCCAACATTACCAACAAGAATGAAGGATGTTAAAATTGATAATTGTGTATTCTCATCAGGATGATGTGCTGATGATAATTATTCTAATTCTACTTACTATAACCACAATTACGATAATGATAATCATTTTGACATTTTTCCACCACATGACACGAGCCAAAGTTTTGCTGGATTTCTTAAACGTCATTGACTACAGAATACCAAAATACCACGTTACAATTTATAACTTTATCCACTCCACATTCTAATTTTTTAAAATAGCTTAAGTGTGTTATGAAAGAGATTCCGTTAATACACAGAATAAATGCGAACGTTTTATAGGGTAAATGGGAAGTAACCTACCTAGGATGACCCTGTTTCGTAATTGATTGATTTCACGAAGTAATCAAGTGATTAGAGCTTGTAAATGCTTGTACTGGTTACTATCGGTAATGTCGCTGGTTACGATCATCAGCTAATTACAATGAATGTTTACGTCGTTTAATGATGAAGCCCAGGCACAATAGGCCAAACCATACAGTGTTTGAAAATACTTACAGCGGTATTTAGATCTCTTGAACGGTCGATTAGTAGTTCAAGCCGTTCACCTCGTTGGGATATTGTGTCTAGAAATAGAATATATGTGGGGATATTTATGTTGTGTGCAAATTTTAACCAAGATAACGCCAGCCAACCTCATATAGCAAACGTTAGTAACACGTTTGCTTTAATAAATTCGGTTTCGTGTCTTGCAGTAAGACGTATATCATTCATTACGTCAAGTGTAAAACATTTTCCTGCCACTATAATTTCTAACAACTACAAAAGAATTACGACAACAGATATATCATAGTACTGTATACTGTATATATTAATACATAATATGTTACCTATATTTTTCACCATAATGTCTTTAATTTCATCTATTTCAACTTGCACTCTTGCAACGTTATCTTCCTTTTCTCCAGTTTCTGAATATCGTTTCTGTGTTAAATACAAAATCTATGATTCAGCAGGTATTCGGATAAAGAGCTGCCGGCCGTCCCAAGTACTGCATTATGGCTGAAAGTTCTTTATGGTAACCATAGGTAATATGGCGTGCAGCACGTTGATTGAGAATCACGCGGGTCTCACGAATGGAGCGCTTCTCAATACAGGTGGACGCGGGGGAGAGGAAAAAGATATGATTGGGAAAAAGGCGCTGTCTTTTAACCAGTATATTATTAACCACAATTTACAAAATATTAAATACATGCTATTGAATATATAGTTAATAGTAAATGTGAAAGCAGCGAAATGCCCTGTCACACGGTGCAATTTTCCTTGCAACTTGCAACGCAATTCTACTCTTAAGAGATCGGCTAATTTTTGACAAATACTTGGTATGTTAAAAAATATTAGCAAATTGTGATGGAACCTTGTATTTGCCAATTTTACATCTCCCAAGGGTAGAATTGCATTCATTTGCAAGTTGCAAGAAAAATTGTATCGTGTTACAGGACCTTTACACTCACCATTTCGGTAGCCAAAACTCTTGAAAACTCGCTGTTCATCGCATACGGTAGAGCTGTATCAACACGTCCTTGGTAGGTTCGCTGAAATCTTACATAATGAGTCTGATAATTCTTATCACATGTTCAACGCATGTTAATCGATTCTATGTATAGATGAATTTAATGAGGAGTAGTTATGATTAAAATAAGGGATATATTTATTATACCTTTTCTTGATTTCTGTCAAGAACAAGAACGCTTTCGATCGTTCAAAATTCTATCAATCATATACAAACAAAAATAAGTCTAAATTGTATTGATATCAATTAAAGTATATATTAAAAAGTATTGGATCATCAATACTAGATCATCAAGTATTGGATCACTACTGTTTATTTTCTATACTTTGACAATCTTAACGTGTTTCTCATCTTGTGTAATACATGCAGTTAATACTTACGTCATCTGTGATACACAAGTATATTATCCTGTCTTCACATATATAGTGAAAAAGATAGCTACATGGGGCGAAAACAAAACAAAAAAACAGTGGAAAAACATAATTATTCTGATATGTAAAAATTTTTCGTCTTCACATAAAACATTTTTCGTTTTGGCCTACAGTTGCATTAACAAGAGTGGAAACTGGAAAACTTTATACAATTCCTTGTAAGATGCATTTTTAGGAGGAAGCATTACGATAATTATTAAATTATACTTAATCCCATGCACTTTTCATTGGCTACGTGCCCGTTATACTGCATCTCCAAGGTAGCTACCATGTTCCTTCTCAAAGGTTTTGAAAAACAACGATTTTTCACCTTGATTGTGTGTACGTAAGTTTGGCATTTTCTGGCGGAATTCTTCCCAAAATCTGATGGGAAACTTCTGCAAAATTTCCCGCGCAAGTCGCATGCTTTGCCAACACTGTCGTCCCCCGCGCTACCACTGAATAAAACAACGGCATGGTTTCACTCTAGAAACACAAATAATTGTTGGAAATACTTCGGAATTACTGAAGCCATTTTGGACAAGTGATATATTTTTAGTTTATATTTAAACTAAAGATGAGCTTATGTATAAATAAGACAGATAGGGCAGGGTGATTTAATTATAGAGGGACTTGATTAATGAAGAATGACAGTACATAGCACATGTATTAAGAAACCAAAAATTTTGGTGTTTTAAGTGTCCATTTTAAAATTCATCTTCAATCCTCATATAAACTTCCAACTTTTAGTTTAATGAATCATGGCATACTTTGTCAGTTGTTGACTGTTGTAATCAATGGTAGTTGACTCATTAGAGTTATCTCTGGACACAAACATTCACCCTTTTGCCAGTTTTAACATTATTGTAATTTTTTCAATTTTAATCAATTTGTCACAATTGATATCTATATACAAACAAACATTTCAATTGACACCTGATCCCTAAACTACAATAATAAATAACCACATATGTTAATTACAAATACACTAACAATTATATATGGCCCCTTAAACCAAGCAAGTTGGGCAGTAAAGTGGTAATTTTGCCTTATAATATCTTTGGAGAAAGCGCTGTCGATATTGAAACATGAGATTTCAGTTCTATTGAGAGATTGTTCCTTAGATTCGTTGACCCTGGTTCGTAGGTACATAAGTACTTATTCATGTCCATAGATATAAGTCCCATTTTGGATTTGTGTTAGAGATGCGCCGATCACGAAAATAGCTGGTTAACATTGCCGATTAGTTGGTGGCCGATTATTTCATATACTCGGCTGATTAATCTGCATAAATTGATTACCGAATTCATGCAGTTCAAAACTGCGCGTTTTGTCACCTTGTGCTTCATGTTTAGCATTCACGAACAATGCTCATTCACTTGGCTCTGTGTTTTTTTTTAATTAAGGCTTCAAAGTTCTAATTAAATTAAAATAACAAGGCTTATAGTAATATAAGAACACGCGCTTCCTCGTATTGACAAAGCTTGCACAATGCCTTTGAATTATCTCCTTCGTCTAACTTAAAATATTTCCAAGCACCGCTTCTGAGTCTGTCAGACTTCGCCATTCCTGGTCTAGTGAGGCGATAAAGCTCACTGATGCCAGCTGGAAGTAAATGGAGCCGTTATACATGGCAAATGATGGCGTCAGCCGTTTTTGTTTGAAATCAACAACAACAGGCAATAAACTTTCGCATTCAGAATTTGAAACAAGAATGGTTGACGACATCTATTACGGCCCCATTTAATTTACTTCTGGATGGCATTCGTGTTGACGAGATGAGCGCGCTGCTTTCACTGGATGTCATGTTCATAAACATAAGTAGTTTTAACGCATTGTTGCTTGGATTTTCAAGCAATTTTAGACTACAGCGGTAAAGAATCTCGCTCTTTTCCAGTTAAAACAATCAAATCAATTTCCGATTATTATACAATAATCGGCCGATAACCGATTATTTACAAATTGGCCGATTAATGGACTTTTCCAATATTTTCCGATTAACCGGCGCATCTCTAATTTGTGTAACAGTTGCAGATCTGACATCTCTTGGCTGACCATATAGTGGTATACTGTGTATCACTCAACAGTTTCTTTCTTGAGACATGCATTGTCATGTATTTGTTATAGTTGAATTGCAGTTTAATATCTGCACTCCATTTATGAATGTTGTTGAGGTCTTCCTGAAGTAAGGTGCTTGAAGGAGTTTTGAATCATCAGCAAAAAGCACAACTGTTGTTTGGGTTGAATTATAATCTTGGGCATGAAAGGCAGCATTGATGTATGAACACACCACAAAGTTTAACTTGTCTTAATTGTTTGTGTATTTTCATATTCAGCATCTTCGCCAATGTGGGGCATTCATCACAACAAGCGAGTGTGTTCTATTTTCTTTACTTGGCAGTACCAAGCATCCCAATTTTAAGGAAGTACAAGCACTTATAAATGGAAACCTTTTCCCATAAATGTCAATTTTTACTTTCATATGGATCTTTCAGTTTTATATCAGAACACACAGTATAAAAAATCTTAAAAGCGAAAAGGAAACAGTCAAAGTGCATGTCTACAACGTGTTTATAAATAACTAGATAGATCACATGATGATGCTGAATTGCTGATGAGGACGACCATAAGTACCAGCGTTCAAATATTTATTTTAACTTTATACAATAAAAGTTCATGCTTTATAACTCTATGAGGTGTTAAAAACAAGAAACACATTTTGTCCTTAAATATACAACATATACGTAATACAAGTTCGCCATTTTCCCAGTACAGAATTAATTTTAAGGTTCACTTACCTGGAACTAGAAGTGAGTCAAGTGAATAACTGTAACCTTTCAAGAACATTTATTTAGCCATATCGAAGTTATCTAACTCTAATACAGCTGGAGAAGTGTTGAAATTGTACAAAGATTATCATGCGCACAAAAGTATTTTGAAGTCGTTCAAGCACGAAATCATGAATATTGTTCATCAAATCATCTTGTTTATCAATGGCACATCAATGGGATGCACAGGAGTACAACAGTACAGTGATTGTTGCACAGAAAAGTGAGGGACAGTGTAAGGATAGCGAAGACATTTGGAGGATTTTCAAGATGGCGGACGACGAAGGCGAAAATGTAAAAAAGCTATTAGAAGTGGTAATTCTGAGGTTTTGTTACTTTCTTTAACAATATATGTGACCATTTGTGTTCTCGATCACCAGTAGTGCAGCATACATTTCCAAAACATGCTGGTGGCGTTCAATACTAACATAGTATGTCTGGGTTTTCAACTGTATCAAACGGATTTATATTTGACCTTATTAGATGGATAATAAGGGAGAATTCTGATTAAATTGTACCAGCCCTATTAACGCGTAAAGGTCTTAAATCATCACACTTAGCTATCTTTTAGAACTAGCATATAAGTCTAGACTTCAGGGTCGCCCAAAAGGGGTTCTGGTATCCTGTATACCCAATGTAAGTCTACAAAAATACGCCAAATTACGCTCCTAATTTTAAAAAATACCAGAAACGTTTTGAAATATCGGATCCTGAAAATTCCAAAAATACTAATTAATACCCGAAGTCCGAAGATAACGTTAGCATACCAGATTCCAAAAACTGCAATATATTGAATACCCAAACCCTCTGGCCTTGTCATGGTTTTGTGCGCTTTTATTCATCTTTGTTTTAACTTACTTTGTTTATTTTAGTAATAATGTCGCTTTTTAAAGGTTCCGACTTGTGGAAGTGAAGGTGATGAAACATGTCTAACATTCGTGTTGCATGAAGAGGATCATACCCTGGGAAACTCACTTCGTTATATTATTGCAAAGAAGTATGTGAAACTTTTACGGTTAAAAATATATTTGCGATTGTTGGCAAACCCAAGCCAAACAAGTCAGACAGCATAAACATAGTCATAAAAGATGAACTAAATCCTTTTTTATGCACCCCATAAACACAGTATCTATAGTCTTGATTGGTGACATTCTTAACTAATCAGTTGATCTTAACTAATTATTTTAGTCCTGACGTTAGTTTTTGTGGATATACTATACCTCACCCATCAGAACATAAAATTAATATGAGGATTCAGACCAATGGTAAGTTTAAAATCAATTATCTTAAAACTTAATTTTCAGTCAACATTTTCTACCTCCGGCATCATCAGCTTGTCTAATGCTCGCCTAGTTTACCTTGGTGCTAACGCTAATGCAAGTAGTAGATTCTTGTCATCATTTAGCAACATAAATCATGCCAGACTAACTGACGAAACAAAAATAGCAACAAGGTGTATTTCAGGCCTGGAAAATTATGACGTTTCTTGAAAGTCCTGGAACATTCAGAGAAAAATACATATAGTCGCTTCCGCGAAAAAAATCGCTAGTGGAATGTTTTTTTTCTCTCGTTTTTTGTCCAACTCGCTCCTAAGGCAATTATTTTTTTAGGAATCCTTGCTGTAGATGCGTTAAGGAAAGGTCTCTCGGATTTGTCTGATATTTGTGAACATGTGCAAGAAAAATTCGAGGTATTGTTAAAACTAATTTATTTTCATGTATCTAAAATACTGAAAAATAGACTTCTGCTTGCCAATATAATACATTTGTTTGATTTATATCGTCTGTGAGTATAGTAAGTGTCATGTAACAAAAACAGTTTCATTTAACATGTGCATTATGCCATTATTTAACAAATATATCCATTTCATTTTTGCGTTCGTCTGTACTGTAAATACAGCACACGTAACGTCATGGCGTGCGAAGAACAAAAAAGTACAGCACGAGGTCGAGATTTTTTGTTCTACACACGCAATGACGTCTTCTGTGATTTATTACAGTACAGAACAATGCAATAAAAAGCCCAATAAACGAAAAAAAAACCGCGAAAACATTTTCCTGAAGTACATCACGCATCTGATGACGTCGACTTACCATGTTAGCAGAGCCTTATTTTCCTTTATTTTCTACCACTGGGGTGGCGAGAAAATCAGGCTCTGCAATAAGGTCATTTTTATAGCCGACTAAATTTTCTTTGACAAACTTTATGTGTCAAATGTTAAGTCTGAGAATTTAGTGTGTAATTAAAAGGGGCCATATATGCATTCCGTTTCATCCAAGATTTTGGACCAAGTAAACAAGTTTAATCTGGTTAAACCGGTATTTGATGCGCGCGATTACTATTTGACGGTTAACCATTGACTAAATGCGAGCCCACGATGTAAACAAAATAGGGTTGATAGAGGTTGATAGTACATGAATAATTATGCAAATCTTTAACAATGCTCTTTGTTTTTTATTGCTTTTGCCTTTGTTTTCTGGTTTAGCCTAACTATTGATGAATACTGCCAACCCTAATTAGCGAAAAATATACACGAAAGTTGTACGTTTTGAGGCGTAGAACATATATTCATTTTTATCGAGGGTTTCCGTTGTTAAAATTGGCCCAACAGGCGTTTGCAAGTACTAACACTAAAAGTTCTTTTGAACTATTTGTTTTGCACAATAATTGCACAAAAAATAATTTCCACCGGAAGAGGAATTTTGATGTGATCAAGCAAGCAAATGCACAGCATCAGAATGCGCATGACCCGTATGCGAGCACTGCAGAGCCTTATTTTCTCGCCACCCCAGCGCTAGAAAATGAAGGAAGACGAGGTTCTGCTCACAGGGTAACGTCAACTGTGCGTGTGTACTACTAATTGTAACACAGAGCTGTTGACCAGTGAAAATGCAGAACGAACTCTCATTATTGTACAATTAAAAATATCGTATTAGCTGTTTCAGACTTCAGCGTTTGCACTTATTTTTTGCAGGCAGCAGTTAATAATTTTAAAGAACAAGAAATGGCCATGGATGACGAAGACTGAACTATGGACTGAACTGTGTTGAATCAGCGTGCGCGGTGGCTCGTGCAAAGCGAACATTGTGATTATCAATGATGAACTAATGGTAAAAAAAACTCTTGGGAGGCTAGGCGATGAAACTTACAATCTTGAAGCCTACAGTACAAACAATATACACACAATAAAGCCGGTTTTCCACAAGCGACTTTTTACTTTTGTTGGTTTCAGCTGATAACCGCGAATACCGCCTGCTACGCAGGCTATCAGCTGAATGCTCAATGGCAAGGGGCAGGGAAAAGCCGTTTCGCGCGAAAATATTCGCTAGCGGAAAAGCGTGAAAAATGACTGGTTTGAGCCTAGTCAGTTGTCATTCAGCACAATTTGCTGGCGAAGTCCTTTTGTGTGTGTGTGATTACTGACGGGAAAATTGTTGTTTTTCGACATATATTTTCTTTTTAATCGCATACTAGAAATACATGCATGCAGCAACCCCTCGCCACTAACTAAGAGCATGCAACTGTATTTTCGGAATTACATGAAGTACTTAGGTAGGTTGTTGTCATAGCAACACGGCAATTGTAATTTTTTCTGTATATTTTTTCAAAATGACAAAATATCAGTTTTTAGTCCTTGTTTTATTGACAATTTTTTTAAATGGCACAACATTTGTCATCAGTATGTTATTACGCCAAATGTAAGCTTAAATTTGGTATAAAATACGACTTATTAATTACATTAGTAATAAGAAGACAGTCTTGCAATACAAAACATAAACTTACTCTGGAATTTAAACAGTGAATAGACTGGATGAGTACGGCTACGCCGGCCTCTATAAAGCATTAAAACACAAGTATAAATGCGCATTATCAACAAACTTGCCTTGTGTTTCACGCCATGGTCAATTCTTGGCGCTTCTCTGTATTTTCCCCGAATTAATCTCTCTTCAAGAGTCTTGTGGCAGTCGTTTTCGTCTTATTTCTCGCCTTTTTGGATGCGTTAAGTGTTTGCTACTCCTGATAGTCCGCCATATTCCTTAGATCAGAAATGACCACCCTTCGTTGGTTGTGAAAGTTGCCAAATCTTTTTGCAAAAATACAAAATATTGTAGTGCAATATAGTCCGCCATATTTTTGAGATCAGTGATGACCACCCACTACCACTCACCGCCACCCTTGAACCACGCGCCCGCGATATTTGATGAACTTCAGACTTCGCTATGCTTTCCTTTTCCCGGGTGTAAATAGCCGTGCGGAATTAGTACCCTCGCACGGCGCTTCGCGCCGTTGGCTCGGGGACAAAAGATCACTGATCGTTGTCGACGCGCGTTGCGATAAATGAGAGGCATCAGCCTGGGTTAAGGAATGGAAAGTCATTAATGTCCACCCAACGTATTGTTAAACTAATTGACACAAAAAATATATATTGTCCATGCTCTATGTAACACACAGCACATATAGTTGGCACTTCTGTCGTAAAGAGATAGCAGAGTTCTCGTTCGTAAAATTTCCACTACAAGCATAAGCAGCCCAAACAAAATTCACTGTCAACATGTCTGAAACAAATCGTTCAAACGTGCATGTAAATGTACACTGAACTGGGAAATTTGTATTATTAGTTTTCCTAAAGTTGGTTTACACATTGAACATTACCAACACCCTCACTCCAACATTCCCTCCATATACGTACACGTACAAAAGGTGGAAGCTTTTCATTTATCTCTGAGCAAATCCAATGCTGAACAAAACTTCAAAGAACGGAACGCAATTTAGACCCTTCATGTTATTTCTCACAACGTCTTCTCGTGTTGAGAGATCATGTACTTTCACACGGAATTGCTAGTGAACCACACGTGGTAACACATCGTTTGATCACTCCTCGTTTTTTCACCCATTTCTACCTGACTTTCGATGATTTCCGACGCTTTTCCTCAAAATAAGTCTTCACTAGACATCTTGCTGTATTTCTCACTAAAAAAAGTATATTTGTAGGATTAGTTCGCTGAATTCGCGACTGTTTAAATATAGTGTGGTGAAGTCGCCTACAATATTATTACTGGGCACAATTAGGGAACGACACCTTTTATTTCCTTCCCAAATTCCGCCCCACAACACTGAGACGAATTCGGAGTATACATTAAATATCTTAGCGAGAAAAAAACTATAGTAGAAAAATTATGAAGTATTTTGCTATTGTGAATTGTTAACAACAAAAGCCTTGTGAGATTGTTTCGGCTTGCTTGTGCCTTGTCATCGCAAACGATTTTGTTTCCTTCCAACGCCATAGCAAGCTCTTTACACTGCTCTTTACTCGGGGGGGAGGGGCGGGGGATTATTCCTATATACGTGCTCTGCATAATTAATATATTTGGGCAAATATAAAATGAATGTAATGCCGAATAAGGAGTGCATATTAATTATTCACAAGTTTGAAGTAAACTGTATATTTCGAATCAAATCAGATTCATCTTCAGCAGAGTTTGCAAGATATGGCGTTATATTTACAAGCGCAATTAATTCAAAATCTAACCTAAATGATGGACTAAAAGCTGGTAGAGAACTACGATTGTTTAGTTACAATTGTAGTTCTCTAACAGCTTTTAGTCCATTATTTAGGTTAGATTTTAAATTAATTGCGCATGTAAATATAACGCCATATCTTGCAAACTCTGCTGAAGATGAATCTGATATGATTCGAAATATAGTTTAATTCAAACTTGTGTATAATTAATATGCACTCCTTATTCGGAATTACATTCATTTTATATTTGCTGAAATTATCAGCCGGAAAAGGATAATATATTTTGTATTGATTCCTTTTATGGTCTGTGAGCACAAATATATGAATACCCCGCCCCCGCCATCGAACTGGTCTTCAAAATATGAGTAATTTTTGAATTCAGTGATTCAATAATAAATACTGCTTGGTAATTTTGTTTCTTTTTCCAAAGCTCTGTATTGCTACACTTACATTTGTCACTAGAAACACTTCCTACATCTTGGACCAATCTTTCTGTCATCTCTTTTGCAAGAGACTTGAACTGTGACTAAATAACAATGAATCATCTGTCAGAGATGTATGCAAGTTATCACAACCAACACAGTTTCCTGTACATCCAACACTCGGATGGTTAAAGACGGTCAAATGGTCAATCACTAGAAATCGTTTTATTGGAATATACATAGCACCCCTGTTCTATAGACTGCAAACGTTTAAGCACGGACTTTAAAATGACTCGAAATTAGCATTCAGACCGCATGACAGAGAGGCAGGAAAACGTCAATTACAGGTAATAGAAGGAGAACATACTAGTTATATCACCCGCTTTGTAGGATAGTTACACTTTCACTTTAAAACTTACCCTTTAGTTATTAATTTTACTTAGCTTCGCCACAAGTGCAGAGTGACTAGACCAGCATATGGCAATTAATGGAAATGGAGTACCCGGAGGTTAACCACGCCTTTTGGCCTAGCTGAGTTGACTTATGTATTTCTTACAGGAGGTCTGAGTTCGAGTTTTCCTCGCGCGGACGCGAAGAGAACAGAAAAATCAGAAACGTGATTGGTCGGCCAAAAAGCGAACGTTTTACAGAATAAAGGCAATTGGATTCTTACCTTTGATTTCACTTCTCCAGATTTATAATATGGAGTCAAATATCTCACAATGATATCTGCACAGTCTTTTTTATTTGTTTTCTCTGCTTTACTCACCGTGGAACGAGAGTGATTTTTTACCGTCTCAGTGGGTGCCTTTTTCGACGTACTAGCAATTGAAGGTTTATGAGATTGTGCATTAAAGACAGTAATATTACTCTGTAAAGACGCTGCCACTGGTAACTGATTTTGAATTTTTGGAGTGATAGCAGAATTATTAACGTTTTTCGGAACTGATGATCCTTGGTTTTGTAGATGTGTTTGATTTTGTTGTGGAATTATCCCATGGTATAACCTTGGATCCATAGGCACCGAGGGGATTCCTGGTGTTGAGACTGGATAGGGAAAAGTAAACTGTGGAGGCATGACTTGAGCATGCGCAGTCTGTAGAGGTATGGGGTATGTTGATGTTGAATTTGATGATGAATTGGGTAGGCTATTTGAAAACGTTGATGTGCCAAGAGAAAACACTGGAGAGAAGTTACGTGTATTACCATATTGTATACCACTACTATTTACTGAAGCATTACTGTACAGTTCTGGTTGAACAGCAGAAGATATCCTTGGGACAGAATTCACTGTTTGTAGCAAAGTAACAACTGGTTGAAAAGAAGAGGAACTTGTTAATTGAAGAGGAGAAGGAAACGCTGGTTGAACACTGGACGAAGTCACTTGAGAATTATTTGTGGGCGATTCCTGATCAATAGAAGAAAATGATTGTTCATCCTTGAGGTTTAGTTTTTGTGGGATATTTGAGGAGCACTGGGACGGAATCGGTGACGCACTTTGTTCTTCACGCTTAACTTCCCTACACGAGACGGAATCTGATTTCTTTGCCGTAAATTTATTTTCGTAGGAATCCGTCAATCGAGGTAGTGGGGGAAGACTTAGTATGTCATATTCTGACTTGGGTAGGCTGTTTTCGCGTTTTGCAATAATCTGTATGAAAATAATAAACATGTCGCAAGTACATTAATTTTTGGTTAAACCAGATAGAACAAAAAATACCCCAATTATATAGTTCGCATATTCAAAAAGAAAGCCAACGAACATTACCTTTTGAACATCTTTACTAATCGAGGGCCGCTTCAAAGTTTGTAATACAGACGCTTTAGGCCTTTTTCTATTTGGCGATCTTTAGAAGTAGAACAGAGTAAATTGTTATGAGGAAAGTGAGGTTGATATGGATGGTTTTACTCCAGATGTACATGGAACTCATTGACTTACCCCTGCAAGGGCTCTATACTCGAACAGCTTATTGTAACAATGGATGCAGAAGATTCTGTCTATAATCGAAAGGAAACATTTCATTACGGCAAGGACACTATGACTAATATGTAGAACAAAAGTAATGGAAAACATAATATATAAATTAACATAATCGATATTTGTAAATTAGTGTACAACTAGAAATTGGCCAATTACCAGTGCTATTTTCTCTTTAGCTGGAAATTTCAGTGGTAAAAAGTCTAAATCTTCATAAGCTATGACCAGCTACGATCAATTTTTAAGCTCAGTACGGCCGCAAGCACAAGTTACATTCGTCTCCATATAATTTTTCACTTCTGGTTTGTTGACCTAATTATATAAACACAAATGCGGTAGTCTGAACAACATACATGCATAAAAAACGCAATCCGTCTTTTGTGTTTAAGAACTTTTAAGGTACTAAAGCTCATAGCACAATTTTGGCCTCGTTTTATACCATGCATGTTCGTTTTTCTGTCCAAGTCCTTGGTATGATTCCTGTCTGGAGGGCCAAAATTATGAGATATTACAGCTTGTTCGGGCAACATTGTTCCTCGTGTCCACAACATTGAACAATATTGTTGAGCCTGACTCGGACCGCGATCAGGTGTAACAATGCCGAATAATATTGTTGACAACCAGGACTAATGTTTCATCCTATTTTCAACAGTTTCTGATTTTTAGCCGTGTATTAAATTTATTAATGATAGACCGAATTTGGACACATTTTGTTGCAACAAATGCCAAAGTCCATTTATCAAATATGAATATTCCTGAAGTAAAATTCCAAGTTCTGCTTAATATGCGACTTGAGGTAGTACGCCACGACCTGCATAATTACGTATGCCAGAATTTCCCATGCTTGAACTTTGTTTGTTCAATGGTTTGTTTACTTACTCCCACACAATCTATATCCATATCTTCTAATTCTAAATCTGTTTCGGGCTATATAAGTAAAATTTTAAAAGAACATGTAGTAGGACAGGTATACAATTATTAAAATAATTATCATACAAACATAATTATCCATGCATTTAAAACGGGCTGGTGTATATTGAAATGGTCATTTCTGTATACGCACCACCCATCCAACGTATGAAATGAGAAAAACTGGGTATAAAACAGCAATTGCGTTTAAAATCGCGTTAACTGTCTCGACTGGCTCGCTGTCGCTATGCACATGAATTTATCGAGCAAGATATCTTTTATCGAACTTCTCAAAGTTTCCCTTAGGACATTTCATCAGTTCAATATTTTTCATAATAGCTACTCAAACATTTCAGACTTTATCATGAATAGTCCGGTCGCTTAGCGGCAAAAATTGGCAAGATCTGTACAAAGCGGACAAAGTCAGTATTTCTTTCCCCGCGACTCCTAAGTCAAATTGAAATGTTTTTGGGGGTGTAATGAAGATATTCACAAAATTTATCATCCGGGGGGGGGGGGGAAGTTCCGTTTTTGAAATAACGGTTCGGGATGTTTGTTCATGTTTTACTCAATCATTGTATTTAATAATAAGGTGTTGGGATATTGTTCAAAGACATGGACTTGACAACAGATAAATGGGCATATAAAATTTCCTGTTTGATGTTCTCACATTAAATATCATTGACTGGCAGAGAAACATTGCCAACCGTTAACGTACCACCTCACTGTGGTAACACCCCCCTAACTTGAAAATTTTAGGCACCCGTTCTTAAATTGATTAGGAGGCATAGTTAATCAATTGTAGGGGGGGTGCTCAAGTTTGTACACGCCAGTACAGATCGTTTGGTTAAGCGACTTCACTAGAAGTGTAACGATGAATCAACGACGAAATCTACATCAAAACACTTTTAATCTTGAAGCACAAGTGCGTTAATATACGTTTGTCACATTGCGTTGCTTATGCTGAAAGTTTTAGTCGAAATACCTGTATAAAGCAGTTATCTTGGAACGTCACCAAATACGAGTATACGAAATTCCAAATTAGGAGAGGGAAAAAAACCGGTAAATATACGTAGGATTCTTTGACATATGGTATAAGAGTATAAACATTAAGTGAATTGATCCTTTGTAACTATAAATACCAGTCACAAATTGACCATTTCATACCATTTGCATGCAATTATACATTGCCTAATTATACTTTATGTACTCTTTGTCCAATTTACTATCCTATTTACTGACTATTTGTTGCCTTACATCACTTCCAGGTGTTCTTCTAGGATCAATCTTTTCTCTTTTGACCTGAATGTCAAAACACAATGGATCAATGTATAGGAATATAAAAACGTAACTATGCGTGCACGAGAATTACAATAACTACAGACATTATCAGTAATTAAACTCATGCACTCCCATTGACGAAATCAACGTTCAGTTACAAATCAATGTTAGTAAGTTCCATGATATGGATATTTTTTCTAAATGTTTCACAGTTACGTGTTTTATAGCACACTGCAAAATTAGAACGACAATATCATACCTCGATTCCAATGAGTTGTTCGATATCAGAATCTTCTTGTTTTATCTGAATGTTTCAAGCAACGATGTTATTACACCATAAAAACAAAACTAAAACATATTAATGCACAACATTCACCTTGATTCTACGTATTGCTTCAACATCAGTGTTTCCTTGTTCAATCTAAATGTTTCAATCAACCAGTCCGTGACACTTGGCATAAAATCAGGGCAGCAATTAGAACACTCATGTGTAAAATTTTATATTTTACCTTAATTGTTTCAGTCAGCTGTTTGATATCTGTGTTCGCCGGTTCAATCTAAATGTTTTAATCAACAACTCCGTGATAAATGGTATAAAATCAGGGCAGCAATTATTATTATTATTATTTGATGTTTAATAACACATTTTCGCACACAATATGAATTACAATGTGTTTACAATATTAACATTATCTAACTAATTATAATTGTTTACAAGATTAAAATAATTACAAGAGTTGACAATTATATAAAACTTATAAAAATATATCGTGTTGATGTAACTATTTATTCAAAAAGAGGTCTCTAAAATAGGGTTTTTTCCCAAGCTCCTACTGTTCAGTTCCACAATTGCTTTTGGAAAAAAGCTGTTTTTGAAACGTTCAGTGTTGCAATTGTATAAAGACAAATAATTTAGATTCCTAATCTGATTGATGGACGCAAGCTCTGGACTCTGTAACATGTTCTGCTAATGGACCTGCACGCTTAACGATCTTTTGTAAAGTCTTAATACACATTTTGTTTCTCCTGTCACTAAGTCTTGTACAATTATATAACTAACTGAAGAGCCTCATCATGTGAGAACACACTATTAGAGCACTCATGTGTAAAATTTTATATTTTACCTTAATTGTTTCAGTCAGCTGTTTGATATCTGTGTTTTCCGGTTCAATCTAAATGTTTTAAAAAACAACTCCGTGATACTTGGTATAAAATCAGGGCAGCAATTAGAACACTCATGTGTAAAATTCTATATTTTACCTTAATTGTTTCAGTCAGTTGTTTGATTTCTGTGTTTTCCGGTTCAATCTAAATGTTTTAATCAACAACTCCGTGATACTTGGTATAAAATAAGGGCAGCAATTAGAACATTCATGTGTAAAATTTTATGTTTTAGCTTAATTGTTTCAGTCAGCTGTTTGATATCTGTGTTTTCAGAATCAATCTAAATGTTTTAATCAACAACTCCGTGATACTTGGTATAAAATAAGGGCAGCAATTAAAACACTCATGTGTAAAATTCTATATTTTAATTCAATTTAATTTAATTTGTCACATATATACAATCATACAGAATAAGTACCAACAAGTAAAGCATAAGGAACAGTTACATCAACATTAGACAAACTATACAATAAGGAAGACAGCATACACAAAGTAGAGTGACAGGAGAAAGGAACAGGACTTTCGTCAAAATTCATACCTAAACTCTAAGACGTTAATATAACATATCAAGAAATAAGATATTAATTATATAATCACAATGCTTGTATATACTTTATCTAGAGCCCAGAGGTAGCTACGTACTGTGATAAGATTGTTTTATACAACAGATGAAGATAAGATTTAAATATAGCTGAAGAAGTTGACACTTTGATATATGGTGGTAGAGTGTTCCAAAGCTCAACTGATCTGATGAAGAATGATTTCCTGATGTAGTTTTGTTTGTGTATGATCAACAAGTTATAATTATTAGAATCATAATTTCTTGAGCGATATCCTGGTTTAAAGGTCGTAATATATTTATTTACGTCAATAGAGATGATAACATTTCTCGATTTAAAAAGGAGGCATAAGTCTGAAATTTCCCTTCTAAATGCAAGTGGAAGAATGTTAATCTTTATAATCCTTACCTTAACTGTTTCAGTCAGCTGTTTGATATCTGTGCTTTCTGGTTCAATCTAAATATTTTACCAAGCATACCACATACATACCGTATATTTTACCAAATACATAATTACAACAACTGCTATACATAAGAGCAGCAAACCATCAGCATCATTGACCGAAAATTATTAGTATTACCATTAATAACCATTAATATTACCTATGCTTGGGTATTTAAATTCTCTAACACGACTATACATGATAAACAGAACATTACGGTTTGAAGATATCAATTTTATCTTCCCGTGGTAAAAAACAATATTTTACTCATTCGCTGCGTTCATTCGTAAAATATTTGTTTTCACTATTTGAAGATAATTTAAAAAATCATATCCTCACACCGCCGTGTAATATCCTCTATATATTTTACCTTGATTCTGGTAAGCTCTTCGATATTTGTATTTTCGTCTTTAATCTATAAAATTTATATATAGTTTCATAAAGCACTTAAAAAAACCCGTTACAAATTTCTTTCTAAAAGGTAAATGTATCTTAATCTTGAGAGAAAATCAGACACATGTCGAAATTGTAGCCGGGGACGAATTTATACCTGATATTTTCTGCATGAGGATCAAAAGTTTATCATTTTTCTCAACTGTTCCCGGCTTGAAGCTGGACTCAAAATGTGTATGATTTTTTTCTCGAGATTCATTTACTTCAGAAATTATTCAGTATCGAGTGATGTGCCGCAAAATCATAATTAGTTATGTTTTTCTAACAGAATGATGCAATCACAAGATGAACTAGTCAAATCTAATCCTCTGCCCTAATACAGCCAATCATAGAAAAACTAGATTCATATTAAGATTAATATGAATCTAGTTTTTCATATCTCTGAGGATGGTTCTGAAACAGCCAATCATATTGTACTAAAATCTAAGCTGAATGTTGATTTAGCCTCGTCATAAAACTACACTCATATAGGTTATTGATTAAGCTCACCCTGACTCCTCTGTGTTCTCCAGGATCACTTATGTCTGATGTGTCCTGTTTTAAACTCAACTGACTGGCCCCAACCCGCTGCGAAATGCAACTATTCTGTAGTACAATACTAACAAAAGCCAGAAATATGACTGAGTACCTCGCTGATGCAAGTCAAATCAATACAGATCTTTTCCTGCTTAACCTAAATTGGAAAAAAATAATACAGCAATATAAAACTGTGATTGCGTGAAAAACGTAACCTGAAAGTTGATTAATCTAACCCAGACTTCTGTATGTGCTCCAGGATCAGTTATGTCGGATGTGTCCTGTTTAAAAAAAGGCAGAAATTAACTAGTCAAGGCAATTATTGTAGAGGACGACCAAGGTATATTTATGATTTCTAGACCTATTAATGTGATATACCATCACTGAGAGTTTATACTTTGCTGAATTACAAGAGCAAAGAGTCTATAAATGATATGTTAAACCGAAAATTTAAACATGCGATATTAGAAATTAGTCAGAAAATTAATAGTCAGAAATTTAAAAAACAACATTTTTCATTGCTTCTAATTGGTGCGTGAAGCTCTCGCGGGACGTCGCGTGAGATAAATTTAAAATCACAGTGTGATAAATTTAATATCACACCCTCGGCTCGAAAACCGGGGACTGCATGGGCATGCGACAGCACGGAAAATCACATTTTCACGTGATTTTTTATTGAACAGTTTAAATTTGAGGTATGATATTGGAGTAAACACCATTGGAACCAAAAGAAAGTATAAAAAAATATCAAGAGTAAAAAAAAAAGCAAACTACAATACAGTATACGCTGCTTACAAATGTAGCATAGTGCTGTGGAGTGCAATACAATTACAACACAACACAGTTTAGCACAGTGTAACACAGTGCAGCACAATACACTGCCATTGTAGTACAGAACAAAGAATAATAAATCACCAGAAGAACCACTCAGCAGTTTTCAGTTTACAGGCATTTTTACTAGCCAGAAAATGCAATTGACTGGCCAATGAGAATGCATAATAGGGGTGTACCGGAACCGATATTGTAAGTTCCGGCCGGAACCGAAACTGACCGGAACTAGAGAAGAGCCGACTTCCGAGAAACTACCGAGCGAGGGATTCACGTGCATATAAAACCTCGGTACATCAAAGTAGTATAAATCGTAGTATTGACTATAAACAATTTGCCATAAATGGACGGAAACATGTTGTGATTCCGTTAAATTGTTGATGAAATACTTAACTTTGAGAGAGGATTTAAGACGATATACCAGGTCTTCATTCTTAATCGCTAGTTGTATAATTTAGTCTATATTTTAAATATAATAATATAATGTTTTTTACCATGTTGTTTAAGCAAGCTGCTCAACAAAGTTCGGTTCCGGCCGTGCATTTTTCGCCGGTTCCGGCCGGAACTGGAACCCTCAAAAGTCCAAGTTCCGGTGCACCCCTAATTCATAATGCGATATACACGAGGAAACAAACCTATTTCTTATTCTGTAGTACAGAAATATGACTTAGTACCTCGCTGTCCCAAGTCAAACCAATACAGTTCTTTTCCCGCTTCACCTACAAGCAACTGAATAGTTTACTCATAGCTCCATATATATTCGAGTTTAATTAGCTCAATTTGGTATCCTTTTCAATACGTTCAAAACAAACTAATTAATACATTTCCACATATCCACAGATTACAAGAGATGACATAAAACAACCTATAAAATTGCGTGTACTTGCATTCTGCCAGCTAGCTGGCCCAAGCCTTATTGCAGCCTACATCCCAGGCCCCATTTACACAGGCAATTTCTACTAGACGAGATGGAGATGGTAAATGTAATACGGGGAGATTAGTGATGAACGTCATTAATTACTGATCGCAATGCAAAAACTGTAATAAGTCTATATTCACATCGTCCATAAAAATTGCACTGGCTTAATTAGTTCGATGGAAAAGCTCAAATATTTGGCATCATTTTCTACATTGTTGGACACATTACATGGTTAAATACGCTGCATGGTTAGACAGACTGCATGGTTAAATACACTGCATGGTTAGACAGACTGCATGGTTAGACACGCTGCATGGTTAGACACGCTGCATGGTTAGACACATTGCAATGACTGCATTGATAGACAGATTGCATTGACTTACTCCTATCTGAAAATCGGATGCTTTAACGAACTGATTTCGTTCAAATTCGTCTTCAACGTCACTTTCGTCGTTACTCTGCAATTAAAGTATATAGTTATTGTCAGTCACAATGCCACCTAAACCTGCGAACAAATGTAACTAATAATAAGCAAAATAACTCTGCTATATCGTCATGTTTGTTATTCTAAACTCAATAGTATGTGTTATCCTCAGAAAATACAGTTTCTTTCTCAATTACATTCATTCATAATTGCTATAATTGTTATTGCCCATCACTAATTATCATCAATAGACAATACAGCAATATACTGCAGAGAATATACGAGGATTAAAAATAATGAAATCAAAAGCGTTCGCTTTCGCCGATACTGGTGTATTATTTACTGAGACGAGCTTTAGGATGTCAGGCTACGGCCTAGTGAGCCTACGAAGGCTGCATGGAGTCCTCGAGCCTATAAGAAGGCTGTAGTCTGCTGCCAACGAAAGCTTATTCCAATAAACAATAAACTACACTCACAGCTTACCGACAGTAACTCAGATGCTTTAATAAATTGACCTCGTTTAAACTTTGCTTCAACACCACTTTCGTCCGTGCCCTGCAAAGGATCAATTCAGTGAATATATATATATATATATATATACTCATCCACTGCGACTATCCATTAACTAACATCTCGCGTCTCAAGAAGGCTTGACATAAAGCTAGTTAACTTACCCCAGGGTTATTAACGTAAATCTCAAATGAAATTACCCAGCAACTTTAAAAACTTAGAAATATCCACGCTAGTTTCAATTTCGCAAGTTTTTAAGTAAGCAGACACATATGTAGAAATACACAAACTCAAAACACTGGGTTGAGCGCGAGCACAGCTTTAAACAACTGACCCAAGGAAGAGAAAATGGCGGACAAGCACACCAGTGTGATGGTGAACCGTATGTACCTCTACTTGACTTTTGCAGTTATCTTTTCTATCATAAAGTGTTTCGTTATTTTCTGTCGACTGGCTGATGTCTTTTACCTACAGTCATAGACAAACTTTTTATTTGTAACAAGTATATCATCAGTATATTTTACTTATGACAAGTATCATCCGTATATAATGTACTAACTTATACTAAATATGAGGACGACTATATATTATAGGAAGACAATTTGGGACAGATCGCAGTCATTCTTAGTCGCTGTTTTGCCAGGTGTTACATCCATATTCAACTCATACACCAACTATATTACAACAACACTTTCTCTAGTTTATCTTCTTGACCGCCGAATGATTAGCTTTCATAAGCTCTCACAAGCTTTGAGTTGGTCAAACTTTCACGAATGTTCACAGAAGAGTTTTTGCTCAACAGTAATAACCGTCTGCACTTATCAAAAACCTTATATACTAGCCCATGATTTAATTAACAACCAAAATGTCGAACAAACATCGAACAGATGATGATTACAATTTATTATTTCCTGATTGACATGGTAACATAAAAAAGTTTTGCTCAATATTGAAATACAAAACAGAACACAGTACCTTCTGTTGTATATTCAATTTGTACATCTGAGTACTTCTGTTTGCCTCAAATATATCATACTCAATGTCTGCAGCCACTCGTTCAACACCAACTGTTGACCTGCAAATTTAACGGCATACTTGATGTTTTGATTATGGAGCTGCACCACAAGGAAAGAAGTGTCAAATGGAGTTAAAGGGACAGTTGAACGCTTTAATACAGTTGTTATATGAAGTAGACATACCTACAATATTAGAAATTTAGCATAAAATGAGTTGCGTCCATTAAACGAACAAAACAACAATGTATATTTTAGGGCGGGTTGTCTGTTCTATTATAGTTTTGCTCGGATGACGATAACATATAAAGTCATGGTACTAACAACGATGTGAACTTTTAATATACTTGGTTAACCTGGCTTGTTTCTGATCTTTTATTTGTCAAAAATTCTTTCTCTTCAAGAAAATCCAATGTGAAATTGGACGTTTATTGCTGCGATATTACGACACAATACGAGTGTCATTCAGAGTGTCCCAAAAAAGGTTAATTTAAAAATTCAAATCGCGAACAACCTGTACAGCTTGTGGAATTTAATGCCTCAGCACTCTGCTGAAGTGCCCCAGTTCAGAAACCTGACATTTCTGCATTACCATATCAATGAAACCATATCCTTTATGCGAAAATTTCCTTTTTAAACTGGAGAGGAGAGAATTCCCGAGATAGAACCATAGCGCTTCACACAGATATTTTAACTCGCCAATATTTGATATACAGGGTGAGTCCAAAAAACTGATGCCCTTTCAAATTCAAATTAGCCGCGAATTTTATAACGGTTTATTCCCATGGGTCTGTATTGTTGTCTTGTTTCTGACTTTGTCTTGTTTCTGACAAATCTTGCACGGTTAGAATTATGCATTTTAACTTCTACAGGGAATTTGATTTTGTTTTACATCAACGTCCGTCAAATTGCACGGATGCAATGACGCTAGTTGGAATTTGAATAGTATAAGTTTTTTTACCCACCCTATGCTGTGTACAAAGTCACGATCTGTTCTCTGTAGACCCATGGGAATAAACCGTAGTGACATTCGCGGCCAATTTGGATTTAAAAGGGCGTCAGTTTTTTTTTACTCACCTGTATGCACTCTGTAAATATTTTATGCATCTTTGCGTTATTTTAACAATAGATTTTTTAAGACACCCTGTATACAGTGTGTATAAAAAACTGAATCTTTTAACTCAAATTAGCTATAACGTATTGTAATAATTTGACAGCTTTAATCTCTCGTAATTTTGTAAATTAAAACACAACTCACAAGTTCTTTCACACAGTTTTGTTCCATGAGTACAAGACCTTGTGTTCTTAGCTAACCATTACTTCAAAGCAACTAGAGTTATCAAATTACTACAATATTGATGGTTTGCATATAACGTCATGGCGGCTATGTTGGAGGTATTAGAGAGGTTCAGATTTGGCTTCCAATACCTCTACCACAGAATAGAAATTAACAGAAAGGCCACTCGAGTCGGAACCTTTGAAGTTTGTGTCTCCACGCATGTCTCATTACGCATGTTCATTATGCTGGTTCTGGCCAGTCAATTGCCTTTTCTGGCCAATAGGAACGCTGAACTGGCCGTTCCGCCATTATTCTGGCCAGATAAGTGCATAAAAATAGGGGGACATGTTGCACTGCTGAGTGGCCCTACTGTTTATACCCTATACTGTGCCTCTACCGCTACCTTATAATCTATCTTTCATCCAATCAAAGGTGCCGGACCTACCCGATTAACCAATCAAATTGTTTAAAAATCAGGAAAAGGTAGTGGTAGAGGAAGTCAAATCTGAACCTCACTAATCTTGGTTTGCAATCAATCTCTCGGCATGCGGCAGATGAAGTCAGCCACACACGCCGACTGGATCCAACAGTGGAACTAATAACATGTCTTTTGAAATTAAAATTACTGCAGCGAAAAAAATAGGCTGCACAAACATGTGAATTTGTCTATTGTTAAAGGTAATCCAGGTGTATTCGAGTATTAGAACGAATTAAATCTGCTTTTAAAGTGACCTTAGAACCGAAGCATTCCGGGCCCCCTTCGTACTGTCAATTGATGCATTCCAATTCATGCTAATCAAATTTGCGGCAACTTCAAAGGGTCTACTTTCTCTATGCACCCTGTGCGCTATACAGGGTGAGTGAAAAAAACTGATGTAACCGCATAGCGACTGTAATTTGACAGAAGTTTCCTAAATATGAGCATACGAGGCATATGAAATAAGTGAACCATTAATTGTATTTGGGCAACTTCTGTCAAATTACAGTCGCTATGCTGCTAATTTGATTATGAAAGGCATCAGTTTTTTTTACTCACCCTGTACAGGGCGTGCGCAATGCCAAGCCAAAGACTAGAGGCTACAAATAGAGACAGGTAGATGAAAAATATTGTAAGGTGTTCGTCGCTGCCTCTACGCGGCTAATTTGAATCAGTTTTGAAAGGGCACACTGTGTATGCTATATAAACCATGCATATGGAAATTAATATTGTGTGTTTAGTTTCCAGCAATACAGGATCTCTTATGGAGACTTCGGAACAACGTCTCTCAAAATACTGTAAAGCCTGCTTTACATCGTCGGCGATGTTCATTGTCGGTAATTAAGCCTAGTTTTCTGTAAGCTGCGTTCAGGCCTTTATTTAGATAAAAGCCTGGAAAAGTGACTAATGTTAACTATGATTAGTGGAAACGTCAACCAATCAGAGCCACGTATTTCGGTTGTAACTCTGATTGGCTTATTTCTAGGTTAAGTTTACATATGTCTCCGATGGGCGGCGATTATTGTCGGTAATCATTCAATGAGAAAATCACAAATGATTTTACTCAGGAATAATCAACGACAATGATCGTCGGCGACATATCAAAACCAGGCTTTACTCATGAGTAGATAAGTAATGTTCTCCTTGAATAAATACCGACAGTGAGTCGCCGACCATCGGTTAGTGATGACAAACAGGCTTAAGCCTGGTTCTTATATATCCATCGGCGATGTCCATTATCGATCATTACATGAGTAAAATCCTTTAAAATTTTTTTTTCTTGAATGATTACCACAATGAGTCACCGACGGCGACATATGAGAACCAGGAATAACTGGTAGGTAAAACTAGTTGTCTTTCTGTGCATATTTTCTTTGCGAATAATCACGAACAAACGAAAGGCCGTTGATGATCACCGATCGGTTTGCAAATAATGAGAACTACCCTCAGAGCATGTCGATACAGACAGAACTACACTCTAATGTACTTTCTATGTTAAGTTTATACCTATCACTTTTTACAGATTTGGTGGTTAAGGCATCCACAAGTTTTTGCAGGCAAAACTCACGAACCTAAAAATGGCATGTTTTAGAAATGATTGCATACAGGATGTCTTCAAAAATGTGAACAAAGATTTGTACATTCGTTTCCACAAAGAGAAAATCTCATGAATACAGCGTACCTGCACAGTTAACCTTGGAATATGCGATGAACTGGAGTTTTTTATCTTACTTGAAAGACCTTGAACAAAAAATGTAAAAAGAGGTTGTTATATTGAATGTTTTCTAAATATTTTGTATGTATACAAGCACGCTCAGAAATGAAAAATGCGTCAACAGAAAATAGCCTAACCTATGAAACTTATTATGCAGGTAAATATTGAATGCCAATATCTGAAATGGCACTGTTGTAAACATATCTTGCTACAGAAAACTAGAATAATACTGAAGAGGAATCTATAGATTCAAATTACACATTTTCACAATAAACGGCGTACCCATGCAACTTGTACACTCATTTTTCGGAACAATCTCAATTTTTTAAATGAGTACGTTTACTTCGTAAGTATACAATGACGGTCTAAGTGCCATTGCGTCCACAAAAGTAAATTATTACCTAATATGTTGTCCAGATCATCTTTATCAGTTTTCTTTATATTATTCTATTGAACAAAAAATTATGCCATCATTGAGAAGCATTTAAACATGCATAATTTACATTAACAGAATGGTGGTAATGTGGTAAAGCTGCAGATGCAACAAGAGAAAATAGACCTTTCTTTGAGCCAATCAAGTTTCATGTAACATAATTTATTCCGTATTTTACGTCATTACAACAAAGGTCTATTGTCATGCTCTATAGATTTCTCAACAGTCGGTGGCGAGATCAATTATTTGCCGATGCCGAAAACAGGTAAATAATTCTTCCGTGAGCCACCGACAAATCACAAAATATTGCGAAAACCGAGTTCAATAATTGTTTTATCATTCTCTTACATCGTTTCTTATACAACTTTATGACTAGAAACAACAAGCTTTTCACACAAATCTTTTGAATGTTCAGCAAAGCGAGCAGCCATTGCTTGCCGAATTGAAAGCAATGCGCATGCTCAGAGTGTTATTTGTAGCTCAGTCATGTTTTTAACAAATGTGCATGCTCAGGATGTTATTTGTATGCAGTTATTTACAAGTAAATGAGAACTAATCGGAATTAAGAATGCATATAATAAAGACAATGATAATCTTAACTTTGTCAATTTACCTTCAAATAAAGGCGTGCAAAAAATAATTTGAGCATGCGCATTTGCAGAAAACATTGCTAAGCTACAAATAAAAACTCTGAGCCTGCGTATTGCTTTCGAAATTTACAAACAATGACCGCGCTTTGCTAAACATTCAAAAGGTTTGTGTAAAAAGCTTGTTGTTCCCAGTTATAAAGTCTTGTAAGAAATTATGTAACAAAATGATTATAAATAACAATTATTGAATTCGGCGCTTGCAAAATATCTTGATTTGTCCGTGGCTCGCAAATCAATTATTTGCTCCTGCCTTCTGCATCAGAAATAATTGATCTCCTCGCCACCGACAAATCACGATATTTTGCTTACCTCGTCCAATAATTGATAATTATTTGAAAATATGAAACTTTTAGGTGAAATATGGGGGCAATTATTTTCGACGTTTTATATTAGTTTATAATATATTTTAAGGTGCTCTCATCTCTAGCTGAAGGGTTCATTCTGATGAATGGTTCAAATAATATTGAACAAAGAGACTGGTCAGAGACAAGTAACACAACGACGAAAGCAGCCACGCGACGAAAATTCATTGTGTTAGAATCATATTTTGTGAAAGTAACTGAAGATAGAACATCATTGTTACTATGACAACACACATTGTTTGTAACCCTTCGAAATTTTGTAATCATTATTACATTTATTTTGATTGCTGAGACTCATAAGATATTAATATATTCACAATACAGCTTGAGTACGAGCTCAAGTCTGAGGTTCGGCGACTATATAGTGCATCTCGATGAAAACTGAATGTGACATGTAAAGCCAATAAGAATAAAGAGCCATCTTAAACTATGAGTTGGTCGTTATCGCGTACCCGTCTTCTTTTTCTAAACTCGTCTTCAACGAGCTTGTTCCGGTATTTCTTGCATTTTTCGTCGTAATTCTCATTACTCTCATCGTCTGAATATCTACAGTAGAAATATTGTTATGATAAAAACAAACAGAAATAATTTGACATCAACATTAAATTTGCTTAAATATCCACACGACGCCAATTAATTAGATTTAGTTGCACACGGGAAAACTGTGCTGTGACACTGAGCGTTAATCATATATGAAAAAAAATAGCAGAAGCAAGTGCATGATGAAAAATCAGTAATAACGTATAGAGTCGTTTGCCCGTTTAGTTGCATTTGGTTGTATTTCAAAATTGTTTACGATAACCGACATACAAAAAATCACTTTAACTGGTGCGATAGGACCTCTTAGCATCAAAACTAATGGACTATGTAGATAGCTAACACAGAATTTAGCCTTATTTGATCTTACTGCGGTCGACCACAGCTCAGGCTCTAACATTTTATTTCAACGTTGTGGTTGCTAAACTAATACTGTGATATCTTGGTACGAAAAAACCTGGCCAAAACTAACTTAGTATCAGGACCACACTTTCCTCCACCATAGAGATTATTATCAACCGCACCAAAATCTGAACACATGTATGTCTTGGAATATCCATGTCTTTTATTTACAAGCAATCCATCATGCAATTCTTTTACCATAACTTTGACCTTATTAGGGCCACGACAGAAATCACATCCCTTGTTGCACTAAGAAAAAAATTTGCGCAATTTTAGATTATTGCGAGGTGCGCAACACCAATAGTAGAAACAATAAAAACACACTCTGAAAAGTATTGTGAGTCTTAACCATTTAAGATGCGAGTTACTGATATGAGAACAAATTTTAGAAAAATTCTGGTAATTTTTCTTTGAAAATTAGTGAACAAACTTTTGACACATAACGTGGATACGTCTCGCCGACGCTACTTTACTCTACTTTTCAAAGTGAGCTTTCTATTATTTCTCTTCTGCATGGTAAAGGACTTTCATCCATTACGATATGCGTCCACATGCAGATATCCTCTAAGTAATTGTCGATATATCAACGTTCCAGTTAAAGCATGACAATCCAAAATTGATCACCTCTTTGTACTTATTCTAGTTAACAACAGTCTATTAAACGGTTTGATTGTAAGAACGAAGAACGAAGTTGATGTTATTCACGAGTTGGTCAACCCAGCCATTCAAGACACAGATCTTCAACAAAGTTCAAAAGGAAATATTCACCTCCGGTTTATCATCCCCGAAATAATCAGCGATGAATGCATGACGACATCTACAAAAAACTTTGTACATTAACTTTGTACTCGTTTTAAATACTGGATATTTTGAGAGATATTTACGATCAGTGATATTTTATTCGCTATGCATAATACATACTACCATCTACAAAACGGCAGGGAATCAGCAGCAGCCAGTAAGCCAAATGCTAAACTGCTGTCACAAAAATTCAACAAGAATTAAGTTCTGTTTGTAGAAGTTCGCGTCGAAGACGTGAAATTTCCTAAGGTTAGCATTATCTATTTTGATGGGCTCATACATTAGGGAGGATGGGCAAATATATCTTAATCTCATGAGGAAATCATATACATGTCGAAATTTAAGCCAGGATCAGTTAAAAAAATTAGGTTTCACGTTTTATCAACTGTTTCTGACTGGAATTTCGACATTTGTGTGATCGAGGTTAAGACGCATCCACCCTTCAGAAATTATTCAACATCAAGTGAAATGTCACAAAATCATAACTGATTTACCCTCAACCTGATCCTTCAATGACCCCAGGGGAGGGGCTCCACGGTTAAACACAGGCAAATAATAACTGATTTACCCTTGATCCGATCCTTCATGATCCCAGGGGAGGGGCCACAGAGTTAAGCACAGGTATATCATAACTGTTTTTCTTTTGAACGTTAAGTAGTACATACTTTGCTTGCTCACAGTATTCCACCAAAGATTGAAAACTTGCTATGTACGCTTTTCCCTCTATTGGTTTATTGCGAGCATCCTTGAATTTCTACGATTGAATACATAATTTGCAACTTAAACGACGAAAATTTCTAAATTACTACGAATATAAAAACATCCGTACTTTTTTATTATTGAGATCCTTCCGCAGCAAAAATAATATCTGTTCTCTTTCATATCTACACATAAAAAGTATTATGTTTAAAAAGAAAATCACGTTTATTGTTTTGAGATGTAGCTAGGGAACTATACTATTTAGATTTACGTTTAAGCAAAGGAATTGTTTCTGCGGTTTAAAGTCTGGTGAAATTTTCGAATTTATCTAACACAGTCATTCCGGAGGATGTAACAGAATTGAGCTCTATTTCCTCTTTTTCTCAGCGGTATATTGAAACCAGTCTTTAAGTATTGTGCATATCTGCACATGTTACTTGATACTCTTTTGCATCAGTCAGCTTGATAAATCTACGACACTTACGACAAATGAAAACAAGGCTTCAACAGACAGAGCCTCAAATATAGTCAATACATTTATATCAAAACACGGGGAGGAGTGAAAATGAAAGTATAAGTTCTACAATTCGAAGTAGTATTTCTAAAGACCTTGAATAATACAATCGACAATACGATTGCTTCCCATCACGCCCAGCGCGCCCACTTTCTTGATAATATCGTTCAACTGACTGTGGAATTTTCCAATGAACAACAAATCTACAACAATTCAGATATGTCATGCAGTTCAGACACACCCTGACACAATCCTTCTCAAGTTTACAACAATATCAAATTTTATATTTCTTTACTACGTATGAGAATTACGTATGAAACTACTTACCTCACAGATGATTTATTTACGCCCATACCAAAACTAACTGTAGCTGCTATGACTGATATCACGCCATCCATCCATTCTTGTTGAATATCATTACGCAGTTTCGAGTTCAGTCCTGTAATAGACGGCGTTAATAAGATTAAAACAAAACGGCTCAAACAAAACCCTATCTTTACTTTTACGGACTGTAATTGTTCGAGCAATCAAGCCACCTTCCACCTACATGCACTTTGCTAGAAGATAGAGACATCAGAGAGGCCATCAGTGCACTTTGGTACGATCTACAGCAGATCTAGATCAATCTAAAATTTCAACCGGTCCGAGACCAACAGTCGAGGTGGTAGTTTCGATCAATCTTAGATCGATTTCATTAAATTTACAACTGTGAACCAACCTTAGATATGCACAGAAAGTTAGGAGAATTATGACGATTCCTACTTACTAACTTATGTTTTTACGACTCCCAACTACAATACGTAAAACCTGAATTCAACATTGTATACACAACAGACCTGCATGATAAGCTTTCGTCTTTATACCATTTTCTGATAATTTGGTCGCCATATTTTCACAATTTTCTTTTGTATGACAGTAAATGATGCCACAATCCTACACATACATTAAACAAAATGAACAAAGTACACATCAGGGGCAGCTTGAATAAAAAAGTGATTAAGAGTTTTGTACAACCGACTCCAGCAATTTTAGGAGATGACTACACGAAATGTAATGAAATACCGCGATGACAACCAAACTCCAACAATACTTCGTAATTTCCCAAAAGTCACAATAAAATTATTCTGCTCTGATTCTGAAAGCTATTGTATTATAGTAATAAATAATATATCACACTGTCTAATATATTTTGGACAGCCTGCACAACAGCGCTAGAGTAAAGTTCTCACCTACTTTGCCCTCCTCCTCCTCCACTCTACGCTGCGTTAAAGTGATAGTTATTTTATTCTCATTCATACTGATATTCAGAAATTTTACTTTTCCCTTTTTAACAAGGGTTACAAGCAAGTTGTCAGCATTATTGAAATTCAGTAAATTTTGTTTCTTACCGTAAATATCTAACACTGCACGTAAAATGACCGTCAAACACCGTAATGTAATCAATAATAAATCTAAGATTGTTGAAATGCTATAGGTTAACAGATATTCACGAAATCATGTCAAATAATTACATTACGTTTGAAATACTTGGTGTGTTACGGTCATCCTTCTTTAAAACTGATTTCACATAGTTTACCAAATCTGTATGAGGACAATCCAGGAGTTCTTTGAACCTACAGAACAAGTTTCAATTAAATTGACTTTTATACCTGTAACTACTTTTACATCATGGTCAAACATAACTATGAAGAGCGTAAAATTCCAACTCATGAACGTCATTACTTACCTGACATCATAAAATAGATTTGGTCGATAACATCCTACTTTAAAAACAGCCACTGGTTTCCTGAGATGCAACAACTCAAGTATATCATGCTGGACACGTGCAGTAGCTGTAGCTGTTAGCGCTACCCAGCGGATATCTGGAAATTTGTCTTTTATTTTACCAAGCTTCGCATAGGCAGGTCTAAAATCATGCCCCCACTGTGAGACGCAATGAGCCTCGTCTACAGCAAAGCACGCTATATTGCTGTTTTCTTTCATTTGTTCAAGGATTCTATTAAAGTCTGATGTCTCAAGAAGTTCAGGCGTTACATAAAGAAGTTTGATTGATGGTTTGTTCATAGTGAGGTTACATTTTATTTCTAAACGTTCATTCATTTGTATAGTGGAGTTATACGCTGCTACACATATGCCAAGTTGTTTTAAGCCTTCAACTTGATCCTGTATCAAGGCAAGTAAAGGTGATACAACAATTGTCACACCAGATGAAATCACTCCTGGAAGTTGATACACCAAGGATTTTCCTGCCCCTGTTGGCATGGTGACAAAGACATCATGTTTCCCTACAATATAAAAACAAGTGTCCTGGAAACATACATGTTTCTTCAATTTGATGTGCACTTCAGTTAGATTGGAGGTATCATTACAGTAATAATCTGTCACAGATGTCATTAGTATAGAAAATTACATGGTCCAAGAAGTCAGGGACATAGCCAGAACTTTCAAAGGGGGGGGGAGCCCAGCAGATACTAATAATTACGATAGGTTTGACGCGCCTATCGCGTTAAATACTAGGGAGGTTTAGCAAAGAGACGTGACGTCAATGCGACGTAAAATGCCGTGATTGCCCATCTCCAGATTTGCTCACAG
Source organism: Muricea muricata (assembly GCA_963855995.1). NCBI lineage: Eukaryota > Metazoa > Cnidaria > Anthozoa > Malacalcyonacea > Plexauridae > Muricea > Muricea muricata. The sequence goes on from OY979718.1 coordinate 4,278,447, forward strand.
CATTTCCACATCGTTTTTACCTCGCTTTGGCGTTGTCAAAGGCATTGTGTCGTCTTTGCTAAACCTCTCTATTAATGAAAGGGGGGAGCCGCGGCTCCCTTGGCTCCCCCCTGGCTACGTCCCCGCGAGAAGTATTAATGAAAAATCACACGCATGTTTGCTGAAATGTTTATATAAACATTTTGCCAAACACAAGTGTGATTTTTCATTAATACTTCGAGGACAAGTGTAATTTTCTAATAATATCATTTTTTTAAAAATGTTTCACCAATTTGTTTTTAGTTTTTAAAAATCCTGCGCCTGTGAGGCTCGGCACACTATGCCGATTAATAATGATTAATCGGCACAGTTCTTAGCCAATCAGTATTGAGTAAACAAAGAAAAATGATATTATGATCTTAATATGCAATATGTCTGTTTAATAAAATATGTAATTAATACATAAATAGTACTTGTATAATATGTTTTTTAATATCAGTTAGATTTGAACTCAACTACCACTACCTTTTCCACATTTTAAAAGAACTTTAAAAGAAATTTCTCATTTTACCAGCCCTTTCAAGTGAGACATAGGCTAGCTAGGAATAAAATGCCTGACGTCTCTTTCAAGTTTCAGAATATTCAAGAACAGTGTTCAGCAAGTAACGTAAAAAGGAATCAATGTCCACCTCAATTTAGTAGAAGTCAAAGTACTGACTGAAAATTGCCATAGCATGTGCATTTCTTAAAAACATAGCTGTGCTACAAATAACACTCTGAGCATGTGCATTGCTTTCAAATCTTGTAAACAATGGCTGCTTGCTTTGCTGAACATTTAAAAGGTATGTGTGAAAAGCTTGTTGTTCCCAGTTATAAAGTCATATAATGAATTATGTAAAAGAATGATAAAACAATTATTGAACTCCATTTTCACAAAATACCGTGATTTGTCCGTGGCTCCAAGACTAATAAATTATTTGCCTCTGCCTTCTCGCCACTCACAAATCATGATATTTTACTCGACTTTGTCCAATCATTGATTATTTGTCCAATAATTGACTGGTTTCCCAATTCCCACAAAATTTTTCTCAGTTTAAGCACAGTAAGAAACATGACAAAACATTAACAGGAAGCAATGTTCCCCTAAAAATGTTTCCATGATGCAAATGCATTTTCTATTTGATTGATGTGATTGTGAACAGAAATTATAGTAATTTGTATGGCAAGCATTCATAAAGGTAAAAGAAACTAAATTCTTTCAAATTTATTAGCAAATGATATAAACAATGTCAACATGAATTAAAAATGCTTAAAGCCTAAAATGACAAACTTAAAAAAATTCAAAATTTGCAAACAAATACATCATACCATTGACAACAGCATTTACGGCATCTTTCTGAACTTTAGATTTAAATTCCTTATATCTGAATACATGTTCTAGACAGCGATAGATTTCACGTTTATTATTCATTTAAAATGAATGAAAACGTATCAAGAGTAGAAATAAAAACTTTCACTTTTTATGCATGTCCGAACTTTTCAACATGATGGCGTCGGGTCAATACTTCATGTAAGACTGTTGTGTTACGCAAAAGTCAAACTGATCATTTACCCAGTTAGCTTTTTCTAAATTGTTCCTGTAAAATTTCGAGACATCGTTTTGCTGAACTTTTCACGTTTTCAATTAGATAATTTAATGTTTAACAATAAAGATTTAAAATGAGTACGTTGGTGTTATTTTTAAAGATGAACACCGAATTCTTCAATTTATTTTTAAATTCATTAGGGTACAGGAACAGTATGCATTCCTTTCAATGATCCGGCAAATGCAAGATGATTGGATTGTTCCAGTTAATGCGTTTAAAGTCAGACAACAATATATTCGTATATGAATCAGTAAGGTTCATATACGAATATATTGTTGTCTGACTTTGTCAGTAGGCTTCGAGACTTCGAGAAATTCTATATATAGTGCTAGACTTCAGTAGGCTTCGAGAAATCGACAAATGATTCTCAGATTACTTGGTTGCAATTCCTCTAAGGAGAAAATACTCATTATGATGCACGTCTAGCATGACGAGACAGAGATTCCCCAACCTTATTGTCTTGTGCATTCATCAAACATCCTTTTATTTCATGACCATAAATAGATCACACTGGTGATGATGTTGCACAACATCAAAAAACCAAATTTAACTCCCCAGCATGCAGGCTATCAGCATGTACACGAACGCATGTATTCAGTATGATAATATATATATATATATATATATATATATATATATATATATATATATATATATATATATATATATATATATATATATATATATATATATATATATATATATATATATATATACTATCACTACGATTATATATATATATATATATATATATATTATACTTCATGCAAGACCCATATTAAGTACATTAGAATGAGCGTGACCAGATCTGGTATATTCTTTTACCAGATCTGGTTCGATGGGCTTGAACATTCCCCCTGCTGTAAAGTGTAAAGATTTGCAACGTTACAACAGAAAGGGGGGGGGGGGTGGCTCCACCAAATCTAAACAACTTTGTTGCAAAAATTTGCATGTATAGTCAGAGGGTGGTGAAGGGTTTTTTCGTGAGCCGTGAATTGCCAATATTTGTTGTTGTGAAATGAGATTTGACGATTTTTTTTGTCGCGAAATGTGATTTATATGCCTATTCCTGACTCCTGAGCCGTGATTGGCAGCTGGACGAGTAGGGATAAGTGCTAAAGAACAAAGTACAATGCATTGGTTACAACAATTTTACTAAATGCATTTATTTTCTTCATTTTTTCTCCATATATTGGCTGTTTTTACAAAAATTCGCCCGAATTTGAGCTTTCAATGGTGCTTTTTACTCTCTACAATGCAAAAATAGGCTTACGGGTTAACGGAAAAGCGTTAAATTTACGCAGTTAAAAACGAGTGCATTAAATGTCGTGAAATTACCAATTTTTTATTTGTGAAATGTGATGGCTGTTTTCCCTCTAATGAAACGTGATCCGAATTCCCCCCCTCCCCTTATCACCCTCTAGTTACACTGGTTAGAATGCAATGTATCATCAATACACGAAAACAGGCAAAATAATAATATCCGAAAAGAGATACAGACAATTCAACTAAAAATAAAAAAAAATTGTTCTCCAAAAAAACTTGAATATTGAGCGCACAAGGGATGACGGATACTTAATAACAACCGTAGTCAGGTGACAGGTCATTAGCTTAGTAAATCAAAGTTTTCCAATATTGAATTTGTAAAGTGTAAGTTATATCAAACTATTTTACATTAAATGCTTGAAAAAAACTTAACTGTGACTAGTACTTGCACGCTCAATATCTGTAATTTTGGAGGAACAACCTTTTTGAATTGGCTCTACATTCTAAGTGTTTAGAAGTATTTATAGCTGCCATAGAACGAATATCACCGTATTTAAAGTTTCCCGAAAAAAGGTTGCGCCAAAGTAATGCCGGCTTCAACACGCACATTTGCTCAATTGAGTGCGACAGTTGAATACGTCTTTATTGATAAATTAAAACGAAATCAAATAGTTACAAAATGGTTTCATTCATCGGAAAATGGAAAACAAGTTTTATAATGAAACAATCAAACTTACTTCCGACATTAATAAGCGGGTCGGTAATTTGTTTTTGACTTAACCACGCTTTAGTTAAGCCTTATCGTACACGTTGTACAACTGGAGAGAAGATCCGGAGAATAAGTCGAGTAACTCGGCGTGTATTACTTTAAGAAAGTTTATCGAGAGATATAAGTGATTTTCCACACAATAAATTCCAATTGTATAAAACAACTAGACATGCACGGTGTTGTTGCTAAGATCAATTCAGAATGAAGCAGCATGTTGTCTATTAATTTTTATTGATCTATGAAAATCTGGCAGCGAAACAATCAACTCGAGAACTCAACATATCAGCTTGTGGTAGAACGTGCAAGCTTGTAATACCAGATAACATTCCTCAAATCACTGCGGTACTTGCAAAGTCTGAGTGTGCATGCTGGGCTACTGTCTTTATGCATATTGCTTCCTTGCTCCACCCACCGTGATAACACATCCGTCGGCCACCCAAGACAATGGATCAAGTTCAAGATTAATAATGATCTCCATATCTATATACGGCTTAGTGCAAACTATAAGCAAGGATTTGTAACACATGGCGAGAGTGTCAAAACATGTCTTTACAATCAATAGACTAAACAATTAACACCATTCTTCTGGTTTTAAATTATTGCCACATCATAAGATTGTATTGTTCGCCGTACGAAATCCCTACATAGTAAAGGACAAAATGAAACACACGGATTTCATGATTTATGTGGTTTATACGCCCAGCAATTATACACACATGTGATGAAGAAGATATCATTAACGCTGTTTCTTCAAAATCATTGATTTATCCACTGGATTATTCATACGGTTAACGACGGACCGTCTTAAATTATGCATAACTTTTATAATTTTGTATCTTTTCGCCATCTGCCGCCATTTATTTGTGTCATCTACGTCTCTGAAGCATTATTAAAGTTGGATTCAATGTCTTCGCGGACTGTTCGTCTTCTAAATCGACATGGCTACTACCTGGAGGTAAAAAAGACTGGCGAGGTGTCTGGTACTAAAGCACAAGATAATATGTACAGTAAGTTTCCGTTTATTCCTCCTAGTTTTAAAACTTTTGCGATCGGTTAATCGGCTGTTGGCGGGTTTTCTGATGCGATACTCCTCACAACAAGAGCGACAGTGTTAAAGTGGAGTATGCTATCAAAGCGTGTTGTATGTATAAGGTCTAGTGTCTTACCGTTCAACAAGACTCGCTAGCTTAACGTCGCTCGAATAAAAGACTTTGTCTTTTCATCTTTTTGAATCTTTTTGTCTCAAACCGGAAACATTTTTCAGCGGTAATGACAATTTCACACGTGCCAGTAAATTTCTTGTACAATAAAATGCTTTGAAATCAGCAATGTTGTACTGTATATTATACATGCATTGACCTATCTCAATGTGTAAGACTAGATTTGTTGCAAATATGGCTTAGGGGGAAAGATAGACATTTAATATTCCCTAATTATAATGTTCGCCGAAAAGCAAATAACAGATTCATTAGGAGAGCAATATACATGTCGCCATTAAAACTCCTGTGGACAGACGCGTGGGTTAAATTTAAAATCTACCTAGTTCAAGCAATATGAAATATGATGGTTTAAAGAGAACAGCATGATGTAGCGAACAATTGAACAGTAAAACACCAGTTGTCTAGAACTGGCATTCAGTAGAGAAATGTTAACAAAGTCAAAGTAAGATAAGGTTTTCGCGAGGTTGTGCAATTGTCTTTGTTAACATGCAGAGATCTAATATATTTGAATTGTGCTTTGATATTGCATGATTTTACTGTCGTGCTGAAAATACGTGGTTAGTCACACTGTTCAAGCTGTGACTAATTAAAAATTGGAAACTTCTGGTTACTGGCTCACCATGGACAATTTTATATGTTTTATATATGATTTTATATAGTCACTGTTGTATACATGTTTATCTCGTAATCGTTGCTCATAATGGAGTCTGTGGACGAGACAGCCTATAAGTTGCGACAGCAAATAACTTGCTGTCAGTTTTATTCATTAATAACCCAAAAACAATACAATCAATAACAATCGTGAATAACGACTGTATCTTATAATACTCAATAGGTGTATACAATCCACAAAATGATTTACATGTTTATAGTATGTTTCTAACAGCAGGGCATATTGCAAAACAATTTAAAAAAATAATCAATAGTTAAAAAACAAAATAAATGCAATGAAGGACTATAGATTATAAACATGTTTTCATAACAGTGGCAACCGAAGATGATGAGCTTGGTAATGTTTCTTTTTCTCCAGACTCCAGTCCTTGAAGAAATTCTGCGCATGCGAGTAAAGTCGTGACACTGACAATGCGTTATCACCTATATTATGAACATGGGTGGAAAAAATATTTTTCTTTCTGGGACCATGGATTTGTAATAAAAAATGTACACAAGAAACAGTGATGACTTTCAGCATACTGCATTCATCATGTAATGTTTAACTCCCGGTCTCTCATCCCGTTTTATGCAAAATATATGGGAGACGCTCAGATGATTTTGTTTTATGGGTATGTTATTGATATTGAGTGTTCTTTCCTCCCTCAGTATGGCTAAATTTGTAATTTCTTCATAAATTTTTGCATTAAGTTTCCTAAAATTTTTCTGCTTTCATCATACACATTTTGTCATGTAAATTTTCAGCTTACATACATTGCATTGGCAGAAACTCTCTGCCAGAAATATTTTGCTTTCAACTGGTGTATGATATGTACATAGTACCATGTAAAATGTTGTCAGGAAAACCCATGTGCAAATTAACTTGAAATATTTTCTAAACAAATGGGGCTTAAAATATTTTCTAGAAACCTAAAAATTTTCTGGGACCAATGGTCCCATGGTCCGATATATTTTCCACTCCTGATTATGAACAAAACATGTAATTATTTCCTCCACGAAAAATATATTAATTTCAGAGATCCGATTATCCGGATTATCAGTGACAGATGATCAAAGCATGAAACTTACGTCATATGTTAGTTTCTAATTATCAGTCTAAAATATTTTTGATAACACCTACTCATTTTATAAATTTGATACATAAATCCTATTTCGGGAATTATAAGAGTGGTTGTTATCCCACGTGACGCAGATTTTTCATTCTTGCTTCATTTATGTTAGACCAAGGATTACCTTTAAAGGATCCTTATGGTTGGTTTGTAGCGAATTACATTGTTAATGCATTTAATGGTGTTAATCTTCCATCATCTTCTTGTTCTTGTTATTCTTTTCGCAAATTTTCCATGTACAATAACAACAAGTTGATCTGCCGAAGCAACTACGACAACAAACAAATCTAAACTGATAAACAATAACAATTATCACGAAGACCTTTATTTAGGTTTGCTGGTAACGTTATATAGTAGAATAATACTAGCATACTAATTCAAGTGCTGTAATTTAAATGGCTACTCTACTCGCTATCTATTCCTCGGTAGATAGCGAGTAGCAAAACAACAATTTTCCTGGCGTATTTTTTTTAATTCATGATCAAAGACAATATGTAGTATTATTTTTAAAAAAATGGCTTATGAATCTATTCTCTTAATCAATTATCTCAGACTTTACTAAAACAATTAGATTACTCGCTCTCAATTTCCATGCGTTGATAGTTGATTCGGGCTTCGCCCTCATCAGCTATCACCGCGTAGAAACTCGAGCTCGTAATCTAATAGTTAAATAGCACAATAATAAATATATGGTTTTTTAATAAGTGTAGCACAGTAAGAAAAAACAACCCATATATACTTGTCGTATGTTACTCGGCTTTATTGTGATAATGTGATTGTTTTACCAGTATATTATAATACTATTTGCTTTATCTGAATGGCAATTTCGTATTCTTCAATTTTCTAGCCGATATCACCATACGAACAGTGGACTTTGGTGGTAAAGTTACACTCCAAGGCAAGAAAACGGGATTATTTCTATATATAAAAAGGAATGGTGACATAAGCACAACGGTAAGGTGATACGTTTTTAACAAACCTTGACTTAGTATGGACTAACTTAATAACATTGAAGTAACAAATAATATGTTTACTGAGGCACTACATATAGAAAAATTATTCTTGGGATGGGTACTTCGTACCCAGTCACTTTGGTTTGCACGCTGTCACTCAATTAACAAATCCTGGGCGCGCACGCCAGAAGTCACAACACAACCACAGTATAATGAATATACAGTATGGCCACTCATCAGTGCAACATGTCTCCCTATTTGATGCACTTGACAAGCCAAAATAATGCGGGAACAGCAAGTCCAGCGTTTCTATTGGCCAGAAAATGTAATTGAATGGCCAGAACCTGCATAATAAACACAGGTAATGTTTGTGGGCGCAAAAACTTCAAAGGCTCCGACTCGAGTAACCCTTCTGCTTGTTTTCTATTCTGTGACACAACGACAATAAAAGAACTAGCAGATTTACGACGTTAACATTCAGTGGCGGATCCAGGGTAAGTCAAAATAAATTATAGCAGCTCAATTTTAAATTCAAAATAACTTTATAACAATGTCATAGGTTATGAATTTCAAAAGAATAAGATCTAACCAATGAAGTTGCTTTGAAGGTATTTTGAAATGTAAAATATCCTAGAATGAGCTGTGGTAATTTATTTTGACTTACGCTAGATCCGCCACTGTTAACATTGACAGGAAAATGTTAATTATAATTGTCTTAAGACTTCAAAAACTCGGGATTAACCAAAATACACACATGGTAAAAAGCTATAACTGTTTAAATACCGCAGATATTTGTTGTATTTTGACAAATCGGTAAACTGAAACATCAAAAACTATAGTGAATTATACACAGCAAAAAACGCACAACCTGTTCTGGCCTGCTGAAAACAGCATTGAATAATGTTTCGCTGCCAATATTGTTCAAGGTTGTCGAGAATACTGAACAAGTTGATGAGCCTGAATTAGCAATATGAGCCTGAATTAGCAAATTGAACAATATTGTTGACAACCTTGAACAATATGGGCAGCAAAACATTGTTCAATGCTGTTTTCATTAGGCCAGAACAGGTTGTGCGTTTTTTGCTGTGTAGTTTATTTTACAGATATCGAAACATTTTATAAAAAAATTCTTTCTACTTCATTTAGACATTGTCATCAGGCGAGTGTGATGAATGTGTTTGGAAAGAAGAAATGAGCTTTCTTAGACCGGGATTTTTTCAATACTCCTCAAACGTTTATCCAAAATGGTACCTAGGAGTGACAAAAAGAGGAAAAACAAAGAAAGGAAAAAGGACTAAAGCCGGTCAGCGGTCAACAGAATGGTCGAAAATGTAAATAATATATAAGGCTGTTCGTTTCAGTACATGTAAAATACAGATTATAAACACAATATATATTCTAAAAAAGTGTTCATAGCACATTAACTTTTTTATGTTTTCCTACTAGTAGTTGACTTGGTCACAACGACAATGCTCGGAGTGGAGCACATTCTCGGGTTCAGTCTATCTTCGGGCTACTGACCGCCGCTCCACCTAGCTATCGACGAGAATTGGCCATGGAAGGATAGTCTTATACTGACCGAATCTAAGTGAACGAAATATTTATTAGTCACCACTAACGCCTATCTTTGAAGATGCGCTATGTTATATAGCCTCATTACAGGCACATCTTCATGATCAGAAGAGATAAATTTATCGTGCCATGTCCCTGACATACTCTGACTCTGTTGATTTTTAAATTTCATTTAATCAGAATATACTATTTTATAAGACGTCTAATTTTAGTATATACACATATAAAAATAAATACTAATGTCAAGAAGGAAGAATACAAAGCTAGGAGCTAAAAAACTACCAAGCTATTTCATGGAAGCGAGACCATGCATGCATGATTCCAAAAACAACAAAGGCGCGCGAAATCTATTCACTATTGAGAACCTGGACGTTTTTTAATAACGCGCAGCGTCGGAACAACAATAAGTGAATTGAACAATGCACTCCTGCGTGATGACGACATGTACTCTGCATGTAAGTCAACGGATAGCGATAAGCGTCTTGTTCTCACCTGCATGCAGCTGAAATACATCAGCGCGCATGCGCAATGCAAAGTGCCGTTAATGAACTAATTATGATTAATGTGTATATAACAAACATGAGCACAAACGACAAACGCATGTGTATGTACCTATTAAATAATGCAGAACAAACATGAACATACACAACATCTTTGGCTTCGAAAGTTAGCCGAGCCCGAGGAGGAATCGCTTTATTCGCTACATGAGCTAAATAATTCTTCTCCATGCTGCAACTTGGAATCCGTCTCGCTCTTCTTGGCACGACAGGTTATGCCCTGTTACACGAAACAATTATTGCTGCATTTGCATTCGGACTAATGTTATCAACAGTTGTCAAGTATGGTCCAGCTTTGGTAAAATTCATGTTTTAAAAGAAAGGGAGGCAACAATAAAGCAGAATGCGGATCACACTCACAACTTTTCAGCCACTAAAAATAAAATAAAATAACAATGGAAATGCATTGCAAGTTAATAGCAAGAACAATGCTGTTCATGGCCTTCAGTCGCTATAAATATCATGATCAGACACACCTTGCAAGTACACAGCGGCATCTTAAAAAGACGTTTTGACAAAAATGACCCATCTCATAGAAATGATACCTGGGCTTTAATCTTCAAAATTTTAAGCTTTCGTATTATATACAATGCCGTTGTCTGTTCAGTTATGGATATACAGTATGACGTAATATTTTGGTAAGAACAAAAAGTCACTGATGTTCATACCAATGACGTCGATTGCGTAATAATATAAGAAAGTTGAAAAATTTGCCAAGCTGAGTTTTGTAGTGCAGCGAAAATATTGTCGCACGTCATTTGATGTGATTCATGATCCAAGTCAAAGCATTTGGATTCTTACAATACTAATGCGCATATATATACAAGTAGCAAACAAGAATATAATTATTCATTTAAGAAATATAAAACATTTTCCGTGTTGATATACACTTATATCAACACGAGTGGAAATTGGAAAAAGGAGAAATTGTGTGGAAACAAGTGTAACTGTATATCAATACGGAAAAATGTTTTATATTTCTTTCATAATATAGCACAAAGAACTTTAACAGAAGAGTGGCGGGAAATTTTCCGTGTTGACATACAGTTATATCAACACGGCTCGTAGCCAATCAGCGTTCAGAATTTACAAACGCTATATTATAAAAGTTATTAGAAGAATCATACTAGTATTCTATTGCAAATGCTGTAATTTGATTGGTTACTCTACTCGCTATCTATTCCTCGATAGATAGCGAGTAGCGAAACAATCACCTTCCTATAGAGATTTCTTTTATAAAAATTGCTAAAAAACAAATTTTTTGTTGAATATTCCATGTTGGACCTCTGATTCTACTAAAACAATTAGATTACTCGCTCTCGATTTCGAGCGAGTAATCTAATTGTAAATATTATATGTCTATTTAGATTTATTTGGGAATCTATATAATACAATACAAAAATCACGTCAGAAATCAATATCCATGACAATGGTGCCGTATTGCCTTTCGCCTTGTTTCACGAGTGGGAAGCTGCCAGGCAAATGAGGTTTTGCTGCCTAACGGGGGGGGGGGGAGTTTCTGCTGCATTTTTTATGGTAGTTTTATGGACTCTCTCAATGCGACCATGAATGAAGAATTCACAGATTTTGTTTGAAAACCATTCTTGAAAACCAAGATGGCGTTGAATGTACGAATTAATTCATTTCGAACGTATTTACACTATAACTCTGGACGATTCAGGATGTATGTTATTTTCAAATGAGAAGCGTCTAGTTCTTGAATCATACGAAACAAGTGATACTGCAGGATCTGCGGAGGTCACACGAGCTTTCTGTATGTCACTTGGCCACAATGATTGCTGCAACGTTCTAACCAATAACCTAAGATCAGTTTACAGAAAGAAACATTACTCAACTGATTCGCTATATTTTATCGTTGCCATAACTACACACAATACACATGCAAGTTTAAACGCGACAGTTGAAACAAGTAACATAGGTTACTACGATGTCTGTGTCTTGCTAATGGATTGAATTTACTCTCTGACACTGCCTGAATTAGAAGATCATGAAATCCACCCACATTTGAGTGGTTAGTACTGAAGTAGGTTGTGTGGAAAATGAGGAACAATAGAAGATGAGTTTGAGCTGAAGAACAACGCAGTCTTCTGCAGTAATATTTAACTTGGGATAAAATTTAACCACAAAGTATTATAAAATTTAATACAACTAACTATTAGCAACTCACCTTGGCAACATCGACACGAATGCTGTCAGAATACACAACATCCAAAAATCTGCTGTGCCCATTGTTACCACAGCAACATAATAATCTGGGAGGGTGGGCAAGACGACATTGTAAACGATACACCACAAGAATGATGCCAAAACACTGAGCCCAAGAACTAAACCATGAATGATAGTCTAAATAAATACAAAAACATTTTGTTTTGCTCAGCATTTTGTACCTACATAAATTTAGTAATTGATTTGGTTCAGGTTTAATTCCTTAGGATACCCTGCATATCCAGGATAAAACGCCCATATCAAAGTGGTTACCACTCCCCACTCCGGAGCTTCCCGTCACCACCAAACAGCCAGCCCGAAAATTTATACAGTTCTAATATGCAAATATGTCTGCGTTCATTGACTGTGAAAACAGTCAATTTCTTACGAAATTAATAATGATACAGTTAAAACTGGAACATTACAGGATTGTATATTGTCGTGTTTAAGGCCACGCGATTGCCGCGAACATTGTTTCACTACTTTCAATTTTCCTTCCTATCACAGTCCTAATCACATACATGTCTGCAACATTTTTCTTAAAAGCATAAGTAGTTAACCTTAATGAATGTTTTATACAAGTACAAAAAATATTCAAGAAAATGTTCATACCCAATAGTTTGTCTCGATTGCAATGTAAAGAGAAGCGACAATAACTGCAGATTGATGAAGTGTTATTCCGACCGTGAAAAGACCAGCATGAGTACCGTGGTAAACCTAAGAGCAAAAACATCAAAACATTTCCTCGTTGAGAAAATATTCGTGATATCCTAGATTATGTAATTTAAAATGTTGGTCACGTATGTATTTATAGCTTTCAACAAAGCGACCACAAAAATATTAAAACATAAACAAAGATAATGACAATACGAAAGTAGTTTTAAAAAGAACAACTTACACACACATACAAAATTTAATACACACAACCGCATTTTTATTATAAATACGGAGTGATGGTCGTTTATATTCAAAATTAAAAAAATCAACCAGTCAAAACCCAACAAGGTTGTATAATTCTATAAAGTAGTTTCAATCATCACGCACTGTCCCCATCCTTAACATGATCGAACATACCAAAAATGCTGAGAAGAAGATGACAAGACTTTGGAATACAGCGTCGGCCATCGTTATCCAGAACAACTTTCTCGAATAAAGCTACAGAATTGTAAGAAAAATTAATTATAATAAAACATAGTTAGTGTTACTTCAATATTTCTATAAAAAGTTTCACTGACACTTTACTCGAACCATTTTCAACAAAAGCAAACAACATGAAGTTCGCATTCCGCAACAGAATAATGACCGTAAGATCTTCGACTTCAGTTACTAAAATTTCAGCTCAAGAAAAAGCAACTTGAACAATACAGTCTTGACATTTCAACAACATCTCCAACAACACAGTAAGCTTACAAGTTGCCAGAAAAACATGTTTGTCCTTCTGTAAGTTATTCTACAATCTAAATCTTCATATTCCCACGAGAAACTTTCTGACAACACTGATATGTATAAACCTGGAACAAGCATCCAGTAAAGAGTATGAGGTGCGACCAATCAGGGTTTCCAATATACAAGTAACAGTAAAGGCTCGTTTCCACGGTGATTTTAACTGCAATCGTAGTTGCAATTTTCTCCTTTACGATGCAAATATAAAGAGTGGATTATACTTAATCGCGTTGTTGTGAAATATCATAATCTGGAACATTTGTAACTGATCGGCACAGGAACATCAAACATCGCTTGCATAAATAGGCCTTATTTTTCCTTATTCTAATGAAACGTACGAAACGCGAGAACGCCGCTTAAGCCCGCAACGAACACTGGTCCTACAATATGAAGATGGCGGCGACGAGCTTTAAAATGTGATTACTGGATTACTTAGAGCGTGTTCCAGGTTTGTTTATGACAGTGATTTAGAAGGAGTATTGTTGGCCTAACCTCGCTTTCCTGGCCTTGTCGGTAAAGATATGGTTTCTCGAGAAGAGTTTCACAAGACACATCTTGATCCCAAATTCCTGATATTATTGGCGGTAACGCAGTAAAAATCAAATTAAAGAAGATCAAATTTAAATCATTGACAGCATTTGAACCTGAAAAACCGTTATACAACTGAAACCAGAACAACACCATCACGAACATCTGTAAAAGATAAGTTCAAAAATGAATAAGTTAAGATATTACTGACAGTACTATAATGGATATACTGTAATGAATGTCGGTACAAATCTATCCGATTCTTGAGGATGACGTGATATTTCATTTATTAAGTCAAACTCATCCCCAGTCCCTAGATGAGAGCCCTGGAACGATACTACCACCAGGTTCTGTGTTCATTACTCTCAGGTGATCAAGCTTCCTGCACTCCACTTCATTAAGTTTACCAAATACTGTCAACCCTCGTAATTCAACTATTTTGCCTCGGCAAATAATTGCCAAAGACTTTCGATAATTTTCGATTTCGCCTTGGCAATTTTTTTTTGCCGAGGCGCACGATGAAATCGCCTTAAATTCCTTCGAAAATGAATGAAAATCCTGAATGAAAACGTTTTTTAAAAGATAGTAGTAATTAATAACACATTGTATGTAATGATAGAATAAAACGAAGTGATACACAGAGTGCAGGGTTACGATAAACAAGATTGTGGGAGCGGCGTATACATCTACTATTTTACACAATCTAAACCTATATTTATGCTTATACTCTAAACCATAATGTAAAACAGCGCACCGTTTGGAAAACGTTAAATCGGGGGAATTTAACGGATACAGTAAGAGAAATTTTCATTTAAATGACCACAAGTAAAATACTAAAACTATAGGCATATACTATAATTAACGTTATATAAAGTAAAAAAGAAACCTTTTTGATTTCTGGAAAACCGAATGACTGTCACTCTTTAATATTCCCTTAACATGGTAACTGCATGGTAAGAGTTAGATCACGCACATTTCTTTCTTAAGATATATGAAAAATTACCTCGGCATTTTTTTGCCGAGGCAAACTATGAAAATCGTAACTTGCCTCGGCAATTACCGAGGGCCGAGGCGAATTATACGAGGGTTGTATTGTTGAACTTCATTTAAAACATATCAAGACTGACATCACGTAACTTGTGATAAAAAAATCTTACCATATTTTTATAAAAGAAGTAAAGAATCAACTTCGAAATACGATCATAACACCAATGCCCATGAACAAGTAATAAGCGAACAAGGAAACGAAATCTTCCAATAGCAAAATCACTTGCTTGAACAGCCTGCATTCCTTCTTGACCACTGATACCCACTCCAATATCAGCAACTTGAATCATACTAACATCATTTGCACCGTCACCAATTGCTAACGTCATCACATCAAGTTCCTCCCGCACCAGACGAACTACGGATGCCTTGAAAATTGTTCACAATACGTTTGGATGCATGTAGTAGCGGAATTGAAAGAAATATTGTACAACAAAGGTTAAATGAGTGATCAGTCAAGACATGTCAATGAAACTCTATTTGACCCTGGACAAAAATTAATGAACAACTATTTATGACTGTTTAGCGTGAATTCTAACAGTATGCTATGTTTGTGCTCTTATTTTATGATCAAAGAACAATTTAGTCTTATTTTGGAATTTGATTCTACCGGTATTATATCGTAATCTTTTCGTTGGGTTCCCAGTAAAGTTCTATGGTCCTTACTAGAGTTAAAACAAAATAATTTTAAACTTTTTTTGAATAGAATAATTCACCCTCATCCATCCTGGAAAATTTCCTCATTTTGCGTATTAGAAAATTGTTTAGAAAGGGTCGTTTAAAGCAAGTAATGAAAATATTAATTCAAGAAATGATGACAACGCACTGCTACTAGAAGTATTCGTGATTTGAAGTGCAATTTATAAAATTCCTGTCTACTTCAACCATAAATAGTTTCCACTCGTTTAATGTCAAACAAAGACATTTTGTACTAACCTTCTGCACAGGAGCAGCTCGACAACAAACAACAACCTGACATGACTTGGCTAAGCGAAGAAATTCTAGAGCAAGCGGATATTCCAAAGCAAATTGTAATGTTTGTCCATCGATAATTAAGCCATATTTAGTCTGTTTCACTTGTTCAGATTGACCGACATTATTCATTTTTTCTAACCAAGCGCTGATTTGTTCTGTGCAAGATTCCTTGAAAAAACGCATCATGTATTGTATTAAACTGTATCATACTAGAAACTACGAGCAACAATCTTACTGCTACAACATACGATGGCCGGAAGAACATAAAACAATACAAACTACATTGAGTACGCAGCGGAGACCAAAGCGGTTGGAGGCAAAGGGGATAAATTTCCCTAAGCTCCCAGCTAAAAAGGTCCTAAACTTAACATAATTTTTCAATTAACAACTCTCCCAAAATGCAGGATTTGCCGTTTTGGGAACCACAGCGTTCAATTTCCCTCCAGAACCCTCTCCTAACACATTGTATACCGTTGGAAGACAAAAAGACGGAGCTTTCAAGGTCAAATTTTGCCCGGGGGCCAAATGCCAACGGACGGTCTTGTGTCGTACGCAAAATTTTGCTACGCAATGCACTGAAGGTGAAGAAAGGCACTTTATCTGGACTTTGAAAAAACAAAAATAAATTAAGCATTACAGTGCTTAATTTAACTAGTGTCTTTCTCTTCCCCTAAATTCGTCCCTGAAAATGAAAAACCCTATTCCCATTTGCCTGATTTCTTTCAGAACTTACTTTTGTTGAAGCATTTAGCGTTATTTTATCCATTTCTTGGTCCAAAAGGTGGCATGAGTGTGCAATATTTATAGCAGTTTCCTAAAATTAAAGTTCAGTGATAACGAAATGAGAAGTTAGTAGAAACGTAGAATGAAATTTCGAAGAAAAGCCGAAATTCATTTCTTAACTAAAAAATGTTTTCAGCATTATCTTT
This sequence comes from Muricea muricata, assembly GCA_963855995.1. Lineage (NCBI taxonomy): Eukaryota > Metazoa > Cnidaria > Anthozoa > Malacalcyonacea > Plexauridae > Muricea > Muricea muricata. The sequence continues at coordinate 4,295,338 of OY979718.1, forward strand.
ATAAAAATAAAGATTCCAGAAATAAAATCAAAATCTCATAAAAATATTGTTCTTCACCTGCTTATCGCCAGTTAGAACCCAGACTTTAAGTCCAGCTGCACGTAATGTAGCAATAGCTTCAGGAACACCTTCCTGTAGTCGATCCTCGATACCAGTCGCCCCAAGCAATTCCATATCTCGTTCAATTCGACAGTAAGAATCTTGTAATAATTGCTCACGATTGTATAGGGATACCTCAGCCTTTTCGTGCTCAGACAACCAATTGTGATAATCATCCTGGCTTAATTCCTAAAGAAATAACAAATCTACAAAATAACTAGTTTTATTTAGAGTTGAGAATCTGCAAAGAAAGCACAACGCTTTTGTTTGCAGAATTACGAAACAACGGCCAGTGTAACAGAGATTTTGAACGATCTAGTCTGGAAAACGTTAGAAGAAAGGCGCAAAGAAGAAAGGCTTATAATGATGTATTAAATGAGACATAATCTTATTGACTTTCATACTGACAATACCCTACACAGAAACTAGGACTCGCGGTGGTATTTTTAATTTAAAATTCCAAAAGCAAATAAAGTTTTAAGTTTTCTTGCTTTTCAAGAATGGAGTCAATAACCTGAATATTTAGTTACGTCTAATTCATTGCAGGTTTTAAAACGTAAATTAGTGGATCGTTTTGATGCCTCCAAAGTCGGTATGATCACGAAAGAGTTCACTGACTTAATAAATCCAGGTTCAGATACTGATGAAGGTAACAATGACACTGATAACTTTTCACATTCTAAGCGTAAGGTGCTCCGATATCGAAATTATGTAAGAAACATTCAGGTTTATATAAAGTAACTGAGAAATTTCTGTTCACACGATGCCGGTGCGAAATTCTACGATACCGACACGAAACAATGCCGGTTTCTAAACGGCATGAAATGAGAACGTAACGCTTTGCGGTATCGTGTGAACACCGAAAACGACATCTTTTGATACCTTTTTAGTTCTCAACTTTCTGATTACATTCTGGCACCAAATTCATGCTCAAATTCAATAGTTAAAATGGCAAATTTTATTTACTATACTGTGAATACCCGTTGAAATCGCACTTAATTTTCAATTAAGCCGGTATCGTGTAAACAATACAAAACGGACAGGAAATTAAACGGCACTTTTTCGTACCGGCATCGTGTGAGCATAGTCTATACTATATTTTATCCCTAAATGTCCTAAAATATGTTCGATATAAGTGCCCTCACAATACCAGAATAATATGGGATGGACCTGTTAGCCTGGTGTTGAAGTACTTGAATTCTGTAAAAAATAGTGTATAAAATCACCTTTCTCGCCATGCAAAGAGTTCTCAGGCCTTCTCTTGCGTAAACATTTAGATGAGTCTCTGTTATTTCAGCTAAAGGTACGTCTTCAGCTGCTTTTCCATCCAGGGCATCAGTAGTATCATATTGTCTCAATGTTTTAGTTTTAGTTTGTTTAGATAAATGAGGTATGACTGCAGTATCTGCACCCTTACAATACATAATAACTCTATCATCATCCTCACGACGAACTATCACTGACATTCTCTTACGGGTTGAGTCAAATATTAAGACGTGAAGAAGATGATACTTTACCACGTCTTTGTCAGGTGTTTGAATAGTTATGCTATCCGGTCCTCGAGATAATAACTTATAGCCGTACATGCTCGCAGATTTTACCAAAGATGCTTCATCAGGCGACTCAGCTTCGTAAGTCAAAGATTTTGCAGGATTTTCTTTCCTTGATATAGGTGAATTTTGTTCTCTTTCTATCATTCCATTTGAATACATTTGATTTGTGGCACCATCCGTATCATCATCTACAGGTTGATCGCTTGACGAGTTGGTAACGCGATCCACGAGGTTTTCATTTGACGATACAACAACAGTGTTGCAAATTGCCAGCAATGTAAAGAATTCTTTAATTGGAGATGTTGGGTCGCCATTTGAGCCACTTTTTATTTGTTCAGCAAGTTCACAATCCCACGAAGCATCAGGGAAGTCCTGTATGACAATGTAAAATCAAGTAAGAAATGTTTTTGTAGAATAGGTAACGAGCAGTTAATGAAAACACAAAACAATAGACAATTGGATGAAAACGGTCGGTCTTCGTAGTGATCATTGTTTTGTTTTTATAACGTTACTGTTCAGTATCGTTACCGTTCCATCGAGGCCGTCTGATCCGTTAGGAGATCTTTCGTCTCTTGAATCATCTAAGTACGAATAAGTTACAAGTCACATTTTTTTACAGGTAACCATCACCAATTGTTACCTTACCATTACTCCACTCTCCTCCCCAAAGGCTTTTTGGTTTTTAGTTCCTTTTCATTGCCTTACATGACGTTTGGATCGTTATACATCTGACAGTCATATTACAAGAACTAAGATCTAAGATGGAGTTCAGTACAATTTCGTGGGGGTGTTAATATTACATATAGGTGTTCTGCCTTCTATGAATATTCACCGGCACACAATAAGCGACTGTAGCGCTAAGTTCTCTAATCATTCCTACGTTACCTTGAGAATGTCTAGTCGTATGAGCGTAATCTTTTCCATCAATAGTACAACGTCTGAACACCATTTTATTTTCCGTCAAAGTTCCAGTCTTATCAGAAAAGACATATTTAATTTGCCCAAGATCTTCGTTTATATTGAGCGCTCGACATAAGGCAGGTTGATTCTTCTCTTCATAGTACATTTCCAGATCGTTTGTGATAAAATAACATTGACCAAGTTTTACAATTTCCACAGACACGTACAATGATATAGGAATTAATACCTACAGAAATATGAAAACAGTTCACACACAATTAAACGCATTTGCATCTTGACATTTTGCAACCAAAGAACTGTTTGTACGCATACCTGAAAGACTATGATGTATGTCCAAAATCTTACAAAACCTTCCAAAGCAGGTTCTCGTTGAATGACATTTTCATTATCAAGGTCTAGCTCAGGAGTATACCTATGGTCAAAAGCTTCTTTATGGTAAGTCCAAAATCCACATCCTGCACGAAAATATAGACGGATCAAGACGTATAAGACGGATATTATGCTTCCATTCATTGGTGTAACTTTTTGACTGCTTGCCCTCAGGGCAAGTTAGGCGTGAAAACTAGTTGCCCTGAATAAGGTCAACTTGCCATCAAGTAATAGGTACTTACAGAGGAGCAGTATAAGTTAGGAAGACAACACATATCGACTCGTTAGGCCTAGTGGCGTGATTATTTTGAATATTTTCCCAAGGGGGCAAGAATATGACTAGAAGCCATGCATGCTCCCATTCTTCTATGTATTGGTTTGATGACAACCTGTACGACCGCTTCTGCACATGACGTACATTCATCCACCAATGGATTGAACTCAAATCCAAATCGTGGACATACTTAAAGATATTTTATGAAATCAAAGACAGGGTTCATTGCTTCGTTGTGAGCATTTGTGTACACGAAAATCTAAGTAGGCTAAATTCCGACCAAGTAATCAAGTTTTTATTTGACAAAAGTCTATTCGCCGTATTCGAGAAATTAACATAAACTTAAAGCTGGCCAGCTCAGTTTTGTAGCAAAGCAACTTACCCGTTCGAGGAGGATATACAATTTTGACAGAAATGTGTTTACTTCATTCACTTTACAATTTCTATGCTATGGGTTTTATTTTTCTCCGGGAAGTTCCGCTCGAGACAACGAAGACATTTTTGTTGTTCTTTTGTTGTGTCAGATTAACACGAATCTGGATTGTTGGAAGTAGTGAATGAAAAGTGAGGAATCTTAAACGAATAACTTCTCGACGAAAAGTCGAAAGTTCTTTTTGAACTATTTAGGTTGTGGAAATCCCGATGATTTTTTGTACAAAATGCGTTCGCTGTTATTCAAGGCGGGATTACTAGTTACCCTATCCAAAACGTTTGGTATCTATTGGGGGTACCTACGAAAAAACACAGTACATACCAATAGCACAGATTAAACAAAGTGATATCAAGACAAAAACACAAGCAATAACATCCCAATTAATATCTCTTTCCAGCTTGCTACGTTTGCTACGTGGACCACTGTTATTCCTCATCGCTTTCGTGTCATGACCTAAAATTAATACAAATATTCACAAATTTTTGGCATAAGAATTGACGGTGTTTGTGAGGGTCTTTGTGCTTTGAAGATCAATTACCGAAGCCAGAAGTACTGTACAAACTACACGTAATATATCAAAGTAAAATGAACGAAGAACATAGCCTCGTATTGACTCTCGAACTAACGTTGCCAGTGTAGGTAGTACAGCTGATACTACAGAAAAGGTATATTACGTTTTTCGAATATTTGAAATAGTAGTTAGTAACACTTTCCGACGAAGAACTTTCAATCGAAACGTCTATTTTCACTTCATCGTTTCAGGTATAATGAAAGAATCTATATACCTTTCATTTTAACTAACAATAAATTTTATTCTTTATTTTTTTATACATCATTACATTTCACTAACTATACTTTTTTGTGCTAATGTAGAGAGATTCACAAGCACTAAATGTTATTTCTATTTTCATTTATTCGAAATATTCTAGAATAAATTTATAAGATAATCACATGACTAATGGTTTAATCATTATTACCATTATTACTAACAACATATTTAACGAGGGAGCCACAATCACCCAAAAGTGATTTTCACGCAGGCTCTCAGAATCAATTGACTTAAATGTTAATCATGAACTCAAACACAATAACGGATGCAATAACTTTGTATTTGTGTGCCGGTTGTTATCAAGACTGCATTGATTCCTTGGATACAGATTATAATGTAATTGCACGAAGAGTCCAGATAATTAGGGAGGCAGTAGTATATCGAGTGATTTTACAGTCTAGGACCCAGTTAATTAACAAAAAAGAGGGCAGCATGTACATTTTACCGGAATGCATTGCAAGCATTAAGCAAAAATAACGGAAAAAGATGCCAAGAAAAACACATACGGTCATAAAACTTTACGGAAAAAAATAACCCCCCTCTCTTATGCTTGTCCTTCAACAGACTTAAATTTGCTTTTTGAAACGATTTCCGACCGCATTGCATTCTGGTAAAATGTACTTTCGCCATCTTTTTCGTTACGGTCTATTGTTGAGTTTTTAGACAGTGTCCTTGGTTATTATCTAGTAACAACTGTGTTTATTTTTTCATTTGTGCACGACTAGAATTATTTTGTGATTCCCTGTGATCTGATTGGCTGCACAAGCGGGCAGCTTTTTACGATAACTTGGCCTGCGGGCAAAAGAGTTAATTTAGCGACAACTTTTTTGTTTAAAAAGGGTATTTAAATTTTTTTAAACAACTTAATGACAATGTGAAAGTAAAAATATTCTCCGATGATAGCTCTCATAGTGAGAGTGAGTTTTATTATCCAGATGAATTAAATTTTCTTGAAAGTGTCAGCTTCAACAAGCCACAACAATTTTAAGAATGTCAACAACAGCGGAGAAATTACAAGCAACATTAAAAAAATAAATAAGTTATTTACCAGTTAGGTCGGTCCGTACTGGAAGAATATGTTGTCTCTGTCTCAAAAACGGCCCGAGGCCGAAGGCCGAGAAAAAATCTTTTTCCAGTACGGACCTCCCATCTGGTAAATAACATATATTTATCACATACTTGCGCCTTTATCAGGGTGATAAATAGGCTGACATAAAAACGATATGTTCCGTGATATCGTTTTTTGTCCCGCGATATCGTTTTTTGTCCCGCTGTAAGAAATTCTGGCCCAAATAAAGTTATAAAAGCACAAGTATTAAAGCATGTATGATATCGTCCCTCAAGGGATAAAACTGATAGCGCCTTGCCCCTCATATGATCACTCTATACATATTTAATGGATCACCTCGTACTACATTACATCCCGCAAATGAAACTGGTTGTATTCACTAGCAGCTCCAGTCCAGACCATCGTTCATGATTTATTGTACCACAATTACATTTGTTTCAGATTTCTCTCGCTGCTAAAGTGATTCGTTTACCTGCATAGATAACAATTCCTTCCACATTTTCTGTATTGCGGATGACACACCCTCTCAAAAGAAGATTACTCGTCCCAATGGGGATCTGGTTGCCATCTGTTTCTCTAAGTGCAAAAAAATCATTCACACGTGGTTGCGCCATATTATGAAAAAAAGGGTGGTATCAGAGGGTGTTATAACTTCGCGCAAATCTCCAGATACGCATTCAGAACATTCGGATTTATGGAATTATTTATCTATATTTTCATAATTAACTTTATTCATAAAACTTTTCAACAGATAAACCTTCCTTGAAGGGAGGACGCAATTCTAAAAATTTTATTACATAATTGTACAAAGAGGAAAAAGTAGCACAATGGAAGAAATTAATAATTCTTAAATTACTTACATATATCCACGAAATTGATAAATTTTGCTATTTGGTTCTTCACAATGAACAAACGAGGAAAACTCGACTGCCGTATTGCAGTCTGAATTCTAAACAATCAGAAAACTGTATTTACAATCTTATATCATCATTCAAAATGCGAATCCCACATGCCTCGGGTCGATAGATAGTTTACATCGGAAATTAAACCATGGAATAGATCGTACTTAGGAAAACAGCAGAATTTTCACGCCTTTGAAACGATGATACTTGCTGCTTGGTATTGAACATATTAAATAATCTCATTACCTGGTCTAAATTTCTTACAATTTCTCGCTGTTTTAAATTAGTTTCTCCGTCAAGATTAGCAGTTTCAATATGACATATATCATTAGAATCACTTGAGTAGAGTAATAATACGTCAGCTGGAATGATTTCACCATTTGATAATTTTACAATATTGCCAGGAACAATGTCTTTCCACTTTGTTTTAACATATGTCTTGGTTGTGCTGAAATAGGAAACAATAAAACTGTAGCAGCGAGTCTGAACTGGAGAGTGGCAATGCAGGGTTTATATCATGAAATGCATGATAATAATCGACATCTATTTTAAACATGCAGGAGCATGAAAACACAGCAGTTAAAAAATAATAACTTCGATGGAGAATCCATCAAGTTTTATGGACTCGTATTGGAAGCAGAGTGGATTTCGATGGATATTTTCATACTATGAAAAAAGTCTGGCAAATTTCTGGAAATTCGGTAACCTAACAATCCAGAAACGCCTTACCCAGAAATAAGCAATTTTGTCAGCAGAGATACCGCAGGCGGCCCTTATATGTATGCATGATGATCTAATTAGTCTGAAAATTTCGTCCAGTTAACTGTTCCGAGATTTGTGATGCGAGTTATGGCACTTTGAAAACATTGTTGTCGTGTCCGGGTGCATTGCTGGACACATTTCCACTGTTATTAAATGTTCAAAATGTAACTCGTGCTCCGATTATGTTCAAACAACACGAAATTTCACAGTGATTGGAATCGGTAATTGGAATAGCGGTAAATGCCGTCGTTGCATCATTAATAAGGGTATGTGCTGTATATAGCTAATTAACACATTTCGTTAATTAAATGGCTGAAAAACGAAAACGCACTTACAACAAATAATCTCAAGAAATGATATCGTTTCCAATTATTAGGATTTTGTCTTCACACACACCTTAAAGTGCTATAAAGCTAATTCAAAAAGGTTGTCCTTCAAAAATCTAAAATGCGAGACAACACGACATACATTCTAACAATAACACAGGTTGAATGGCGAGGACAGCATACGATCACAATTATTATTATTTTTCAAAACTTCGCACTCGCGTTTAACATTAACTGGAAGTAATCAAATCAACCAATAATGCATTCTGTGTCTCGTTTTGATTTTGTAATTTAGATTTAGCTGTATAATTATAGTACTTAAATACATAACCAGGGCCGAAACTTGGGTTCTACTTTTGGGGGGGTATGTAGCTACAATGCCCGACAAATAGGGCGTGGCCTTTGTATTGCCCGACGAAAGGTACAGTATTACACTTGGTTATTTTGAACCTCAAATAGTTTCGAAATGCAATTCATAAGAAACACAAAATTTAAATCAGGTAATAGTCTAAACTTCATGTTAAATATGCAAATTACAAAATACAATATGACTGCGAAATTAGATTTTTTGCTTACTACAATATTTAATTTCACGGTGTTTGCAAAAAAAACAATCCCACTTTTTTGTGACATAATGACATGCAGCGATAGTTATGTATTGTAACAGAAAAATAATTTGATAAAAATCAGGCTTACACCGGGTTAAACGCAGCAACAACTGTCAAATTATGTGCGCTAAAATCAGATGAAAAACAACCATTCAATAGATAAATAGCAGTTTTAGCACATCTCATGCCAAGGTATGATAACGTTATTATTTTAAGACACCCTATTGTTTTGTTTTTATCTAGGCCTGTCCGTTCGACCATTTCAATTCTAATTAATTTTCATTTTGAGTTTCCTGTTCTTTTGAGAGGCCCACTTCTTTACAGCTTCGACAATGGCCGCCAGGCCCGCCATACAATGGTCGTTTGAGGTTACTTCATATAAAAACTATAAAATGGCTACAAGTTTCGATATCAGCAGTTGAACAATTTCGATACTCATATGTAAGACAGTGAAAATTGAAAAACGATGTATTTTTTGAGATTATGGAAAAATATGCATTATTCTTCAATTGCAATATTCATACTTTAAATCTTTGTGATTATTCCATTTATTTTATTGCAGTAAATACGTTAGGTGGCAATTTTTTTCTTATTTGCAGAAATTGGCCCGACGATTTGCTGTCGTTTGCCCGACGAGGCGAGCTTTCTCGAGATTGGAGGGGTGTATCACCCCTCCATACCCCCCCGGGAGTTTCGGCCCTGTACATAACTGTACCATTAATGACGCAGTTCAAACTCTTGTAGTGTTTTAATTATTCAATATATATACATTTAAATGTCTATCATGATTACACACTGGAAAGTGTGGATAAGCTTCATAACAAGCTAAAACGTTAAATCATTAAAAAAAATTATCTGATTTCACAGCACTTCTTACCGCTGTATAACGCGGGGCAACAATTAAAACGATACAATCAGATAATTTTTATCGTACATCTCAGACTAGGAAAACGGGACGGAACATTTCCCACGCTTTATCTTCAACAAAAATGAGACAAGTTTACAGTAAATGAATATGCACTCAAACAAATATTTTAAACTATCGCTCTTAGACAACCTTCTAGACATGCAGATGAAGCAATTTAACATTTGTTGTAAACTTGACTCTGAGAAATTTGTATTCTGACGGGTTTCCTAAAAGGCGTTGTAATTCCTTGTAGCGGTTGAATCAAGCTTTTTACGTCTTTAGAATGACGTTGTGTACAGGAGCTATTTCTCAAAGTCAAACGTTTTGCAGATTTGATGTCATTTAGCTGAGTTGTTTATTAAGTTTAAATTTAAAACAAAGTTTAAACATATGCTGTCATGTATAAATACTTGTATTCAACCTGGTGACGTCATATATCTTAAACTCTTCAAAGACTGGAGTATTCATGATCAATAAATACCAGAACATGTTATTTAGGCAAATAAAAAGAGAAATACAGCTTAATACAGGTCCTTGTTATGTGATTAAATAAAGAATTGCTAATCTCTACACTAGATAGGCCTTTCACAGTTTAGACATATGAAGTGATAAGCCATGCATTGAGAACCTTGATTCAAAGCCTTCTACACTGTCTTGCAGCTTTTATATTATTTAGCTTATATTTAACTTTGAATAAATATACAATTGGTAAAATTATTTTCCACTAAAATGTAGATAAAAAGCCACTTTTTAACCACAAAGCAAAAACAAATTACACACACATATACAAAAGCAGCTGTTAACCATAATTTTTTACTACTGTGACTGAATTCTTGGTTTGCACATATATAGCATCATACTGGTCATGTTGGAGGAAATTTTAAAAAAGAATATCATTAGCAGCAGGGGCCCCAGAAGATCACTAGATAATAGGGCAGGAAAGATATTGTGCAGGCAATAGGGCAACAATTATATTCATGTTCACAGACTGTGAAAATAATCAATTTCAAATGATATTATTTGGAAAGAACACAAATAAATAAGTATGGGCCCCTCTCCAATTATTGATCATTACAAGCATGTTTGCCTCCAACATGTTCAGTGTTGAAAAATGATATCTTGTTGGTAAAGTTTCCTAAACTAACTCACAACTCTGTAAAAATCAATTTATTTGTATACATCTCACTCACCCGTCTGACTCTCCCATGTCTCTTTAAACCTAATACCTATCTAAACATAAAGTTTCCAACATCACCATGTTTTTGCTTTATGAATCTTAGGTGACTGATTGTAAACCACCAGGTAGACATATGTACAGTACTTAATATATACATTTAAAATTGAGCTTGTGTGTCAATCTATCAAATGTGTAAATTGTACACTGTTTGTACTCTAGCGTACAGTACAGTATTCAAAACATTTGTATCTTGAACCAAAGTAAAAAATAATTATATGCTGCTCATAGTTATACTGTATATAACTGGTAAACATCCACTATTAAGGATTGATTGTGAGAAGAGTTTAACTATGAACGGATCCGTCGTTGAACTGGTACCCAGCTTTAAGCTAGTGGGTGCAGAAATCGACCATGACCTTTCGTTCACTTCCCACATTGAGAAGTTTGCAAAAAACTATCTCAGCGAATTGGTATATTGAAGGAAATAGATCCTGTTTAACAATGCGACAAAGGCTATCATATTATAACGCTATCATACACAGAGAATCTCGGACAAATCTTAAAAATACAAAGAAGAGCAGCAATTGTAATGCTTATGGAGTGTCAAGCTTCTTATGGCCTTCAATGGGTCACCTTCTATGAAAACGTAAAAGTAGCAAAATGTTGCATAGCTTATAAATGTATCAAGAACAGAGTCCTAGAATATATCAAAAATTCCTTAACGCTTAATAGCGATTGACATATGCGTACCACCAGGTACAGCAACAGCAACTTCATTTGCCCCAGGTAAAATCGCGAGATTAAAGGTAGAAAGACCTTTGCAGTGACTACCTGCAAACTATGAAACAGTTTAAAATTATATTTAAAAAATCTGTAGCACTTAGCACTTTTAGAAACAATTACTGGAACAACATTTTTAACGAACAGAAAGAACTCCATAATTTTATTGTTTAATCTGTTTTTAATAAATTGGTCTGTTCACTTATACCAAATGTATATATGCATATATTTTGCATTTTTTTTTAAATCATACTTTTTTGTTGTGGGCAACTAGTTTATTAGTTTTGTAACTATTCTATGCTACCTCTACCCTAAAAAGTTTATCGCTATTATTAGAGCTTTCATTTAGAGCAAATAAATTAGAACAAAATGTGTTTATATAACCTTCATTTTTTCTTAATTTCCTGAATTTACAATGGAGAGTCAGTTTCAGGTGAACACAGGGAGATTTCCCCTGTTCACTGGGTGACCAGGACACCAAAAGGCGAGGTTTTAAACGGGAAGGCTCCTGGTGAAACTGGCAAGAGACTTGGCATCATTAACATATAGCATGTGCACAGGAAAAAGCATACTTTTTATTTCTGTTTTCATAATGAGTAATATACTATGTTTTCTCATTAAAATACTTCGACCATCCTTCACTCATAACTGTTACTCAGTTACTACCAACACAATACATATATAAAGTAAAAATTACACATCACTTACATATCATAGACATGACATTGTCTGTTATTCACCTCTTTATCCGATCTCCTTCGTCTCTGGTCTTCAAATAAATCTTTCAAAAGCGTCACACTGAGTACGAACAACAATGGAATCATGGTTATTTCTTTTGCAAATGCTTTAATTGCTGGAACCCAATTTAAAATAGCTATGGCCAGGAAATAGATGTTAGCAAAACGATGAAACTGTTCAAACAAATTCTTTGGTAGAAAATTCCATACTGTATATTTAGTTGTTTCAACTACGTTTGATAAGTTACGCTTGAGACTCTTCTCATGTTTAATCTCAAGTTGTTTGGTGAGCACTCGAGTCGGGATGACAAGTCTATGGTTTGCTGTATTGGAATTAATTGAACCATATCTAGGAATACTCGAAGAAGGAGATTCTTCCTGCATAATGCTCTCAGTGTCACTGTTATGAAACGACGTCCACCGAAACGGCATAAATCCTTCGTTTTGGCAACGTCACCTCTATTTACTTTAATTTACATCCACGTCCCATGGGCCTCATAAAGATTTCTTGTATGCAAAATAACTGCATTCCAGTGTTCACTGCGCCTTGTTACGAAAGAACATTATTTTATTTTTCAAATACTTGAATCATATGGGTTATTAGCGATAGTAGCAAACATTTTGGGAAAGATGGACTACATATAATCCCCAAATTCCTTTATTATTCATCTTTGTACAGTTTATCTCTACATATCCCTCATAGTCCTGTTCCTCTTTGATCCGCCATATTGGCTCAACGAAATCAAGTTGAAATCTGCAGTGAAATCGTTCATAAACTCGCCAAATCTCGACAAAAATGGGTGGTAAAGAGTTTGGAAATCTTATTAAAGCTAAGAACATTATCACGTACTCGTTATCTCCATTTGAACAGCGTGCTTTTGCTGGATTTTTATCGAAGAGTGGTCCCAATGTTGTACGTCGTTTTATGACTTCAGTTGGTTATATTTTGCCGGGTTTTGTCTCTGCTTTCTTGGTTATGAATTGGGCAAAGAATGAAAACCATCGACTTAGTAGAAAAGATCCTAAGGAGTTCGAAAACGACCAATAACGTTAATGAAAATATGAACTAATTATGTTGTTTGAAATTTGACAAAATGTATTATTTTTGTGTTAGATGAAAAGGTGGATGTTTGTTTTGAACATTACTGGCAGTATAGTGACGCATTCTAGATATTTAAAATGTGCATTGTGACACTGTCTATAAATGTACTTACACTTAAATGTATTTACTTTTATTAACGCGTATACATATGTTAAAAGGTTAGATCGGTAAAAAAGCAATGATTTAAAGCTTTTTAAAAGGGCCTTTTATTCTGGTCAATAACAATTCAATTCTGTTTTCAATTGTGTTTTGTATGGGGGTACAAGTTGGTGACAATTTTTGTTTGCAAAGTCTGAGGTGGTTGGAAAGCGCAAGGTAGCTCATTCACCTTGCAAATCACCAAACACGTCCTGTGTTTGCACTAAACATATTTGCGGTGTTCAACTATTTGGCAAAATTCAACCGCTCTTTCCAAGATTTCCAAGGTAACCAGTCAAATCGAAAATTTCCAACTTATTGCATGCCATTGAGGATCTATTGAGGATCAAACTTTTTTAACATGGTCAGCTATAACGGAGGGCCATATTTAAAAATCACTTTTTATCTCTTGCGAGTTCAATATCCTTGGACACTAGTGTTATTGCTTTTTATACTTTTTGTGATAGTTGAAAAAATCACTACTCGGATGAAACTGCGTTATCCACGTTTCGTACCAACTACAATCTTGGCCATAAATGGTAGAACGATGATTGAGTTTGCTCAAATCTGATGACTCCCTCCTCTCCCCCCCCCCCCACACAATGTTGATGTGAGGTAGATATTTATGGCTGCTTATTGACCACAGACATCAATGAAACATGCAGTAGAGATGTGACACAGCAACATTGAATGGGGAGGCGTGATATCGTTTTAACACGCCTTTATATTAGATGTTTGGAGATTTTTGGAATCGTTCCACGAACTTTTGGCCAAGATTGTAGGTACCAGGAACAGCTGGGCATTTTGTCGTCGCTGTCTAAAATAGCGCGGGCGCATTTCTTGAACTTAATTTTTTTTCTTCGAACAATGAAAACAAGTATTTTGAGATAATTTTTTAAAGTCTCTTGTTGATTTCTTCATGGAAAATAAGACGTTTCTCAACAAAATAAGTCACAGTGTTTGTATGCAACGATATAACAGCGTAATCGAGTGCAAACGTGCGAAGAAATGCTATTTGGAAATTGGCGACAAATGGATATTTTCCACTCATGGTCAGAATTTCAGAGGCAGGGTTTAACTACATGGAAACAAGCAAGTGTTCTCATTTTACTGTTGGTAGATGCTTAGTAACTGTTTATTCCACAGGTATGCTCAGTAAGTTGTTTGTTCTACCTTATCAGGAATCATAAGTGTCTGAAAATACACAATTTGAAGAAAATGACATATATTCCCCTTGTAGATTCGCAGAGTATAGCCGTTGCCTTTAATTAAAAATTGTGTTTTATGAAAGTTAAATCCTACTTTGTTCTATTAAAGCTTGAACCATTCATAGGAAAAATGCGCCAGATGTGGCAATCAACAAATGCATTTGCTGTAGTGCAGATGACATGTGATGACATGTTATTTAAATTGCTCCACTATTGGCTTATTATAAAGCAAAAATAGCTGCAAAATGATGTTGAAGAGAATCGAGTATTGCTGTTTTGATATACGAAGTGCTGTACTGGTTTGTTCAAATTTAGAAGTCCCGTGGTACTGTTTAACACAGGCATGTTTGCCTTGTGAAATCCTGTAGTGACATGGCATATAAATGCAAATATCTCAAAAGTTTGACTATTGCCTTTCTCTGAAATATGCCCTAAAATTATCTTTTCATATCAAGTGTCCTGGTAAAATTAGTGGGCATGCTGGGAAAAATGCGCACGATATGTTTTTTTTACCTAAATCATGTACATCCAGTAATCTCATAATATTTTGCTTCCTCTTTCTAGTCACATAATAGCTATATATTCACTCATTGTAAATGAAAATTTGATACAATGTTGCTTGCACCCTGATAAAGTAATGAAAGTCTTTTGTACCCCTTTAATTCTATATAAAAGTTGTAGACATGTGTCAAATTTTGCACTTGGCTGTTAGCCTGTTAGCATGTTACTGCTAAGGCTTAAATTATGTTGCATTTATTGAAATGATATTATAAAACAATCTAAATATGTTTTGTAATTGCAATTTTCATGAAATAATCCCAAAAGTTGTTATACTGGTGTACAATTGTGCAGTTTTTATGTGCAGCATGTGCATTAATTTGACAAATTAAATTACATTTATTTTTATTATATTTTATGCTTTATTTGTAATAACATGGCTTAAATCTTCCAAACCAGTCAACAATGTCTTTCTAGCTTGTATACCTATGATTTTAATCCGTATCTACTTGGACTGGACAAATGATGGGTAATATTCATTGACTGAATTTTCAAAAAGTACGAGCTTGCCTGTATTCATAGCATAAAAGCAAAATAATAAAGCAAAATAATAAATTTTTAAGTTAAAACCTTTGTGATGGATCGGTTAACGTTTTTCATTAAATATTAAAGCATTTTTGTTCATTAAAGTGGTCGTTCTATGAGTATTGAAGCCAGGCAAATCCAGAAAACACTCTATTCATACGCCGCCATATTGAATTTCACTCCCTCGCCCCAGGGATTGCGCGCTAAATTTGGCGCATGCTCCGTACAAAATGCCCAGCTGTTGGTACCAGGTAGGTACAAACAAACGGCCGCAAAAATTTGCATATATCGCAAATGTCGCAAAGGATACTGGGAAAAGTAACATAATCATGCATTTCAAATCAAATACGTTGAATGGCGTTGTAATTTTTTTCAGTACTGTATTTTGTCACAGTTTGTCCATTTTTACAAAAAGAAAGTACAATGTTCATAGCCGTTCTTTATGGAGGTAGGTATATTCTATAAGATATTTTATAGTTGTAAATTTTATAAAATTTGGTTGTTTTTTTTTTATTTTTAAGATGCTCAACACGAACTTTTCAATCCAAACTGCAAAAATATTTTGCTGATGGAAAACATTAAGAAGCGATGTAACTGCAAAGATAAAGGTAAGCCACAGACAAGTATTAAAAGATTTTACACAAAACAATGGATTGTAAAAACAAAAAAACATACTTTAAAAAGTTCTATATAGCCATATTACCTGTAAACATAAAACAGTAAAAACACTACAATATAGTAAAGAAATCTGCTTTTAGCAACTCAATTTTTATATCATCAAATTATCAAGTGCTGATCAATTTTGTTTCTTACAGACACAATTGATTTGGCGGAAGAAAGTGGAGTTGTAAAGAACATGAATGAAAGACCATCTGAAATGTTTGCAACTGAATATTTAGAGTTTCGACGAACGTATATTTTAGTTGATGTTAAACGTGAGTGTGAATTAGCATAATTGCAGGACACCACTGTGTCCTTAATTTCTAATAAAGAGCTTGTCAAAAATATTTCGAAGAAAAAATGCTCGCCTTCCTCTTTAATTAATAATTCCATTCTTGGCTGCTATCTGCGTCTTACTGCAGCTTTGCTGCAGGATGATCGATTTTCCCAACAGCACAATTTATGGTTAGGTGTGGCTGGTATGCTAGCTAGCTTAAGTGTTTAGATGTCGATGCGCCCTGATTTTTACGCCAATTTTATAAAAACACACATGCAAACATACTTCCTACCGTCCTAGCAGGTCAATTTGCATAATAGCCTGCTTCCCCACAATAAACTAAATCTCAGTAACCACTGCTAGAAAACATAGTAAAACTAGATTCATAATAAAATAACAATGTTTCAGTGGACGCGAAAAACTGTAAAATTTAGAAAATATATAGCTTTGAAAAGTTTGCAAATTTTGTGCATGTTTGTATCAATTTTACTACATGTGCGGTAATTATCGTCACTTTCGGCTCCATAAATGGTAATAATTTCCGCACGTAATACAATTCCATCCAATTTGCAAGGCTATATTTCTCGCACATTTTATCATATCACAACGATCAGTTTGTAAATGTTTCTTTTTAAAGGTCAGCTTGATGTGGCAACAGGTCATGTGTTCAAGACCTACACTCCTCTCTTAAACGGACTGGAAGATTCAAACCCGGATTTTTTAGGTAAGGAAAATTATATGAAGGTCATATATCCCCCATATAACGCCGTCTGCGATTCTTACTATACTGCATAAATGAAGTTAAATGTAAGTTCACCGTATTAGCTTTATACTGTTTACTTGGGGTGTGCTTAAATTGTCAAATTAAATAGTAATTACGTCGTTAACAATTGACAAGATTGTTGGCAAATCACGTCAACCCCAATCGGTCACGTGAGGTGTAGCCTTGTTCCTGTAAAGTACCATAAATGCTAATTAGGATGACAAATTCACTTACATGATAAAACGCTACATCTTGTGCATTATATATTACATGATTACATCTCGAACTTATTATAAATCTATGATCAAAACACAAACTATTCATCACTACCAAGCAAGGAAAAAATGAGCCGCCAGATTATTTAGTTCCAAATTTCAATAGAACATTTTAGGAATCATCTCCTGCAAATTTATTGATTAAATGAGTCGCATATTTATTATGCAGGTTCTGACCACTAGTCAATTATATTTTCTGGCTAAAAAAATCGCTGAATTGGTTCTGTTGTGCACACTGCGTCAATGCACACTGATGGTAAAAATGATATCATTATCCTTTGTTTTTATTTCAGCAAAACTAGCATCAATGAATCGTGTTGCAGCAAACCGAAGTGCAAGGTCTCCAAAACAAAACACTCAAACACGTCAAGGAAAGGGAGCTTTAAAAACATCAAAGAATCTCACAACTTCAGTGCCGTCCACAAGATCCAAGTCTATCATGAATAAAAAAAGACCTTGAGCACGAAACGATCAACATGATGAAAAGTTTTAAATATTTGAACGTACGAATTTGTAAAACCATGCAATCAAAACATATACGCGCTGTGCGTATGCATCCTGGTATGCATCTAATTCAATTACGACGCTGTCTCTTTAAAAAAGTAAGCTGTGACCTATGAGCGCGCAAGGGATGATGGATTATTGTTTACTTAGGCCCTGATACTCAGAGAATTGCATTGTGGCAAGTAAAGTCGTAAGTTTCCTATGTGCCCTCGATGCTCAAGATTTCAAACAAATAATTCCGTGTTCAGAGGTAAAAATATGCAATAATCCGATATCCCTTGCGCGCTCATAGTTTACAGTTCACGCTTTTGGAAGGGTAAAATTTCAATATTGAATTAACTGTACATGTATGACGAACATAATATTACATGCAGACATCCGTCAGAGGGCATTAGCTGTGAAAATGAACATCCATCTAACATAACTGATATTTATATTCGTAACATAGTTCTTTAAATAACGAGGTATTTTATTAATAACAACGTATTATGGCACCAGAATAGAAACGCTATATCACTGCTAGTTACAAAGCGCTCTAAGACTTAAATCTCGTTAAACAAAACACATTGTCTTTCTTTGAGGTAGAAAAACATAAAGAACCTAATTTAGCTAAAGGTAAGATTGGGTTTCATACAGTACCTAAACGGAACTGAAGAACAGAGGAAGCATTGCGGGATAAATTATTATTTAGGTTCTGGCTTGCCCAAAAGACAGAACACAAACCTAAATTGGGTGAAAAATTATGTCTATTTATCCCTCTATGTTCCAGGCCTTGCCAGGAAAGGCGTGCAACCACACGCGCACGCCTTGGCACACCTCTAAGAGCTTTGCAAGCTGTGCAATAAGTGGGCACGTCTACCCTTGATACTTGTAGTGGAGTTACTTAGCATTGTAGCACTCAATTTTGAATCGAAAATTTTAATGACAAAGTAGGACTTGCAGTGTTTGGGACTTGCACAGGTTAAAAGACTTGTGATGTGCATGGGAATCAATGAGAAAAATAACTGCAAACCGAAAAATAAACTGCACAATCTAACAATCCCATGCAAGGAGTGTAAATCATTGCCCCCATGTCATTTTCCCCTGAGAAGGCCCAATGTTTCCTCTCAGGACTGTTTTAAAATCTCTGCGTTCATATACAATTGCATGCCAGTATAATGTAGATATATAGAGCTATATAAAAATATCTTCCAAGAAGTTCAATAGACTCTAAGTATAAATTTAAGAAGAAGCAAAACACTCAAAAAACCTGAAGACTCTCTCTTGATAAGTTGTTGTCTGAATTATTTTCACTGGAGTACGACTCACTAACATGGCTCTGACTATCCTTTATAATCATCTGCAATCTTTCTATCAAAGTACTTGGCGCACTGTTTGAACATACTGATGTATCTTCATCGCATTTGCCTTCCTTTTTGTCTTCTTGATGAGATAAAGAACCCGTAGAAACATAACAGTCTTGATTGGGTGTTTTATTAGAAACAGACAGAGTAGTCGAGGCTTTATCATCGTTTGGGTCCACATATGTTACAGGAAGATCACAAAGCTCACCCTTATATTTCGCAAGTTTTGCCGCTAAAGATTTTCTTTTCCGTTTTTTCTTGGTTTTCTTTTTTGGAGACTAAATAAAAGAAGGTAGCAAATTATTTGCAGCCTTCATACAGTACAGATTCTTATATACATGTAGTAAATTGCTGCAAAAAGCAATTCTTAACGTCGCTATTGTGTTTTCTTGCTTTGAAACCTGGTCGACTTTGCGGCTATAAAATCACGATTAGTTTCTGCTTGAGCATTCTCCAGTTATTAATACAATATGAACATGTGTCATGAGAATGTAATGTCCGTTTTCTACTTCAACCGTATAGCCAGTGGCGAGACGTACAGCGTATTAGAATACGCCAAGTTTCGCTGAAAAAATCACTAAAGCATAGAAAAAATGTGGTAAAAATAGAATCAGTGTTACCTCGTGTGTAGCCATGTGATTTTTCAAGTTTACCTGTAAATATACACAATGTTAAAAATATTTGATATGTGAAACAATAATGACGAATAATGCAAAGAAATACTTTACATTTTGACGAAATGTTCTACCACATCCCTCTACTTGACAATAAAATCTCCGACCTTGATGAGCAGTGCGAATGTGATGGTTGAGATTTGACGCCTAGAGAACAACAAATATCATTTGTAATGTCGAAATAACGAATGCACTGAACTAAATGTTGTGATGCATGTAAGAAAGACCCTGGGTACGAGGTTACGGTGCATTTCGCTAGACTGGGTATCATCACAACACACCAAAAGGAGAAAATTTGCATGCGTCAGAAATTTAGTACACAGCAAAATGAGCCACTTTTCATAATCAAGTCGTTTCTAGCATATATAGTACAGAAACCAAACAACTCTCTGTTATGGTATATAAATTGAGAATTCGTGAGATAAACATATGGCTTTCTTTATCTGCATTGTTGCTAAAAATAGTAATTCATGCAGTACCGCTCGACGTTGGTCCTCGCTGAGAGAAACGCAGATAATCCAGATAACGTATATTATATCACATTTTCATACCACGCAGGCACTTTATAATTATTAAATACCGCGTGCATCACGCTTACAATGTAATTATAGACAAGGTGCGTTGACTAGAAAATAAAGTTTTTTGAACACGATATTCGTATGAGCTGTGTCAACAATCAACTTGTGTATATAAGAGCTGCAACACTCCTATACTACTCCATATGTATTGTCATCATTATAACCGCTATCAATACGCAGCAATTAGCAACAGAAAAATTCATAACATTGTCACTACGTCACGTCGCCTGTACCAAGAACTGCTTCATTCTTGAACAAACACTTACCTTACAATACGTTTTTGAACAACCTTTATAAGGACAATGCACCGTTTGTTCTAACATATGATTCGCGTCTTTACAATGTTGTTTAAACTAAAAAATCACAAAACCACTCAGTATGTTTAGGAACTCAGTATAATGTTTAGGAACTCATAACCCTGAGCACATTGACATAAACCAAAGACTGGGTCAAACGAGAGATGACGACAGTCGATGAGAGCTTGCATGCACGAATTGTCACAGTGACATACTAAGCTTCACAAAATAAAAGAATGAGTATTGTGACTACGTTTTCACTTCAATAAAAACAGGGGGTGCCATAAAAAAGTAGCCTTCCCCCCATCAAAAATGGCTTGCTCCATCTTACATAATTGATCCGAGCTTGCTCTATCTTACTTAATGGATCTGAACTTGCTCCATCTTACTTAATAGATCCGAGCTTGCCCCATCTTACTTAATGGATCAGGGCTTGCTCCATCTTAATAGATAAGAGCTTGCTCCATCTTACTTAATGGATCCTGGCTTGCTCCATCTTACTTAATGGATCCTGGCTTGCTCCATCTTACTTAATGGATCCGAGCTTGCTCCATCTTACTTAATGGATCAGGGCTTGCTCCATCTTACTTAATGGATCAGGGCTTGCTCCATCTTACTTAATGGACCAGTGCTTCCTCCATCTTACTTAATGGATCCGAGCTTGCTCCTTCTTACTTAACTGATTACCTGTATGTAGATCGAAATTTGAAAGCACATTGTGCCCTAATAGCTAAATGTAATTATTTCATAAATGGTCAAAGTTACACAATGGTGTCTTTTGAAGAACGAGTGGTGGCAAAAAGGCGATTCATTTAGTTTCTCTTGCCGGCAAAGGTAACTCCAAGGGCACACTTACTGTATGTTTCAGCTGAGTATATTGGTTGACGTGCATTGTGATGTATCAGTAACTAGTTCATGTAGACTCATTGTAATACAAATGCTGTTTTACTAAACAAATTTGGGTCGTGAAGCAAGAAATCATACAAATTTGGTTCTTGATTTCTGGGTTAAACATTTTGAAGAAAAGCTCTACCTTATATAGTCAAGGAAAAAGCAACAAACTCGCCACCAGAAAGTAATAATTTGCACACATTTATTGAGACGCCCCAGCTCTTTTTCATTCTTGAACAATCAATACAGAGCAACGCTGAAGGATTAATATAACTACATTAACAAATTTCCAATTAAAAATAGCCTTTTTGCGTTTAGTTTAAAAACTCACAAAGTGCGCCTATTGTACTTATACTTATATTTTGTTAACATTTTAACCATTCATGGCAATTATGAACCAGGAATAAGTCATTCTTTATTGGGGCTACTTTTTGGCCACCCCTGCAGATTATTGTGTTGGGAAAGCATCAACAGAAATAGCTAACCATCATGCGACTTTCTACTCTCGTCAACTCTCCTTCTTCTCCCTTTTGTGTTTAACTTTAAAAACAGAATAATGACATTTACCGCAGCTTCATTGGGGCAGACAACATCACATTCCTTACAATGTATCTCTAAAGGAGAACAAATGTTATAAAACAGTCCTGCAGCACGCACTACGGTCACTAACAATATTATAGGTAGATTAAATTAACATTCAGATTTCAAGACTCGTCAGGCAATTGAAAATACTGAACATACAGTATATAATACTTAATGTACATAACTACTGTATATAATGTGTGCTGTAAAGAAAGCTTAAAATATCTTCATTAGTATTACTTACTGTCAACCTTCACCTTCATCAGATAGTGTTGAATCAGTAAATAGTATTTACCATACAGGTATAATAGTTCAATCAACTCACTGAGCCACACAGGTAGTAAAACATTTCAGGAGCTGTTCATACAGGTATAATATTCACATGCAGTTATGGTCCCATTATCTAAACTTACTTTTATGTGTTTTAACATGTTTTCTTAACTCTGACCACAACTTCACTGACACGTCACAACCTAAAATTGTACATTTGTACACTAAAAACAAAACAATAAGTTAAGTTGGTACAGTATGTTAATTTCTTTAACAAGTGAAAACATTACAACATTCACACAAGACAATGCTTAGAAGTAGTGATTGACCGATAGTGCAAACATCGGTTTTACCGATAGCCGATTTTTTTTTCATCACTCGTACCCGATACCGATCATAGAGATTATAAAAGAATAGAGGGGGCATCGTAGGATAAATTCAGTCAAACGAAAGGGACAAATTGAAGCTTGCTAATTGGGGGGGGGGGGGCAAATTTAACACCCGGATGTATGCTTGGGCGCCTATTGGATGGTTATCGACTTTTCACAACAAGAGATCGAGAAAGCTCGAGAAAAACTTTTTTCGATTTTTTCGCACTCAAAGTTTTTTATGTAAAACAAAGGCGAAAATGTTGAAGATTAGTGCGGGATTGCCTTGAACATTTTGAATTTTGTGTTTTGAATACAGGATAAGTTGGGTATGTTTAACATTGAGTATTTGTGAGCGAAAATGCAATTTTTGGATTCGAAATATCAGATGAACACACTAGAAAAGTCCTTAAATTTTAAATACATCGCAGTATTGTGGTTGTACACCTTGTTGCACCTCTAAAACAATTTTGATAAATGTTTGAAGGCAAATAAGTTCAATTTGTATCAAGAAGTTGGATAATTTAGCAGATATTTTGCAAAACCTCGCTGCAAAAAGCCGGTCAAAAACTGGTTGCTATGCGTTGCTAGGGAGAACCTAAGGTTGAAAAACTCCAATATTGACACAAAAATCTGGCTGTCTGCACCTAAAATTACAAAACCTGGAAAGCTACAACATATTTTCTTATTATAGCCAATATCTGCGTGCATCATAGTCATAAAAACAAGCAAAAATTGACAAAAACTGTGTGTTTTCAGGATGCTTCCGGGACTTAAATTCCGGGGCCCCCATTAGATTCGTTCAATTTGTCCCACGATTCGTCATCCGATGCCGCCTCTATTCTTTTCTAATCTCTATGATACCGATACCGATTTTTAATGACGTCATAATGTTATCAGTTGATCAAATCAAGGTGACGTCACTCATTTTGATTTGAATTTTAGATTATGTTTTAGGCGATATTGGACACAAAAAATTTTTATAGTTTAAGTTAAATAAAAACTGTAGTATGTTAACGATGTCTACTTTTAGTCTACTACACGAGAAAAATAATTTCGCTTCGCAATTTTTTGTTATCATTAGCTATTACTAGCTGATTTACCTACAAAATCATAGGTAAAAAATATTGGTATATTTGCAAACACAATTTCGCGACAACGAATCACAATAGAAATACGAAATATCTTGAATTTGTAGCTCAGAACGTTGCCTAGGGAGTGAAAGAGAATAATCGTATTTCAATTAATAAAAGTAATGAATATATGACATGCATCCTCAAAAGAATACTGATAAAACGCGACATTTGCTTAGGGTAAAGTCATGGTTTTACCCTGAGTCCCTAGCATGCAGATACAAGCAAGTATAATCATAGCAAGTATACGTGCAATTGATCCAATGAATGGTTCATTGGATCAATTGCACGTATACTTGCTCTGCACGCACATAAGAAGCAAGCTTACTAAGGTTCAAATTTCATATTTCATTTTCAATTTTTTATAAAAAATGGCCGGACACAAGCGCTTGTACATGCACCCACGCGCGATGCATATAATTTGTACAGCGTGAATTTTCTCAACTATCGGTTTCACACAATCGGTAAATATGTACAAAACTACCGATACCGATTGTCTACCGATATGGCAAATATCGGCCCGATACCGATTATCGGTCAATCATCACTAGAAGTCGCCTGAGTGCTCCGGTCATACCTAAACACAGACACCTGCACAAAAAAAGGAACATCACTGCAACAATAACATGCATACTGACACAAAAAACACATGAGACAGTAACAAGCGACCAGGTTAACAGAATACAGTACGCACAACTTATACAAAAAAATCAAGTGTTTGCAATGTTGACAAAAAAATTATTCAAAAAGGTGGGAGGGAAGGCAAAGCATACAGTGTAAAACCCAGCTAGCAAGAGAGCATAACAAACTGCCAACCGTACCAGGAAATTATTTGAACGCATTCTATTGGCCTAAAAGTAATGCAACTTAGAGTAATTTGTAAAGTAATTTAGAAAGATAGTATTTGAGAAAAAGCATAAATTATAAGAGATACAGCGTAAAAGCAACTTGATTGTATCAGTATAAAAGAGTGCTATGATTTAGAGTGCATACTATGACACAAGAAAACTCATTGCGTTTACTAAAAAACAGATTTTCTTCCTAGAATGCTATAAACAATGACAATATACATAGAACATATCGGTGTAAGAATTAATAAGGCTTACATAATTATGAAACATATACTTTGAAGGCCTTTGAATAAAGATTCTTAAAGAAGGTAAAAGAAAGGAAGTTAGCTAAACCTTAATCCAAAGAAGTATGAATGGTGATTTACCATAAGATGCTTATCGAATTATAATTCATAACTTATTTTGATTTTATGTGTACTGTACCTTTTTCATGATTTCCCAAATGACGCAGCAAATGATGTCTGTGCTGAAAAACTGATGTGCATCCATCATATGTGCACCTTAAAAAGTAATTACACAAATTATAACATGAAAAGATTTGTTATGAATTATCTAAATTAAATAGACTTATTAGAAAAGTGTCATACTTATGGCGTTTGGCAACATTATGAGTTTCTAAATGTTTTTTCAACTTGATTTTCTTGTTAAATGTTAATTCACATCCATCAAATGTACACTGGTACATGAAAAAAAAAACAAGCTTGTGAAAACAATCACAAATAATTTATAATGAAGAATTAAAGTGCCTATCACCCAATTTTTTTTATTTCATAATAATGTATGAAGCATAGACATTATAATTATAAATATCACAAGAGGGGACATCTAGAGGGTAAATTTTGGGAGCGCGGCGATTGGGGGGGGGGGGGGGAAATTCAAGTCCCGGATGTTCAGTCATTCACGCTGTCCTAAGCAAAAAAGTCGTTTTAGACGAGTTTTTCAGCTTTTTGAAATGTTTTTCCTCGTAAAAATATTAAAAATATCATTCCAGATTGTCTAAAATAATAAAAACAATTGAAAAAGTACCATTTTGCCAACAAAACCGGCAAAACGACCTCAAACGATAAGGAAAACATTTCATACAGATTTCTGCTGTTGCTAAGGTGGTTGCTAAGGTAGCATTAGCTCAACCAATAAGCGCCTGGCCCTGCATCCGGGACTCGAATTTGCCCTCCAAAAAACGCGTTCCCTTTTGTTTTCAATGAGAAAGATTACGATGCCCTCTCTAGTGTTATTTATAATCTCTAAGGTATGAAGTGTCTTTATGTGTGCACTGATCTCTATATGAAACTACAAACTGAATTGGGCCGCCTAGGATTTGATTAATGAAAAGTACAGCCTTCAAATAGTAGAATTGACTAAACATATATTTGTTTAGTGTTGTCTTTCCTATTTATTTTGCGCCTTGAAAGAGCAAAATAGCACATATTTTGTCAAAAATTCCATACTGGCCGTGAGAATGACTTTCCAGAAGATTGGGTCAAGTGACGTAGCAGGAGTAACTCGCGCTTCTAGTAATTTGTAAATTTTATATAAATTTATACGGCAATTTTCCGTTGTTGAAATTTTCTTGGCTTTTGCAAGAGAAAATGTGCAATAGTTGTGTAGCAGTTGGTTGTTCAAATGTCTATAACCCTTCCAAGAATGTTAGTGTTCATAAATATAATGATTCATATGGGGCTTCGGTGGTGTAGTGGTCAGACCACTCGCCTTTCACCTCTAAGGTTCCGAGCTCGATCCCCAGTAAGGTGGACTCGAACCCAGTCTTCATGTGAAAAGAGTAAAGTCAACACTCTGCCGAAAGTCGTGGGTTTTCTCCGGGTACTGGGTTTTCTCCGGGTACTCCGGTTTCCTCCCACAGGAAAGTTGACAGGGTGGGATAGACTACGGGCCCACAATAATTGGCTCACGCTGTTGTGGTGACCCTGCCCTTGTGGCAAAGCTAAATAAATATAAATAAATAGATTCAGAAAAGAAAAGAGGTAGAGTTTGGCGTTTAGTGCGTACAAGACAAGCCAAACGTGGAAATGGTCTCCCACTGATACATCGCCTTTTCAGGCTTTCGTTAGTCGTTCAGTGTAGGAAAGAATACTGTTCCTACGATATAC
Source organism: Muricea muricata (assembly GCA_963855995.1). NCBI lineage: Eukaryota > Metazoa > Cnidaria > Anthozoa > Malacalcyonacea > Plexauridae > Muricea > Muricea muricata. The sequence continues at coordinate 4,322,188 of OY979718.1, forward strand.
ACAGCTAGAAACGGAACCTAGCAATGTTAACAATGATAACAGTGATATTCACGCTCAACATTGCGCTTATATAGACAGCATTGCGCTTTACATGATTTGTTTAGACTTCAGACTGCTTCAATTGTCATATTTTTGCCTGAAAAATATGCGTACTTGTTTGAATACGTTATACAAAAGATCTGCCTGAAGAAAACTTTACAAAAACCAGTCACGAGCTGGACTCTTTTTTGCAGCAACAGTCTCTGTGTGTTTTGAAGCGAAAGGGGCGCGAGATGGTAATCTGATACTATGTTTATATACAAGGTGTATAAAAAAAAGTTTACAGTCGGGAGAAATTTGATAAATTAATCAGCGCACAAAGTTTGCGAAAACCTTTGGTGGAAATAAGTTGTTTGACGTCCTGCGGTTTATCTGACAATAAAATTATTTGAAGTAATAACCATTTTTAGGGTGAAAATTCTGTTATCGAGAAGCACTTTTCAAATAGCTTGCGCACAAAAATGACACATTTAAAACGCAATTTGAATACATGGGGTTAAAATATGGCACATACCGCTTGAGCTCAAAAAGTTTCAAAAAGATTCGTCAATGCCAACGCAAACACGAGGCGTCCAAATCTCGGATTATTTACGGTTTTTGGTTTTTAAATTTAAAGCGTCATTAATTATGCATTTGGCTCATTTAACTTTTTGCAAGCTCAGATTTTTGCATAAATTAGAACACGGAAATCACAAGGGACTTTAAGCTTTTAGTAGCGTCGTTTAAGCTGTATTAATGCTTTATTCCAACATTGTTTGTAACGATTTTTGCAGATATTAACAACGTTATCAAGGTGAAATGGGCCTGTTTAAAAGATCAAGAATGCAACAGTTTTCATAAATAAACTCTAAAAATTATTCTTGAATTAACGCGATGTCCCTTGTGGATTACCGTGTTCTAATTTATGCAAAAATCTGAGCTTACAAAAAGTTAAATGAGCAAACTGCATAATTAATGAGCGCTTTAAATTTAAAAACGAAAAACGGTAAAAAATCCAAGATTTGCACGGCGAGCGTTCGCGTTGGCATTGACGAAACTTTTTGAAACTTTCTGGGCTCAAACAATATGTGCCATATTTTAATCTTATGTATTCAAATTGTGTTTTAAATGTTTCACTTTTGCGCGTACGCTGTTTGAAAAGTGCTTCTCGGTAACAGAATTTTCACCCTAAAAATGGTTATTATTTCAAATGATTTTACTTTAAGATAAACCGCAGGACGTTAAACTACTTATTTCCACCAAAGGTTTTCGCAAACTTTGTGCGCTGATTAATTTATCGACTTTTTTCCAACTGTAAACTTTTTTTTGATACACCCTGTATATGTACTAAATTGTCCTTAAAAACTGCTTGAAAATACGAGTATATATTCATGCAATAGCAAGAGCGTATATAGTTTCCGTTATAGGATCACTTTGTGTTAGATATATGATAACTATAAAAATCACAAAAATCGGTTGTATCGAGTTGTCTGAAATGGAATCGTACCATGTGAGACTAGCATGATGTAGTTTGTGTTGTGTGGCGTTTTGCAATTGAGTATTTATTCTTTCTCCGCTTGTCAGTGCATTTCTTGTTCCATTACCCATACTTTGTCCGCTATAAGTTCGCGAGAGAACATGGTTCAACATGGACAGTTTCAATATCGCATTTGTTTTCATTCTGTCGCGGAACTTGTAAAAACAGGCAAAACGTAGGCGCGCGACCACAAATAAAGCAATAGGAAACATTAGCATAAAGTGCGCGTAAGCATGTTATAGATACAGCGCGTCGAAGAACCACAAAACGCAAAAACAGGAAAAAATACGACACACCTTAGTCGTCACTAGGGGAAGAGCTGTTCTGTGGTTAGTGAGCGCAGAGTATAAATACGAGTGTAAAACGTTGTTATAGGGGGATTGTGGAGATTGTGTTGAGTGTGTTAAGATTGTGTTAAGATTGTATCGAGATTGTAGAGTAAGATTGTTAGATTGATGTAAAGGAAAGTTAATAAAGAAAACCAGAAAAACGAAAATACAGTCCCAGTGATTGTCTGAACCAGCGAGCGGAAAATTCCTTACAGTTGAACGAGACTAGTGCGAAGGATTTACAACACATTCCTATCATCTGCCGATCTGTGCCATTCTCACTATAATCTCGGACTGGACAGCAAGATAATTGCTTAGATAGAAACTGAGCATTGATCGTAAACACAAAGACTTCGAAAACATATTTAGGTAGTCATAAAATGCAACAAATAACGCAAAAACATGATTGAAATGTGTTCACCTCCACTATAAATATACTGTATTTAACATAAGTATATCACGCGACTTACTCCTGCTACGTCACAGGTACCAGGCCACGACGTGCTCAGTCAAATAATATAAAAGCACAGTTTTATGAGAAAAAAAGTAGAATGAAACGGTTTTTTCAAAAAAAGATATATTGACTATTTATTCAGGGGACTATATAGCCTTCATTAATAAAATAAAAAAATTGGGTGATAGGCACTTTAAAAGAACATATACTTATTAATAGTGCAATATGATAGTACCTTGTGCAAGACATGTGCACTCTCATAATGTTGTTTCAATGTCCTCTCAAGTTTGAACTTCCTTGGGCACCCTTCTACACTACAGCTAAAAGTTAGGATACATGATTCATTTTTATGATAAAACTTTAATACTTGATCAAATTCATTTATGGCAGTTATCATATTTTTTAAGGAGTATATGTGTATATCAAAGAGTATATATACAGATAGATATTATACTGATTCTAATCTGCTAACTGTATGCTAACCTGAGATATGAAACATTGCTTTTGGAGTGAGAAATCATATGTCTTTTTGCTTGATCTTTTCTTATAAATGCTTTATCACATTGCAAGCACTTGTAAGGTTTCTACATGAAATTGAAAATTAGACATAATTAAGAATATAACTTCCCTTTCTAAGTTTCCAGAATGCATAGAAATAACTTTCAGTGAGATCATCGTGCACTGGGGCAACATATATTTTTCAAATCATGTCATTTTTTATTTAACAGTAAAAATAAAATGATTGGAAATTTATAGCATTTAACCAACTTCAGCATACAATTTCAAACCTCTCGGTAGTGGGAGTCAACAAAATGGAATCTATATATTTGAATGCATAGTTGTTCATGCTATTTAGGTTAAGTATTGGTAGTTGATCCATGTTGAAACAAGTACTAATCAAACCGTATTCTAGAAATCTTGCAAAACAAATGAGATGGAAACAACAGTGCTAATTCTTGCTAATTTCAACTTAACTAATAATATGATCTGCTCAATGACCAAAACAACCACACAATTTAGAAATTCAAAAAAGGTATTCACAGGTGACAATGGTGATATCGCCCTTAGTTCTAAAATGACCACATGTATTACAAATTACTATGTTTTTATACAGATAACATCAACATCTATGGCACTCATAACTCAAGCTGCATTATCGATTTATTGTAAAGTAATAATGGTATTGTTTTGGAGTGTGTAGCGCATACAGATTTAGGCACAGACCAAACAATTTTATCTTTTGAAATTGTTTACCATCATACCAGGAAACAGGATCCTGGATTACCTAACATGGGTCAATTTTTTAGTACCAACAGGTTCGCATTTGTATTACAAGAGTGTACGGATAGAATAGGAGTGTATTTATTAAACTATTTCTACAATGCAGTGTGCTATCTGCCTTTACATTTATTCTCAGTTCTACAGTAGTCTAAACGCTGCTTTTTGCATTCATCAAATCAAATCAAAGCATGCTTGGCTTAGAAAATGTATGAAAAATACGATTGCTTAAATCAGTTATATTAGATTTAATGTGACTAGCTGAATACCAGACAAAAGGGTCAATCCATGTCAAATCATCAGAGGGTTGTAGCCCACCAATTTGGATTTGGCTGATTTTTTCGTCATTAGTAGACATAGGTAAGAAATGAACGCACACAAAGTTTGATGTCAATATCTCAAACAGTTATTGATTTATGGCAGATGAAAATTTTTCTAATTTCAGCGTTTCAGCTTCACTAAATTTCACTTACGGTACAGGATCTAAATTCAAAACCTCTTGAAATATTTTGTATTTGTTTTATTACTCTCCTATTCTCAATTATAAACCTTCGTGTGATGGACAATAAACAAATTATATTCAAAATACAATAAAGTAAAAGAATACGGTTCACTTCTCTCAATGAATTACAACTTCCGGTTTAAACACGTTTTTCACGTCATTTTTTCGGGTCAAATTTTCGACATGTCTCTGACCAGATGTGACGTTATGACGCATGTCATGTGAAAGAGCACATTTTAAACTATCTAAAAACACTAGTTTGACAATTTGCATATGATGGAGACAAATTGTACCTACAATTTAAAACAAGATTTTGTCTGGCATTGAAAGCGTGTAAAAAATGGAAACATTGTTGCGTTAAATTTCATATCTGCAAACAATATCGTCACAAAACAATTAAAAATGGTTCAATAATGATTAATATGCAAAATATTTTTTGTTTGACGCAATGCGAACTTTCAAAGGTTTCATTTCATCAAAAATTTTGCATTTATGTTCCTAGATTCTTCATCATCAATTTCATATGTTCGACCTGTTGCAGTTACAGGAGCTTGGACTTGACAAATTACATTTGCTATTCCCACCCAGCAAACATCAGGTTTTCTTGGCCAACAAAAACTTCTGGCTGGTCCAGACGGATGAAGACAGTTGATCTTCACGTCCTGTTCCACTCTGTCAACCTCCTCAACAACACCAATCCACCACTTCTCATCGTATCTGCATGCGACATGCTCGTTTAGACGCACGGTTTCTATGTTCATCCCATCAAAATCTGTTCATCCCATCAAAATCTGTTTTTCCCGGTAATGTTAAATGAACAGGCAAAAAATAGAATGAAAATAAAACAGAATGATTTTTCCGCGAGCTTACCGTTTTCCTTGTAGTAAACAACGATTGGATGCAAAGTACAATATAATTTAGTCCAGTGAAACGATTAAATTTCATCTTGAACCACGAAAGTATAGTTTTCAGCAAAATCACCAAGAACCAACGCGCAGTTATGGGGAAGCTCTTTCTTTGGTCTGACATTTAGCGATATATGAATGAGACGTTAGGTTATCAATAGCCCCCACCAGCAACTCTATAAATTCTTCCACGTTCAAAGTTTGCGTAATCATCTTCGAGCGATCAGTAGTTTGTCATTATTGAAATGTTACCTCTTCATGTTCGTCCAGGATTGTTTCAAGGTATTCGTGTAGACAGTCTGTCCCAGGACATTTTTCGCACCTCTGAACCATACAAGTTTTATTGTCAAAGTCGCATACGATCATTTCCATCAGTTCTTTGTAGGTGTGACCCGTCTTTGTAACGTGAAGTAAAAGTTTAGCGTTTTGGTGAATTGTGCATACGCAAACAGAGTGAGCGCCACTTGTGCCAACTGTAACGCACCATTTTGGAAGGAGTGAACAAAACTTAGAAAAGCCAACCTTTAATTCTGGGTTCTGTTCTTTCAAGAGTACATACAGCTCATGAAGGTTGCATAGAAGCAATCGCTTTTGCTTGTGGACATTTTTTTTAATACTTACAAAGTCCTTTTTACCTGGCATCAAACGCGAGTGTGCGTCATCCTCATGGAACAACTAGACTTTCTCTGTTGTGCTTGAAGGAAGTGGTTTACCACGATTTTTGTCAGGACTACCAAGTATACCACAAGATTTTTTCAATTCAAGAGCTTGTCTAATAAGATATTCCGAAACACCAAAATATGACGCTGCTTTCACTATTGACCAAGATTCAGGAGTGAGAGTAAGGATTTTGATTTTTTCCTCGGATGTTGTACTTTCCAATGCCAGTTTTTCCCGCAACGTCAGCCTGTCTAGGTCACTGGCTTTTGTCTTCATTTCTTCAGATATCTTAGCTCTTTTCGGACACTCCTCGTTTGCTATAATCAAACTACTTTCTTCCACACTAAGAGCTGCCGCAAACGATCGTTTGAGACAGCTGACACCTCTCTGTAGCTTTTCATTTACATAAGACACTCTGCGATGCTTTGGTATGCTGTGTGTTCTGATGGGTGTATCTCCAAAAGATTGAAGACTTTAATTCAAACTATCTCTTGATTGTTTTCTTGCTTCAACTGAATCAATATCGCTTGTTGAATAATCAGTCGTCGTCGAATCCAACGTATTAATTTGCGTTGATTCATTCTCAGATGGCGATATTTCATTGACAACATTCTTCTCGATTTTTTGTGCATCATCATAGCATGTCCTACAAAACTGCCAACCGGGAATATATTCATATCCGTGGTCAACAAGTTTAGCTGCCAACTGTAATGAAATCTTATGGCCTCCTTTAACAATTCGCTTGTGAGTTTTGAACAAATCGCAGCATTTTGTGAACCTCTTTTCAAAAATCGTTCCTAGCTTGGAGTGGTGGTGATAGCATATGTATAATTTGTCGGCATTACTGACGTATTCTCTTTTTCCACCTCTCCACAGAAGGACTTTCCGCTCCTCTTCTGTGAAATCTGCAAGACACTTCAAACCAGTTTTTCGCACATATGGCAATCTCCTTGATTCCGGTGGGAATCATAGGTAGTATATATGGGATTCTCCTTGAACAAGGTTCCATTTCTCCTCACAAAAATTTAATTAATACTATCTTTACGTAACTTTTCTGAACGTTTATACAGTCTTCCTTTACCTGCCACTGGATGTGAATTTTAACAATAACAGTCCCATTGCGCTCCCAATATATACCATCTGACTTGAAATTGATGCTAATACACTAAATTCACATTTCTAAAGAATCTGTACTGGACAATCATTAGCTTATATGATGGTATTTGACTAGAAAACGTAATTACCTATTAAATGTGATCAATACAGGAGTCACAAAATTATTTACAAATTAATTAAGATCTGGAAAATCACTCATAACAATGGAGAAACTACTGTAAAATCGATTAGATGAGGTCGAATGACTTCTCAATAAAAATACTACAGGTCTATTTGCATAAGATGGTTGTACATTATTTGCATTTCTGTATAAATTTGTTATTTTCAATGCGGGGAAGATGTCTTGTAAATGACGGTTTTTAAACCCTGGGTACAATTTGTCTCCATCATATGCAAATTGTCAAACTAGTGTTTTTAGATAGTTTAAAGTGTGCTCTTTCACATGACATGCATCATAAGGTCACATCTGGTCAGAGACATGCCAAAAATTTGACCCGAAAAATGACATCAAAAACTTGTTAAAACCGGTAATAATTCATTGACAGAAATGAAGCATATGCATTTACTTTATTATTGTATTTTGAATGTGATTTGTTTATTGTCCATTACACGAAGGTTTATAATGCAAAACAGGAGAGTAATAGAACAAATACAAAATATTTCATGAGGTTCTGAAGTTAAGTTTTGTACCAGAAGTGAAATTTAATGAAGCTGAAGTGCTAAAATCGAGGAGTTTTTAATCAGCCATAATTCAAGAACCTTTTGAGATATTGCCCTTAAACATTTAATGTGTTCATTTCATACCTATGTCTACTAATGATATAAAAATGAACAAAATCCAAAATGGTGGGTTACTTTTTGCCAAAAAATCTGATGATTTGACATGGAATGACCCAAAAACTCTATGCCGGTATATTGATTTAGGCCCAACTGAATATATAAATTGCATTGAAATATTATTAATCATATATTTAACAACTAGTTGCCGAAGGTGAGGTGATTACAAGCCTATATTAATTGAGCCAAAGGCAAAGTAAACATAGGCTTGTAATCACGGAGCCTAAAGCAACTAACTGTTTTAGTATAAATTTCTAGGTGTTTAGAAATAATAATCAACACAACTTTATAAAAATTTACTTCAAATTTATCACTATATTATAAAAAAGCAAAAAGCTACAGTCATTGGCTAGTGACTATCAGCCAGTGACTATCACTTCAGAGGCAGTGAATCTTGACTAATCAGAATGCAGAAAAATCAATAGTCACCTAGAAATTTATACAAAAAAATGTTAGTAATTAACTTGAACTTTGTCTTGACCTTCATGTAGTGCTACTAAAGGATACACATTGGGCCTGCCTTATAGGTTGCATTTCAATCACATCGAATGCAATTCAAATGATAAATGAGATGGCTAACCTCGTTATTTTGCTTGAATTGCATTCAGTGCAGCTAAAATGCAGCCACACCTTCAAAAAACTTCTTATACCATTAACGGTCCCCTCAGTGGATGATTTAAAATGCAATAGAGGTTCCCGTACTGCCTCCTCCGCAGGCTCTTAATAAGACCAATATGTAATTTGATGATGTAACTTAAAAGTACTTTGAAAAGTACTATTAAAAAATAAAAAGCGACTGAGAACGAGGCAGGTTCCTGCACGAATACTGGCAAATGATTGGTAACTTGGTCGACCATGCTCGAAATCAAAATACAGTATCGTTTGGTTCATTCTGTCAACGCATTATTTTTTTTCGAAAAAATTATTAATGTAATTTCTATCAATGAACATATTTCAAAATGGAAATGCATTTAAGTAAATAATATACATCTATGTATAATCTATAGTATAATTTATAAAATTCAGCGCTCAGCTTACGGCTTACCTCGTTCGTGTGAGTTTTTATGTGCGACTTCAGATGCGAATATTTTTTACTCTGTTGGCCACATATAGCACACGTTAACGATAGCGGTCCCATGATCTTGCCAAAATGATTAAAAATAAAACATAACAAAAAACCAAGCAAAATACGTAGAGGAAACGCTGTTATTACGCTCACACGCTCAAAATCTGTGCTCAAATCGCACGTTTCATCTACGTTCCATTTCCTTGAGCCCACACAATGTATCATTATTTGCCATACGTCATATAAGCTACTACACCCCCATTTACACACCGTTGTATGCAAGAGTGTATGGTGTATGTCAGTACGTTAATGTCATTAATTTCCTACCACTGAAAAACTGGTAATCTGCTCTGTTGAAATGTCAGATAGCATGTGTGAATGCTGTGATGAATTATCATCTCAACCAAGTAAAGCTGACCATTGTCATTCAACTCAAAACTCTCAGGAACAAGACTACTTTGAACACATGTGGTATAATTGGTGGTGGAATTATCAGAATAATATATACCAAAGTAAAAGAAATGATGTAGCAAATAATGATGCAACATGGTGCAGGACTTGTGTTGAGGAACAACGTCTTAGAGAAGCACGAGTAAAAAGTTTGAGGAACAAACCGACATACATCAGTCATGGTTCTCAATCCTCACTAACTGTTTGTGAAATGAATGGTAGAGTGGTTGGTAAGCATGGTAATGAGAGGTCTCCAGATATTGCTGACATGCCTGATTATGAAGATAGTGAACATGATGAAGAGTTTGAAATGGAATTGAACGATGATTTTAAACTATTTCTTGAACAATCAGCAAGACATAAAGAAGAAAGAAGTAAGTACCAAGAACTGAAGGGCACCTAACCCCAAAGAGGACCCTAGATATGCTCAACTTGTCAGGGTAGCCTCTGAAAAATGGAAAAAGGAAACAATGGGTGTGAAAATTCTTAATATCTTAATCCCCAAAGGCGGGGAAATGTATTCTTTAAATTGTATTTTGTTCTCTCCCCCCCCCCCCCCCACCATAACATTATGCCACTGAATCTGAGGGTAAAGTTCATGGTTCTGCTAATATTCCACTCTAGCCAAGGCACCCATGATGTATTTTGATTTTTTTAATATTTTGTAGAAAAACAAAAAGAAGCAGATCTTGCAATGGCACAAAAAGATGATTACATTGAAGGTAAAAACAATAACCATAATTGCATGTTTCATTAGATGAACAGAGGGTATGCGTATAAAACACTCTGTACAAGAGTATCAACATCTGTTATACTCCATATCTATTTTCTTACGATCTTTTTAGTAAATGAAATTGCACTTGAAGCAACAACAGCTGCCCCAACTCAACAACAAGGTGTTTTACGTACTCAAGAAATGAAAACCTTGTATGGAGAATCAGCCCATGATATTGAAAGTTTAGAAACTTCACTACAGTTACAATTTAACATGAATGTAGATTTGCGACATCCTGTGTTCTGGCCAAGTATTCCACTTAAGTTTTGATTTGCAAAGACTACAAAATACTTTCTGAACATCTAGATAGCTGAATATATAAAGTTAAATGTATATATGTGTAGAATGTACCAGTAGTAAGTTTCATAGTTCAGGTTCATTGCAGAGTCTTTAAACTTGATTTTTAGATGTGCAGAACAAGAGGATAGATGGTCACAGATAGGCTGGTTATCTGGTTGAGGGGCAACTAAACAGGCAGTATCCAGTACCTTATTAGTTATTAGGAGGCATCAGACAGAAGTATCATAGCTAATATTTTGTAATGAAAGCATACTACATAAAATATGCAAATGTTGGTTTGATTTTGCAAAGAAAATTGTTCCTCCTGTAACAACAGTTGGCAAATGGACCAAAGCAATTCTTTCTGTGCAGAAGTTGAATGTATTTCTTTGAAAGGATATAATATTTGAAAACAACTCATGTATATATGATTTACACTATATTTATTTATTTCGTAGACCTGCTGTGCTACTCCGAGTTTCACGCTATAAAGCGAGTACGTCGATGCCTGACGATCGCTTTATAGCGTGAAACTCGGAGTAGCACAGCAGGTCTACAAAATAAATAAATATCCGCTCTACCAGTAATGGTATTGAGCGCTCTAAAATCATTGACAAGTCTCGTAACCATTCTGGTACAGTTAACTCTTGATTTACACTATATATGTACATTTACAGCATATTATTTTACAATTAAAAGTTACAGTATGTATATATTATGAGCTATTAATAAATAACAAAGAAATCTAACAAAGACGTCTTGGAATCAATGTTTATGTCAAGCTTCTGATTCATCGTTTTTCAGATACTGAGTAGGATCTTTGGTAAACTTTGCATCAGTAAAGTCTATTTTTTCTGAGCACATTGGACAAACACCTTCATCACCATCTAAAAAGCTAGACAAAAAGAGTTTGAGTTGAAAGTTTCAGATTTAATTTGCCTTTGAAGGCTTGATGGCAATGTTTGAATTAGTTTTGAGTTCATTAGTGATTTGATGATTTGCATTCTAAACAGCCACTGAAACGTCACAGAAATGATATGCAAGTTGTTCTGGCTTGAAACAACTGTGAAACAACTTGTTTTGGGAAAAAAATGTTCATGTTCTTATTGTATAGAACAAATAGGTAACATTTTGTGCTGTTGTCTATTATAGATACTTGGTAGACCTACTAATTTGGTAAGAACATCAGTGACTTGCCTAGGCAGCTCATAGGCCACTTTTTTATCTTACCACATTATGACGTCAGCATCTATCTATACCTAAACAGACAGTACAAAAATTATGTTATACAAACCTTTTCAACTCGGAATACAAGGCAGGAAAATTACAACTTGGACATGCTGACCAATCATCTTTAAGCATGTGCCGTCCCTAGAACAAAAGAGTTTGGTAATTAGGAACTGATGGCTCAGAATATAATGTTCTTTGGAAGGATACAGCCTACACTCAATACTTACAGTGATGATGCAATAGGGAATGTTATTTTTACATTCAGGACAATCAAGTTTTGTTTGAGGAAGAAGATATTCACAATAAGGGCATGCATCACTTGCTTCCTCTTCTTCTGTTTTGTCTGGTTTCCTAAACACACATAACATTCATGTTGGAATGGATTTACATATTTTACAAAAAATATTTTGAATTGAAAACTACTCCAAGGAAAAGAAGTATATTTGGTCACATGTCATGCACTTCTCCTAGCACCATATCTTGAAACATCACAAATTGTAGGTATGGATTTTACCTGACAATTTGTTCAATTTTTTTCTTGTATTTCAAGTCAACATCTTTCCTATATTCTGGTCTCATTAACATCGCCGCATAACTGAATGAAGAGTTGCGTAGTGATGCACGGTGACATTCAATGACTGTTGAAGTCAAAATTGGGACAATATCTGCGGAGGTAAAAAGTCAAATGAATTTCTCATAGTATGCAAAACCTGGGGAGAGAAAATCTTGCAAAACTGCTCCATCAAAAATTATCCATAAACTACTTGGTTAAAATAGTGCTCGCAGGGAAGCAAGGAAACCATCCAAGTTTTCTAAGATAAATTCTAATTCGAGAATTATAATTCACAAATTGCTACATTCATTTGCGTGAATCTCCTTACGTTCTGGTTGACGACAGGAAGGCCACCAGAGTAATGAAGAAGTATTTATTAAGTACTTATTGAAAAGGCATACTTGTTAGAGAAAGGAAGAGTTTATCAAAAGAGCCAGTGCATATAAAGTTACTTACGAGCTGGAAACTTGCTGATGTTGTTAGAAACACGTATCAACATACGAGCACCTTTTAAATGATCCCCACGCTTTACGTGAACCTGAAACAGATAGATCATTTAATGCAGTAGGCGTAAATCTCTTACATAATAATAATTAGTAGATTCGTACTACCAGCAAATGCATTAATTTGATTGGCCACTATACACTCTATCAATCGCTCCAATGCATTGCTAATAGGCTGCATTGCTAATAGGCTTACGCATTTGTTAGCGACATAATTACAAAAGCGAAATATCCTTTTACCCTATATACTCTTTCAAGCAACAGCCAAAGGTGAACATTAAAGCGCTTACTTAAAGGAATGTTCAACCAAATCCGCACTGGAGTTAAGACGAAGCCGAAGGCATACTGGGGCTTCTGCCCAATACACGACATTTCTGATTCATCATTACACATCGCTGTCAGATTATCGACGTCTTGAGAGTATAATGACATAAAGATATATAGATGACATACCTTAACCAAAATGTAACTGTGAAGAATCATTAAATTTTGCTTCATTTCTGTGGGTATTTTGATTTTATGTTGAAGAAGTTCTAAACATCAGACAATTACCGTAAATAATTATCTATTTTTCAGTACTCTACTTGGTAGAAGTTATTTTAAAATAAGAATCTATTTTATCTTGCATTTTCTCTAACAACTATCAAAATGTTTCAAAGATGCCGCTTTCCAAATACGAGGCCGACTAAGAACATGCTGAAAGACGGTTAAACAGAAGCTGAAAATACAACAAAATACATTGGACGGTCTATTGAAAGTACCACAAACAGAAAGGTCTGGGTGAGCGCCTTGGTATAATTTTACATGACGGTAGCACTTTGAGCTAAATTTATCGCTTCTAATAGTTTTTTTTACATAATTTAATGCTGTACAAACCTTGGTACATTCCAAACAAAACATCATGAGCATTCCTGTAGTTTCCAGCAGATTGATCTTCTCGTGCAATTATAATGGCTGTTTTGGCCGCTTCACGATATTGTTGCAATGCCATGTAAATTCGAAACACGTATTTGGCATCCTGAATGAAAAATGTGCGCATTACTCATTACTCTCGGGGGTCACAAAACACGCCGTTTGCTTAGGTCTTAGTAAATAGTTGATAAATAATTCTGTATTTACCTTTGGAATGCCATCAACTTCACCCATGAGATAATCAATAAGTTGATGAGTCAAGGCGTCATCCTTAGCCAGACCAACCTGAAAGTTCAATGAAAACAGTTTTAACTAAAACAGGTTTTCAAAGAGCATTTATAAATGGTGATATTGATAAGGAGCAATGCATGATATGTCAACTAGCTAGGTTAAATGTAGAGGTGAGTAGACTGGGGAGAAGCAGAAACAAAATGAAGTTTACCGTTTCAATAGCCAATTCAATAGCCTGACTTTCTTCATTCGATGGACATTTCAACAGATGTTTTAATGCCTATTCAGATAATAAAACTATAGTGAATATGTGATACATGACATCCTGAATACGCTTTATACATTAATTATGCTTTAATGGGGGTTTGTGCAATAGTTATTGATCCTGCTAATTAGTACTCTTCATTCCACTTCAGTATTAATTGGATTTTGTACTGTATGATCGTGCTTTATCATTGACATTTAAAATATTCGCACGTTTGATGATGTTTGATGATGCGTCTACCTACCTATAGCAGTGTGACTCACCTTATTATGTTGGCCAGCTTTAGAAAAGAACTTTCCAGCCAGAAAATGTTGTTTCTTCTGTTCAAAGTGTAATGCCATACTTGAATAATCATCGGGCGTACAATCATCGCCTGGAAATTCACATTAAAAACGTGAAGACTGTGGAGTTTAAAATATTTAATTCATACCTGTACAGCAATTGTTCTATCATGCAGTCCATGCAGTCATCAGAAAGTTTCACAATATTTTTTCATTGTTTTGAAAATCCAACAATTCCCAGACCTATGCCTGCCAGATCATCCAACGACTTACGTTATCTAAGGAGCGTAGTATCTAAGGGCATCTCCCCAGCTTGAATGTATGGATTTAAATTTACACTATTTCAGATCATGTGATCTGAAAGAGCTTAATTTCATTAACCATTAAACGATCATGTGATATGTAAATGATTTATTTACATGTAAATTTCTAAGACAAAATTACTGGAATAAGACGTTGTATTCCTTTGCTATTCTTCTATGTATTTCGAATGTATTCACATTACATACCAATAATCTCCGCATACTGTTCCATTTGATTATGTGCCTAGAAAAAGACTATTATTACGGACTAGTTATGAATTAAACTCCCCCCCCCATCTCATTTTCCCTACTTACGACGAGTCATACATTTGAATGACCTAAAAGATGAAAGCTTTTTACGCTAGCTCTTTTTATGTATAAAAAACACACAAGAAGGGACGAAAACAGAAAAATCATTTATATAAGGAGAAATACGGCGAAATATTATTGATAATATTAACACTGCACGGCGGCAATTATAGCAACTATCTCTTTCGGATTTTCACATTATATTTCAATATAAATTCATTATACCTGAGCCATTTGAAATGCTTCGTCGTTACACTTGGATAAGACAAGAAACTGGATAGCAGAGGAAAAGTCTCCAAGATTTTGGAAAAATCTAAAGTATTGAATATTGAAAGAAAATGAAAAAGATCGAAAACACCTTAAATATGAAAAGAATAGCACCTTCCCGGAATAGTAATTTTCATTGGCTCCTTTGGATTTAATTTGACCAATGAACAATGAAAACGCGACGATCTTTATAAAACCTTCGTCTATAATTGGGAAGGAAATTCCAAGGAAGTGCTTCACCTAAAATATGGCAAAAATAATTTGTGCGTCTAAATGTTTTTCCATCTTACTTGGCGACCATCTTAGCTCCTTCGACAGATTGTGTTTCTTTTACCACTCTCACAGCTTCCTCAGGATTTCGCAGATGATCCAAATAAATCCTACATGAAATTTAGAGATAATTGGGTGTGCAGACATTACTAGAGAAATCGTGCAACTTGTTTCCATGTAACTGTGTATGGAATGACTGACGCAAACATGGCAGCCAGTGGGGGGGGGGGGGGGGGGGGGAGGATTTATGTGATTTCGAAAGATGATAACTTCTAATGCACACCACACGTGCAAGCGTTGAGATTGTACTGTTCTCGATGAAGTAAGATGAACGCAATCGTTTAAGTAAAGATCTTTCTCACAATGCGAAAAGACGCTGTGTAGGCAGTCAATAGACGCTCTGCATTAGGCAATTGATTCGTCTACTTTGGTTTCCTTCCGCAGGAAATGTCAACACGGTGGTTGGATTTTGAAAATAACCAACACCCATAAACTTCAAACTGTTGTCAATTAGGTTGCACCACTTGTTAAGTTATTGAATCCGTTATTGAAACAAACGCTTTTTTTACATTTTGAACTTCGAGATTTGCAAAAAAAAAAATATGGGAACTGGATATCTAACACTGCTTTCATTTGCGATGCTCATTAATGAATAGACAAACTAAAGTTACAATTCAGAAAATGTTCGAAAGATGCGAAATTTAGGAAATGTTCAAATGTGGCAGCCTCTCTTTGTTGTGATCAGAAGCGACTGTACATGCACAATCTTTGAAGTTAATTTCTATCCACTTCAGAGTGTATATTGACTAATTGAAACAAATAAAACTTAACCAAACTCAACCAATATATCAACAAAGTGCTCTCAAGAAATAATAACAATACAGTAACATAGTGGTTAAGCGCTGACCGCGCAAGCGCGGGCGGCTACCCGCAAAAACGAAATAATTTATTTGTATACCTTATAACATTATCATAATCCTTTGCGGCTTCGTAGGCTTTAGCTGCTTCTTTATATCGTCCATCAGCTTCTTTTGCTTTCGCGTATTGAATATGAAGTTTAGGAGACGAAACATGAACGAGTAATGAACCCACTTTGTTCCTGAAGAAAAAAAATATGTTAAGAAAAATAGACGATTTACATCAAATATCTCTACATGCGCAGGTGCATGCATGTGTACAAACAACCACTGTTAAATGTACTAAAAATATACTATAAAAATGTACTATAAATTATAATTATAGGCCTTGTGCGTCGAAATTTAATGTTGTAGGGCTAATTCTCATTCCATGCCTGAGTCCCTCAGATGAGCGTCGATGGCTCTTGGAGCAAACCTTAGGGCAAACGTAATTAATATATGTTAAAAAACTTAAAATCATGTCAATTAGACAACTTCGTGAGGGCGAAAACGACTTTTTAATTTGTTGCGAAGTCAAAGTGGTGTGATCTGGTCTTTTGCATCAGAATGGGAGCGCGAATCCAGAATATTAAAAATTTCCACGCGTGATGATTTTGTAGCGTCAGCAGTATGTAGAAATGTTCTAACTGATATTACAATCATCAATAATCATCTTACCAGTTTTTGGTTTTTATATAAACTGCTGCCGCCTTGTCCCAGTATTCAGCTTTTTCATATAAAACTGCACTCTCCCCATATTGCTAACATTAAAAGAAAACAAACAAAGTGTGTCGCATGCAGTGATCAATAGTAATTCGTCAGTTTTTTTGTTCATGTTAATCTTATAGATTTTCCATCGTTTTGGCTGGTTTTACATTGCAGTACACGAAATATTTTTCGGTTACTTACTACATAAAATAAGTAAATGTTCACCTTAATATTTTCTAAAATACTGGCACATTCTTTCTTTAATTGACGACTCGAGCTATTTGTGGCCAGGCCAACTCCCCTAAGGAAAAAATAGAAAGCAGAATTTCTAAATAATTAGTCACACGTTTGTTAATACTTTTAATTGAATCAATGTTATACTTTGTTTTCGTTGATTTACGTTTACTAACCGCCGAATATCACCCATTCTGATAGACATTCTTGCAACACCCCCTAGACATGCGTCGTCATGATCCTGTTCCTAAAGACAACGTTGCATAATTTGTAACTCAACATTGGATAGTAAAACTAGACCCTGGTCTGTTGAAAGTTATCAACACACTTGTTATGCACTGACATGCTCCAAGTTGTTTCAACATGTTAAAACAAGTCTGCAAATGACAAGTAGCAACAGATGAAACTGAAAAGTTTGCTGCAATTTGATGACAACTTACAACTTGTCTGTGGTGTATTTTTAATTATGTACATTGATACAAACATGAAGCATTATGTTTTGAGGTAGAATAAGGTAATTCGTTTCTATATATTTTCATTATTGGTTTTTACCAACGCTTTTAAGAGTGCGCAATATTGAATAAATAAAAGCAATTCGTATATTGTATCATTAAATATTACAAATCATCCTGAAAATGTTCAGTGTACAGTGTTTGACGTTCTTTTTTAAACGGTCATCAGTTACAAAAGGAACGTGAAACATTGTGTAGCAATAATTTTTAAAATAAAATAATGATTAATCATATATTTTTATTAATTAAATATCAAGTGTATTCATAAATTAATAAATTTTTGAACCAAAAACGATTGTTCCATCTTTTAAATGAGATAGAAATTAAGTGTATATTTCAATACGTCTCACTATAGTGCATTTTAAAGAATTTGTGATATTTATTTACACTAAACGTACCCCTGGCAGTTTTGTTATCCCTTTTTCGTAATGCAATAGTGCATTAGCATAATCAGCGCTAAAATTGAAAACAGGAGAAACAACACAAGGTTGAGTACATACATTTTGAACAAAAAAATACAAATTAACATTTTGAGAAAATACCCGATCAGACATTTTTGTTTAACAAAGTTGCAGTACTTTCTTTAATCTACGTAAAGTGATATTGCGTGGACATAGCATACGTGAATTCCAGTTGCTGTGCATATTCACGAGATATAAATGGTATTTGATCTGGAGCAAGACTCTTAGCCAATTCCAGGGCTTGGTCCCAGTTTAATAAATCCCGACGCATCTGCAAAACGAGTTCATGTTACTAATTAGTCACGAACATGAGCAAAGATCTCCATGGCATATAAAAAATACTCAAGCCGTCGAAATAGTACACTACTGGTATTAAATTGATGTTGTTGAGCAAATTCCTCAATTTCATCTGTAGTGTGTTCTAACTCATGCCTTTATTTGAATGTATGAATATAATAGAATAAATTAAAAGGTATCTTCACCTCTAAAGCAGCTGACGGATTCGTTGACGCCATAAATAATTCCTAGTGTGAATAAAATGATTTTAATTAAAACCATACATGCGTTCACAGAAAATAATGTATACAAAGTCACGTAAGTTAATAACACACGCTGTACCACATACCTGAGCAAGATTGTAGTTTTCCATAAACATAGCAATATAACCTGACAGAAGATTCTTATCCTCTACATCCTAAAATAAAAAATACAAAAAACGAAGTCAATAACATACACAAGGAAAATAAGTGCCAAGAAATCAACGTATCAGAGAAGATCGAAGTCTTTTACCTTAATTTCTTCCAATGACAGCACCATCCCAACATCCTCCATTTTTCGAAACACTTTAATTGCTTAAAGAAGTCAAAACTAGTTTAAAATCACTTCATAATGAATAACTTCAACCATTTCAAATAACTTACTAAGCCATCAAGTAATGATAGACGTCATTTACTCATTTCCCGTACAGTATACAAGTATACAATATATAAATATACACCTAGGTCAATATCCAGGTGTTCTAAAGCACTTTTTGCAAGTTCCATCCAAGTATCTTTCTTATCTACCACTCTACATATTGCCCATGCGTCGTTGAATCTACAAGTTGCATGTATAAAGGTCGTTAGACAATAGTACTGGCCAGCACGTTGTTTACAGGCCTGGACAAACCAAGGTACACGTTAAAAACAGTCACATGGGAGTCAGTGGGTACCTAGGAGTCAATAAGTACCTGGCAGTCAATGGGTGTCTAGAAGTCAACTGCTTTCTTGGAGTCAGTAGGTACCTAGAAGTCAATGGGTACCTACAGGTGTTCTGGTTTTCTTCCCACGAAAGATATTGAGAAACCCTTAGAAAGCCTTCCATTCTATCAGATTGAGCTGTTTTATTTGCAATTTAGATTCAGCTACAAGTATAAATGATCCTAGCCTGATGACAAATTTAGGTTTGCTGCCTTTAAATTTACGAGTGCATGCGGTCCGCAAAATGTAGCCAACTCGCACGCCAATTTTAGTGGAGCAAAACATAGATCTGTTGTCACCAGGTTAGTTGTATACATAGAAAGGAGAACATGAGCTTATAATAACGAGGAAAGTGGAATGATTCTTACCTTTTCAGAATTAAGCACTGTCTAAACGAACCCACAAGCTGAACAAAACAGAAAAAAGAATGAGTACAGATATTCACACAACTGATAGATATAGCAGATACAACATGTACCATAAAATAGGAAGAATGATTGATCGACTACCTGTACATCACCATGCTTCGTGTAAAAGCCTTCATACGTGTTGCACATAATTATTGCATACAACGAATTATTAATATTTCTATATTCATTCGCATTTACACCAAAAAATTATAAATTTACCTCAGTAACAGCGACATCTTTAGGTTTCTCAAGGAATAAGTGACTGTTCAGACGTATATCTGTTGTCTTTAAATAGATAAAAATGCAGTATTTTTGACATAAAGAAACCTAATTTCAAAGATCATGAGTTAAATATCTTTCAAATTCTACTAATAGAGAGGATATAGCAATCACTCAATGAGAATTAGCATAAAATGAAACGTTATCAAGTTCTATGTCATCCGCCCAATTTGATTCACTTTTCACAGGGTGAAAGGAAACAATTTTCGGAAAAAGTATGTCACAAAAAAGCCAACTGCATTATTTATTTAGTCAAATATCAAACGGAAAACAAGTCCAGTTGCTTTGAGAAGCATCAACCCCTGTGTGAAATATAAAGGCAATGTGAACCAAAAGATTAAAGCATGTTTTGTGCAGCAAATGTTTTGACAATACCACGAGAACATAGAACAAGGGAGTGAAATTGCCCAAGCAATGATGTCACTGGTGGGAAAATAACACCCCCTGTTACTTGTTGTGAAAATATAGTAAGAATGTTATTTGGTGCACAAAACGTGCTTTTATCTTTTTCTTGTAGCTATATTTAACAGAGAGGGAAAGGTTGCCCATCAATCAAACCTCTTAAAAAATGCTTATTGTTAGCGTCTTTGCACATCAGCTTTAAACTTTCTTTTTTAGGATCAACTTAAGTTTTTTCAATTTTCATTCTTATATTTCAATTTACACTTCAAGCCAGGTTTTAATATGTCGCCGACATTGGCGACGACTATTGTTTGTGATAAATCATGAGTAAAATTTTTCCTCGAATGATTACCGATGAGTCACTAACCATCGGCGACATATAAGAATAGGCCTTTAAGAAAGAGAGAAATCCAAAACGATTTTGAGCATATCCCTAGCATGCTTGATGCCAAGGTATTACAAAAGACTCAGTTGTACGAGAAACTAAATGGGATAAAATTAATACAAAACAATGGTAATACCTAGTATTGAAATCATTTTTATTTCTCAACGTTTCGACTACTTTAAAGTCATAATCAGGTGTCATAAAGTCATCTCCTGATGATGACTTTAAAGTAGACGAAACGTTGAGAAATAAAAAAAGATTTCAATATTACTGTTCAGGAAAGTTAACATGACGTTTATGGACATTGCAGTTATTTAAAATCGCGGGCGCCTTTTTTGTTGTTGTTGGCGCGAAAAACATGTTAGTAAAAATATAAAGACAAATTTTCTGTTTATTCGTTTAATTTTCGAGCTTTAAGACATTCACGTTGACTGTTCCAGTATTGTCGGGAACAATTACCATTGTTTTGTATTTTACAAAAATATTCAGTGGTTCCCGCAAATAAAATTAATACCTTTCCACTTTGCGTCTGACAAGTGAGTTCGCCGTTGTGAAGTGTAAGAGGGAAATGAGCAAATGGGAGTTTTGTAGTTCCTGCCACCATGCACCGCGAACCTGGAAATAAATAACCCACATAAAAAAAACATACAGGACATCAAGTAGTAAGAACTGGGAAGGCTTAAAAAAGATAAATGTAAAAATAGATGGATAAAATGTAAAATAGAAGGATAAAATGTAAAAAAAAAGATGGATAAAATGTAAAAATAGATGGATCAAATGTGAAAATAGAAGGATCAAATGTGAAAATAGAAGGATCAAATGTAAAAATAGAAGGATCAAATGTAAAAATAGAAGGATCAAATGTAAAAATAGAAGGATAAATATGCGCAAAAGGCAATATAAGCAAATAGCTATATATATGAGCAAATACAATCCTGGCGCACGGTGCATACTTATATTTATATTTAAAATATTCACCTGAATTAAAGATTTACCGTAAATTCTCCACTACCCAATTGTATTAACTATAATAATTTTTTTACAATTACCTTGAACTGTCTCGCGATGAAATATGTAGGTATAAATATTTTCCTCATCAAATGCACAAAATGTGTCCTAGGCATTAAAATAAAGATTGGCATGCATATATAGTGGAGAACAGCCACAAAAGAATTTACTTTCTCTTTTTTTATTGCTTTTGTTTATGACTTTAATTGCTACACACTGGTCCAGCAATGCATATTATAGGTTTGCTCTCACTTTCTCACCTTATCAAAGGGATAACTTTCCCAAACGACTCCGTTTATGTTGGGTGAAAAATCAGGCACTTCAAATGTAGAATCGTTGGCCTGGAATAAGTTAATTTAAAGGGTTTACTTGTGAGGTGAACGCGTACTGTATTTATTGTGATAACGATTATTACTGATAAAAAAGTGGGTGTTTTCAACAGGGCGCAGTGTAAATAAATGCATATACTGTATATATAGATGTACAATATATCATTATAATTACAGTCTCTGGAGTGCAATTATTTAACAAGTATAAGTATTTCACATATGAACTTTCAGCCCTTCTTGTGTGCATATAAGTGTTGGTAACTATTTGTAAATATGTTGGGTCTGATGATGGTTCTGTGATAGAATCAAAAGATGACCATTTAAGATTGCGTCTTGTTTATTAATCCATTTCTTGGGTTTTCAAGATGTTTTCTGTTTTCGGATTATGTTTTTTTACTTTACTATCTTAAATTGCCGTCTAGCGGTGCTGGCTTTTGCACCAATAAACCTTCCTTATTTGTATGCTAACATGCATATAAGAGCGGCAATGTCTGATATTACCGGACAGTAAATATAACCATCACTTTTGTCATCCAAGAAAACAAGTTTTGTACCACTTTGATCGACAAACAACTTACGAATACCTGCAGGAAACAAGCAAAACAAACTTCTTAATTTGAGAAAACATTCCCACCATGCAGGTGAGTACACTAGTGTAGTGAAATTCCTTACCAACAACATGTCGAAACTCGTTAACAAATTTCCAATCTTCAACAAAAAAATAAAACAAGCAACCAGTCTGGAATGACAAAAGATATGTAATTAATTATATTTTTAACAAATCGATAACATTTTGCCAGTGTCTGTTCAGTTATAGGTGCACAGTACGACGTCATAATAAGTTAAGAACAAAAAGCGGGGTACAAATGCGGTTGGTCAGGGCTATTTCAGATCAATTCCAGACCTTTGTCATTGTAAAATCAGGTTGGGATAAGACATCCGAAATTTTGAATCCATTTTTTTTTCAATAGTTAAAGAACGAGGAATAAGTTACAGAATCGATGCAGAACGGAAAAACCCTTGACGTAAAAAAATTCGTAAAAACAACTTTGCAAAACAACCCACAAAATTGACATTACAAATAAATGTCACACTCGGAGTACGAACCGGGAAACTAATGCACGTAAGATATCAGCACAGAACTATTGAAGCTCGTTGAAAATGACCGTTTAAAACCGTTGTTGAAAGTACTGGTTATACTAGGCGAGCTAACTGATCTGAAAAACACCTAACTGATACCGACAGCAAAATTACGTACATCAGTGGCATAAATTAAAAAGTCGGCAGTTAAACCAAAGCAAGTGATATTTCCATCAGTTTTCTTGTCAGGAAATAATCGAGTTTCTCTTGCATCACTTCCATCCATACCATCACTCTCAATCTAACAAAAATCAAAGCATTAAATTGTATACAACAGCAGCATGAAAAATCTACCCACCTTAGTATGACCAGATTTGAATATGAACCACATGCTGTGGGTGCAACTACACCTATACCCTGGGTCTCAGTTATACCATGTAGGCTACAAAATCTACTAACAACTTGTCTTTGAAGATACAATGTTTCAACTCTTTTAAACGGAACCCTCTTCAGAGATATGAGAAACTAGATTTATATCATAATAAATCTGACACTGCAGAGAACAACAAAAAATTCAAGCTCTTCAGCGGGATTTGAACTTGAATCTTCGGGTTTCTAGGCTTGTGCAAAATTCGTTCGTCAGTGCATGCAGATACTTCATATTATTTTGTTCGTGTAACCATGTAACTTACCAAATGAAGTTGAATACGATTATCAAACATTACTGCTGCATAATCTGCATTCAAACACATCTTTTTAACTGTGCCAAGATATTCTTTATCTTTTTGAGGCTCAACTAAATTTAGAAAAGACATCACTTGTGACTTGATATAAAAAGCACGAAAACAATGTTTCGTTTCGTTTCTTTAACGCCTCTAGCGGCTCGTATTACACATTAACTAACTAGTGGCTACATAGCAAAGTAATAATTTCGTAGAATCAAGTACGTAAGATTATACACACCTGTTTGGTTGAAGACGTAAAACCAAGCACGGTTGTTCATTCCCACACTCATATGATATGGACCGAGTGCTAAAAATGTTGGTTCTATAGACAGGTCAACCAATACAGGTCTTTCCTAGAAATTCAAACTAATTATCAGTCAAATTGCCACTCTATTCCACGTAACAAAAGCAGACAGCAATACTCACCTGGTTCACACTGTCAACTATGGTGACCTGAAATGCAATAAGAACTCATTGGTTTACCTCTCTATAAGAACACTGTCTTATACTTCAACCATTGATATAGTGTTCAGAATGCAAATTCTACATTATAGAGGGTCATAAAGAGGTAGATTGGAAGTGGCATTTGCCCTTTTTTCGCTGCAAAATGAAAATGTCATTCCTTGGTACTAGTCAATAAAAAACAATAGAAAATAAAATGGGACAAAGAATTGAGCAATGCAGACACTGGGACAGCGACGATTTAGTCAAAATTTGGGCCAGGAAATTGAAATAGGACCCCCCTCCCTTCAGAGCCCTCTTAATAAATACATGGGATAATACTGCGGTACCTCTCGTAATGATGTTAAATACGCCAGCCGAGTAAGATACGAATCACCAAGCACAGGTAGTTTCGTCAAATAGACGTGAATGGCGCCTGCAAAAAAATTAGTTTAAAAAAATAGAAACATCATTAGTAGAACAGAAATTCCAAATTATGCTGATAATACAATTAACAAAATTATACATGCTCTACTTAATTATGAGCTGCATACATGGACGAGGGTCATTGAAATAAGTATCTCTGCCCAGGCCTGATGAAACGAAATCAATTCTAATTTTTTTGACAGCATAGAAAACGTTAAGGGGGTCCAATAGGAAAAATTTAGCAATTTAGTAAAAAAATTTTTTTTATCTTATAGGAAGTATTAAGCAGTTAAGAATAATGCTAGTAAAGTTCGGGATCGATAACAAAACTTTTAATATGTTTTCAAAGGCTTTTTGGTGGAATTTCGAGCTGACCGCGCGGTATATTCCTGGTAACTAGTTTCGTTTTCTGACACTAGAGACAAAATGGCAGTTTGGAAAACAAGCTTTTCGAAGCGTGAAGCTTGTAATGTGTTTACTGCCTAGATTTGACCATAATCAGTTGGGTGAGGACATCATAAAGTCCGAGGAGCCCGATCTCTGTTGCACGAAGAAGTGTGTGATATAAACACTGCGTAAGTCGTCGAGTATTTTACGAAATTATACACGACTCGGTAGTGCTGAGAGGCTGATGTTAAATCTGTCCACAAGCATTTGAAATTATATGAAAACTGGCTTCATATCCGTAAGTTTGAGGTGTTGAAGTAGCGCTCTAGTGTTTCGAAATGTTTGTATTGTACAATGCTTGTGGACTTTCTTTGTTTTGGCAGGGGGCTATGGGTCATGTCAAAATTTTTCACAATTACCCAGAATCCTTCATGGTCGTAGTATTCTTTAATCACATTCAAAAGGCTTAAACAAAGTAATGCGCGAGTCCAAATCGATATAAATTGGGAACGTGCATAAGAAAAGTGCCAGCTGGAAAACTAAATTTTTAATTGGGATGTTGTACATTTAAAATTCATGCAAAACCCTGTTGAATGCAAAGATCGTGTAGTAAATATTGCTGGTTCGGCTGTAATAAATACTTTTTAGAGGATAAACCCAGAAACAAGCGAATATTATGTCGACCAAGTGAAAGAGCACAAAAACAGCAACACGAAAATAGCAACAAAGGCACTACAACAAGCCTTGGAAGCATGCCGATAACCGAAAATATTACCAGATAATAGAAAATAAAAGGAGACCCTTAAACCAGGATACTTTTAAGAGGCTTTTCGTTTAAATTTTGTGGCTTTAAAATTATAAATTCACAGATACTTTAGAACATAACTTTAAAGCTGTATTTCTCGAATTGTATAATTCGTTCAATAATGAATTTTTCATACACGATATCAATGGCAGATTTCAACCAATCGGACTGAAATTTTCAACCGTACAACATGTTACATTAGGCAAGGTACTAAACCAAAAAAAACTGAAAAATGTTTTAGAAATATTCCTATATTCCTTCTTTGATACCACATTATTTTTTCAGAAATTGCTATTTTCCAGGAAAAACTTCAAAAAACAGTGATGCTTGCCATTACTTAAGATTTTTTTAGGTTTGGCTCCTAAACATCGTTTATAGTCACAATGTGAAACAAAGATTAAAGATTTTTGACCATTCTCCAGGCCCTAATCGTGTTTCAAAATAGGTGCTTATTTTGCCACTAGGGGGTAATTATCAGGGTAACCATGACAACACACATGTGAACAAGTGTATTTTTTTTATCACAGCTTTGTTACCTACCATAATATTAACTTGTTTCTATTTTAAAACACAATGCAAAAAAAAATCTTTTAAAGGTATTGGACCCCCTTAAACATGTTAATTTGTACCTCATCATGTATAACCTCGTACTGAAGATAAAACCCTGGGCACGGGGTTGCATCATGTACTGTTTATGTAATAAACCAAGTACACATTAAAATTAACCTTTGACTGTACTGACTGCAAGAAGTTGTCCATCAGCTGTCCATGTAATTTTATCAAGAGGTCCTGAAGAGATAACATGAACCAAGTTGAAATCACTCAAGCCAAGTACAGTACATACATGTTTCATCTTATGTATATTACTTCTGTGAACAAATTGAACACAACTGAAAATCATTTTAAAATCAACTTTTCCCTTCTGGATCATCTATAAACGGCATTTCCTTTTATCGCGTCCACATGCAAGGATCGTGCCTGACAGCTTTTACATGCATTATCAATTTTCACACGCTGCCTAAAAAGCCATTAATTTTGACTTCGCAACATTCCGTTACCTCCTGCATCTTCAATGGTAATTATCGAATAAATCTCTTTCATTTCTGTAAGATCGTGGATTTTAACACTGAAAAAAATCATGCAATTTGATCATTAGTCTTGGAAAAACACGTAATGAGTAGACGTACAATATTCTCTCTCAGAATGGCGTCAAATGCGGATGCGTTATGTTACAAGAAATATGACTGGCTTGGGAAAAAATGTGAACTAAATGAAACAATAAATTCTTTCGCATTTAACGTCATTATAAAAAGGTCTATTGTGAGCTTCACCGCAGAAACGTGGTTACGTCTAATTAGACGTAATTACCGTTAAATCTATGCTTAATTTTGAAACAATTGGGATCAATACTGTATGAAATATTAAACAAACATATCATTAAAATTTAAAAAACCTGTTATCACCACACGATGCGGCTTTATTTAGTTCCAGTGAGATTGCAATATCTGTAAGAATATCTTTGTGATCCCGAGTCTGAAACAGTTCCTACAAAGCAAGTCATAGGTTTATGTAAAATTAAGTTTCCCCCCTCCCTTCCCTCAAGTGTCGACTATATGTAAAATACATTAGAATAAAAGAACGAATTGTTTCTAAGAACAGTACTTTAATGTTGTACCTCGTACGCGTTTTCACGCAATGAAACTCACGGGGGTAAAGTAACTCTACATGATCACACCTGTCCAATCTCTTTCATATGTGTTGAGATAACGACAAAATAACCACTGTTGAAACCAATCATGATATAACCATCCCCAAACCTAAGTGTTTAACACATTAAATATATTATACTTTGGAAATAGTATCGATACAAAATATATAAAGCATTTCATTACATTACATTAGATTTATATACTGTACAAACTCAAATATGCAAATACTCACCATTTGTATGACGCAATGTTTCCATACTTCGCCTAAAATTCGAAATATACAATTATCATTACTATCAACACGATGAGTGCCTTTGAAACGAAATTGAATTGTACAACGTTTTGGTTATTGTATTGTAAAGGCTAGCACATTACAATACAAGCTCTGTTAAAATTTCTAATAAATTCTCTGCCTTGTGGAGATACTAAACTTTACAAAACAAATAAAACTACAAAATCATGTGTATACCTGAAAAGCGAGCTCGATAGGATTATCAGGATCATGAATGTTGAAAAGAAATAATGTTTTCTTGCCAACAACGATGCTCACCTAAATACACAAAAATTTAAGCCTAAAGTTGCGCAGTTTCTAAACCACAATATCTTTTCCCCTTGCATTTTGCCTTTATCCAGTTAATTTTTTTGTGCTACAAGCCAGCTTTAACACAGACTGTAAATTAAAAAACACTTAGAGTTTTTCAAGATCTAATTGTCGACAGATTCTTGCTTTTTTAACGATATTTACATACTGTGTTTTCACCAGAGGACATTCTTTCATCTGTCTTCATTTCTGAGAATTGTATCAATGACGGATCAGATCTCAAAGATGTCTAAAATGTCAGAGAATTATATTTTCAATGATCCTTGAGAAGTAACGCGAGTACAAAATAAAACAAATTCCGAAAATAGACATCTTGTATAAGACATTGTCAAACCAACTGATTAAATTACAAACAGGCTGTGCTATTTATCTACACAGTTCAATCTTGGGAACGAGGTTGAATCTTGGCAAACCTACTATTTAAAAGTCAATCTCAAAATTACAATCATTCTAATATTTTACAACCTTCGAATCAACGGGAAAATACGAGCAGCAAATCAAATCTATAAAACGTTTAACTCTCACCTGACGAATGGTATCTCCATCGGTATTTGAGATGGTTAGAGATTTGTCTTCTGATCCTAAAGCCAGTAAATTCTATTGAAATAATATGGTTAGGTGATGCATTAGACGACAATTTGTTTATCCAACTAATGAAATTCAGCAATTATGTATTTTCTTTTGTTCATGAAAGCCTAATGTGTCTTAATCGCCAAAGGAAATGATACAAATATCAAAATTCAAGCAAGAAACAGATGAGAAATATTCATCTACGATAAGTCCTCCGACAGCAGTCAAACCTATACGCGTTTGTCATGTCGTTTATACAGCTCTAGCTGACCACAAAGTTAAGGTAGCTGGCAAAAGCAAGTGTGATTATGTGCAGTTAGGGTGTTAAGAGTAAAGCCAGTGGTCTATAGACTGTAGTCTGTATTTAATCGCATATTACTTACACTAACAACAACAACACAGTATGGAAAGAAATGCGTCACATAGTATACCTCGGAATTCCATGCTCCGGCAACGATTTTCTTCGTATGTTTTCCAAGAATGGGAACTTTCCTACATAATATCAAGTGAAGTTGATAAAAGTTTATTGCGCGTAAAACCAATCATCACACAGAAAAGGTACCGTAAACTTGAACGCACTGTGCGACCAATGCTATCACTCAAAATGTATGTATTAAACACAAACTCAATTATGAACTACCTTGATGTCTGATGATTATAAATAAGCAAGTTGCCTTTTAGTGAACCTAACAATTAAATGAATGAATTAAAAATATCATATTTGCGCAAAACAATGAGTTTACACGTACACAACGATTATAAATCTATACAAATATCACATAGCAAGTACTACATGATTTTCTTACCAATACCCAGCTGACTTCCTGTTAGGGACCACGCCAAAAATGTCAAAGTGTCCCTATAAATTAGTACGTACATCTTGTACTTATCCAGACAGAAAATTGCGGGGGGGGGGGGGTTGGGACTAGGACAAAAACTTCTTAAATGATCACTTGTAAAGTTTCTCGTTTTCAGGCATTCTTCCCAAAATCATCATTGTGCACTGGTTAAGAGTAATGAGAACGCAGCTTTTGATGGAAGTCCATATTACTGATCATTGCATAGATGTATCAGCTTATTAGAAATGAATTTAGTCTGTTGTAACTTCATTAGTGCTATAGTATGAAACTATGAAATACTACCTCAGACCACTTTCAAGTTGACTAATTTTTCTTGCGTTTGCATCCCACAAATAAATGACACCTATGTACCAAATACGAATAAAAGTTAATCTTATTTGACGTGTTTTTTTTTATTTGCGTCCTTAACATGCTGCTTGAAGAACTAGTAATAGATTCAGTGCCCTTTTTTCAAAGGTTGTACACCCATACGTCAGTACAGATAACTGTGTAAAGGATCAATTTCGCGTTATCGTGAAGGAATACAAGATGGTAGAGCAATATCTTTCAAAGTTCCAAAGTTAATCGTTATCTGCTGAGTTATCCACATAATACTGTGAATTCCATATATGCCGTACGAAATACCATAATGGTCTGAGTAATAAACACTATAACATGTAGTTGATTGATCTACCAGATTTATTATCATGTATTATTCCTAATGTATCCCCGTCTTTATCCCAAGCTAAACCAGTACATAACCTAAAAGAAGCAAAAATGCGAGTAAGCATATGAAGTTTATTTTATCGTAGAGTTAATTTTAATTTCAAATAATAAATATTAAATAATGCAATAGGGATAGAAAAAAATAAACACATAGGCAAAAAGAGTTTTCTTCCTTGGAGCACAGTATAAAGATAATATATTTCCTGCCCATCTGCATTGCTGCCACGTTCTTTAAAATTGTACATCACAAATCTTCAAACACATAGCCAGTGTTAACACGTCCTGCCACTGGCAAAAAACTTTCCTGCGACACTCGTTTGCTAGCTTATTTCTTTCACCCCTGGTTCAACAATTAGTAAAATTAAAAACTTAACAAAGTTTACCCAGGTAAATTGATTTCATCAACTAATTCTCCATGGCGATCAAATATAATGACAGACCGATTTGCTCTACAAAGAAAAAAATATTATGGACCTTGGGCATTTCAGCTTTTGTTGAAGGGGTCTGGATGGAATTGGTGACTCGAATAAAATTTCTGCCTGGTAGTTCTGCGTCTCGAATGTCATTTGCAGCTGTTTAAATGGTTCAAGAAGTTCATATAAGTATATAGAGCTTTACTTGAAAAGATCTATTTTAACAAGCAGTACTAGTATAAAGTCAAAATTAAAAGAAAGTAAATTTAATGCTGACATTGACCATCACATGTGCCTAAAAAATACTTGTTCGCAAATTTAAAATCATCGCTATTGAAACGGCAAATAGATTGGCGACCCAGGTGAATTTACCACAAAATGTACTCCATTTCCGGAGAAATTCAACCTTACGCATAAATCGTTATGCGCACCTTATATTCTAGGAAATAAGAAGATGCACATTGTTACTGATGACTATTTGCGAGGAGTGATCAATGTGTCAATTCTATTTCGATACACGGTTGGATCACAAGCTACAGTATGCAAAATCGGCCAGAAACATCCATTTAGCAATCCTGTGCGTCATCACATTCAATGAAGATTATTCAAACATCAATTCAATGAAGATTATTCAAACATTATGGCCTTAAAGCGGCATCTAGGTTTGTTCCTCCATATGAAACACTGAATGATGTAAAAACGCCTTAGATTTTTTCCCTAGCTAGTATTTTAAAAGTACACACGGTCCCTAAGAAAATGATCTATTTCTGCCTTCCTTTCACTGGCTCACACTCTCTTCAAATTCGCACCCAAATCACTCGCCTTTACAATGCTGCTTATCCCTATCTTAACATTCGATTTGTTTTTCGCTCCTCTACACGCATCTCTTCTTTCTTTCCTTTTACGGATAAAGTCCCTAAGTTTCTGAGATCTGGTGTTGTATACCTATTTAAGTGTCGATGCTGTTCCGCGTCCTATGTGGGTCAAACCACGCGCCATTTACACATCAGAATCTCGGAACACTTAGGAATCACTCCTATAACTGGAAAACCATCATCCAGACCAGTTATGTCTAGTATATTCTCGCACTTAAACACTACAGGTCACTCTGCCAACTTCGACTCTTGTGAATTAATGATTCACGAAAGCCTCTTCATATCTAAACTCAAACCCTCTCTTAACGTCCAGGGCAGCTCCATTCCACTAAACCTTCTTTAATATATCATCTGTTGTTTTGCGTCTGTTATGCGCCTTTTGTCTGTATCGTCCTGTCATGCACTACAGTGGCAGATCCAGGGTAAGTCAAAATAAATTATAGCAGCTCAATTTTAAATTCAAAATAACTTTATAACAATGTCATAGGTTATTAATTTCAAAAGAATAAACTCTAACCAATGAAGTTGCTTTGAAGGTATTTTAATATGTAAATATATCCTAGAATGAGCTGTGGTAATTTATTTTGACTTACGCTAGATCTGCCACTGTATACTATATTCCTACACCTTCCTATCGTTTATCTTCCTTACTACCATGTAACATAACACCTTGTAAATATATAATAATTACTGTAGCACATATATATTCAAATCTCATGTAATTCTATATTTTAGTCTGAAGATGTCTTAAGTTAAAGACAAAACGTTGCCAATAAAATTTATTATTTTAAATCTTACTGTCAAATGGCTTTATTAAAAGTTATATGTTGGCTCTTATATTTATTATCAGAGTTCTAATTTTAATTAAAAGTCTCTTGGGAGCATATACAAATTAGGTAAATGCACAAATTAAGCATGCACAAAATGCTCAAAATAATTTGCTCAAGATATGGAGCTTTGAATGGCTTACACTCAAGCAAATTTTCTGAAATTGTGAACAATACCCAACATATTTTCCACCTACCAAGTCAAAATTACTTTTAAGCATTAAAGTTTCATACGTGGGACTGTATTCAACTTGTTGGAAATGACACAACCCATGGGTTTTGAAGTTTTAAATTTCTTAATTTTTCTGTTTATTCTACATTATGAGCACCACACAATCCATTTCAATAAAATAATTCATACGTTTAGGCACTTTGCGAAGTAGATAGCAATTTCAGATTTGTTCTGGCTTTTTTATACACCCTGTAGTGTTACAATCATGAATAAATCATAAAAGGTTTTGAATTTATATTTCTTACCCAGCAGTGGCAAGATAATTTCCCTGCTTGTTTTGCCATTCATATTTTATAAAACCACCACCATGGACTCTCTCTGGAACACTGAAAACTCTCTAAAATGAAAGGTCCTTCTTCAGTGATTTAATCATTCCAGTTAACCACATAAAATTACATCATAATAAACTTGAGTTTATATTTTAACATAAAAAATTCAACAACTAAAACTCTAAAAAACATGAAAGAAATACTCTTGCGGATGGAAGCAAAATATTCAACTTTGAAAATATATAAAAGTACTACAAAAACATGATTTAAAATAAATTTATTACATTATTTTTCAAATTTAGAAAACTACTTTCTGCTTTACAACATGATTTACTGCTTTTTACACATTTTAAACTTGACTTTACTCTCTTTTCTTCTAGTAGTTCTTTGTTACCTTGTAAATTCAAGATTAAATATTTTATACACATGTATGCATGTATGCAATATACTAACAGTGAGTCAAAAATCAGAGATTGATCCTTTCTTCCTAGGATTTTAAAAACAAACAAGAGTGAACAGAAGCAGACATTTATAGTGTCAGATGAGAATATTCCATTAGCTTCAGCTTGATTAATAAAGTTTGCAGAAGACCATGTTGCATTAGTTTTTACTTTCTGAATCCTTCTACAGCCAAGTGATCGTTAACAATAGCAGTTCGTGTAACATTTAACTAGATTTTATACTAAATTTACCGAAAATATCAAACTACAAAGCAGTGAAATCACAATAATACATCATTGGCTTTTGCACTTTAGTTATTTCAACACACCACGTACATCAATTCATAAACTGAAAAAAAAATATCTGCAGTTCATAAACAGTACCTCCATGTCGCCCCTGAATTTTGCGTGACTATTAACAAATTGTTTTAAAAGAAGTTAATTTGGAGCAATTTATCCATGTCTTGGTTGTCAAGGTAAACGTATAGTGCAGTTTGGATTATGAAATAAATTCTTCAGTACTTTCTTTAAACTATAAGCTCTCAAGAATACATTGGATGAAACATGGCAAGCATCAACTTCGTAACAGCCAATTACATTTAACACGTACAGCACAAAACAAGTAATATTTATGTAACATAGATACCAGCAATAAATAATTAATGCCCTCTCACTACGATCATATTTTGTTTCCTACTTCATTTCCAACGAGACTACATTTCAAGACCTAGCTCACAAAATGCATACAGAATTGTTTGTCATAACTCTCCTACCTTCATAATGTTCCGATATGAAACTATGAAAAGAAATCTTTGACATTAACTTTCTCGCAAATCGATCGCCATTTTGAATGATCGCGAGTTTGGAAAGGACTGAGGTCGAGGTACTTACGTTTTACGGTTTTAGTTTACCACGTTTCCTTGGTGACGGTTGCAAGAACTGATCGAAAAGGTTGACCGAAAGGTTTACACTTTTAAGAGGAGATTTTTTAGTAAGTCGCGTATTTTTTGCGAAAACCGCTCAAACCTTAGCGACCAAGCCTTCGCGAAAAAATGTTCTGCCGCCATTTTCTGTTTTGAAAGTTTTCCAAAAATATTTGCGAAGAAAAACAGAATTTTACTGGATTTTTGATTATGTCATGAGGCAAAACATTGCTAAATATAAAGAAGGATAACGTGGTAAGTGTAATATCGTATTTAATGGACGTTATTTGAATATTATTATGTTAATATGCACACGTATCTGACTCAGGAGTGAGCATATTTTAGCTGCAAAATTATCTGCTATTTTAAATTAATAATAAAACTGATTGAAAGCCACTGCTTTCGTCCTCTGGATGATGATCAGCTTGTTTACAACTCGTTAATAACATAAGTACATGGAAAACGTTAAAGGATTTTGCATTTTTAGGGAAAATTTGAGCATTTGTAATTTTAAATCCCTTTACTTCAATTTACTAATTTTACAGGCATTCAGTATACAACTTCATGCCATAGGCTATATAATCTGAAACGCCCTTTTTAGGAATGAAAATAAAATTTTCAGTCATATGTTTACTGTAAAGTTTTGAATTACACCAGTATCATGGATGCATGCAACAATCTGGTAGGAAGGTTGCTGAACCAGGACTGGTCATAAAGCAGGGCCTGACAGTCATCTGAGGCAGCATGCGTTATTAGTAAAGACACCAGACAGGCTCAAGGAGCCAAGCATGTTGACATCAAAACAAAATTGCCTATATGGTCATAAGGGCCAAATATTTTATTTTTTTCTTTGATAATTGCCTGGGGATTAACTCAGACCCCCAGTAACCTGAAGTAAATCAATTCTACGGTGGCCCACAAGGGACACGTCTTCTCATTTTTGAAAACACGCACACTCTTTGTAGAAATATAGGCCTGCTCCGTAGAAACAGGCCTGCTCCGTAGAAATAGGCCTGCTCGTCGTAGAAATAGGCCTGCTCCGTGGAAACAGACCTTCTCCGTAGAAACAGGCCTGCTCGTCGTAGAAATAGGCCTGCTCCGTAGAAACAGACCTTCTCCGTAGAAACAGGCCTGCTCGTCGTAGAAATAGGCCTGCTCCGTGGAAACAGACCTTCTCCGTAGAAACAGGCCTGCTCCGTAGAAATGGGCCTGCTCGTCGTAGAAATAGGCCTGCTCCGAGGAAACAGACCTTCTCCGTAGAAACAGGCCTGCTCCATAGAAATGGGCCTGCTCGTCGTAGAAATAGGCCTGCTCCGTGGAAACAGACCTTCTCCGTAGAAACAGGCCTGCTCCGTAGAAATGGGCCTGCTCGTCGTAGAAATAGGCCTGCTCCGTGGAAACAGACCTTCTCCGTAGAAACAGGCCTGCTCGTCGTAGAAATAGGCCTGCTCCGTAGAAACAGACCTTCTCCGTAGAAACAGGCCTGCTCGTCGTAGAAATAGGCCTGCTCCGTAGAAACAGACCTTCTCCGTAGAAACAGGCCTGCTCGTCGTAGAAATAGGCCTGCTCCGTTGAAACAAGCCTGCTCCGTAGAAACAAGCCTGCTCCATAGAAATAGGCCTGCTCCGTGGAAACAGGCTTTCTCCGTAGAAACAGGCCTGCTCCGTAGAAACAGGCCTGCTCCGTGGAAATGGCAATTAAGCTTGCTCTGTTAGGGCACAGATCAAGTATATACAGATAGGGAACTCGCGCGTGTTTCTGTCCCCACTTTTGATGTCACGTCAGCAGTGTACGCGTCAGCCTCTGGCAAGTGTCTGGCAAGTGTCATGAAAAATTTAATAAGAAAATAGATAGGAAAAACCCAAATTTCGGCAATAAAACTGCGATTTTAAAAAATATATATTTCTGATTTTCGTCAACGTCTCAATTTTTGGGAATGAAGTTAAACCCAAACATTTTGACATGAAATGACTGTACAAGCGGCCCTTGCTGGCAAGAAAAACGAGAAAAAAACGCTAAGGAGTGTGTTTTCAAAGTGTTCATACCTTTATCTGAAGACGATGTGATAATAATACCAACAGGTAAGTGCAATATTTCTTGTTTTGTCGTAAAGTTGATCAAAACTATTTGTAATTCACTTGTTTTGTGCTTACCAACGAAAATGTGGACAAAAAACCACTAGACAGGCAAGTTTCTCTCAAGCAGCCAGAAGATTCGAACTTGCCTGATGACATGTGAGCAAATGTACATTCCAAGCCATTTACGTTTGAATTTTATCCAAAAACAATTCACCCATACACTCATACACTTTGTCTTCGACCATGTTTTTAATTCTTCACGCCTAACGCTGTCTATTAAATATGCTTGTTGATATATTTGTAAAGTATACAATTCTATAGAGATTCAAGTTTACAAAATTCATATTCCCTATACACTCTGGTCAGATTATAAAGATAACTATACTGCAAAGGTCCAAATAAACTATTTTGCTTTAATTCAGAATTTACAGAATACCCAGAAAAACAAGATGGTGAAAAGAAAGCCAGTATCACAGCTGTAGCCTGTAGTGACTTGAGCATGCATGGGCAAATACTCTTCATCAAGGTTAAATTGAAAAACACATATTTTGTTCACTTTTAAGTATGCCCTATTTTCTGAGGTACTTCAGATTGCACCATGAACAGTTTGTATGTATTTGTGAATGCACTACACATAATGAAACAAGTTCATGCAGATATGAAAGCTTTGAGCTGAGAAACTCATGCTGTATTTTCTATTTATTCCATTATGTGGTATAGCCATCACTTGCTCATCTCATTAATTTACAAGAAACTTGTTGCACATATAATTGTCAAATCCTCAATTCAAGTTTTCCCTGTACACATGAAGACATTATGTGCAATATGTTTCTCTAGGATAAAAAGTCTCAGCTGGGATAAAAAGTTTGTTGCTACTTTCAGCTACAATATTCTTCAGTTTGTTTGTTCTTGTAAAAAGAGTACTTTTTTCTCTTTTAGTTGCCAACAATCCTTTGGGACTATTCATTGACAAGCATGATCCAATCCTTTTAAGAAGGCTTGTGTTAGTCTGTTATGCTCTAAAGCAGACTCAGCAGTACTTTAGCAGATACAATTCCTGGCAGATAATCAGAACAGGATAGTGAGAACCATGCAGTGAAAATCAGTGACTGGGGTTAATATAAACAAAGCTCCACTTTTTAGCACAATTAGGGACTGTTTACATGTATATAAATAAAATGTAAGTATAAACTCATGCTTAACCAATATTGTTAATATGTTAAATGCAAAAGTTAATAAATAGTGTTTACAACACTACTATATGCTTGTAGCCTCGATCAAAGGTCTAACTTGCAAAGAGCTAGCTAGCTTCTCGTCGTTTTGAAATCAGCTCTTTCATCTTTTCTTACTACTTTGAGATTTCAACAATTTTAAAACAAAGTTAACCGGTCATGTAATTGACCCATCAAAGTGATCAAGGGTAGAGGTCGGCACTCGGCAGGTCATGTCAATACATCGCTTGTATTTCTTCCTTGAAATAAACTCTGAATAAACTCTCGTAAATCTTTTCCACCCAAAAACAACCACCTACCATTTATCTTTAAATTTCGAGCTCAAAACAGTGAAACCCTGCTTCAATTTTGTAAAATATGCATTTTTTCTCTTTCGAACGCCGTTTTCCCTATACTTTTACCTGAAAATTCGAACGATGACACTTGCCAGAGCAATTTTGCGTGGCGCGTGGGGTGACGCGAGCTGACGCGTACGTGAGGACACCCATAGAGATTATAAACAACACTAGAGGAGGCATCGTAATCTTTTTCACTGAAAAAAAAGGGAAC
This sequence comes from Muricea muricata, assembly GCA_963855995.1. NCBI lineage: Eukaryota > Metazoa > Cnidaria > Anthozoa > Malacalcyonacea > Plexauridae > Muricea > Muricea muricata. The sequence continues at coordinate 4,360,526 of OY979718.1, forward strand.
GCGTTTTTTGGGGGGCAAATTCAAATCCCGGATGCAGGGCCAGGCGCTGATTGGCTGAGCTAATGCTTCCTTAGCAACCACCTTAGCAACAGCAGAAATCTGCATGAATTTTTTCCTCATCGTTGTTGAAGTCGTTTTGCCGGTTTTGTGGGCAAAATAGTACTTTTTCAATTGTTTTTATTATTTTAGACAATCTGAAATGATATTTTCAATATTTTTACGAGGAAAAACATTTCAAAAAGCAGAAAAACTCGTCTAAAATGACTTTTTTGCCTGGGACATCGTGAATGAGTGAACATCCGGGACTTGAATTTGCCCCCCAATAGCCGCGCTCCCAAATTTTACCCTCGATGTCCCCTCTAGTGTTATTTATAATCTCTATGAGGACACCATTGGAGGTTTTGGAGGACACAAAAAAATAAGGAAACACGCGCGAGTTCCATATCTGTATATACTTAATCTGTCGTTAGGGGACTGCTACTATTGCCAACTGTGATTTCAAAATGGCGCCGGACTACATGTATAAATGTGGCTAACTTTTGTCAGGAGTGCGGAACGAGATATGCAAATGAAATGCAAAGTATTGCCATAATTGTGGAGCAAAAGGTCCAAGTAAGAAAAAAAGCAATTACTGTAACATCAATACATTATGTTTTTTTTCACGTCGCTATATTATATTCCATGCCAATTGTCAAATTTACATTTGTCAACAATGTTTATGTTCCATATTCATTTCTTTGAAAAATTAAAACGTTGACGTTAAGTAGTGCTTGTCCTTGAAGAGATTTAACAGTTGCACTTTAAATGCATCAGTCAATTGAAATTATAATCTGGTTCGCAGTGATAGTGGAATGAATTTTTCAAGAATCAAGAGCCAGAGTTAGAATGAATTTAAACCAAATTTCAAAACCTTGGGGGGGGGGGGAGTACATACGTTAGGTGATGGTTGAATGCCAGAAAATCTCATGAAATGTCTGCAAAATCAAAACAAAACAGAATAAGTTGTAGGCAGCTGACTTTTTGATGATATACAGTATTATTGTACTAAAAAAGTTGTCATGAACTGTAGGGAGGGGGGGGGTAAGCAAAAACGCCTCTGTGGCTATGGCTGAAAACATGCAAATCTTTAACCCTCATAAAGAACCACTTGTGTGTTATAGAAATACTTGACAATAATGATGATGAGAGAAACTACATTGAGTACTATTTTCATCTGGGATATAAATACGAAAACATTGTCAATTTACTCAGTACATATCATGGAATTTCTATGTCTGTCCGTACACTAAAACGGAAACTACTTAAGTATGGCCTACAAAAAAAGAATGTCAATATTGATGAGCAAGAGCTACAAAGTATTATTAATAAAGAAGTAGAAGAAACTGGCCATGTATCAGGGTATAGAAAGATTTGGCACATACTTCGTATCAACCATCACATACATGCACCAAGGAAACTTGTCGCACAAATTGTCCATGACTTAGATCCCCAAGCCAGCAAAGAAAGAAAGGGGAATAAACTTAAAAGGCGAAAATACATGTCATATGGCCCTAATCATTGCTGGCATATTGATGGTACGAATTTTATGCTTTTTGTGTAGTTGTGCATGTTTCATATGTTTGACTGTGAAAGCATGTCATAAAATGCCTCCCTTAGTATATGGGACAAGCATGTAATTATTATTTGTATATTTCTCGTTAAGGCAAGCATCACATATCGATTTTGTCCACGAAAAACGTCATATGGACGTTAGGGGGGGGTTGGGGTTGGCGCCTATGACGTTTCTCAGTGAGAAATTTCAATAGTTTGTTGAAAATTTTCAATATTTTGAAATCATCTATACAAAGTATACAAAATCTAGCATTTTCGTGAGTGAATTTATATTTTAAGTATATTTGTATACTCATTATAAGGTCCTGGCCTTTCCCAAAGTGTACTTTTAAACTTTTAGAAACAACACTCAGTCCCTAAGCCTGCAAGATAAATAGTGCCTCAGGTTCTTCAGCAGTGTCGAAAAAGTGCATGATGTTTCTAAGGGGGGTTGGGGGGATCTCCAGAAGAATATCCATATGACATTTCTCGTGGACAAAATCAATATGTGATGCTTGCCTTAATAAGAAATATGCAAATAATAATTACATGCTTGTCCCATATACTAAGGGAGGCATTTTATGACATGCTTTCACAGTCAAACATATGAAACATGCACAACTACACAAAAAGCGTAAAATTGAAGAACGTACCATCAATATGCCAGCAATGATTAGGGCCATATGACATGTATTTTTGCCTTTTAAGTTTATTCCCCTTTCTTTCTTTGCTGGCTTGGGGATCTAAGTCATGGACAATTTGTGCGACAAGTTTCCTTGGTGCATGTATGTGATGGTTGATACAAAGTATGTGCCAAATCTTTCTATACCCTGATACATGGCCAGTTTCTTCTACTTCTTTTTTAATAATACTTTGTAGCTCTTGCTCTTCAATATTGACATTCTTTTTTTGTAGGCCATACTTAAGTAGTTTCCGTTTTAGTATACGGACAGACATAGAAATTCCATGATATGTACTGAGTAAATTGACAATGTCTTCATATTTATATCCCAGATGAAAAATTGTAGTTTCTCTCATCATCATTATTGTCAAGTATTTCTATAACACACAAGTGGTTCTTTATGAGGGTTAAAGATTTGTATGTTTTCAGCCATAACCACAGAGGTGTTTTTGCTTACTCCCCCCCCCCTCCCCCCCCTACAGTTCATTACAACTTTTTTAGTACAATAATACTGTATATCATCAAAAAGTCAGCTGCCTACAACTTATTCTGTTCTGTTTTGATTTTGCAGACATTTCATGAGATTTTCTGGCATTCAACCATCACCTAACGTATGTACCCCCCCCCCCCTCCCAAGGTTTTGAAATTTGGTTTAAATTCATTCAAACTCTGGCTCTTGATTCTTGAAAAATTCATTCCACTATCACTGCGAACCAGATTATAATTTCAATTGACTGATGCATTTAAAGTGCAACTGTTAAATCTGTTCAAGGACAAGCACTACTTAACGTCAACGTTTTAATTTTTCAAAGAAATGAATATGGAACATAAACATTGTTGACAAATGTAAATTTGACAATTGGCATGGAATATAATATAGCGACGTGAAAAAAAACATAATGTATTGATGTTACAGTAATTGCTTTTTTTCTTACTTGGACCTTTTGCTCCATAATTATGGCAATACTTTGCATTTTCATTTGCATATCTCGTTCCGCACTCCTGACAAAAGTTAGCCACATTTATACATGTAGTCCGGCGCCATTTTGAAATCACAGTTGGCAATAGTAGCAGTCCCCTAACAGAGCAAGCTTAATTGCCATTTCCACGGAGCAGGCCTGTTTCTACGGAGCAGGCCTGTTTCTACGGAGAAAGCCTGTTTCCACGGAGCAGGCCTATTTCTACGGAGCAGGCCTGTTTCTAGGGAGCAAGCCTATTTCTACGGAGCAGGCTTGTTTCCACGGACACAGATCAGATGTAGAGCAGGCCTGTTTCTACGGAGAAGGTCTGTTTTCACGGAGCAGGCCTATTTCTACGACGAGCAGGCCTGTTTCTACAGAGAAGGTCTGTTTCCACGGAGCAGGCCTATTTCTACGACGAGCAGGCCTGTTTCTACGGAGCAGGCCTGTTTCTACGGAGAAGGTCTGTTTCCACAGAGCAGGCCTATTTCTACGACGAGCAGGCCTGTTTCTACGGAGCAGGCCTGTTTCTACGGAGAAGGTCTGTTTCCACGGAGCAGGCCTATTTCTACGACGAGCAGGCCTGTTTCTACGGAGAAGGTCTGTTTCCACGGAGCAGGCCTATTTCTACGACGAGCAGGCCTGTTTCTACGGAGCAGGCCTGTTTCTACGGAGAAGGTCTGTTTCCACGGAGCAGGCCTATTTCTACGACGAGCAGGCCTGTTTCTACGGAGCAGGCCTGTTTCTACGGAGAAGGTCTGTTTCCACGGAGCAGGCCTATTTCTACGACGAGCAGGCCTGTTTCTACGGAGAAGGTCTGTTTCCACGGAGCAGGCCTATTTCTACGACGAGCAGGCCCATTTCTATGGAGCAGGCCTGTTTCTACGGAGAAGGTCTGTTTCCACGGAGCAGGCCTATTTCTACGACGAGCAGGCCTATTTCTACGGAGCAGGCCTGTTTCTACGGAGCAGGCCTATATTTCTACAAAGAGTGTACGTGTTTTCAAAAATGAGAAGACGTGTCCCTTGTGGGCCACCGTACAATTCCTCTACTAGTTAACCATGAAAGTATTTTTTTATAGATCTCTGTGACATTACTATTACAATCTTGAAGATATGATTACAGTATCTGAAAACATCAACCTCATTCTGTCAGTGCTGGGTGACAAAAACCTGCACATTGTGGAATATTCTGTCTACTGTATAAAGTTATAAACATTTTCATTATATTCACACAAGAATAGATTGTATATAGCATAAATAATAATCTGTGATTTAATAAATATTCATTTTCATCTTTCATTTTTTGTTTTCTTTAATAGCCTGCAAGAAAAGATCTTCTTAGAAATTCTGATATTTTTGCACATTTATTATGGTACACTGTATATGCATGATTTAAATTATGCCTGGCCGGGCAGAATCCCAATAATTAGGGTCCACCCACCCATGTGTTTATTTTCATGTGTTTAAAATGTGTTTTTATCATTTAAAATACAATGACCAAATTAATTTGAAAGGAACATGAGTCATGATTGTTGGTGTGGACAGTACCTGTTAATGGTAGCACTCAGACATAATTTGGTTGGTTTTAAAAATCATAAAAAATGGCCTAATCAATGAATAATGGTTTCAGTTGAAAATACCTTTTCTAGTTCATGCTTAGTTCCAATTCTCTTCCAAGACTGCTGGACTTTATGGCACTTGTAAAATGTCACTGTGAAAGTAATAATACAAATTGAATACAATGTAACACAAATGGTAAATATTACATCATAACAGTAACATGGCTTGCATTTAATGTCAATTTTCTTTTCGGCGTCCACTTCCAAATGACCTCAAATTTGAACTGGATGTGGTTTTTAAAGTCATTTTGATTTTGAAATGCATTTTAGGATAGATTGAGAAAGACATCCAGGCACAAAAAAATTGACATAAAGGAAGGTTATTTGCAAATATTGCATCATAACAGTAACATGGCTTGCATTCAATGTCAATTTTCTTTTCGGCGTCCACTTCCAAATGTCTTCAAATTTGAATTGGATGTAGTTTGTAAGGTCATTTTAATTTTGAAAGAAATTTTAGCATTGAGAAAGACATCCAAGCACAAAAAAATTGACATAAAGGAAGGTCATTTGCAAATATTACATCATAACAGTAACATGGCTTTCATTCAATGTCAATTTTCTTTTCGGCGTCCACTTCCGAATGACTTCAAATTTGAACTGGATGTAGTTTGTAAAGTCATTTTGATTTTGAAATGCATTTTAGGATTGAGAAAAACATCCAGGCACACAAAAATTGAAATGATGGAAGGTTATTTGCAAATATTGCATTATATTATGAGTTGAACAATGCTTGGATTCAAAGTAAATTTTCTTTTCGGCGTCCACTTCCGAATGACTTCAGATTTAAGCTGGATGTAGTTTGTGAAGTCATTTTAATTTTTAAAGACATTTTAAGATTGAGAAATAAGAGCAAACACATAAAAAAGGGAATAATGAGGATTGAGGGCATATACCTCAATCTCAATTAACAAGTGTCAAGTGGACCAACTGCCAAGTGTGCAGGACAATACATATTTATTTCCAATATACATTTGCATAATAGGACTTTTTCCTCATAATATTACAAATACAAGCTTAGATGATTGTTGAAAAAACTAGTGTAGTAGGGCAATAAGATAAAACAATAGCTTGCCCCTGGCTCTCAATGTATAGATTGCCAGTACCTGACACAGCGTTAGAAATATAATTTTAAATTAAAGAACAAAATACAAGTAAAAATTAACAGTATATCTTACCTCGATCATCTCCAAAGCCCCGAGGTACGTCCATTGTAGGTATTAAAATCTTCGCGCGTGTTGTGAACTGAATGACTGAACTTAAATCGCGTCGTCGAATATCGAGCCAATTTCACGCAATTTTTTATTTCCCTTTCTCTGTCGATAATAAATCAGTATCCTAATATGACACATTTATTAATTAATTCAATTTTTTTCCATATAAATTAGCATATACGTCTTTATTTTTAAATATTCATAGTAGAACAAAACGAACACATCTCTTTGACAGCCGCCATGTTGGAAAAATTCATTGATAACGACAATGGAATGAATGGGTAACCAGTTAGGGTATAGAAATTTGATTCGATGAGCTTATTCCTAAGTGTATTACTGCATGTCATAGAAGTATGATAACTGGAAAAGGCTATATATGTGTCCATCACTGATGTGCATCTAGTAGTCACCTATCCAGCAGAGTGCAGGAGGAAGTGGCAGACATCTGAGACATGGCAAGTGTGTGTAGGGAGACAGGGGGGAGGTCGATGCCATATTCAGTAGATTCCATATTCAGTAGATTCACCTTGGATGAGATTCTGTAGAGAAAGTAGCAGCAAAATCGCCTAGAATTGGAACTCGAATCAACATCCTCCTTCCCCTGCCACCCGCTAAAACAAAACAAAAAATGTTTTGCCGAGATTTCAAAGTTGCCAAGCATTTTTTTTATCAGACGTCATTTTAAGTTTTTGAACTACTGTGAGTAACTAAAGTAAAAAGTTTGAAAATATATTTTCCAGCGTGTGATTTTAATTTTTTCCGTGCGTACACTTAAATCTTTCTAAATTCTATGCAAGTGCTGATTATATGAAGTATGTGCGTTCATTTCTGGCAAGCACACTAGCGAGATTTTATAAGGGATTAGATAGGGGAATGTCAAATATGCGGCGATTTTAAGAATAGTTCAATATCAAAACTTTCCGCTAGCGATATTGCTTTGTTTTCCAGAAATATATAAAAAGAAGTTGTCCTGTATATTTGAAGCAACAAATGAAGTTATGTTCTTGTCCTGGTGACTTATAAAACAACAAAAATCATTTTTCTGTAATACATTTGTATTGACAATTGGAATACCAGGCGGAACTGCGTAATTGGCGAAGTATCTATGTACCCTTAATCTATGATACAAAAGAGAGCACAGATGTGTAGAATTGACAATGCTACATCGTGTTTAAAACATATTACCTGTGGTATCCCGCAAGGATTATGTCTTGGTCCTCTCATATGTTTGATTTATATTAAAATAACGCTTTACCTAATTGCTTAAAAACATTTATAGTACCAGGGTTCGGTTGTACGAAAGGAGGATAAGTCGCCATCGGGTGGGTAACTTATCCACCTTTTGTACAGCCGTCCCCAGCTATGATACTTCTTTATGAGTTCCTGGATAATAGCTACCCTCCCACATGCCCACCGGTAAGGAAATATATAAAGAGCTTGAAAGCATTCATATTTTGGTTAGCTGCAAATAAACTAACAGTTAGATGAAAAGGACCATATTGGGATTTAATTCATCTCGTGAAGTTTAAAATAAATTATTATATACTGAATGTCAAAGTTCATTTATTCCTGTTTCTTATTGGTTAAGAACGTATCACGTGATAGTGGAGAAATTCTACTGTCTCCCTGGCAACGTAGCTAAGCGGTGGACATTACTTTTATTCACCGGTAAATAACAAATCCACAGAGCCTCACGGAGCCATGTCAGGTAAAAGGTAATCCTTTTTACACATGTTTGATTGATTTGTGGTACTTTTCTTCTCTTTTGACACTCAGTATATAATAAAATACTTATTGACTGAGACCTCGGGAAAGCAGTATGTTTTGTGGACCCTCGACTGTCGATGTTTCCCTCGGCTTCGCCCTCGGGAAACATCGACAGTCTCTGGTCCACAAAACATACTGTTTCCCTCGGTCTCAGTCAATAAGTGTTAATTGTTCCTAAAAGCAATGGTCTATTTTGGTATTATATAAAACAAAAAATGAATGTTTTTATTCGTGCAATCACTGCAATGGTGCGAATATTTTCATTCGGTGACCATTCAACTTTCATCTCGTAAAAATATTATTCTTACCATTACACCCATAAACATTCATTATTTGTATATTATAACCACAATTTAATTTTGAAGCCAGCTTTGTGCGAGTTCAAAAGTCATCTATACACAAAAGAATAAACAACTGTCAACTGATACTTGCGAAAGATCAAGTGCGTTTGATATCGAATTGCATCACATGTGCACCAGTGACCAGTCCGCACCACATTTTGCGCACAGTGGAGCCGAGGACAGGTAGATTTTATAAAATATGTGATCTAAGAAACGAAATCTTGAACAAAATAGTTAAAAATCTCAATATTATAATATATCAACAAAATATGAAGAACGAGTCATGTGAGGTTGTTCGTTGTGATTCGATACAATTGCTTTTCTTTTTTCTTTGCACTTGAACGGTGAGACGATATCTATTATTTCTATGAGCGGCAATCTAGAACCCGAAGATGCGAGTTCGAATCCCGCTCGAGACAACGAATTTTTCGTTGTTCTCTGCGGTGTCGCATTAACATGAATCTAGTTCTCCAGGCTTATACGTGGCAAACTATTGATCTATTTTATAAATTGTATACATGGTATCAATGGTATGCCTCAATATGAACATAAAATAAGTAAAAACTGGGTGAAACCGGAATCAAGTTTTTTGAGATCGAGCTATAGCGGAAAAGGACAGGCAACCTTTGATGGCCCTTAAAATTTAAATCAGCAGGTTTGACGCACGTCCGTTTCCGATTACAGTTATATCTTCGACACTGTTAATTCCAAGCTAAGGAATCATTTCAACTCCACTGGGTTTTAAACTCATATATTTACTCCACAATTGCGTGGATTTAAAAGATCTAGATCTATTTTTACAGGAAAATACAAAGTCATTATGGCTCATTACAAAAGAGTAACGTTGCAGTCCAGGTTATAATTACCAGACTGATATATAATAGTGACCATTATAAAACCATGCTCTTTGTATCCGTTGAGTCAGGCACACGATACCAAAGATTTGCCATTGAACAATATATCACAAAATTTTAAAAGTATTATGTCAATGGATTAAAGTGTTAAACAAAAAGCACACAATACTTTTAATAAAACTCAAGAATCTTTAGCGTCATGATTACCAATTCTTTTAGCGTTAACAATGAGAAGTCGAGAAGAGTTAGACTACACTTCAACGCATTGTGTTCATTGTTAAGACATATTTTAACGTTTTCATGCTAGTAGTGCTAAAAATTTTCAAAATATTTGGGAAGTGCCCATGTGTGCTTTAAGGTGCATATTGGTCTAACACATCAAATTTGAAGAGCATTTAAAGTTCGATTCCTTCTCGTAAAATGTTTTGACACGCCGAGAAGAAACTGCACTGGTGCGAGAGTATACAAGATCAGAGCAAAAATTGCAAAAATATTCGTTTCTCAAATTTAAATGTGAATTTTGTGATATTCCGAATACCTTATAAGATGATTATAATTTGATAATATTTATATACAGCTACTCAATTAAAGGTTGTCCTCAGCTGTTCTAATCCAAGACTGACAACACTAAATATATATTTGTTACAAATAAAAAAAAACTGGTTTGCAATACAAGTGGACAGGATCCTGTGCTGTGAATCTGAAGCAAATAATAATTTAACAGCGTTTATTAGTCTCAATGATGAGTAACCTTTTGGCGATATATAATAGCTTGTGATTCTCTCAACAAAATGATAGGGAAATATCAGTCGTGAAATTTTAGCTGATTGTCCAAAATCTGTTTAGTTTAAGCATGAATAATTCAAACTCAGAAACACATAACAATTTATAAGTGCTTTTCAGGCTCAAATACCTGTGTTTTGCTTCAGTTTTTATTGAAGTCATAGAGTTATTCTAGACTTACGCACTAAACAAGCTTGAAACAAATGACCCTAAAATTTGCCTATTAATTTGCTTATTAAATTCTTTCACTTTAATGGTTTGTGTATAATTAGCGTAAATAGATCATTTTGATTGTAAAAAAATTGAGAATAATCAACGATTGGCAAGCAATGATATCTTGGCGATTCTGCGATTTATAGGTTACTCCTAAAAAGTAGTTTCCAGCGCCTCCTGGAGGTCAAAACTTTGTAACGACATACGCATTAAGAAATAGGAAACATATTCATGCGCAGGATGCAAGGCACGTATAGGAAGTTTGTTTACGTCATATATTCACGGACGTGACGAGAAGACAATTTAAAAGACAGACAGGTGTGTGCAAGGAAGACAAACGTACGTGCTCTCGCGGAGAAGCCCAACGAGTGTATTAATATCAACGTTGAAGGTAATTTAGTTTTCAAGAAATAATCATATCTATTTAGCAGACATATGTAGAGCAAAACAATAGAGCCATAGAGTGTCTAATAGCGTAAAGTTCTGTGAAAAGTTGAAATGTATAAAACGTCAGTAGATTGATTGATCGGTTTTGGCCGTGTTTATACAGGTATAAGTGCGATAAGAGATTAAGTAGTCAGTAAATTGATATTCACGTTCTGCAGTAACAAACTAGACAGAACCCTCCATCTGTCTACAGTATTCTGCCAAGAATTCACAGTTTTTTGACGCAATATGTGTACATATGAGTTTATTTAAAGGGAAATGGCAACAAAAAATTTTATTGTCTCATTTGAAAGAGACTCTAAAACAATAAATAGAAGTCTAGTGCAAAATTCTTGTATCTGTTTTACTTCGGGAGATATTCTCACCTAAATCAACGAACTGTCCGCCATCTTGGATTAATTTTTCACCTCATTAACAATGTTTTGATGACGTCACAACAGGGATAAGCCTGTCGAAAATCCTCCTAAATACCTACCAACAATCAAATATTGTTTGAAATCCTCTCAGTCCATGCTGAAATCCGAAACACTTGCCGTACATGCGGTTATGAGAGCATATTAACCATTGTGTCGTAACAAAAAAAATCACGTGATCCCAGTAGTGACGTATCGTGCAAATCCACAAATATCCAAGATGGCGGACAACTAAAGATTTCAAGTCAAAATATCTCACCAAATAAGGCAGATATAAAAATTCTGTAATAAACTTCTATATATTGTTTTGGAGTCTCTTTCAAATGAGACATTAAAAAATTTTGTTGCCATTTCCCTTTAATCTTTTTAACTGATTTCGTCATGCACGTCTGATTTTTTATTAGAAATATGGCAGTTCAGTTTGGTGGAAAGATGTTATTACTTTACACTGCCCTGCCACTGGTGCTGTTTGTTCATGTTCATTCCGAAGTTTCTTTTGGTTCACGTAAGTTGCATGCGTAAAACACAACATGCAGATATCCGTTTTACAGTGCATGTTTAGAATTCTTTTGTAGGTTTACAGTGCGCTACTGGCCATCAGCATATAGCGCACCGTAAACCTATACATGAGAATTCTAATGATTACGTGGGCTTAAATTTCAAAAGGCTTTTGAGTATAAGCAAGAACTGCTGAAGGATCAAAGATTTAACATTGTATTACATTTCAATGGTTTATATAACTATCCACATCACGTGTATCTAAATTATCAAACTTAATTCTATCGAGATCGACTTATACGGTAAAAAAATGTTTCCCTCAGTGTGTGCTCTAAAAGTCTAAATCAGCAGTGAATCTTGATCTGAATATCAGATGCTTTGATAAAGATGGTTCACTACTTAGGAATTTCAAAATTTATCGAAAAAAATTGTAGAAGATATTGTTTACGACGTTGTCAAAACATTTCCAGAATTTCAAACACAAAAATAGTTATAAACGGAAAAATATAGCAAACCGTAAGAAATTAGGTTAAGGAGCGTACGCAGGAAAAAACGAACAATCTGTTCTAGGCGGATGAAAAAACAGAGATTATAATAATATTAGAGATGGCATCATAATCTTTTTCACTGAAAACAAAGGGAATGCGATGATTGAGGGGGGGGGGGATTCTAATCTCGGATGCAGCGCCAAGCGCTTATCGCCTATTGAACATTACAATGTGGGCAGCAAAACATTGCTCAAGCCTGTTTTCATTTGAAAATTAAGACGAATGGCGGGAAAGGCTTCCGTCTTTTCCGCCTGCCTCTTTTGCCCAGCGGCGAAGGAACTGGGGGTAATAATTCCGTGTTCTCAGTACGCGAAATTAATCTTCAATCCATCAAAGTTAAAACATGACAAATAAAATGCTGGTTAGGATTAGGGTTTGGATTAGGGCTTGGATTAAGATTTATATTAGAACACGGAATTATTACCGAACTGGGTATGAGAAGTTGTCATCTGGTTGCTATGTAATGTGCAGTGTAATGTATCTATTTATAAAAGTTTTAAAAAGCCTCTGCGGAGGAAAGATGAAATCGAATTTGTAATAAGTATTATTTCAACGCAGATAAGCCGTGATTCTAAAAATTATATGCATTTGAAATTATATACATTAATAAAAATAACATTTGCTTTTTCTGTGAAGTTTCTTTATATAGAAATTATTTCGTATTCATAAATCGAAATACTTACGTTTGAATCAAATATTATATAACACGCTGAGGAACCTGGTCAAGCCGATAATCTTCTAAGATTGATCTGCTTTGCGATTCTTACGGCCATTTAAAATATTGCTATAACGAGCACTGACAATGCAAAAAAGTGTGTTGAAACAAGTTTCGCGAAAGATCAAGATCAGTCTGTTCACACTCAATTTGCCAGTAATTTTAACACAAATTTCATACCCAGCATGACATTTTTTACGGATCATTTCTGAGTATTATCGGGCGCACCACAGATCGTAATTTGAAATCTAAATTTTACCTAAAAATCAATTTACATCCGAAGTTTTTTAGCTCAAACACAGCTCGAAAGAATGGTATTTCTGTTACTTTGAGCGTCACAAAATCGATGAAGATCGTATTTTTGACTTACCTATTAAATATATTATAAAATTGCTCAAATTAATCAAACTAACCGAAATAGACAAATTCCCTGACCTTGATATAGGTGACTTTGATAATTTTTCAAATTTCATTTTAGAAATTACGGGAAATAAGCAACAGATAACGTCATAACGGTTATCTGGAAAACACGGACACCAGAGAACACGCGGACACGGACACGTAAAAAATACGAACAAAAGCAATCGAAGCGGAAAATAAGAAAAAATCATCTCACCTATTTTCTAAAGTAACAATTCTATGTGAAATAATAGTTAGGGTTACGGTTAGGGTTACAGTTAGGGTTAGAGTAGCATGTTGTCCGTGTCCGCGTTGTCCGGTGTCCGTGTTTTCCAGATAACTACAAATAATGGTGTTAGCCATCTCATTTATCTATTGTTTGTATTGTACTTTATGATATACACATTGAATGTAGAATTATTTTATTGCATTTCAGGTGTTACTACTCGTGAAGTTGGTCAGTCTGTTACGTTTACATGCCCTGGTGATGTGAACAAGAACTACACATATACATTTAGTAAGGGAGGTGCTTTAGTTAAATCTGATGCAAGAATTAAACAAGATGGACAAGTTTTGACGATTCAACATCTGAACTTTCTTGATTCTGGACTATACTCTTGTTCTTTTTATGATGAAAATGGCAACAAGATTGGTGGACATTCATTTGGGTATTTCGTTGTTTCACAAGGTATTTTTTTATTGAAACATTTACTCAATCGCTGTCGTTGAGGTCACCCAATTTTTGCTGCCAAAAATAATCTAATATCTAATGTTTTAATCAAAACCTAACTAAAATCTACCACCTGTTTTACCATGGACTTTTATACTCCGTAATTATCCTATGCATACAATTTATGTGTCCATTATCTTCATGCAAGAGAATAGAATGTGCCAAGCTCAGCTTAATTGTCATGCGAAACCAATTTGTCGTATATAAATGTTTTAAAAAAAGTGATTTAAGTTGTTGTCTATATTCGCCTTAGTTGTTGCCTTAAAAAAGAACCACTTTCAAACCTTTGTGGTACTCTATTTGAAACCATTTTGCTTGAACTTTTTAACATGCGGACCAAAAATATAAGGACCAAAACAATTTAATTTTAGGACAAATATCAATAAACGCTGCTCAAAAGATATATAGATTTGTAATCTGTCATATTATGTGAAATTTCTTAAGCTGATTCAATAATGATCAAATTTGCCATCACGTTTCGTAGCTACTAATAAAAGATTTTATTTAACCTCTGCAATAGAATCAGATAAAAAATGAACAATTAAATTAATTTGCGCTTGACTTGTTTTTGAATTTGTACAAAAGTGGTAAAGTATATACATATACTACTGACAGATTTCCAGTTTGCAATATCCATTTTTTTAAAGCCGTAAGTTGTCGTAGTATGTTATAAATTTAAAGTCGTAAGTATAACATTTTGAGTTAGATATGCCTTGTTATAAAAAAGCAAAAAATGGAGTGGCCTAAAATTTTGGACATATATATATATATATATATATATATATATATAAATATATATATATATATATATATATATATATATATATATATATATATATATATATATATATATATATATATATATATATATATATATAATTGTGCAAAATACCTCAAAAACTTACCACTACAGTAGATGTACAGTAGATAGGGATTATACATTTCGCTCTGTCTATATGTCATTGAGCACTCTTTTGTATTTCGCTAACCAAAACTAGCACATTATTATTATATATATATATATATATATATATATATATATATATACAGATGAAGCACAACGAAGTACTACGTTGTGACCTAAGCGCGCAAAGGACAATGGAATGTGTCCGTGATGCCTGGCAATCTACCCCTACAGCCCATCTTCATTCGCACGCTTAAAAATTGTATGTATCAAACGAATCACGTTTAAAAACTTATCAATACAACCTTAGCTACAGTCTTATTTTCATTAAAAAAGGAATATATCATACCCATAAAAATTTCAATTCTCCTTAAAAAGATACGCGTAATTTAATTAGCGGTCCAACAACTTTATCATTCTTACAGCTCGACAATATTCCTTCGTGATTCTACCAAAAGTTCAAACAAGTATTGTGGATGAAGGAAGAAGCTTTGAATTTCGTTGTGAGTACAGTAGGGGATCGACGGAGATGAAATGGTTTAGGACACGTTATATAAATGGAAGTAGTTTGCGCGAGACTCTACCGAGAAATTCCATAACTGTGTTGACTAATCGAATAAAAAGCATTGAGGTTTATTCCATGAAGAAGGTTACTGTTGAAGATTCTGGCGTTTACAGATGTGAAGTTACTGAAAGAGGGAAAAAACGAGTAACACATGCTCGGGTTCTCCAGGTTAAACGTAAGTATTACATACGATAACATGCCCCATACGATAAGTACACCATACGATATAAGTACCCCATACGATAACAGTACATCAATTAAAGTTGTTATATATTAGAATGTATATTAAAGTGACATATTAAATATTACACGGTTGCCAGGACAAGTTACAAGTTTTACACAACGAACCCTTAGTCTATACGTTTTATTTGTAATAAAGACGCGAAAGATATAAACTGCTATAATTAGGCAGAACCGCAGAATTCAGAACAAATGTAAAGCAGATTAGATCGGTATTTTTATAATTGATAATAATTATATGGCTACATTTCAAAAATACACCTCCCGGAGTCTTGTTCAAATGCTATAAAATTCGATATCCTGTAGAACATAATAGTTGCAGTTTTCTACAGCTATGCGCTACATGATGCCTTCCAGGGACGTAGCCAGAACTTTCAAAGGGGGGGAGCCCTGCAGATACTAATTATTATGATAGGTTTGACGCGCCTATCGCGTTAAATACTAGGGAGGTTTAGCAAAGAGACGTGACGTCAATGCGACGTAAAATGCCGTGATTGCCCATCTCCAGATTTGCTCACGGCATTTCCACATCGTTTTTACCTCGTTTTGGCGTTGTCATGGCGTTGTGTCGTCTTTGCTAAACCTCTCTATTAACGAAAGGGGGGGGGAGCCGCGGCTCCCTCGGCTCCCCCCCCTGGCTACGTCCCTGATGCCTTCAAGCATCTCTCTCCTTACTGAGCTTCATATTTAGCTTGACCAAGGAGTATTGGCATTCCAAAGTCCAGAAATTAAAAAACATTGTGAGATCAGGACACTGTATGGTGAAAGCAATCAACCATTATCACTTACAATGTTTTGATAAAAGAATCACTGATTGCTTGTTATAATTTGTCATATTATGATTTTATATCATTATATTCTTGTTCTAGGCCCCTATCGTCCAGGGTTTAAAGCTGCGGCACTTGGTTCTTCGTATGAACTCACATGCCCTACTGCCGATTTGAGCAACAACTACCAGTACAAATTTTATACCGCAAAGCTTTCTGGGCTGAGCGAAGTGATACTTAATGAAAATACTAAACAATTTGGGCATGTATTGATGAAGACTAATCTGAAATACATAGATAGTGGATTGTATTTGTGTTCCGTTTATGATCAAAATGGAAAAGATGTGAAGAAACCCGTAATGATTGGAATACTTTCCGTTTATCCACGTGATAAGTTTTGATTATTCAACTTTCTAAAAATCTCTACATTTTTAAAATGATTATTCTTATTGTAAGATTAGCAATGGCTTTATTTGATATATTTGTAAAATATCTGTGGTAGGACTACTTTATAGTTTTTATTTTGAAAATGAATTGTGTTAAATTTATGAAATAAATCAAATTTACGTGGTGTTTACACAAATTAATGCGATATTTAATGGCGGATAATCACTTACACTTGCCCAGGGTTGAACAATGTGTCAACAACATTGTTGAGCGTTGTCACACCCAATCAGGCTCTATAACATTGCCAGTACAATATTTTTCACAATGGCATTTGTAAAGTGTGTGTTCAGAGGTTGCAAAATGAGACGTGAACCATGAAACGTTGATTTTAGTGGCCCAATCTTTAACAAACACAGGCTACAATTATTGCAATGCTGATTCATATATTATACGCAAAATTTTGGACAACATATATTCTATAAAATTAACGCAGTTTGTAACTTTTCTTCTCACAAATTTTTTAATTATACCTCTTATATGTACCTCGATTGTTTTAATTAACTTGCAATTGCCCTCTAAGTTAATGTTTCACTGACTCTAATTAATAGACGAGTAACGAGACCATTCTGTAACATGCGGTGTTCCGCTAAAAACAAGTACGAGTCTGGGTTTTTGTCGGTGGTCACAAGTCGAGAGTTACATAGGTTGAGGTGAATGTTTAGGATAAAAAGTCATCGGTTTAGAGTCGAAAGTTAAGAGTCGAAATTTAAGAATGGAAATTTAGGTTTCTTATCGTTCTAATTAAGAACGAAGCATTCTTAACCGGGTCAGTTACGAAACCCACGATCTACCGCTTTTGCATTAAGCCAACAATGACTAACAAGAAATACTTTGTAGACCGTTACATTTCGACCCTTGACGTTTTACTCTCGGTCACGACTTTTTACCTTCGACCTGCACATTCTGACACTTGCCTTATGACCCTCGAACCTCAACCTGCGACCCCCCCCCCAATTCCCCCCAAAAAACCCCGTTTCGAAATTACCGACCAGTTCAGTTCATGCGACCAGTTCAGAAACCACCAGTACTAACAATAATCGACAGAATCATGGGGCAACGTCAAAAACTACACAGGAAAATAATTATAATAACAAAACAACAACGAGAAATTCTCCAATTATGTTAATTGGTGACTCAATGATAAAAAACATAATCCCAAGAAAGATTTCAAAGAGACAAATAATCAAACGTACTTTCCCTGGAAAGACTGCAGAAGAGATTAAATCTGAGATTAACACCATCTCCCCTGAAACTGCTCCGTCGCATATCATAATTCATGCGGGAACGAACAACCTTCCAACGAACTCAGTGCGCGAAACTGTAAATCACATAGAAGAGTTGGCAAACTGCGTTAAACAAAAATTTCCTAGTTCACAAATTGGACTGTCTAGCATTACTAATCGAAATGACATTGAGCTAAGTACAAAAATCATGGATGTTAACAAAAAAGTTGAAGAGTTCTGCGACAAAAGGGGCTTTGAATTTATAGACAATCAGAATATAGACAATTCATGCTTAAATGGCAGTAATATGCATCTAAATTCGAAGGGTTCTGCCTACTTAGCCGTGAATTTTATTAAGTTTATAAGAGGCAAGGATGTTCAATCGAATTATCATCACCATACAAGCAAGGATTTTCGTTTTCCATCCCACCAATTGCATCTGCTGGAGAACATAGTCAAAATACTAACACCTCCAAGAGGAAGCAGCCTGAGAGCGAGGACTTATTAGCAGAATCTAGGTGTGTTAACAGGTGTGACCCTATGCAAAACAACTTAAGTAATCAAGGTAATCCACTTAATTTTTTGAATAATATTGAAGGTTTGAGAATAGCTAGCCTTAATGTGAACAGCATAGTCAAACATATTGATGAAATGCGAATTTTATTGGAAAGTAAATCTATCGATATCTTACTCATTAATGAATCTAAAATTGACGATACGGTTTTAGATAATGAGATATATATTAGTGGCTATAATATACAGTTGAACCCCTAATAGCGGACACCCCTTTTAAGCGGACACCCCTTTTAAGCGGACACCAAATTCAGGTCCCAAACGTTTCTTGAATCAAATACTAGTAAGGAAACCTTTATTTGACGGACACCCCTATTTAGCGGAAGCGGACACTTCACTGGAGGTCCCAATGAACAAATCAACCCCTTTTAAGCGGACAGTAACGTAACGAAACGTAGCGTATTGCATTGCTTCGTGAACACTCGGGCAGTTAAATGATATGGACTCCATATATCGAATACGCTACGTTTCGCCGTTCACGATTGAAGTGAAATATGGCCTTTATAAATGATTATTCTCAGCTTTGTTATGTTTTATTTTGTATTATGAGCTTTCGCGAAAGACTCGAGCGCAAATGTTCCTAGGCTTTTTGAACGCTGATTTTAAATACAAAAGTTTCTGAACGTAGATATTTTGGTAGACTTTTATATATCATATATTATTAAGATAGGTAAATAAATAACATACGAAAAATTACCCCCTGTTGTGATTTTGCGAGACCCCTTTTAGGCGGACACCCCTCTTAAGCGGACACCTTGGCGAGGTCCCAATGGTGTCCGCTTAATAGGGGTTCAACTGTAATTCGAAATGATAGCAATAGAAATGGTGGTGGTGTGATAATGTATCTCAAACAATTGTTATCATTCACTGAACGAAATGACTTGGTAGTTGATTCACTAGAAATGATATGTGTTGAGATTAAAAAACCTTACAACAAGTCATTTCTAGTATGTGCATGGTATAGACCACCAAATTCGAATACCAATCTGCTTGATGATTTTGAAGTTTTTCTTCGCAAATGTGATCTTGCAAATCAAGAGCTAATAATAATGGGAGATTTAAACTGTGACGTTTCTAAGACCCCTCCAGAGTCTAATACACGGAAGTTACAATTGCTTTCTATACTGTATCAGCTTGATCAATTAATTAGTGAACCAACAAGAGTTACGGGAACGTCAGCCACCTTGATTGATTTATTTTTTACTAATAAACCAGAGAACATAATACAGTCGGGTGTGGTTCATATTGGAATATCCGACCATAGCTTAATTTATGCTGTAAGAAAATTTATACTTCCAAAATCGTGCGAAAGAGTAAAAATTGCTCGTAATTTCAAAAACTTCAATGCAAATGATTTTCTTAGTGACATATCTCAGATTCCATGTGAATGTATAACTTCCCATGACAACCCCAATATATGCTGGAAGATTTGGCAATCCCTCTATTTAAAAGTACTAGATACACATGCACCACTCCGCCACATAAGAATTCGGACAAACTCTCTTCCTTGGATTAATAAAAAAATTAAGGAACAAATGCGATTGAGAGATTATTATAAGAAACAAGCTGTAAAACACAGTTCACAAACTCAATGGGAAATATACAGAACAACACGTAATAATGTCAATTCGGAGATACGATTAGCAAAAAAGAAATATTTCTGCGATAAAATTAATGAGTGTGCACAAATCAACAACCCTAGGAAAAGTTGGTCCTTAATAAATGATCTCCTTGGAAAGAAAAGAAAATCTAATAATATTACTGAACTTCATGTCAATGATGTTATTATTTCCGAAGATAACTTAATAGCAGAAACGTTTAAAGATTTCTTCATTCATATCGGTTCTGAATTAGCATCTGAAATTGACGCTTGATTACCAAATGAAAACGATGCCGAAGGTAATATTAATAATAATATCTCTCTTCTGAGCACATTTGAGTTTTCTGCAATTAGCTAGTGAAGAAGAAGTTTACACCGAGCTATGTAATCTCAAAAGAAACAAAATCAACTGGTATTGATACGATACCCGCTCGTATTCTCAAAATATCTGGTAACATCATTGCACCATCGATAACTTGGATCTTCAATCTCTCGTTAAAAAAAGGAATATTTCTGGATGATTGGAAAAAGGCTTGGGTCTTACCAATTTATAAATCAGGCAATCGATATAATTGCGAAAATTATAGACCTATTTCGATATTACCTATCATAAGCAAGATTCTTGAGAGATGTGTTTTCAACCAATTATATAACTTTCTCAATGAAAATTCTTTGTTATCTAAACATCAGTTTGGATTTCGTCCGAAAAATTCAACTTTGACGGCACTAATACAAATGTGCGATGAATTCTATCAAAACTTAGATAATGGTAAATTAAACGGAGTTGTTTTTCTAGACATTCGGAAGGCATTTGACTCGGTGGATCATAAAATCTTACTATGTAAAATGAAAACACAATTTGGGCTGACAAATGTTTAACTTGACTGGTTTCCACCATATTTAGCTAACAGAGAACAAGTCTGTGATATTAACGGCAGTATTTCATTTCCGAAAATAATCAAAACTGGTGTCCCGCAGGGTTCTATACTTGGACCACTTCTTTTCTTACTCTATATAAATGATCTCCCCGATTGCCTTCATTACACCACTCCCTGTCTATATGCGGATGATACTCAGATAATTGCTTCTTCAAATGATTATGCGGAACTTATTGATAGCCTTAATTTCGATCTAAAAAATATCAGCGAATGGCTTGCAAAGAATAAATTACAACATCACGCTACTAAGACAAAAGTAATGATTATTGGATCATCTTATAACCTTAATAATAAGGTTTATGACTATCCCGTAATGTTAAATAGTAAAGTGATCTCCCGGACAGATTTCTTTGAGTGTTTAAAAGTATTGATTGATGAAAAAATGAGTTGGGATTTACATGTCAAAAAGACGTGCAAAAAGGTTGGGGGTAGCATTGCTGTTATGAAACGAATTAAGCCATTTGTTCCCAATGGCATTTTGCAATCAATCTATAATGCCATGATACAACCATATTTTGATTACTGTTCCCCCTTGTGGGGAAATTGTTCTGCCTATCTGAAAGAAAAACTTCAAAGATCTCAAAATCGAGCGGGAAGGATAATTTCCGGTGCTAATTATGAAATTAATTCTGCTGACGTTCTCGAATCTCTTGGGTGGCAAACATTAGAGGAAAGACGTAAACGTAACAAGTCGATATTAATGTACAGAATCTTAAATAATCGTGCTGCACCTATTCTGAAAGAGCAATTTACTAGGAGTGGCGACTTACCAGAAAATTATAATCTGAGAAGCAGAAAAACTGATTTGATTCTTCCAAACCCAAAAAGAGACTATCTTAAAAAAGCTTTAAGTATAGTGGGGCAAAATTATGGAATAGGCTCTCCACAGAAGCAAAACTAGCCACATCCGAATATGCAATTATAACATCAATAAATCGATAATTATGTATATACGAATGTTTTGGTTGTCTTTAATAGATTAACTTGGGTCACACCTATTCTTTTGTAAATAATTTTGTAGTTAGTTTTTCAGACTTATTTTTGTAAATAGTTAGTTTTTATTATGCCGACGCCCCTCATGGAAACCAACAGTATGTTGATGAGGCTAGCGTGGGTAAATTTGCTTGTAAATAAAGGTTGCATACATATACATACATACATACCGACAATGTCCAGTGTGTTGTCTAAATACTAAATTGAATTCCTAAAATAAATTATGAATTGATTGGAACAATGGACCATTCCCCTATAGACAAAGTTTTGAATTCGGAAAATCAATTAGCAAAGCCGGAAAGTCTGAGCATCCTAACTTTAATACAATTGTCAAGTTCGGTTGAAAAGTGTGGAAAATATATTCCTGTAATGTTAGCCGGAATTTTGTATACTATTGTATTACGCACGCAAAAGCGTTACCACTACGTGGAAATGTGGTAACGTTTTTTCCGCGTAATACGAAACTTTACAAAAACTATATTTTCGACATTTTACAATATTGAACAACCAAACGTCACAGTGTCACAATTTAGGAAGCTCTTTCCAACTGTACTAAATGTAACGGCTGACCTGTTATTGCTATAGCTCAGTTAAGGTCCTGCCTTATTAACACCCGATCGCGGGTTTCTTGGCATGGTTTAATCATAGAAATAATAGATTAATGCTTTTAGAAGAAAAACGTTTTTGTGTAGTGCGAAATGCGAACTGGTTTACGTCAGTGGCGGATCTAGCGTAAGTCAAAATAAATTACCACAGCTCAATCTAGGATATCTGATTTACATTTTAAAATACCTTCAAAGCAACTTCATTGGTTAGATTTTATTCTTTTGAAATTCATAACCTATGTTATTGTTATAAAGTTATTTTGAATTTAAAATTATGCTGCTATAATTTATTTTGACTTACCCTGGATCCGCCACTGGTTTACGTATATCGAATAATGTGGTATTTTTGTAGAAGCGAAGCTTTTCTGATGGCGAATCACAGACAATGATGACTTTTAAAAGGCCAATCACAAAGCCTGATCATTTTTGGTTTTACTCCTCTGACAAAAGATTCTGCGACGAAAGGCACATTTGTCTGTCCACAATTTTGTACTCAAAGGGAAATGGCAACAAAAAATTTTATTGTCTCATTTGAAAGAGACTCTAAAACAATAAATAGAAGTCTATTCCAAAATTTTTATAGCTGTTTTACTTTTAGAGCTGTTTTACTTCTTATTCTCACCTAAATCAACGAACTGCCCGCCATCTTGGATTAATTTTTCACCATTAATAATGTTTTGGTGACGTCACGACAGGGATAAGCCTGTCGAAAATCCTCCTAAATACCTGCCAACAATCAAATATTGTTTGAAATCTTCTCAGTCCGTGCTGAAATCCGAAACACTTGCCGTACATGCGGTTGTAAGAGCATATTAACTATTGTGTCGTGAGAAAAAAAATTGCGTGACCCCAGTTGTGACGTTCCTGCATATCCACAAATATCCAAGATGGCGGACAACTAAAGATTTCAAGTCAAAATATCTCACCACACAAGGCAGATATAAAAATTCTGTAATAGACTTCTATATATTGTTTTGGAGTCTCTTTCAGATGAGACGATATAACATTTTGTTGCCATTTCCCTTCAAGAAAAATTCCGTATTCTCCCCACTCCCAATTCAATGTTGAATTTGAGGTCTGAATATCAACAGCTGTCAGTTCATCGGAAATGAGGTTGACTACCACTTGAACAACTAGTCCTGCCCATTAAACAAACTGCGAATGTAAATTAAGGATTCGGTCGTCGAATATCGGATGAGGAATATTGAATTATATGACAGTTATTCTATAAAATATTTCATAAAAAGTCAGTGCTAAAAGGAAACGACCGAGGCGTATTAATAGTGTCGAAGTTATATTTGATCCAATTTGAGTTTGACAGCGACTGCTCATTGTAGGCACTGTTTCATACGGAAAGTGACTGTCATCCGTGTCGAATTGTTTGAACAACATGGCATTGATTTTCTCAAGAATAACTCGTTTTGAGGTGTTATTTGTTCTGTCTCTGGGGATAATTAATCTCGCTTGTGGTCAATTTAATGCTACTGGTATTGAGGTTTATTATTTGGTATTAAAGTTGTTACAAATGTAGATATTGCTAATTAAATAAATTGTTTCCGTAAAGTAATGTTATCATACATGTTCATAATATTCTAGTACAACATGCTTCCACCCAAGTGAATTAAGGTTATTCGGCATGTTGTACGACCATGAATGCTCCGTTCTTTGATCCCAGTCCAAATTCGTAAATGATGAGCTCCTCGGCGGTACATTCGTGACTGCTCGTGACTCGTAGCATAGAACAATAACGGGAATTTAGAGATTTTGTTTGAAGTTGATGGCACCCAGGCATGGTAAAAGCTTTATACTACGTTTTACCAAAGCGGGTCGGGAATGTTGTGTGAAAATAAAACAAAATAGTGTCTCATCCGAGGCAAATTTTATGCTATACGCTTTACCCAAACGGCCAAAGCGATTTTGTTGGTTAGTAACGAAATAGAGTTTAACCCGGGGCAAATTTTAAACTAGCTATACACGCTTCGCGTCAAATGTGTTTCTAAATTTTGTTGGTCAGTGTGGGAACTGAAGGACATATTAATTGTCACTTCAAATATATACGCTACGAAACGTTACTACTAAGACCACGGAGCGAGTAGACTTTGTTTCTATAATGACAAAACGAATTGCTGCACCACCAAAGCACACTACGCCGGTTGTACAGTACGCCAACGGCCTTAATATAACGATCAAATGATTGTTGCCTTCTCACCAACGCAGATTCCGGATTTGTGGTAGACTACGATACACCCATGGCGTGAGGAATTAAAGATCAAATGTCGGAATAAAAAGCGATTTCGCAGCCAATGAATGCGGGGAAAATTCTATTATAAGAAAATTATAATCGTCATTATTATGTCTTTACACTGCTAAATAAGTGACCAGAATAACAAAGTTTTTGCGATTAAATTTTCACGGCCTTTTGCTATAGTGGACAGTCGCATGCAGTGTATAAAGGCTACTTAGTTTGTCCCTCCCAAAATATTAGATTACGCCAAATAACTGCTCCTTTTATGCATGATTTTTATTATTTACAAACATCAAGGTTTGTAAAGCATACAGATTTTAGTCATCAATGTTAACAAGAATATTGCAAACTTCTACAAGTAACATTTACAACAAACTTCTACAACAAGGTATTCTATTGCTAAGTATTTCATCCAGGCTCGGACTGGCCTATGTGCCACTGTGCCATGGCACATGGGCCCCTTCTGGGACATCAAATGGGCCCTTGACAATTGTTGTTTAATTTCCGTATTTGTATAAACATTCAAAGATGTTTAAAACAGACTATCAGGCAGTACAAAACGAAAATAAAAGGGACCGGATGGGAATGATTTGGAATTTTCGAACTCTTCAGGGAAGCAGTTAAATAATTCACCATGTTCTCTCCAGAATACCGTAAAATCTTCACCTAAAACATTCAGGACAGCAAAAAATTTCAGGGCTCTGCTCAGTGCTAGAATGGCAAGACCCCTTAATTGGGGCAAGTCCGAGTCTGACTTCATCTTACAGATGGTCAGTCGTCTTGCCGAAACAACAAGCAATAATTTTCACAGAAATTCTGAAGATCATGATCAGGGGAAGGGGACCTATATTGGGTAAAAGTGAAAGGGGAGTCTGACATTCGACCTGTTTTCCAGTCTAAATCCCATAACCCTATACTGATTGTCTTGCTCAAGTCTTAAGCCATCTTCTTTTGGGGTTCCTTTTTGCCAATGAATCACAGAGCATGAAATCCCATTTTCTCAGTATAAGAAGGTAATTAATTCTATTAAATCTAGCTCCTATATTAGCCCTTCAGGATCCTCAATTCCAGCAATGAATTATTCAATGGCCACATGCATACCATGACAATGCATTTAGTCTCGTCGAATAATGCCATTTAAGCAACAGATAATGATGTTAGCCATCTCATTTATCTATTGTTTGTATTGTACTTTATGATATACACATTGAATGTAAAATCCTTTTTATTGCATTTCAGGTCTTACTACTCGTGAAGTTGGTCAGTCTGTTACGTTTACATGCCCTGGTGATGTGAACAAGAACTACACATATACATTTAGTAAGGGAGGTGCTTTAGTTAAATCTGATGCAAGAATTAAAAAAGATGGACAAGTTTTGACGATTCAACATCTGAACTTTCTTGATTCTGGAGTGTACTCTTGTTCTTTTTATAATGAAAATGGCAACAAGATTGGTAGACATTCATTTGGGTATTTGGTTGTTTCACAAGGTATTTTTTTATTGAAATATTCACCAATTATAACGTGTAGTGGTCTTCCTGGAGTGTGTACAGGGGTATTTTCGAATCGTGATACTTGATCGAATCATTTCACTCACCGAGAAACGTCATTTAAAAAATTTTTTCTTGATTCGTGACGCATATGTTTCGCGTAACAGGTGAAAGCTTCTTTCAAGACTTTTAAGTCCTATTTTAAGTCACATTTGGACCAAATCAGCTTAGATTCGTGATGCAATTTTTCAGCCGATGAACCGTGACACAGACCCCATGTACGACCCTCTTCTTGTGTTGCTGTGGTCGCTCTCGTGGCTCTCGTCAAGATCACCCAATTTTTGCTGCCAAAAAATCAATTTCAGTACCACTTTGTTTCTGTTTCCCATGGCCTCCCTCCGTAATTATCGTTAATTTGCATACAATTTATGTACATACATGTATGAGATGTATGCGTGTACTATAACTTTCCTAACTTTCTCCAAAATTTTATTCTGACCATTTTTTTAAACTTACTGAGTAAAACAATATGGGGTGAGTGATTTTCTGCATGGCGTTGAGTAGTACTCTTTTTGTACTGCCATTTTTTCAAGCCTCGTATAATGTGGTAATATTTCTTTCAGCAAAAACGTATACCTTTGAAATTTGGCCGTCTGAACAAACGAGTCTTGTCGATGAGGGTGAAAGCTTTAAATTTCGCTGTGAGTATAGCAATGGATTGACCGAGATGCAATGGTTGTACACGATTATAGTCGATGATCGTCCAGTTACAGATTATCTACCAAGGAATCTCATAACCGTTCTTACTAATGACAAGAAAAGTATTGAAGAGTATTCCATTGAATCAGTTACAACAAACAATACTGGCACTTATAGATGTGAGCTCATGGAAAGAGGGAAGAAACGTGTATCTCATGCACGTGTTCTTCAGGTCAGACGTAAGTTTGCCGCACTTCTCTACAATATATGTAAGAAAAATTTTTCAATGATGCACTGAAAGTTCCTCCAAAGTATGATACTAATTTATAGTTACACCAACTATAGTTATATGAAAACATAATTTTACTGTCGATGTTTCCTGTATGCGCACCGGTTGGAAACTCACTCACTTACTCCAGTCAAGTTGTTGCACAAATTGTTTCAACAAATTGTTTTTCAATAAATGATGATAGCACGAGCTATGTTTCTACTGAATTTGCGATAGCAGACCAGACTACCATATATTTTCCAACACATGAAACATTGTTTTCGCGATTACACCTATGCCAAGCAATCGTTTATGCATGGTCAAGCGTAGGGAATTTTTCTTACTCAAGCAGAACTAATAATGATATGAAGACAATAGGATATACTCCACGTTTCGCTACAGCACGGTTGGGGTGGAAAACGGGTTTTAACCTTAGACAATATTTTAAATAATTCAAAGTAGATTAAGTTGTGTCTTCATATTCTCAATGCATGTTAATTTTAGCATGTTAATTTAACACCGAAGTTGTGCTAGAAAATTAGTATGAAAAATGACACCTTTTTTGTACTGTAATTTATTGATTTCTTTATTTATGTTCCCAGCAAAAAAAGCGCCTGTTTTTCAAAATATGGCATCTGTTTTCGTTGTAAACAGAAAGGATCGCATTACGATTTTTCTTGATGTGAAAGACGGTGTGCCGTCAGCAGATTTCAGTTGCTATCATGAAGATCGTCTACTCATATCATGTTCTGGAAAAGAAATAGACGAAGTTGATATATCCAAGGATCACTCACTACCCGCTTGCTCACAAGATAATTATGATATAACTGGAATTCACGGATTTATAATAAAAAGTGCAACCTTTACCCAAAATGATGGCATGTACAAATGTGAAGCAAGCAACATTATGGGATCTGATATTGTCTACTTCCGTGTTAACGTCACAGGTTGGAATATGTTCTTATAATTTCACCTATGTTTTACTGTACACCAGCAAAAGGGATTGGGCTACAAGCTTTATGTCAAACTGGCATTCAGAAGTTCTAGAGCTCGAGGCTCAGCCATGCATGCAGGACTAATTTACCCGCAAGAATGTGTCACCGCCTATATATCTACTATTGTATTTGTTTATTTCTTCCAAGTAAATTTCATGTTTAACATTTTTAGCCGCCCCAATGATCAGTGCGAGAACCAGCCAGTTTTTCGCAGAACAAAGCACAAAAGGACGTGTTATTTGTACGATAAATTTATCTAACCCAAGACCAAAAGTAATATGGTCACGACAAGATTTGATACACCCAGAAGATAACCTTATCGAAGGCCAGTGGACGGCTGTGTCCGACGATCATATATCGACGTTATTTCAAACAGACAAGGGACGATATGAAAGTCAATTAACTATACCATATAACCAAAAGCAATCGTTTTATCGATGTTTTGCTGAAAATGAACATGGTAATGACAGTAGAGTGTTCGGGTTTATACGATACGGTAAGAAAAGATGCTCCAGCAATATATGTTCAGCTTATATAGAATTCTGTTAAACAATTGCACTTCATTTGGGGCTCAATAACAGCCTCTAAAACAAAGAAATAAACTTACTAGGTTATATAGTCATGCTATATATTGAAATCACGTTTCATAATTTCGTGTTTGACCTGTCCGGTTTACGTTCCCTAAAATGCCTGTCCTGTTAACATAAAATTCAGAGTGTGCAAAAATATTATTTTTGCAGGAAAAGGCAAAAAGCTATTTTCAGTGACTCCAACATCTGCCGTAATAAACGAAAGAAAGACATTCATGGCAAAATGCCGAATTCTCAACGTGATTACAGGAAATATTGGTTTCTATAGAAATGACACATTGATGTTAGTAAATGACAGTCGCACAAATATTACATTTACGAAAGACGGGGATTTTTATAATGTGACAATGATGATAAAGAATCTCACCGTCAATGATAGTGGAACTTATCGATGTAGTCAAATAGAGAGTCTTACTAATGATTATGCAGCAGTAACTTTGACGGTAAAAGGTAAGGTGATTTATTCGCTGTTTTAAACACTGTATAATTGTATTTATTATATGGCTTTGAAGAATCCTGCATTCTGATTGGTCGACGTGCGGTCCGTAAAAATCCGTATTCGGACCGTGGTCCGTAAATTTCCGTATTCAGACCGGACTTTTTCATAGTATTTTTAATTGCACTTTTTACTGCTTGCAATATACATATTAATGAAACTTATGTTTTACTGATATGTTTGAAAACTTTATGTTAAATACAAAATGTCACACTAACTCTGAAAATGACTGCGAGCCATATAATAAACAGTTTATTGACCTCGCTTGTTCGGTCTGTACCGTGAAATATCGGACTTTAGTTCTTTTTAGCACGGACCTCGCTCGCTCGGTCCGTACTAATTATAAAAAACCTCAGTCCGATATTTCACGGTACAGATCTCACGCTCGGTCAATAATCCTTTAGTTAAAAAGATATTCAAGAAAAAAAGGGAGATTCAAATTGCACAATTCTTTTATTGTTTACAAAATAAACACGCACAGCTGTGCATAGAACTTTTTTATCATTGTAAACCCAGATTGTGATTAGATACAAAATATACAGTACGTGCCGTAAATTTTCCAAACTCGCTATAATTGTTCCTTTTATTTAGCACTGCGTCGTCCAGTTATCTTGGATCTGCAAAACAAAACAGTTAACCAGCACACAAGCCAAGAAGCTGTCTTATTTTGTAATGTAACTGGAAACCCTTTTCCAAAAGTAACATGGTTAAGAAATGGTAAACCAACTGGAGCTACGTTAGTGAGAAAAAGTTGCCTCGGGCAGAAACATGGTTATTATTACAAGAACGAGGAACATACAAAATTAGTGATTTGTGAGAGTGGATACCAGGACACAGGTTTCCACACATGTGCCATTGAAAACCAAGTTGGGAGAGATAGTAAAGATGTATTTCTTAACGTTACCAGTAAGTTGACGTTATCTTCTGTTCTTTTCTGTTTTCTTTTCTTCTGTTTTGTCCTTTTCTTTCTTTCTATATGTATGGCTTTTACCGCAATATTTAACCGAAGTGCTCGTCATTTTCAAGGCTGGCCAATGTTTGAGACCCAGTCTCTGGAAACGAAACAACTAAACCCTGGTGAGCGATTTACAAAGTCTTGCAAGGTTGATGGGAATCCAACTCCTTGGGTGCAATGGATACTTAAAAATGAAAATAGAACAATGACGAATATATCTGAAAAGGAGTCGACGTTAGAAATACATGAAATGGACGAACACTACGTCGGAAACTATACATGTGTAGCGTGGAATTCTCTGAAAACTGAAGAAAAACATCTCTTGCAATTAGAACTTATACACAGTGAGTACATTTCTTTGTGCCACATACAGTATATGTATTATATAATAGGTTGGGGATTGTTGTGCGTAGAACTGAAATTAGGTTATCTGCACATCTGCTGCTCATGCATATGTGCTATCAATAATTACTGACCTTCATCAAAATCGTTTGGCTCCACTCTGCATCATATCAATAAAAGTAGAGAGCATTTAACGTTCTTGGGAAAACGGGAGGCGGTTACGGGGCTGGAACTTATCGATGCAGTGAAATAGACGTGCTTACTAATATAGCGCACAGAATTTGTTGGCTGTTTTTGGTGACGCAAAATACATTCAAGAAAAAATACATAGAACATTTTTACCATTGCAAACCCAGAATATGATTGGACAAAAGTGTACAGTATGTACAGTACATGTTGCAAACTTGTTATAACTGTTCATCTTTAGCACTGCGTCGTCCAGTTATCTTGGTTCTGCAAAACCAAACAGTTAACCAGCACACAAGCCAAGAAGCTGTCTTATTTTGTAATGTAACTGGCAACCCTTTTCCAAAAGTAACATGGTTAAGAAATGGTAAGCCAACTGGAGCTATGTTGGTGAGAAAAAGTTGCTTCGGACAGAATCATGGTTATTATTACAAGAACGAGGAACATACAAAATTGGTGATTTGTGACATTGGATACCGGGACACAGGTTTCTACACATGTGCCATTGAAAACCAAGTTGGAAGAGATAGTAAAAGTGTATTTCTTAACGTTACCAGTAAGTTGACGTTGTCTTCTGTTCTTTTCTGTTTTCTTCTCCTCCGTTTTGTCCTTTTCTTTCTTTCTATATGTATGACTTTTACCGCAATATTTAACCGAAGTGCTCGTCATTTTCAAGGCTGGCCAATGTTTGAGACCCAGTCTCTAGAAACGAAACAACTAAACCCTGGTGAGCGATTTACAAAGTCTTGCAAGGTTGATGGGAATCCAACTCCTTGGGTGCAATGGATACTTAAAAATGAGAATAGAACAATGACGAATATATCTGAAAAGAAATCGACGTTAGAAATACATGACATGGACGAACACTACGTTGGAAACTATACATGTGTAGCGTGGAATTCTCTGAAAACTGAAGAAAAACATCTCTTGCAATTAGAACTTATTCACAGTGAGTACATTAATTTTCTCAGTACATACAGTACAGAAGTGGTCTTTTGATTACGGGAAATTTATCAGCGATAAATTATACGAGCTAAAATAGCACACAACATTATTAAAAATAATGCAGCCTGCACTGCATGCTGCACGCGGTATTAAATTTAAAATAATGTAGTCTGGGCAAACTCCAACTACGCTCAGTAGCATTTCCCCCCTCAACTTGATAACGAAACCACGGTTGCTAGTTTTCTTGAATAATTAAGCCAAGCTGTCATTAGTGCTGTCGAACCCCCCCCCCCCCCCCCCCCAAGAAAACAAAAGGCAAATACAAAGAAAAACGAAGGCATTGTTAAACTTTTGACTAATTTATTCACGTAATCTGGCAAGCCTGGAGAAAATGTGATTATATTCAAGATGGCACGGCATCCTCCCCTCATGTAACTTAAATATCATCGAGTGCCTATATGAAGCTTTGCTAGCGAAAGTAATAAGACTGATACACTTTCACTAATCTTGGAATTTTCACCTAAATAGTTTCCTTGGTGCTTACGGTATTTTATCCTTGGAAAAACACATCCACAGAACACACATATTACAGCAAGGTACCCTAGAGCATGTGCAAACGTTTAAAACAATTTTTTGGTTTAAAAGTCACAATAATTTGAATTACCAAATTTATATCAATCAAAAATTGAGGTTTAGTGAGAGCATGCCCGTTTGCAGGTTATTAATGGTATGGTTACGAACCTCACTTTCACCCGGACTAAATCACATCGTTTATCAGATGACACTATGCATTAAAGAATTTATAATATAAGTGGGGTAAAATCTGCAGTGTGCCTACAAAGCTATAGAAGGATGTTTCACCTGAGGTACAAAAATGTTTAAGACAACTCCATTTTTTTATCCACCATGTACATACAGGGTGAGTAAAAAAAACTGATGCCCTTTCAAATTCAAATTAGCCGCGAATTTCATTACGGTTTATTCTCATGGGTAGAGTAACATTAATTTTTACTCTGTAAATTGTTTATTCAGAAGATACTCCTGGAACTTTAGCTAGTGGCAGTGATCTCGCAACAGGGAGCATTGTCGGCATTGCGATCGGTGTTTTCATATTGGTGATTATTATATTTTTAATCCTGTGCCTGGTGTATAGAAGACAGCGACGGGAATCAGAATTTTCCAAGCATCATTATTTCCTTGGAATTAGCGAATACTCGGTGAGTATGATCCTTTTTAATTTTATCGCTTTTTTAGATTTAAACGTTCTGTCTTGGGCTCAATACACACTGCACCATTTTGACGAGAACTATTTAATAATTAGATTACGAGCTCGCGATTTCTATGAAGTGATTGTATACTAGCATGATTCTACTAAACAAAAACAGATGGTGTGGAGGATGAAGGTAGCGACGCTGCAGATTTTTCCATGGTTAGTAGGTCACCTCTTTCATCGTCGAGCATATTATTATCACCCTACCGTCAAGAACTCCGTAGTCAGTGATAATACCGATTCAACTTCTGTGAGGCACTCACTCTCATTGTTTGTTATTTTGTGAAGCCGTTACTTGGAGACATCAGTCTCCTTTAGGGAAAAAAACAACAAGTATGAATAATTTGTGATCTCAGAAATATTCTCAAATATGTATAGCCATTCTTGACACGACGTTTAGGAGGTGGCGCAAGCGATAGCGGGTTGTGCCTTTTACCACTGAAAGACAATAAATGACCAGGTCTGGTGTGAGAGAATTCTCGTAGTTAATCTCTCCTGTGTGCGTCAAGGATTTTTGTTCGAGTACTCCGCTTGTGTTCCCACTATAAAACACTTAGTAATGGGCCGCTTCAGTGTTGAAGTGGTTAGACCACTTGCCTTCACCTACAGTGTCGCGGATTGAGGATTCGATTCTCAGTAAAAACTTCATAACCTGAACTCAATGCTCTGTCGAAAATCGTGGGTTTTTTCTGGCTAATCCGGTTTCTCCCACCAACCTTGGGTTAGGTGAAAAGTGATACGGACCCGTTGTAATTGGGC
The DNA here is from genome assembly GCA_963855995.1 of Muricea muricata. Taxonomy (NCBI): domain Eukaryota; kingdom Metazoa; phylum Cnidaria; class Anthozoa; order Malacalcyonacea; family Plexauridae; genus Muricea; species Muricea muricata. The sequence continues at coordinate 4,394,396 of OY979718.1, forward strand.
ACGCTGTTGTAGTGACCCTATCCTTGTGGCGAAACCAACTTACTAACTGAATAAATAATAAAAATTAAACAAATTGATAGATATCAAAGGAGTCTTATGGACTCCGGGTCCTAGCCTCAAGTTAATGTTAACTGTACTAACTAGTATTTTAATTACTGTTATATATGTATATATAGGCTGTGGAAAATGCAACTACCAAACTGTAAGGAATGATATTGTTGATCATATTGTGGTTACTTTTCAAAAGTTATCTTGGTCGAATTCGAAAGCAGCTGGTCTCGCGATAAAATGTCTGGAAAAATTCGAAAGAATATTGCCTTCAGCGCCGTAGCCGCTCGATAAATGGAGGGGGGGGGGGACATATTCAGATATACGTGTTCACACACAATAAAGGCAATCGATTTCGAAAAAAATTAAAACAAATTAATTGTGCAGAACATAAATATATGAATATGTGCTGCCCGCCCCAGTTATCAAGCCGACTGCGGTGCTAATTGCCTTATGCTCACTCATTCGCTATTTAAATCAAAACCAAATTTTTTTTCTATTGGTTCAAATAATTTTTTGAAGAATCTTACAAATCAACTGGATAAAACTATAAAAATAGTTCAAAACAAAATTAAGCGGATGCCAGACTACGTTGGATTCAACTCGATAAGAAATTGTACAAGCATGTTGAAAACATTGTTCAAACTCAAAAGGCTACCTCTAGGACTAGGGCTAAGGGAAACTCCTGAGTCTCAGCAAGCGAAAAGCAGTACAAATGTAATAAAATTTTAAATGACTTGGCCCCAACTGCTCTTTCTAATATATTTTGTGCATAAAAGTGATATCACAGATTATGAGTTAAAGCAAAATGGCAACAAAAATTTTTATTGTCTTATTTGACAGTGACTCTAAAACAATGTATAGAGGACTGTTGCAAAATTTTTATATCTGTTTTACTTTGGGAGATATTGTCACCTAAAACAACGAACTGTCCGCCATCTTGGCTTAATTTTTTAATATCAGTAATGTTTTGGTGTCGTCACAACAGGGATAAGCCAGTCGAAGCTACTCCTAAATACCTACCAACAATACATTATTTGAAACCTTTTCAGACCGTGCTGAAATCCAAAACACTTACTGTACGTGCGGTTATTAATCATTGTGTCGTAAAGCGTGAAAAGCATGCATATCCACAAATGTCCAAGATGGCGGACAACTTAAGATTTCAAATGAAAATATTACACGAAATAAGGCAGGTATAAAAATTTTGTAATCGACTTCTGTATATTGTTTTAAAGTCTCTTTCAAATGAGACAATAAATTTTTTTGTCGCCATTTCCCTTAACTTCACTACAAATGCCTCATCGAAGCTCCCGCGGAATGTTTTGAAAGTGTTTTTTCTTATGACGGAGGAAAATTGTGGAATTCTTTATCTGTAGACTTAGTACACGTAATTCAGATTCATTCTAGAAATGTTAAATAGCAGAATTACTGCCCACATTTTCTGATAATAAACTATGAATGAATCTACTATAATGTTATAGCTTCAATTCACTTGCATTGTAAATATGTAAATATCTGCTTGCATTTCTTTTCTGTATTTTTTATCTGTTATTGTTCATATATGACATATGTATGTAATTTTTAACACGCCGGCTCTCGTGGAATCAGTGTTGACGAGGCTAGCATGAGAGTTTTAACTTCAAAGTCAGTTTATCATTTGAAATATATTAACTATTAAATCACAACATTGACTCGTTTTTTGAAGAATTAAATCATCCATATATTATTAGGGTATTTCAGTGATTTATGACAACACATAACACATTCAATTTTCTCGAATTTCACAGATATTTTATTTCAATTTTATTGAATCTATATCCACTAAAGATATTGACGCGCATGATCAAGTCCGTTTTGCGATAACCCATCTGTTCAGTTGTAACACGAAAACGAGGCAAGAAAGGAGAAAGTTTTTCCTTTCTTGCCTCGTTTTCGTTTCACAACTGAACGTGTGCGACGTAAAAGATTTAAGTAAATGAAAAATAAAACACCTCAAGGGTTGGGTAAACAAAAGTTCAGTGTCATTTCTAAAGCATAACTTCATACAAAGTTACAAACTTGTTGAGAATTTTTTTTTCTTCTTTCTATGTGAAATATTCGGTCAGGTGGGTACTAAATTTTTATGGGGATTTGAGGCGTCAAATTCAAAACAGAACATTACACGGCACGGTTTGGAGATATGAATTTTATCTTCTCGTTGCGAAAACAATATTTTACTCAGAATACGAATATTAATGCGCAGCAAGTAATTTTACATGCATATATGTCAAATAATTCAAATATGTTATGATATTATTCAAGTATATTATTCAATATTTTACTCATTTGCAGCCTCGTGGTTCGTCGTGGTTAACCACGCACCATTCGGGGGGGGGGGGCGGAGCATCATGATTATGACGCTGGACATGCTCTGACGAAGTTTCTGTGACGAAAGGACAATTAATAAAGCAGGTCAAATTTGAAGTGGGTTTACCGGAAATGCGGTTGAAACTACTTGTAAAGTTGGTCGTGCCCATTTCTCTTTTCCTTCGTCACGCGCCCATAAATGAGCTCGAAATATATACAAACAGGGAACGTAATTATGGCGGGTTGACGAAGAATGTCATATGTATAAATATGTTACTGTTGATATTGATATTGAATTATATGAGAGTTATTTTACAAAATATCTAAAAAAAATCAATACTAGAAAGAAGTGATTGAGGTGTATAAATAGTGTCGAAGTTATATTTGATCCAACGACGGCGACTGCTCATTGTGGGCGCTGTTTCATACGAAATAGTGACTGTCATCCGTGTCGAATTGTTTGAACAACATGGCATTGATTTGCACAAGAATAACTCGTTATGAGGTGTTATCTGTTCTGTCTCTGGGGATATTTAATCTCGTTTGTGGCCAAGGTATTAAAAGTTCTTATGTCTTTTTTATGCTTGATATATAAATAGATAGACACCTTTATTTAAACGGAGCGATTGTAGAATACCCGTCCATTTTTTCTAAAGAACGAGATATCGCTGTAATGATGTAATAGCTACACAGTGATGGGAAGCTAGTGGACGGGTATTCTACAATTTAGCCATTTAAACAGAGTGATCTAATCAGTGACAAAAAGCCACTGCTATCAACAGGAGCTCTGATATATAGAACGATATATAACATATCTACATTAAATGATATTACACTACAATATTTATAATCTAAAAGTTTTAAGATCAAATTCAAGATCAATAGATGCTAAAAAGTTCTATACAAACTTAGAAAGCATGAATTATGCTTAAGTTTATTATGTATAATACAACCATTATAGCAAACATAGTAAAACACAACCATTATAGTAAAACAAAGTCATTTGAAATCCTTTAACAAAAATTTAACAGTTTCATATTTTATGGAACCAATACTGCCATACAGGGGGGCTTAATACATTCGAGGATACATTATAATTGGATTCAAAATAATATAAGATGCAATCAGTAACACAATAGGTTTTATGTATGGTATAACACATTGGTCATTGGTGACAACCTCGTACCCAGGATCCCTGTGTTTAATGTCGTGTACGTGTGAGGGACCCTGGCAAACTCTGACTGCCAGGTTACCAAATAATCCAAAAATCTTGGATTATTTGGTGACCTGGCCTTGTTGGGCAATAGCTTACCAGGGGACGGAAATAAAAAACCATAAACTGATTCAAGCTGAGTTTTTTTATTCCTGATTGAAACACAGAGTGTGTGTTTAAAAGTCAGCTGTTTAAAACGATTTAATTTATACGCATTGTTCAAATTTTAAGCATATATTTGATCGTGATATAGTTTATCTAATTTTGATGTCATAAGTGATCAATTGAGTGGAAATTCGTTCAATTTAACACTGGTGTATGAAAGCGTCTTAACTCAATTGTCAAATTTTATCCTCCATGGACCCATGAGAATATATAAATCTTGTACAGAGCTCTAAATAAAAAAATCAGGTACTGTAAATGCCACCATATAAAAGTATGATCTCATGCTGTATATAATGTTTTATACTCAAACTAAATGCTTACAAAATCCAGTCTGCAGAACATGGGCACTGGCCAGTGCAAGCGTGATATTTTTAAGGGCTTCATTTTTATGCACGTCAAAATATATCTATTGCATTCACATTGTCTTTGGAATGGTGAAGTATCACCAACTCTTTTTCATGTTTTTTTCTCTTGAATATCAATCTGTTTTATGTTGGATGCATTCAAATATTCCAGTCAAGCCTGTTTCCCAGCAAAGCATAACAAGGTCAAGGTCAAATATGAACATGGCAGGTTTGCTGGGAATCGATAATAAATTAATGACTAAAAACTAAAGATAACCAACCACCATTATGGTTCTGAGCATATTGTTCTTATGTACAAGTGTTTGTGCTTGAAAGGATTTCAAATTTCCCACGTGCAATTATGTAGCATCTTATGATGAAAATGAGTATGCTAATTTGTGGAATACCAAGTGAGTTTGTTGTGTGAATTGTTTTATTTTTGTTCATGTATTGTTGTGTCTTGTTTCTATGTGTTATCGCTATCCAATATCCTAGCAAGCCTTTTGTGTTGGTACTTGACTTCTCCGCTTTGCCATGGACAACTGTAATTGAAATAGCTGTATACAGCATGAAAATATTTTTATGTAGTAGTTCAGACCCCTGTACATTTACATGGGTCCATGGCAGATAAATTTTAACAATTGAGTTAAAATTCTTTGATACACTAGTACTAAAATGAATGAATTTCTAAATAAACTAAATGATCACAAATGACATCACAATTCGATAAATCGCATCACTATCAAATGTAATGCTTAAAATTTAAAATGACCCATTCAATAAAAATCATTTTAAACAGTTGACTTTCAATTTAAATTCAAGGAATATTCGTGAAATATTCTTTATTTTCTATCCAGTATCATAGAAGAGTGTAAATAACACAATGTTGTTTATAATGTCTATGCCTAAAATGCCATTGCTGAATGGTAAGGTTGCCAAATAATCCATGATGTTTGGATTATTTTTAACCTGGCAGTCATAGTTTATCAGGGTCCACCATGTGTACACCAAATTAAATATTAAAGATAATTCATATTTGTGAAAGGTACAAGTTCATTTTCAATCCGTTATGTTGAGGTATATCATATTTTATGTTTTCCAATGATCTATGGACAATATTATTGGTGTAATTTTTGTAGCAGCTGCATGGGGTCAGGGAGGGAGGATCAAAAGGCCAATAGTAAGTTATAAATAAGGAAATATTAGTGCATTATTGTCTAAGTCATAAATAAGCAAATATTTGGTTATTTGATTCGAAATGTAGTTTAATTTTTCACATAGTACTTGTTTATTAATTCCCCTGCCCCCTATCTTTGTGGTGCTCAACTTTTTGAGCCGGGATGATCACATTGAGCAAGGCATAACATAGATTTTGTTTATCATTTGTGAAGTCTACTAAAGTAGTAAAGAGTGTTATCTAGCTTAGAATGTGCAGTTGCAGAATATTTCGAATGAAAACTTACTTTATACCATGCCAAGCTGCATTGATCAGCTGTTAAATGGCAAAGCATGCATGTGTATAAACCTACAATTGGTCTAATATGTATATTAGACATTGTAAAACTCTCTTCCCCCAATGTAGGCTTTTGCAGGATTAGTTGGGATTAGTCAGCTCCTTGTCTTCTCATTGGTGAATTAGATCAATAAGAAACCAAATGATTCCTAATCCCCCTTATGGTGGGGGAGCAGAGGTTTATACTGACTGGTGCAATCCACTACAATGAACATATACACTTCTGCTGATCTGTGATGGCAAGGGGGGTTGAAACAACTGGCAAGTTTAATTGCTGCCAATCCTATTAACATATTAAGTAACTATATCAGGATTTTGCTGACACATAACTGTACAAACATCATAGTTTTATGATCATGAATTATATATTTAAAACCTCTACATGCCAAACTGAAAAATTCCAAGATATATTTACATAGACATGGAATGACAAAATTAGGAATTTTAAATACACACAATTTTTAGATTGAATTCACAGCAATTTTTAATATTAACACAATTTTTACACTGAACTCATGCCAATTTGAAATACATGAAACTTATAAATTGAATTCTGTCAGGTTCTTAAAATTGTCCTTTTATCCAACAAGAATCAATATTAACTGCACTTTAGATCTAATACATTATATCATTATGAATGTGCACAAAATTATCGCCACTTTGATTGTAAAATTTGATTCATATAATTTTCACCTTTGCTTCGTTTGGACTCCTGCTGCCACTGGGTAAACAAAATTATATGAATAATCGTGTTTAGATATCTTTTATATACTATTTAATATGAATTTATTTGCTTCACAATTGCAAAGTTGTTTGCCCTTCCCAACAATGGCCATCGCCCCCCTGAACATAAAGTTGCAAATTGCATAATCTGCAAGATTTGTGACGTCACGGCATCAGAGTTTGCCAGGATCCCTTAGGCGTACACGACATTAAACACAGGGACCCAGGGTACGAGGTTGCATTGGTGATACCCTGACAATATCTTAAACTTTTCAAGCATGTACTGCATGAGCCACTTGCAAGCTATCATGCATAACCAACATTTGCATTTGTAAATCGTAATTTATATATAATTTTATTAGTTATTTGTTCTTTCAGATTATCAAAAAGTTTAAATACTTTCGTCTAACATTTCGGTCTCCTCTACGGAAACCATTATCAAAGACTATGAAACTATAAGCTTATGATTACTGACTTGCATCAGCTAATAGTTTGTCAGTTTGCTTATGTGTGTGTTCAAACTCTGCATGTGCATGTTCACTAACTATTAAACTATAAGACACACCTGGCATGTTGTCTTGACAACGTTTAATGCCGTTATTGTCGACTCTTAGTATATCAGCTTTCAAGAAACATTCTTTCGTGACAGTTGGCTGCAAAGTCCTCACAAGAAGCTTTCTCCCAATTCATTTGGTGTTTGGTTGACATGTGATGAACTGCTGTGTTATTGAGCAAGCCATGGCCAGTAAAACAGCAACAGAGAGATCAGACACAGATGAAGACAATAGAGTGCTTGCTACTATTCTGTGTGTAAAAGGTACATCAGAAAGAGTTACACAGACTTTGAGACCTCACAACATTACTGTCACACATAAACCTTCAACCACTCTACAACATGGGCTCACTAAAGTAAACCATCCATCACCTATCATTGTACAAGCAGGAGCAGTTTATAAAATACCATGCACAGAATGCTTTGCCAGCTATGTCGGAGGAACTGGAAGAACATTGGAATGCAGAATTTAAGAGCACAAGCGCAGCATAGAGAATGAAGACACAAGGTATAACATAGTGGCTCATCAACCAACACCAAATGTCGACCAAACACCAAATGAATTGGGAGAAAGCTGCTTGTGAGGACTTTGCAGCCAACTATCACGAAAGAATGTTTCTTGAAAGCTGATATACTAGGAGTGACAATAACAGTATTAACATTTGCCGAGGTATGCCAGGTCACAGTGCCTGTTATAGTTTAATAGTTAGTGAACATGCACATGCAGAATTTGAACACATGCATAAGCAAACTCATTTTCAGCTGATACAAATCAGTAACAATAAGCTTTTAGTTTCATAGTCTTTGATAATGGTTTCCATAGAGGAGACTGAAAGGTTAGGCAAAAGTATTTAAAATTTTGATAATCTGGAAGAACAAATAAATCATAAAATGTTTCAACCTTGATTGTCACTGGTGACGAACAGGCTGTGAATGTGCAATAGTTTTTGTTATGATGATAAAATATTACTCAGGATTCTAACTCAAAGGTTTTTATAACAAAAACAATGAATCACCAAAGGGAAAGTTTTAGTATTGTGCAATAGTTGTTTAATACATTTCAAAAGTTCTTTTAATGCAAGTAGTTAACATTTTTAATGAACTAAGCAATGTTTGCTTTTCATTTGAACAACATTTCTGGTCATGATCTCATGGTTGGTTAGATATTTATTACCATAACTGTTTATACATTTAAGAGTGATAGAATGATTATTAAAATCAACTTTACAATGATGTGAGACAACATTTGTTACCAAAGACAAATTTTCTTCAATGACATTGTAGAACATCATGCCTGAAGGGGTTTTTGATTGTGAGGACTAGCCTCATTTACGTTTATTTATTGCGATGATGAAGGCACATTAATTTTGCTATGATGAATAACTTTGGACTTTAGCAATGCTACTCAGCTAATTGGTTCCCAAAGGAAAAAAATACCTGGGTTCCAAGTTTCCTGACCATACAAATTTTTTGGCCAAAGAGATCACCAACACTGATCTTCTTATTTGAAGTTTGCAAAATGCATTTGTGGAGTGGCCCTGATCCTAGAAGTGTGCTCAAAATTAGCTTATATGTAATCAGAGACAACAGCTGGGCATTTTGTCGTCGCTGTCTAAAATAGCGCGGGCGCATTTCTTGAACTTAATTTTTTTTCTTCGAACAATGAAAACAAGTATTTTGAGATAATTTTTTAAAGTCTCTTGTTGATTTCTTCATGGAAAATAAGACGTTTCTCAACAAAATAAGTCACAGTGTTTGTATGCAACGATATAACAGCGTAATCGAGTGCAAACGTGCGAAGAAATGCTATTTGGAAATTGGCGACAAATGGATATTTTCCACTCATGGTCAGAATTTCAGAGGCAGGGTTTAACTACATGGAAACAAGCAAGTGTTCTCATTTTACTGTTGGTAGATGCTTAGTAACTGTTTAATCCACAGGTATGCTCAGTAAGTTGTTTGTTCTACCTTATCAGGAATCATAAGTGTCTGAAAATACACAATTTGAAGAAAATGACATATATTCCCCTTGTAGATTCGCAGAGTATAGCCGTTGCCTTTAATTAAAAATTGTGTTTTATGAAAGTTAAATCCTACTTTGTTCTATTAAAGCTTGAACCATTCATAGGAAAAATGCGCCAGATGTGGCAATCAACAAATGCATTTGCTGTAGTGCAGATGACATGTGATGACATGTTATTTAAATTGCTCCACTATTGGCTTATTATAAAGCAAAAATAGCTGCAAAATGATGTTGAAGAGAATCGAGTATTGCTGTTATGATATACGAAGTGCTGTACTGATTTGTTCAAATTTAGAAGTCCCGTGGTACTGTTTAACACAGGCATGTTTGCCTTGTGAAATCCTGTAGTGACATGGCATATAAATGCAAATATCTCAAAAGTTTGACTATTGCCTTTCTCTGAAATATGCCCTAAAATTATCTTTTCATATCAAGTGTCCTGGTAAAATTAGTGGGCATGCTGGGAAAAATGCGCACGATATGTTTTTTTTTACCTAAATCATGTACATCCAGTAATCTCATAATATTTTGCTTCCTCTTTCTAGTCACATAATAGCTATATATTCACTCATTGTAAATGAAAATTTGATACAATGTTGCTTGCACCCTGATAAAGTAATGAAAGTCTTTTGTACCCCTTTAATTCTATATAAAAGTTGTAGACATGTGTCAAATTTTGCACTTGGCTGTTAGCCTGTTAGCATGTTACTGCTAAGGCTTAAATTATGTTGCATTTATTGAAATGATATTATAAAACAATCTAAATATGCTTTTTAATTGCAATTTTCATGAAATAATCCCAAAAGTTGTTATACTGGTGTACAATTGTGCAGTTTTTATGTGCAGCATGTGCATTAATTTGACAAATTAAATTACATTTATTTTTATTATATTTTATGCTTTATTTGTAATAACATGGCTTAAATCTTCCAAACCAGTCAACAATGTCTTTCTAGCTTGTATACCTATGTTTTTAATCCGTATCTACTTGGACTGGACAAATGATGGGTAATATTCATTGACTGAATTTTCAAAAAGTACGAGCTTGCCTGTATTCATAGCATAAAAGCAAAATAATAAAGCAAAATAATAAATTTTTAAGTTAAAACCTTTGTGATGGATCGGTTAACGTTTTTCATTAAATATTAAAGCATTTTTGTTCATTAAAGTGGTCGTTCTATGAGTATTGAAGCCAGGCAAATCCAGAAAACACTCTATTCATACGCCGCCATATTGAATTTCACTCCCTCGCCCCAGGGATTGCGCGCTAAATTTGGCGCATGCTCCGTACAAAATGCCCAGCTGTTATCAGAGACATGGTTAATATTGTCATTGTGATGACAAATGTTCATGTGTTTGTGAAGCTTTTGCCAAAAAGATGTAGAGAGTCTAAACAACTACTAATTAAATCTTCTGTAGACATAACTCTAGCACACTCTCATCCAGATCAGAAAATAAAGGAAGCAAAATGCTCCTTTTACCAAAGTTTTATCATGAAGGAAACCAAAATATCTCTGGCATACAATCTATCAAATACTTCATTCAAATCAGTGACGAATCTGTGTGGATCCCAATGAATTGAACCATCATTCTAACACCACTTCCCATCGTCTGTTAGGTACTGCTCTTTCATTTACTGATGATCTGTGTATCTGATTAACTTCTTTCCAGTCAATGCTAGTAATTTATTCAACTTGCAACTAGTATCCCTTGAGGAGATTTTAAATGCATTAAAAAGCTTGCAATTGGATTGTTCAACCAGGGTGAATCAGATGCCTGTGGAGGTCATTAAACTGGCTGCAGACTGCTTCATTGTTGACCCATCTCATTAGCAATTATATTTCTAATAACTTATTTTCAGGAATATGGGAGCCAATTGATTCCAGAATAAAACCCATCATAATTTTGCCTGTCTTATCTAAGATGTACGAGTGCCTTGTTCTTAAAAAATTTCTTAATACATAGGACACCATAATGTCTTTCATTTGATAATGTAAAGTTTGTGAATGTACATTTATACTCATTGACCATTCATCTGTGAATGTAAAGTACCTTGTGCGTGGAAATTGCAAATAATTTTCCTGCCCAGGTCTAACACTTTGTCAAAAATTACAGAAGCATTCATTTTTGATAGATTTCAATGTGATGAATTCTCTCTCTCTATCTCTCTCTCTCTCTCTCTCTCTCTCTCTCTCATTCTCTCTCTCATTCTCTCTCTCTCTCTCTCTCTCTCTAAACTTTTAAAACAACGCCTGCTGGAAAAACTCAGGGAAAAAACTGGTCCTTGGTCGTCCGTAGCAACAATGAATGATTTCTTAGTAATCTGGTATATCTTCCTAGATGGAAATTTGCAGATGATAGTGAAGTGTCAGAAATTATATCAAAGTTTGATATCAGCAGTCTGCAACAAGAGATCGATGAAATTTTCATTTTTGACAAAAGAAAATAGGTTTCAGATAAACCCCATCAAGTGTGATAAACTTCGGGTGGCATTCCGTAGCTATGGACAGAAACGTACTGATAATTCAACAATGGTTGATGCCGAATATGACGATGGGATGAACATGCGGGCAACATCACATAAAAGCTTCAAAAATACATTATCTTTTAAAACTACTCAAGCGTACAGGTGTAGATTTAGACGCTTTAGTTAGTAAAGTTTTGCTATATGCATGTGCATGCGTTACGGAAGTTTGAGGGTTCGCATGCCAGGTCTTTCACTGTAACCTAGAAGCGTGCTGTTTCGATCCCTTGCTCTAACTATTTGATATAGAAGCGAAAATTTACGTGTTGAACTATTCCAAAACATCTCTTAAAAGAACAACAGTTTATCGGAACTGTTTGCAAATGAACTTATTGTGTGATCAACCGTCAAACAAATTGATTTAGGAACTCCTTCGACTGTGTGCACACGAGGTCGTTTCCGAGTGCTTTCACAACAGTCAAAATGAATGATAGGAACTATGAAAATTCAAATTTTTAGTTTGTGATGGTGTGCGATACACTTTTAAACACAAGAATTCTGGCTTCAACATTCATAAATTTTGCCTTACGTACCAAGGGACTTTCTATACCAATATTTTGAAGCATCTTTAATCAGGTGCTTGTAGTAAATTCCTGTTTCCGTGATTGTGGATTGCTGAACTGCACAAGCAATGATTCATTAAAAAGAGAAAAGGAAACGCTTTTAAACAAGCCCGAGACAAAGCTATGAAAGCATGTTTTACGTCAACACCCTGTAGTTTACGCGTGATTCAGTTTTTTCATTGCGAGGTGTAAATTTCCTTAGCTATATTACAGAGTTCTAAGGGCAGTGTTCTATTCCCATATCCCAGTCTCACTGCAATGAATCTCCCTTTTCCCAGCACAAAATAGGCAATTCCCAGATCTAATTTAGTTCCTTCAGGACCCTGATATTAATGTCAGCACAATCATCAATATTCAGATATTAATTAATGATCTATCAGAATTTCGTAAGTGCCAATTCTCAACTAATTCGGTGTTAATAGGGTTTCTTCATAAGGATAGATAGATGTGTAACTGGTGATACTTTGCCTGCTGTATCACGGATTTCGTCATGCCCACACGCATTTCTGGCAAGTATATTTGTTTGAAGTTCAATATTAATCTATTAGAGAAAAAAGGTTTCTGCCGTTTTATAAGCGACCAGGACAAAAACTTGACTTCATGAGAGTTGCTTGAAATATTTAGGGCAACTTCTTTTTATAAATTTTTGCGAACGAAGGCAATCTTGAGGAAAGTTTTCTTAAAATCGCCGTTTATTTGACATTTCCCTATCTGCAGTAATTCCTTATGAAAACTCGCGTGCGTGCTTGCCAGAAATGAGCGTGCGTATGACGTACCCAACCCATCCCCGTAAGACAAGAAATACCCCGTGTTGCACATCTATGTATCCTTAATTAATATGCGAGATTGCTTGATTTCCTTGTTCTTGATTTCGTTGGAAACTGTCTCTTACCATTTTCAGGTTTGGCCCAGTTTTGTACATTTGATGGTCGCCGGACCACTAGAGACATCCTTTTTGCATATGTTTTCATTACAATTTTTCGCATTACTGATTTTAACTCTTCATGTGGTTTTGATCTCGTGAGATTCAGAGAGGATGATCCAAACCCATATGCTTCAAAAGCTTTGAGGACTCACTCGTGCGTATTTTTAAATTGCAGTTGAAAGATTAAAAGGTCAAAGTAGACTGGAAGAACAAAATGTTTTACTGCATTTAGAAAGAGCATCTTAAAATCAGTACAATTGCAAAGTTTGGTGGTGGGATGTTGTAAAACACGAAAAATATAGGCCTGCGAAGTTTGCAAATTTTGTATATATTTTGTTACGCGGGGGGAAAAGTTACCATATTCGCGGCAATTTTAGCTTAAAAGGTATACAAAATTCGTAAACTTGACAGGGCTAAATTTTCTTTATTTTATAACACTTACTAAAATATTTTGTTCTTCTTGCCCAGATCAAAGGTTAGTCTATAGAGCAAATTGTCCATTGAAACATCTCGAATTTCTTAATTTCATTGCCGCAGGCTTCCACACATTCAATACGGCACACTTTTCCGTCAATAATGAATAATCTTTCGTTTCTTTTCACAGTACTCGTGCCTTTGACTATACGCTCATTATATGTATTATTAGTGCTAAGCAGTACTTTATTGTATACACATTGAATAATGTAGAATCCTTTTTATTGCATTTCAGGTGTTACTACTCGTGAAATTGGTCAGTCTGTTACGTTTACATGCCCTGGTGATGTGAACAAGAACTACACATATACATTTAGTAATGGAGGTGCTTTAGTTAAATCTGATGCAAGAATTAAACAAGATGGACAAGTTTTGACGATTCAAAATCTGAACTTTCGTGATTCTGGAGTATACTCTTGTTCTTTTTATGATGAAAATGGCATCAAGATTGGTGGACATTCATTTGGGTATTTTGTTGTTTCACAAGGTATTTATTTATTGAAACATTTACTAATAGCTGTACAGCTGTGTTCCCTCCCGTTCAGGTCCCTCTATATTTTTTCATCGTATTAAGTCACTCAATCCTTGCTGCTAAAAATTTTAAAATCAAACTAATGAATGTTTTTTCTATCTAAAATTCACTATACAGCCTGGTTGTGGGAAAAAACAGAGTCCAACTTCTAAGATTGATTGCTGAATGAAAACTTATTTATATGAAGTGGCTATTTCTTGTTTAATGGCTTGTTCATTTGCCCTTTGAACAAGGTATTCCTTGTTTACTTGGAGCAAGTAATAAGACCACAGGAACAATTTTAGCTCAAGTTGTCAATTGGAGATGCTGTAAAAAACCACATAATTTGGTTCCACATGGCTAGTGTTGAGACTTGCTAATGTTCACTTAATGTTCCACAGGAAACTTGATTAGCCTTGTTGAAAATTATTTTATACTAATTAACAGAATAAGAATATGAATGGGTTTTTTTCTGATTGAGATTCCCTTGATCAAAATTAATTGGATCTGATTGACTAATGCATAAGACAGTGATTAGTACTTTCTTTTGAGTTGTTTTAAGACAAAATTTACTACACGCTTCTCCAAACACACTTTATTATAGAAGATCAGCAAATTAAGTACTTCCGGCACTGGATGGGGGTAAAGTGCTACTCTGATCAAATACGAAATGTGTTTTCAATTTGATTATATATATATATATATATATATATATATATATATATATATATATATATATATATATATATATATATATATATATATATATATATATATATATATATATATATATATATATATATATATATATATATATATATATATATATATATATATATATATATATATATATATTTATCACATACTTGTGCCTTTATCCGGGCGATAACACGGTGACATAAAAACGATATGTCCCGTGATATCGTTTTTTGTCCCGCGATATCGTTTTTTGTCCCGCTCAAAACAAAGATGGCGTCCGACTGAAGGATCGATAGAGAGATAAGAATAAAAATATTAAATAATACAAGGAAAATAACACAAAGAAATTTGCAGCTATTAAAAGATAAGTCATTTTTGGTTTGTTTTTTTAATTTTTACCTGTTTAGCGTATTTTCAGCAATCATTTTGAATTCATTTTGAAATGTACTCGAAGTGTAAATAATTTGAAAATATAATCTGGTTTTTGCTCTAGATAAAGGCACAAGTATGTGATAAATAGGTTATCATATTCGAGACTCGGTAATATCAGTTTTATCGCTCTCGTTACGATATCATATTTTGTCCCTCGTTCGCTGCGCTCACTCGTGACAAAATATGATATCGTCTCTCGAGCGATAAAACTGATATCACCTCGCCTCTCATATGATAACCTATACATATATATATATATATATATATATATATATATATATATATATATATATATATATATATATATATATATATATATATATATATATATATATATATATATATATATATATATATATATATATATATAATATATATATATATATTTATATTTATATATATATATATATGCAACAAGTTACACAAAATTTTCCATAGGAACACAGTTAAGGTCAGTTACAGTTGCATGAGTAACGTTAAAACAATTATCACAAGCCACAACACACGCATAATTAGGAAAAGCCAACCACAAGACATTAGCGCAGAGAACTGTAACTGTAGGAACAAGCACGCATGCCAATGCGGAACAAGTGCATGAGTAAGGACGTTGTATACAAAGCAACAATTAATACAGGCAACACACAGGACACAAAGCACTACATTGGCATGACCTCAAACACATTTAAAGAGCTATACAGGAATCATATTAAATCTTTCACACACAAAAAATATTCGAACGAAATGGAACTTTCGAAACACGTTTGGCACGTAAAGCAAAACAAAACAGATTTCACCATAAAGTGCTCCATAATAAAAAAGTCTATTTCTTACACGGGAGGACCCAACAGATGTAATTTATGTTTGGACGAAAAAATAACTATTTGAAAGAAAAAAACAATTGCTTGCTTAATAAAAGATCGGAAATAGTTTTGGTCTGCCAACACAAAAGCAGATTTCAGGTAAACAATCTAAACAAAGATAGGAATTCATGCTATTCAATCGCCCACGCGCCCACCTTTCCAAAGAAGCTCGCATATTTTCGAAATTTGTCTACCGCCTGAAGATTCCTTCTGGATGAAACAGAGTGGTAAGTTTTTGAGGTATTTTGCACTTCACATGCAATGGCTATGCTGTTAAAACAGTCGAACAAAGAATAAGGTCATTTGGGGCAAAGTGCGAAAACAGTTTAATGCCGGTTTCAATTTTGTATTTGTAAAATATCTTCTTCAAAATCTGTAAATACATCTGAATTTTCCCTCAATTTAGTTCGAATTGCTTGGTATACGCATGCTGGTAATGGTATTCGAAGCCTACCATGAGTTACCAAGTTGAGAAAACTCTCTGTATGAAGAGAGGGTTCATCAATGTACGGCAAAATCGCAACTGTTAACTGTAGTGTTGCCTTCCGATGTTTTCAGCATGTTTTGCGGTGATGGCGAAGTTGAGCCTACATCAAACTGCTCCACTTCAACATTGTAGTCATCAACATAATCCGGCTCTGATTCAGAAGATGAAAACGTTTCATTGTAGTACAACTTTGAACCGCTCCCGAATTTACGTCACAAACCTTAACTAGTACCCAGCTTCTTTTTTCCCGTCCTGATTTGAAAAAACCTACTTTTTGACGTGTTCAAAGCTAAATATCTCTGGAAGTTTTTATCTTATCAAAGAATAATAGAATAATATATGCCATTCAAATTGTCTCTTTGCGGCCGATTTTTTAGTGAACAAATAAAAAATGTCTTAACGAATTTTGCCAAAAGCTTCAAATTCTAAAAAAATATAAAAGCTTTTAATGCTTTACTCGGCCAACCGCAACGTGTTATCGTATATTAGCTCCAGTAGTTAGATTCAAAACGGGTTTAAATTGTCTGCGAGGTCGACTAGTCACGTTCATTATAATGTCATGTCAACTTTGAACTATTCTTGTTGTTTCCAGACTGTATTGGCATTTTTCAGTCAAACCTCGTTAATGTGGTTATATTTCTTTCAGCAAGAAAGTATACCTTTAAAATTTGGCCGGCTGCACAAACGAGTCTTGTCAATGAGGGTGAAAGCTTTAAATTTCGCTGTGAGTATAGCAATGGATTGACCGAGATGCAATGGTTGTACACGATTACAGTCGATGGTCGCCCAGTTACAGATTATCTACCAAGGAATCTCATAACTGTTCTAACTAATGACAAGAAAAGTGTTGAAGAGTATTCCATTGAATCAGTTACAACAAACAATACTGGCACTTATAGATGTGAGCTCATGGAAAGGGGGAAGAAACGTGCATCTCATACACGTGTTCTTCAGGTCAGACGTAAGTTTGCCGCGCTTCTCTACAATATATGAGTCTGTACACATACACTTTGTCTGTCTCTCTTGTTGCTTTTTAACGATTGACTTTTGAGACATAACCCCCCCCCCCCCCCCTTCGAGTTGAACATATCTCTTTCCACAAGCAATGCTAACAGGGGAGTAGTAAAATTCGTCGACACTCACATCGATTCTAGTCACTCTTCAGTAGGTTTGTTGAACCTGTTAAGCATGTTTTTCCGTTTCCGACCTCATTGTGATAAAATGATTGAACTAATAGTTACGGAAACGTAATCTTACTATGAGTCGATGTTTTCCTGTATGCCCACCGTGAGAAAAGTCGAAAAATATTTTGTTTGGTTGGCAGGGGCTATGATTCTAGTCAAATGTGGAAAAAGTTTTCTCTCTGCATGGGAGACCATATTAAGGATAAAAGAATTTTAAAATAAATGAGTTAGATTATTAGTGACTGATTAAATTGCATTAAATTATCAGCATTTAAGGTCCAATGGCATTTGATTAATAAACAATTATTGAATTCGGTTCTCGCAGGATATGAGGAATTCTGTGTTATCACACAAACCGAGGCCTTAATAATTCCTTATATCCTGCGAGAACCGAATTCAATAATTGTTTTGTTATTTTTTGAAAATATTTTAAACTCAGTTTAAACGCTTGCTTTGTAAGTAAGAAAACACAAGCTGCTAATAATGGAACAGCATGAAATTGTTCGGAAACTTTAATAAGCCAATCAGACTACGAAAAAATATTCTTAAAACAACTGTCAGATTACAAGGTCAGTCAATATACGACGAAATGAGGATATTTGTTTTTAATTTACGACGAAATGACTCATAATGTCGTATATTTATTTTCAATCCCAAATTTGGGCAACTACCAAGCGGATATCAGGATTAACCAATCAAAGCTCCTAAAATATTTTCAATGAATAATAATGTATATGATTTGCAGGAGAAACAACAGATTTCTTCAAATTTCGGAGTTAATTATCATACTTTGCGATGGAGATTTCTACAAAAATGTAGATCCAATCATGCAGTAATCTCTATTAATTTTGCAGTTCATTATCAAGCCTCGCAAATTTCTTCGACAATTTTATGTCAAACAAACTGATAAATTACGTTAAAAGAAGTTATGAATGAAAACAAAAATGATATTTTGATAGGAATCTAATAATGATAAAATATTTTAGAAATATTTATGATGGTTTAGTGTGCAGGTATAGATATTTTCTTGTTTGTTTGAATTTAAGGAAAGTGATTTCTTTATTTTTCTTCACAGCAAAAAGAGCACCTGTTTTTCAAAATATGGCATCAGTTTTCGTTGTAAACAGAAAGGATCGCATTACGATTTTTCTTGATGTGAAAGACGGTGTGCCGGCAGCAAATTTCAGTTGCTATCATGAAGATCGTCTACTCATATCATGTTCTGGAAAAGAAATAGACGAAGTTGATATATCCAAGGATCACTCACGACCCGCATGCTCACAAGATAATTATGATATAACTGGAATTCACGGATTTATAATAAAAAGTGCAACCTTTATCCAAAATGATGGCATGTACAAATGTGAAGCAAGCAACATTATGGGATCTGATATTGTCTACTTCCGTGTTAACGTCACAGGTTGGAATATGTTCTTATAATTTCACCTATGTTTTACTGTACACCAGCAAAAGGGATTGGGCTACAAGCTTTATGTCAAACTGGCATTCAGAAGTTCTAGAGCTCGAGGCTCAGCCATGCATGCAGGACTAATTTACCCGCAAGAATGTGTCACCGCCTATATATCTACTATTGTATTTGTTTATTTCTTCCAAGTAAATTTCATGTTTAACATTTTTAGCCGCCCCAATGATCAGTGCGAGAACCAGCCAGTTTTTCGCAGAACAAAGCACAAAAGGACGTGTTATTTGTACGATAAATTTATCTAACCCAAGACCAAAAGTAATATGGTCACGACAAGATTTGATACATCCAGAAGATAACCCTATCGAAGGCCAGTGGACGGCTGTGTCCGACGACCATACACCCACGTTATTTCAAACAGACAAGGGACGACATGAAAGTCAATTAAGTATACCATATAACCAAAAGCAATCGTTTTATCGATGTTTTGCTGAAAATGAACATGGTAACGACAGTAGAGTGTTCAGGTTTATACGATACGGTAAGAGAAGATGCTCCAGCAATATATGTTCAGTTATGTAAAATCCTGTTCTAAATTTAAGAAATATAAAACATTTCCCGCGTTCATGTACACGACGTAAAATTTTGTGGAGAAATTCTAATTTCTACTCTTGTTAATACAACTTTAGCTACGCCAACACGGAAAAACGTTTCATATTTTGTTTGTAATATTCAGCAGGCGACTGAAAATTTTCCATGTTGAAAGCATGTACAGGGAAGGGCCGCTTTTCATGGCGTATTAACATGGGAAAAATCTGTCCTCTTGCTAGTTCTGGATGGCTTCCTATCACAAACAGAATTTAATGGCTTCCGTACTTTATTATATTTTATGTTGTATTAATTAACTGCATGAAATCATTTTTGCCGAGTAAATGTTAGAATAAAAACCCACAAACAATTGAATATTCTTGTAGGACTATAACTTCAAGTTAAAAAGGCTTAAAAAATCGAAAACTCACTAGCCCTATCAGGTGAGATCTCGTCTGTCAATAGCGAAATCTCGCCAAAGAGGGCTGTCGAACAAAGGGACCTACTCTCTATTGCAGTTATAAAAGCATATTTCATAATTTTGTGTTTGACCTGTCCGGTTTGTGTTCCCTAAAAATGCCTGTCCTGTTAACATAAAATTCTGAGTGTACGAAAATATTATTTTTGCAGGAAAAGGCAAAAAGCTATTTTCAGTGACTCCAACATCTGCCGTAATAAACGAAAGAAAGACATTCATAGCAAAATGCCGAATTCTCAACGTGATTACAGGAAATATTGGTTTCTATAGAAATGATACATTAATGTTAGTAAATGACAGTCGCACAAATATTACATTTACGAAAGACGGGGATTTTTATAATGTGACAATGATGATAAAGAATCTCACCGTCAATGATAGTGGAACTTACCGATGTAGTCAAATAGACGTGCTTACTAATGATTATGCAGCTGTAACTTTGACGGTAAAAGGTAAAGTGATTTTTCGCTGTTTTAAACACTGGAATTGCATTTCTTTCACGTAAAAATATATTCAAGAAAAAAGAGAGATTCACGTGGCACTATTCTCTCCTTGTTTACAAAAATAAACACGCACAGCTGCACATA
This sequence comes from Muricea muricata, assembly GCA_963855995.1. Taxonomy (NCBI): domain Eukaryota; kingdom Metazoa; phylum Cnidaria; class Anthozoa; order Malacalcyonacea; family Plexauridae; genus Muricea; species Muricea muricata. The sequence goes on from OY979718.1 coordinate 4,415,062, forward strand.
GAACGTTTTTATTATAGTAAACCCAGATTGTGATTAGATACAAAATATATCGTACGTGCCGTACACTTCCAAACTCGCTATAATTGTTCCTTTTGTTTAGCACTGCGTCGTCCAGTTATCTTGGATCTGCAAAACAAAACAGTTAACCAGCACACAAGCCAAGAAGCTGTCTTATTTTGTAATGTAACTGGCAACCCTTTTCCAAAAGTAACATGGTTAAGAAATAGTAAACCAACTGGAGCTACGTTAGTGAGAAAAAGTTGCCTCGGGCAGAAACATGGTTATTATTACAAGAACGAGGAACATACAAAATTAGTGATTTGTGACAGTGGATACCGGGACACAGGTTTCTACACATGTGCCATTGAAAACCAAGTTGGAAGAGATAGTAAAGATGTATTTCTTAACGTTACCAGTAAGTTGACGTTGTCTTCTGTTCTTTTCTGTTTTCTTTTCTTCTATTTTGTCCTTTTCTTTCTTTCTATGTGTATGACTTTTACCGCAATGTTTAACCGAAGTGCTCGTCATTTTCAAGGCTGGCCAATGTTTGAGACCCAGTCTCTAGAAACGAAACAACTAAACCCTGGTGAGCGATTTACAAAGTCTTGCAAGGTTGATGGGAATCCAACTCCTTGGGTGCAATGGATACTTAAAAATGAGAATAGAGCAATGACGAATATATCTGAAAAGGAGTCGACGTTAGAAATACATGAAATGGACGAACACTACGTCGGAAACTATACATGTGTAGCGTGGAATTCTCTGAAAACTGAAGAAAAACATCTGTTACATTTAGAACTTGTACATGGTAAGTACATACAGTATGTTTTGTCTAGAACTAAAATTAGGTTATCACATCTGTATCTAATGTCCTATCAATAAACCATACCTCTTCAATTTTGTTAAAATCTGGAAAGCATGTTGCCATAATGAACCATGTAAAAACAGAATTTTATTGTCATGTTAAGTTCTATTTATGGGTTTATATTGTAACAATAAAAAAGGGGCGTTGGCCAAACAAATTAGTTTGAGCACCTGATTACTGCTGAAACTATAAAACATTGGTGATGTATTGTATTCTATAAAAAATCTTGCATGCAACTACAATTGGTGATGTAAATTCAAATTTTACTAACAATTAATTAAAGAATCTGTTAGTGGCATGCATATGGCAATTTTTGTTTAATAATTATTTGACTACTTCAAAAGACGAAAATTCGAATTCTTTTACAAATTTTGTATAAATTGAAGATTTAATCAGTATCAATTGCGGATCCTTTAATTGTTTGCTAAACAATATTAAAACTTCACTCTTTTTGGACATATGCGACGTACTTGCAACAAAGTTTGCGAACCTCATTTAAATCACATCGTTTAGCAGGTTGTCGTTCAAGTGTATTAAATGACTTCAAATACGTACCATTTTATACCCATCTTGTCACTTTGTTCGCTAAAGAGTTTTCAGCATACATGTGCATGTTGTATAAGCCACGGAATCGAGGCAAAAGTTTTGTGAAAATCCGCATGTGTTTATCGCATATAAGTACTCCTTCACGGCTTTGATTTTCTTTGTGTTTTGCTCATGAGAGATATTTAGCCAATGTGATGTCTTAGTCACTGTGATCTCGCCCTTTATTCTTGCATAGAAAAGTTAACGACTTTTCGACTTTGCCCTATCATCTTTTATATAAAAGACCAGTATTTTTATACTGTGTGCATATTCTTTTATTTAGAGGATATCTCTGGAACTTTACCTAGTGGCAGTGACATGCCAACGGGGAGCATTGCAGGCATTGTGATTGGTGTTTTCGTATTGATTATTATTATATTTGTTCTCCTGTTCCTGTTGTATAGAAGACAACAACGGAAATTGCTATTTTACAAGCATCAGTATTTCCTTAGATCTGGCGAATACACGGTGAGTATGATTCCTTTTTTTAACTTTCTTTTAGTTTAAATCGTTTTGTCTTGGGCACAATATACACTGCACCATTTTGACGAGCACTATTAAACAACAAAAAAGGCGCGTGGTCGTGTAGGTAGCGACACTACAGACTTTTCCATGGTTGGTGAGCCTACACCTCTTTAATAGTCGACATTTCCGTAGTCAGGGGTAATACCCTCACCTTCTGGAGGCACACCTTCCCATTGCCCGCTATCTTGCGCAACCATTACTTAGGAGACCACATCGTCGCAGCACGTGTGTTTTCTACACGTTGTGGCAGTAGAAATTATTCTAGGAAAACAACAAGTACAAAAAATTTGTGTCCCCATGCATTCTCAACACAACGTTAGGTGAAGCATGGGTGACTTAAGAGTGTTGAGGAATTGATAAATCGAGAAGAGGAATTGCTCGGTTTGAGTAAATGAATCGGTCATTTTTTTTTGTCAAAATCCATCCAATAACAAGTAAAACTGTTTGCCAGTTAGTAAAATAAGCTTCACACACTTATTTCGGTGATCAAATTGCGCAAAACTTCGCTCTCAATCTGACACCAGTTCGTTGATCTGAGACTTGTCTCGCCGAGGCAAGCAAAATAAAGGCTTAGGGTCACTCTAATAAAGTCAACGCCGGCGAAAAGATGGGTGCCGATCGTAATTGTGCAAACATCACCAGTATTAATCGTATTTGTATCAGCTTTTTGAATAATTTTTTGAACTCATCGATGCAATCATGCATTTTTTGATCGGTTTCTATTTATTATAGTATGGCATTTGTAAATTCTGAACGCTGATAGGCTGAGAGTCGTACATGTTTTAACCACTCGAAAATAATATTCATATTTTCGCGCCACCGTGTAATATCCTCTATTTATTCCGTGTTGAAATACAGTTAAATCAACCTTCGTAAAAATTGCAAAAACTGGAAATTTAGTGAAATTTGTCTTACCAAAATCTAAAACCGTAATCACTACACCTGCAAGAGATGGTGGGTAATTCCCTGTTAGTTGTTTACCGCCGGATAAATATGCTATGCCAAAACATAAGATAAAAACACAGCAACCTTTTTACTAATTTATTACATGTAATGAATATAAGCCATACTCTTTCTCCTTTATGCACTCAATGTTCAAGTTTAACATTACTCTCCCTAAATATGAATTATTACGATTGTTTGGCTATCTGTTCTACGTTATCAAATGTAGTCATTGGTTAAGTCTCCATAGATTCTGTTTCCTATGCTCTGAGGTAAAGGAATTTGAGACAGTAATATTAATGTTATTTCCTAACATTTTAAGGTTGATCCCTCTCTGACGTTGAACGAGCAAAGCATGAATTTACCGTACGATCCTGATTGGGAGTTTCCATTTGAACGACTTGTGCTTGGTGAGAGGCTTGGTGCTGGTGCATTTGGTGAGGTGTATAAAGGAGAAGCAATGGGTATTCTTGCTCTGAATCCTCGAGATAAAAGCTCGATTGCCTCTAAGAGAAGATCAAAGATTCGGCGGTCCTTGAGAGCAAGTCAGAGACCTAAAAAGAAAGGTCTACCTGCCAATTTAACCAATGCTACCGTTGCTGTTAAAACCGTCAAAGGTATTATTGGCTCGTGTATTCTGCATTCACTTTTACACAAAATATAACTTTCGTGTAGTTTGTCAGTTCTCTTTCGTGTAATTTCCCTGCATTCGCTGTATTAAGTTTACTTTACACTAATATTGTAGAAATATGTCAACCTCGTTCCCAGGGCCTTTTAGAGGGAGGGAAAAGGCCCTGGCACCGACTGGTTTTTAAAATCACGAATTGTGATTTTTGAATAAATTAGTGCAATAACTACATAATGCAAAATATTCTTCATTGTACTATATTCCTGTATTCTCATTGGTTAAGAGCCTACTGATAATTATGCGTATTTCGGCGCAGACAAAATAAATCTCGTATTTTTCATGTCCATACGGTGGCGCGTATTTTTCCAGCGGTATCTCGCATGTGTTTCAAAAGTGCCGTTATTTTTTAGAGCAGAAAAAAGTTTAAAAACTATTTGTTTTTTATTTGTATTCGCATCGCCGATTTTTCGTGCGGAATGAATAATGAAAGAATTATTGAATTCGGCTTTCTCAGCTTCGATTCGGCAGATAACGCTGACCTCGGTCTGAATAATCCCGATATCCTGCTCAGCCTCATCCGATGATTCTTAAATATTCTTTCAAAATGACTGACACGTCGAAGTGTTTAGAAAAAAACGTAATGCAGCGCCTTGGTAAGGCGTTAAATGTTGGAAATTTTACTCGTAATTTTTTCTCTATCTAGATATACGAATATACAGTTTTGAATAAATTAACTGTGTGAGTTGATAGACCAATGAAATTGCAGAAGATAGCAACCGGTGCCAGCGCCTTACCTCTTCCTCCATTTTCGAAAAAGCCTTGAGAACGAAGTTGGAGACATGTATTAAATACAATAAAATTTCTACGGTAGATAAGGGCACTTTTGCTAACGTTAAAATATTTTATATACCTATTGTCTTAAACGCATTGCATACAACACGCGATGCAGAAGGCGAATTGGTGAGAAAATGAAGTGGAAGTTGTCGCAATTAGAACGATATTTCTGTTAGTCTTTATCATTTTCTAAATCAAGTCCTTGCCAGTGCGAATATACTGAACCTACATGAATGTATATTTATCTTTGTGGGCGTTTTTTTTGTTTCAGGTCAAGCAACAGAAAGTGAAATCCGTGATTTAGCAGCTGAATTAAAGTTAATGATCCATAGTGGTGAACATAAGAATATTGTTAACCTACTTGGTGCGTGTACCACCAGCCGCAAACTGTATGTTATATTAGAGTTTTGCCCTTATGGAAACCTTCTTACGTTTCTGAGGTCGAAACGTGATATGTACAACAGTACTTGGGTAAAAGAGCTGTATGATCCAGAGAAAGAGTTTACCTTGTTTGATATAGTCGGTGCTGCATATCAAGTTGCAAAAGGAATGGAGTTTCTAGCTTCCCGGAAGGTAATTCCTATATAGGTATATGCTTTGTTCGCATACAATCTTAACCAATAATTCAGTACGAAGTGTTACGTAATTCTCCAGCCGCACACGTGACATTGCAATTTTTCGTGGTTTTTATGACACCAAAATAAGTAGTAATGTTACGTGAGAAAGAAAGCTAAAGATTCTGGAGAGAAACTTTCAAAGAGAAGCAGGGACAACTGGATGAAAAGTCGCAAGTTTTATTCTGGCGTATGAAAACGACATGCGTGTTCATCGTTGTGAATTGAGGACGGAATGGGAGAGGGAAGGGGGAACCCGGAAAAGTATTAAATGGTCCGTGTAAAGGTTATAGCCAATTAAAATTGTGCATTGTTCAATAGTCTGAACTCTGACATGACATTCATTGTCTTAAAAATGGTAAACAACATCGATATTTTGAGAGAGTGGCCTTCGCCGTGAGTTAATTCGGTTACCAACTCCCGAGGAAAGGCCCTCTGTCAAAAAATCCTGCATTGTTGGCAGATTTCAGATAATAAAATATCTTATCGACTTGTTGCTTTATGTCGTAAAATAAATGAATTACATTTTCTGAACAGCTACAGTAAATTGTCCAAATGGTTAATTTTTTTATAAAGTTAATTCATCGTGATCTTGCCGCACGAAATATCCTTGTTGCCAATGAATATGTGATGAAAATATCAGATTTTGGCCTCGCAAGAGATATTTATCAAAACGACGTATATGTGAAGACATCAAGTGGTATGTTACCAGTGAAATGGATGGCTGTCGAATCTTTATTTGATCGTGTTTATACTCATCAAAGTGATGTGTAAGTCGTACTACTGCACTTTATTAAAAAACTCGTTCCGTTATTTAAGGATTTTGAATCTTGAAACAACGGGGAGACGTGATACATAGTGGAAATCCTATACATAGCTTTTTTTAAGTTAGATTAGAGCATTATTTTGAAACGAAATGCAATATAGGAACAACAATAGAAAGAAAATATTTTAAAAGTGTATAAACATTTTGTTCGCATTACACCACACATGGCATTGTGGATGAAACAAAGGTCTTACTAATCACTCGCTGAGCGTTTTAAGTTCATCTGGGAAAAACATTTACTGATCTCCACTCTCATTCATAGACGGATTTTCTTTGGGGGGGGGTTGCAACCTCCCTAAATATTAGTTATAACAACCCTCTACATATTAGGCCCAACAACCCCTCTAAATATTAGTTACAATCCCACCAAAACAAAATGTTCACCTCTCCAAAAATATTCTTAACCGCCCCCCTAATTTTCAGCATAATAAATAATCCACTATCCATATTTGAGTATATTATATGGTTCACTTTTGCATGCTTGTGGAACTTTCTAAAGAAAAAGACCTGCCCAGTTTAAGCCTTACTTCGAATATATTCTATAGGTGGGAACGTGAAAGTGATTCTAGAGAGATAAAAACAAAACAAAGACTCACGCACTAGGATTTGTGGCACCACCCCAGTAAATAGTATTAAAATCTGCCAATGCTCTCATTCATTCATCTCATTATCACTTTGGGTGTGTATCACCAGTTGTGAGTTTATTACAAAATAATAAAATCAAAGTATTAAATCCTTTAACCCTAATTTAACTTCAAAAGAGTTAGCCTGCCGTCCTGTTTTTGACGGAACTTTCTGACTTCAAAGTTTAATCATGTTTTCCCTATATTTTTTAGTTGGTCATTTGGTGTTTTGTTGTGGGAAATGATGACATTAGGAGGAACACCATATCCTAACCTCCCTGCTGAACAACTGCTAGATTTTTTAAACGAAGGTAAACGTATGCCACAACCTAATAAATGTCCTTTGGAAATTTATACAATCATGAGAGATTGTTGGCAAGATCAGCCTGAGGAGAGACCGACATTTTCAAGTGTTGTCGAACATCTTGGAAGAATACTGGAAAGACACTTGGAAAAGGTAGGTTGCTCTCAAGTCAAAACGAGATTCGCCACAGATTCTAATTATGAACCCCCAACGCCAGAAAGAATTTCAAGCATGTACTTCAATTCACTTAGGCCAATCCCTATCTACATGTGGAAGCTAGTCCAGAAGAAATTGAAGCCGCGAAGGAAAAGGAAGAACTTCTTAAATCAAAATCTGATTATTATTTGCAACCATTTTTGATGTCTACCAAATTTGGGTAAGTAGCAATTAAATTGCCGCGTGTAATTGTGTATGTGCTCACTGTGCGTGATTAGTTTTGGAAGACATTATGCGTTTGTTTAGCGTGGAAATGATCCAGAGAATGGCTATAGAAAAGTCTAGTTTTTATACACCGTATATATTCTGCAATGTTATCAATAAAAAAGATAACCTAAGTGTATATGTATTCTTCCCATCATATCTATCATATCTGTCTATCTAGTTCACAAGCATCACCCGCTACCTATGATCCAAACGCGCCACTTCCAACCCCACCCACAGATGCCTACACTGAGGCAACTGCACCAATACCCGTAGTAGATACCAAAACTTCCGCATCGAAAATGAAGGGAGCTGGATCGTACGAACTATTACGAGATGACGGTGCAGAGAAAGAGAAGGTACCTGTGGATAACGAGGATAGGGTAGGGATGAAAGATTTAAGTACTAGGAACAATGGGGACACAAATTCAAGTGCTGTCAAAAAGGAAGACAAAATGGAATCAGTTGTATGAGAGAGTGATATTAAGATAGTGTTTTTATGCAATATAAGTTATTATGTTATACTTTGCATTGTGCAAAATTTGGCGATAAGGATGTTTCTGGCCATATTGTTACAGCAAGTCATCCAGTCTTACTTTAAAATAAATATAGGTGTATTAGGTTTTTCTATTTATGTAATCGTATACACATATGTATTGACGATTCTAGCCATCGAACGAGAACGTTTGCCAGCAAAGTCACCAAAGTATTTAGGGGTAAAATTAGAGACTGCATGTTAAAAGCTGTACTCCGTAATTAGGTAGGACAACGAGTTGTATATTAGCTTTATGGTAGCTAGAGCTAGGTATTTACTAAATCCATTTTTTGTATATTGTGCTTGTATGTTATTGGGTCATATTGCTAACTATATACTTTAAGGAATGTACAGTGTTGTATGTAATTTCTCAAATTAACGCATTTGTTGTAATGATCATAGGCAATTGATCAGAGGTTACTAGTTCAGCTAACTTCGCTGTATTCACAATATATTTATGTTAGTTTTGAAAAGTATATAAATAATTTCGTAGTATGCTGTACCCAAAGGTTGCTGTACCTTAAGATCTTTCTCGTGTAATGAACCAGCTGATCTGACCGTGAGTAAAAGGCCTGGAACTAGCTACCGAATAAAAAATCCATTTTGCTGTCTTTAATCACTTACATGTTTTATTTTCTTGTATGAAACTTGAAACTTTGTAATCGTGTTCAGTAAAGAAAATTATAACCCCACCAGAAATTTGGGACCGAAGTCAATTATACTTAATTAGAAATTTGCTAGTTTGGTTCGAAAAATGGATTTCTATTTGACAACTAGTGCCAGTACTTTTCCGTGTTTTCAGAGGATCACCTAGAAAGCATGCAGACCGTACATAAACATGACACTATATTGAGCGTAACTCGCTAGGGCTTATACTGAAATGATTATATGATATATTGACCATGATTTGCGATATATATTCAAAATAAATGATTGTCACGGATCACAAACAGTTGACAACTGACTGACCTCCTTGACCTCATAATACACAACTTGCTAAAATTTTCGTAAATCCGTCGTTTCACTGAAAACTTTGCATGTAATAATGTGGTACGCCAATGCTTAGCTACATCTGAAGGCATGATCGCGGATATGCGTAATTATTATGGTATGGATTGGCTTCTGCTATAGCGTGGACAGGTGGCATTGCTCGCTGTATCCGCAGAGATTGATTGTAAACGAAGAATTAAATATTGCTGCTTAAAATTTTGTACACATCTTGCTTTAAGGTCGCTCATCAGCTGCGAATTTGCAAAATAATTCAAATTGCAAAGGTGCAAGGTTAGTGTTTCCATTTTCGGATAATGCTTCAATTTTCCCAAATAATGTGGGATACGTATGGATAATAGGAATAAATATTGATATAGAAGTGTGGATAATAATGAAGATTTACGCAAAATTTGATAACTGGTAAAATTCTATTTTGTGGCGGAAAACGACCATCTGATAGAGCCGAAAACTATGCACGCCTGGGTACAGTACCCCAGCGAGTAAAAATATCTTCAAATTGCTTGTTTGAAGTGTGTATATTCTGTGAAGAACTGTGCATTAAAAATGCATTTTCTCTTGAACATATACACACTACACTTGATAGATCTTGATACACAAGACAGTAATGCTTACAAATTGGATAGGAATAATTAATTTGATTCCAGATCAAATTTGACTGCTATTTTTAATTTTTATTTACAGTGTAGATGATCTAGATGTGCAGCCTGCACGTCATGTGCATGTAATAATTACATAATTATGTGATAGTATATAGTAAGGCAGTATAAAAACCTTAATAAATATTGAGGTTGTTCATAACGCAAATTGGCTCGCGTTAGTGTATTCTAGCTACGAGACGTTAACGAGACTTTAAGCCCCAGGCAAACTAGTAAACATTGTTTCCTGCCAATGTTTCTCCAGTGTGGGCAAGCTAGGAAACTTTTTTCAGAAACGTTGGCCTCAGCCATCTTGTCACTTTTTTATATCATGCAGATTGTAGTTCTGCGCATGCTCAATCGGGAAATAAATGTTTCTTGTCCTGGAAACATGAGAAAACTACGTAACATTACGCATGAATATGACGAATTGTGTTGAAAAACAGATAAAATTTAAATCTGATGCAGGAAGCTATAACAGATATTGGACTATAGGCGATTTATCCAGTTGGAGACTTCTGTGCAATTATAATATAGCTATAGCAGTAGTGTTCGTTTACTACTGGGAAACATGAGGCATTGTCCGTCTGGAACTTCACGACGGCGAAAAAGGATTTTAGAATCATCATTAGTCGAAAAAATATTGTTTAGCTGGAGCTTGTTGATGATAAAAATAAATTGGCATTGATACATATATTACCAGCTGTTAAGTGTTCCAGTGGATCCTTCTTGTGCTCTGCCAGTTTACTTCTCACTGCTTGTATAATTATATTCTCACTGCTTTGAGTTGCCTTGCCACGTGTTTTATTTCATTGAAGCATTAACAAAAGGTTTTCCAGTAACGACGTGAAAATTATGCATAGCGTCCTGTTGTGTATTTGAAGCGCCGATAAACGAAACATCTGCACGTTAATGTCATTGACAAAAGATTTTGGCTCAAAGATTGAAAATTATGAAGCTTTATATTACGTATAGATGTCAACGTTGTGATAGTATGATGAGCTTTTCATGTCATGTCACGAAATATATATGTCGGTCAGTATTGAACTACTCTTTTGAGTTTTGTATTTTCTAGCGTACAAAGCCAATAGAATAATATTTGATTCATACTCAAGAGCTTGTTAACATTTCTCTTGATTTGCTTGAAAGATAATGTAAAAATACAATTCAGTCATGTTACTCAATAGGACAGTGATTGTGTTGTATACATATACGGCATCATACTCAAAGATGAATGTTATATGTATACATGCGTGTATACAATTCATTTTTGAGTTCCCTTGTAATTCGCGCATGGTCGATTGCGTTGTTTGTGAACATAATCTGAAAAACACATAGGGTATTATATGATCCATATTAGAAACATAGGTTTGCCCGCATTGCCTACACCCTGGGCCTGGTGTTATGTTCTAAAGATACGCTTTGTAAATCTCGCGGGTCAGTTTGTTTGCTGTACACACATTGACGACAAACTATAACTGTCTACCATGCATGCATAAACTAATGGTATAAGCAACAAATCAGTTTCGTGTTTGAAAATGACAATATTGCGTGACATTGTGTAATACTGCATAGAGAAATGACAACCTGGTGGATGTCTTCATGCTGCTGTATGTACGGAGAACATATTAACTGTAAGCGTAGTCGTGTGTTGGTATAATAGGCGATTTAGTAATCGTGGCCATGCAAGTAAAATGCGTCATACTTTTTTCCATTGTTTCCATTCATTTAGATCAAGTTGATAAATATACGCAAACGCTGTTTGAGCTCTGATATGAATGATACTAGCAACACATTTCAGGAAGAAAGAGCAAAAAGACTCGAATGTAAATACGTTCATGATGTCTACTCAAGTCAAGCATTGAGTTATGATGACTTGTGTGATGGTCCTTGGCCAAAAATAAAGAATTTCTTGTTTAGTCTAAGAGCAGGAAGTTTTGTGGCTGACGTTGGTAAATATCACATTAAAAAGTTTGTTGGCTCCATTTCAGTGGAATGATGTATATACTGGTCGTGTCAATTCAATAGGCTATTGGATTTCAAGAAAGAGCATCATATTCCTATAAAAAGATATTTTGTTCAGTAATAGATGCAAAAAACTGTTAACTCGCTCGACTGCACCAAGCTCAACGATAAAAATATCAGCATGAAGGAGCTGCTACTGCGCGCGTAATATCCTGCCAGTCTCAGCGTCACTCAATAAAGTGTCACAAAAATAATTGATATTAGTAGAATCATATTAGTATACTATTGCAAATTCTGTAATTTGACCACGCTATCTATTCATCATTAGATAGCGAGTAGCGAAACAATCATCTTTCTAGAGATTTTTTTTTTAAGAATTTTTAAAAAATCAATTTTTTTGTTGAATATTTCATGTTTAATCTTTGATTCTACTAAAACAATTACATTACTCGCTCTCAATTTCTATGAGATGATAGTTGATTCGGGCTTCGTCCTCATCAACTATCACCTCATAGAAATCTCAAGCTCGTAATCTAATTGTTAATTGGTCGCTCTTATAAGCACTGGTTTTTGTGTCGTCACTTATTGCGCGACATGAAAGTATAACGGTCGTGGCTTCATAGGATTAACCCTCTAAAGGTCGAAATATCGAGAAATCAGTCCCAGTGCTCTCTCGAAATTTCGAACTTTAGGCTATCCTATAAGTACACGGTCGGACCTCTGGTGAGAGAAGTAATTAATATTCAAAATGGCGGTGGATACTAATGAGATACCGATTTCACCGGCCAATAGCGTTCATCATTGACTCAACACCCGCGGACGTCTAAACTCGATTGCGCGATTTCGTGTACATTTCCATGATAATATATCCTTTCGGAATCTTACGGACTGCCCCTGCACCCAATCTGCAATTTCCGTACACGTTGTTCGGCAGGACGGATTAGGTAATGTTGTGCTGTGCTTCACCGGTCGGTTTTTTGGTCACTTTGACGGTTTATATGAGACGGATTTTATTCATCAAGTGTGCCCACACGACTCGCTGCAAAGACAGACTTTGACCTTACGAAACAATGTCTGGACGTGTGAGTCTGGACTTTTTCTAGATTGTCATGAAGCGCTATTCCCCGCTGTGGCCTCTAACATATTGCGTCGTTTGACTTAATTTAAATATCTTTAAAAAGCAATTGGATTTTTTTGGGGGAGGGGGGTTCGGTGAATAATGGTGTTGTATTGAAACAGGACTGATGTTTTGTCAGGGGTAGCGAAAACCTTGACATACCTGACCAAGATATAACACTCTTGGTCAGTCTCTAATTTTGACCAAGATCACACACTTGGACAGTCTTTAATATTAATATTTTTGCGATATGTATTGATTTATGCAACGTTAGAGTTTATAGGTATTAAAGTTGACAGATAGGAATACTTCATCCCCAACAATGATCACGCACCTCCTCATAGACAGACGACCCCCCCCCCCCCCCCCAATTTTCTTCGTTAACATTTTTACTATTGAATTTTAATTTTGTAATTAAAAAGATGTGGCAGTCAGGGTGGCTGAGGCATTTGACACGGTAGCTTTCCAGGGTTGCCAGATCACTGCATTTTTGAGGTCAAATCTTCAACAATGCTCTTTGTTTTTCTTCGTACTTGCCTTTTGTTTTCTTTGTTTACTTGACTACACTAATGACAATTTGGCCTCAAAAATGCAATGATCTGGCAACCCTGTAGCTTTCCGTCAGTTTTACTTCAGCTGCGCGTGTAGTAAAAGTTCCCAAACATGGAAGAAATATTCTTGACTTAATCTTGACTGACTTGGATAAGCTTTACGATGGTCCAAGAAAATTTTCACCATTCGTACTATCTGATCACGACTCTATTTGTACCACCTCTTGCTCCTTCGCAAGTTCCTAATCCGACCTGTCGTAAAACAAACTTGAGATCTGAGACCCACGAAACATTTAGCGCTGACGCTGTACTTGGAAGAAGTGAACGTTAACCAGCTAGTTAATAACCAAATCTCATGCGACGAGGAAGCTAAAACCTTTGAAATGATCATCAATTAACACTGGTTTGGACGCAGTCACCCAATTCAAGAAAAAGTTATTTTAACCAACGAACTTCCTTGGATGTCTTCATCCTTCAAAAAATTAAGTCGTAATCGCCAATAAGCCTTTACTCAGAAAGATCTCATGACTTTTCATAAACTAAGAAGTAAAGTAAATCACGGAAGGAAAAAGGCTCTAGCTAAACGTTACAATGCAAAGGTTAAACAACTAAGAAGCTGTGCTCCCGCAACTTGGTGGAACGAGATTAGAAGATTATCTTGTATCTTTGAACAAGTTAGTAGGCGTGGTGACATCGTGTCCATGTTGAGTAATATTGAGCGTAACTCAGAACTACCCCCCCCCCCCCAACACCCAGTGTAGCAGAACTAGCCACTGCAATCGACTGCATCCAGCAATCCTGGGTGAGGAAGAAAAGCGTGGTCTAGCTATACAAGGACAAAGATGGTGGTGATCGAGTCGACAAGGGTCTTACAGAATGAAAAGGCGAGTCGAAAGCCCATCAAGTGGTGCTTCAGAAATTGTCCCAAAAGAAGGAAAGGGAAACATGAATATCGAAACAACCAGGAAATCCATCTAAACATAAAGCAGCTCTAGCAGATGCGGATGGAACAAAGAACGAAAACGCTGGTGGTAATGTATTTGCTGCAGGATTGATTGCAGCTGAAGGTAACAGTTGTTGGATAATTGACTCTGGTGCTTCGCAGCACGTGACTGCTAATCGTAAATATTGGTAAATTATTGTCAATTCCCTGAACCAGAACCCTTTGCTCTTGGAGACAGTCGCTCTGTTGATGCATATGGATATGGACAAGCAGATATCACTATGATACTTGGAAATAAAGAAAAAATCACCAGAAATCAATTCTAACAAAGGTACTACATGTGCCAAAGCTAGTTACAAATCTTTTTAGTGCCCATGCAGCAGCATCTAAAGGCAAGGTGGCACAATTTGGACACACCCTCTGTTGGATTAAGGATGCCAAAGGACAAGTTGTCGCGCGTGGTCCACTTGTTGGGAATCTGTACCGCTTTGACTTCAAGGTCGACAAACCTGAAAATCAAGTATTAGTTACTAATGAAACTGGCTCCAAAGTGGATCTGTGGCACTAATGAATGGCGCATTTAAATGTCGGTTAAATGAAGACCATAACTTCAAAGCAACTTATCACTGGATCGGACATACCTGGAACTAGCAAGTTACGTTTGGCGACGCCTGTGCTGAATGAAAGGCACACCGAGCACCATTTAAGCCAGTGGAAGATATCCAGTCAACAAGAAGGCTATAGTTGGTCCGTAGTGATGTTGAAGCCTGAAAGCTTCGATTGGAGGTTCAAAATATTTTGTCACCTTCATCGATGATTATTCCAGATGTGCTACTGTCTACCCAATGAAAAACAAGTCTGAAGTGCTGGCAAAATTCAAGGAGTGGGAGGCAGCAGTCACAATGGCGGTGAATACACGTCCACCGAGTTTGAAGATTTTCTGAAAGAAAGAGGAATTCGCCATGAGATCATAGTGCCACATTCCACATTCTCCCCAGCAGAATGGGATAGCTGAGCGCGCGCATGAAGCAGCTCTTCAAGAAGCAGCTCTCTCTATGATTCTGCTGGTCTGTCCAAAGGATTCTGGGAAGAAGCAGTTTGGAATGCAGCCTAATGAGCCTATGTAAGAAACCATCACGACTGCGATTGCGGCAGAGAGAGATGATAGGGAAAGAAACCAGATGTGCCTAATCTTCGTGCTTCGGCTGTACTGTCTACGCCCATGTCCCTGATGCATCACGCCAGAAACTTGACCAGATCAACTTGAGATTTGTTGGTTACAACCTCACACAGAAAGGATACAGGCTATTTGACGAGAATCGACAAATATGAAATAGACTTTGGATCTACGAAAGTTCAAATGAGGTGTGATGAATGTATTACTGAATGCGCTGAAGAAGAAATGGAGTGGAGTTAAACGGCGAAGAAGGGATAACCATGGATGATCGAAATTCCCTAAAGAACCCTCGAGGCTCAGAACGAGTATGCTGGAGTCACTAAAGCGAAGTATGCCGCACCTTATGTAGATGAAACTGAAGAGCCAGAAACGTTAAAGGACGCGCTTGACAGTGAATATGCAACAAAGTGGAAAGCAGCGACAGATGCTGAGAGAATGAAACTTGTCAGTTAGTTGAATTTATGCATGTTATCACTGGGACTTGTTGAAAGTGACGCAGATCATGTGTATTCATTCGAGTCTTCGACCAAAGGCAGTTTGCCTGGCTGTTCAAGCTTTATGTTTTGTTTGCTTTTGCTGGGTTGAACACTTCTCTGTGGGATTTGTATCAAGGCAAACTACGAGATGCCTGCTGAGAGGCTATATTGTCAATATACTTCATCATTTAACCAATATTCAAACGTATTTAAATAGCTTATTCGACCAGCTATTATATTTGACCAGCCAACTGGTGTTTTGTTATTCAACATAAAATGTGTCTTGTACCAAGTGGCTAAAGTGAGCGAAGTGACCACTGACTATCCCAATTTTGACGAACTTTTTGAGCTTAAAATTATTGGGGGTGTTACACTCCCAGTCACACTCCATGGTAGCAACATCCCTGACTAAATTATATTAAGATATTGTGCAAAAACTATATTTAAAAACGGTAAAGCAAATCTATACGAAGGGGAAAAAACAGAAACTAGTTTTGAAACTCAAAGATTGTACTGTTTCGAATAATTTATTTCATATACAACTAATTTGGCCAGATAATTACTTATTTCCACAATCTTTTCATAAAGAACGTAGCATAAATATCAATATGTATGAAGTTCAGAAGGAATTAAAACTCGAGTGATTCCGGCGCTGATTCGATATCGACTATATTTGAATATTGTAGTAAGTTTTCTTCTATTTTGTATACGAATTTTGCCAATAAAAACGTAGCTACCAGTCATTAGTGTGTATGAATTAAGACTGCTCGCTCGCTTGCTTAAGCAATTAATACTCTATTATTATTGTTTTATAAATATTTGTATGCGATCAAACACTTTCTTTCCTTTCCCCGTCTCTTAACTTTCTTCTTTAGGGTAACTTTCCTTTTCTC
This sequence comes from Muricea muricata, assembly GCA_963855995.1. Lineage (NCBI taxonomy): Eukaryota > Metazoa > Cnidaria > Anthozoa > Malacalcyonacea > Plexauridae > Muricea > Muricea muricata. The sequence goes on from OY979718.1 coordinate 4,431,531, forward strand.
TCGTCTAGAAGGGGGGCAAATAGTATGAACATATAGACGCCTGTACAAAGTTACCAATTATGTTAACCAGTATTTTTAATTGCTGTTCTTTAGGCTGTGGAAATGGCAAGTACTTAACCGTAAGAAATGATATTGTTGTTCATGGTGTGGATACATGTCAAGAGTTATCTCAACTTGCTTATAGACGTCATAAAAATATAACTATCGCCAACAACTTGAATTTACCATTCCATTCTTCAACAATGGACGCAGTTATATCAGTTGGTGTACTTCATCATTTTGCCTCGTTTGAACGAAGATTAAAAAGTGTTAAAGAACTTGCCCGTATTCTTAAACCTGGAGGTCAACTCCTTATTTATGTTTGGGCATGGGAACAAAAACAGAGAAAGGTATTTTTAAATCAATTTTATTACCATTATATTGGCTGGTGTGACCGTGAGTAAAAGGCCTGGAGTTAGCTACGAATAGCAATTTAGTTTCCTGTTTTCAATACTTGCAATCTTTTATTTTTCCTCTATGAATTATGTTTCCTAATTTAAAAACACAATACAGATTTACAAGTCGCATCAGTTTTCTTGAGTTGGCAAAATTAAACGTCAATTGTTTTTTAATTTGAATTCGGTTAGGTTAGCAACTTTATTTTACGAGAGTAATACGTAACAGTATTATGGATACTGATAACCTAGCGGCCCCCGGATGTTTTATATATGCGTTGATTTTAGAGAGGGAGAAAAACCAAAGTACCCGGAGAAAGAAACTGTCGAAACTAGTCACATGAAACTCGTCTCACCAGACTTGGTTTCAGTTTACGCACTGAGTGTTTGCGTCGCTCGTGCTCCTGGAAATAGATTTGTAGATTGCAAAATGAATAGCAAAATAATTTTAGAGTTGTCTATAAGAAAAATTAAAAAAGTTTTTGTTTTAGTTTAGTTCCCAGGATGTGTTAATTCCTTGGACGCCTGGAATTGAAAATGAAGAAGGACAAGACAATGGGTATAATACACAACCAAATGATCTCGACAACACCAGGAGAACACACTTTCAAACAAACGAACACAGAATATCGAAAACTGGGAACGAAGATTCAACATTTATGATTTGCAATGGGACGAAAACAAAAAATTACAGCAAAAATGTTGATGACGTTCAGCTATCTAATGGTAGTGAAGAACAACATGGAAACTCATCTCGGCTCATCAATTCTATCAATAGTTTTACTACTGAGTTGAAAGAAAAGCTACAAAAATTTTCTCTTTTAAAAGGGGAAAAAATACGGTATGATGATGGAACGAAACTCCGTGAGCCAGATTCTAGTCATGTTCAACATTTCCATTGTCAAACAAGTTGCAGTAGCAATGACGTCGTCATTCCAGTTAAACTCAGTTATGTTGCATCACAAAAATCCCCGCGTGGACAAAAGCTGGACACGAAAAAGCATGAAACGAGTTATCCGAGCAATGATTTTAACTTGAAACACAACGATGGATTAAGGATTAATGATTCGAACATTTTCGAAGGCAATGGAGAAAATACTAGTTTACAGGGAGACCGCTTTAAAAGATTTTATCATGTATTTATAAAAGAGGAGCTTTCAGAACTTGTGCAATGTGTACCTGAACTAAATGTTTTGACACAAAATTATGATCATGGTAACTGGGTTGTCATAGCAGAGAAACACTGAGCACATTTCTCGTCTTCTCTCTCTTCTCCTAGCTTAGGTACTTTTCGACATATTACAAATATTACAGTAACATAAAAAAATCACCTGTGATTATTTTTAACAGGTGACAGATACCTAGAGGTAAACGTAATGCTCTGTTGAATTTGAAATGAACACTTTACATAGTTTATACCTGTAATTACAGGATGATATAAAACCGACTATACCGTCTTTATTTACTGATAAAGTAAATCTGTGTTTACTTTGGCATGTATGTTTTTCCCTATTATTTATCCAGCTAGCAGGTGCTTGTTGCTGTGTTAACATTGTTGCTCATTTCAATCGTTTCTGTCTCAGCTAAACACACCGAATTGATCATTTCTGTTTGTGGACTTTGCATGAATGTTATTTCAGGGACAATTCTTCTTCTCGCCTTTGGAAAACCAACTGCGCCACGAATTTTCTCAATAGTGCTATCGCTATCAATTCTATTCGTGATCTGAAGATGCCAGAAATAGATCAGTGGGTTTAAACTAAAACCTAACACTTCTATAACGACCCAGTAAGAGTTAAAATCCTGTAATATTTTCATGCATTTCATTTTTTCAGCATTTCCAGACAGCGTCATAGCTAGCATGGTCTGTAAAATGATAACGTTAGGTAAGACTCCAATAACAAGCATTGCTGTAACATTACATACAACCATTGACAACTTCGCTTCTTTTTTTAAATTAAAACTTAAATGACGTTCGTTTGTAGCAAAAATTCCTTCCTTGGCTTTTATTCGATAACGACGAAAGGATAAATAAATTTTCATGTAAAGAAAGATGATTACAATGATCATAATTTCTGACAAACACGTGATAACAAGCATAGTCACTGGGCTGTGATAATACAGCGACATTCCGGTAATAACAGCTACTGACCAGATCCCAATTAATATTAACTTGTAAAGCCATTGATTATTGTTCATCCTGGAGTGAGACCACAAAGAATGTACAATAGCAAGATATCTCTGGATTGCGATACTCAGGAGAGTCAGAAAGGAGGCTAGTACTGTACACCAGGACATTAAAATGATGACTCTCCGGAAAATTTTGCGGGTGATTAATCTTCGGAAGGCAAGCATGAGAGCAACAAGCGCTGTGGCCAAATCCGCTGCGGCTAAGTTGCAGATAAATATCGAACAAGACTTAGGAAGGTTTTTTCTGCCAAAAAATAGTAGAATGCCATTAAGAAAGATACCAATTAAAGCAACAAACATAAGAAATATATCTGGAACTTGTAGTGAATGTTCAATGTCCTCATTGATCATCTGCGTCGTGTTATTTTTTGCATCAACGCACGTCATGGTTAACTAGCACAGAAAAAAAGAACAATAAAACTACGCCAGTTTTATATTGGTGACGCACGAAATCCTTTCTCAATTCGAAAAATTTCTCAATTCAATACTTTACCTCAAATAGTTTCTTGCTGAAGTGAAGATTTGAGCAGGAATTGCAGCAATGACTCGGTAAGCACTTGCTTGGTAAATTTATTGATATCCCAGGACAAAATAACGTATAACAATGCTTATTATTTGCATAACTCAATGCTGATTGGTAGAGGTGAGTACAATTACATCATTAATTGTTCTTTTACAGATATGAAGCTGACTCGTTCACAGCCCCTAAAATTGTTCATGCGAAAGCGATAACAGTTGAGTATACTAGTAAAGGAACCAATCAGATTGTATGATACTTAATATCCAGTGCTTGTGTATATAATAAAACTCACTATCCATGCTCGTCAATGATATCTAAAAATATTGTCCTTAATCGTCATAATGCATTGTGTTTTTGTCAAATTCGCAAATGACAATTGTCCATGTCGCGGATGGCTAACTTTCCTAAAACGTTGGTTTGGTTAGTTAAGTGAGAATACAATATGCACGTGACGATGAAGAGTCTTATTTCTGCATAAACCAGAGCTACGATACTCTGAGCAGCGTTCACGATTGTGACGATGAAGAGAGCTATGTTTGCATCAGCTTTTGAAAACAGATTTTCTCATAGCGGCTGACATGTGCAACTCTTTTCAACGCCAGTGATCGTGAACGTGGTTCAGAGTAACAAAAAAATTATAACTCTAATGGCAAGAGAAACTTACGTCAAATATAACTTTCTTATATGTTAGTCCAAAGAAACGTCGGAAGAGTGAAAAAGTGCGTGCTGGTTGAAAAAAATTGGGTGTTAGTGAAAAAAAATGCATTGTTTGTGCGTGGTGCGTCACTCCATAACTTTACCTTTAGTCATACCCTATTACAGCTGTCTTAGCAGTACAAAAACAGGTCCAAAAGGGACGATTTTTAATCCTTAAATTTTAAAAATTTTTAATTGAGTTTATCATTAGGTGTGAAATTCATTAGGTAACTCAAGATGTTGCTTAGCTGCTGAAAAGCTTCTCTGGTATTTCAGTAAAACAAAAATTAAGGTCAGTCACCGGTACTTGAGAATAATCTTGTCCAAAAAAAGTAAGCACGTGAAACACCCAGGTCATTTATATCGACAAGTACAATTTATTAAAGCACAACCGTAACAACCGTAAAAATACACTAATTTTAAATTGTAACACGATTAGAATAGACTGCATGGAAATGTACAGTATACAGTTCACCTTGTTTCCACGAACCGAAAACATCTCTCCTTTAATTATGTGTTGAAAAAGCTGTACCTATATTTACATATTTTATACTAGCTGCCTTTCAAATAGTCACTTTATCCAGCCATTTTTATCAGGTATTTGTTCCGTCCACTAGCTGTTCTAGCTTCTAGTTTGTTGGACCATATTCAGTTCACTCTCTTCTGCAGAAATTCTAAAATTTCTTTTTGGTTAGACCCTTACTAATCTCTTTCGAATACGAATCAATTTGCTGCAGTTTGTTTGATAACGTGAAAGATAAATTACGGGATTTAAACTAAATGCCAACATTTCCAACAAAACCCAGTAATATGTGAAATCTGCAAACGTTGCGTTGCACCTCAACACATCAAGCGTGTTAAATAGTCTTCTGATTTTGTTTAATTGTAGAAGAATGACGTAGGGCAGGATTGCAACAATAAGAAGTCCTGAAATCCAAAAAACGGTTTTTGTCAATTTTTTTTCCTTTTCGAATTGAAGTTTTAGGCGAGTCTCATTAAGAGAATGACCTTGGCGATCCCTTGTTGAATATTGACGAAACGATCTGAACACCATGAAATATAAAATGATTGTTGATAAGATGAGCACTTCAAAAACTATAGTGATAATGAACGAGACAATATTCCAATCAATATAGAATCTTGTTGAACAGAAAATTATTGATATCAACCATGTGGTAGCTGATAACATTTTCAACAAGTTGAAATTGTTTTTCATAACTGAGTGTGTCCATAAAGCGTGTGCTACTGCGATGTATCGCTGTACAGCAATAGCAAAAATTGTTAAAAATGAAATAAACACAAACATCCACGATAATGTTTCCAAGATGACTGAATGTTTGGAAGAAATACTTCGACGAAATATCCATAAAAATGAGATTATCGATGTACATAGATCTGCAACGGCCAAATTACGAACGAAAGCTGAACAACTGTCGGGAATACGTAGCCCAAGAAGCAGAAAACCATTTAAGAGAACACCAAGTGATGAAATTATTATAAGACATATACTTTGTGCATCCAGCGATTTTACATTGAACTGCATCAGTTGGAGCGTCCCGTTTTTCAGGTTGTTGCACATTTCCCAAACTTCTAATTATAACTACGGAGAAGAATGTGGCCAATTTAGTAATGGATAAATTTCTTACATCTTATTACTTATATGTGATTTAGTGTCCAGAGTATAATTGTTTAGTGAACATTCAGTTAAATTTAGTGCATAGCAGGGTCACGTATGCTACATGTAGTCTCTTCTATTTGTAGCTGTTGGAGGTCAAACTACACCGCTAGACAATAAGCTCTTTATCATTTTTGGTCATCGGCTATCTGTGTTTATAATATTATAATGCTGAGAAGTAAACAGCGAAACATTAATCGATTACTTTTAAATGTATGTTTTATGCGTACTATATTATCGATGGATAGATTATAAAGCATACATATAGATTGCAGAAAGTAAAATATTATTTTTTTCATCCAGCAGATCCTTAATACTAGTTCAGATCGATTTGCAGTCACAATGTTGCAACGCATCGAATCTGAAATATCAAAAATTTGCGACGTAATGTACAACATCAAGTAGTGTAAGTTTTTCATTTATACAAACCTGTGAGGACTTTCTGTAGCAAATTCCACGTTTTAAAGAATTTGCATGCATAGTTCTTCGTCAATAATAACTTATTTTCTACTTTTTGCTGCAGCCGAGCATCTGAATCAACCATAACTCTAACACAAAAGAGTTTGCATTTTTTAATTAAAAGATGCTTTGATGATAGAGACAATAACTTAACTGCAAACTGAACCAGCTGAATTCACAAAAAGTGACAGTTTTGATTAGCAAGTAACATCTAAAATGTAAAGTTTGTTCTAATTAAGGAAAGAAATCGTACCGGTATTATTCATACGTCTTTTTCGATATATATATTTTGAAACTTGATAATAATAATACTAATGAGCATTTTCATTTTAAGTCCGAAAATAGTATTAATTTTAGAATTTATGAAAAGCAATAAGTCTATGCAGTATTACAAAAGATATAGATAGCAACCTTTCTTGTGGATCTTACGGTTATATTAATAATGGTAATAGAACGAATAGGAGTGCAATTAATGCCAAAAACATACGACTGATACGAGTGATTACAAAATCAACCGGCCGCGCAGCGGGGGGTTGATTTGTTAATCACGAGTATATATGATTCGGCATTAATTGCACGACTTGATTCGTTCTTTTACTTATTAATTATATATCTTCCGTGATCAATTTGGTCAGAAAAAATATAATTTGAAAGGTCAAAATTTTCAAAATCTGCAAAATTCATCCATTTTGAAAAGTCTTACAGCAAAAAAGAAAGCAAATTCATATTTTGTATCCTAAATGCTGATTGGCTAGTTGTAAATACTAGAGTGATTTTCATTCGCTGTGGGCAATGGTGCGATTACAGCTCACAGAGGGTGCGATTATGCTCAAATCGCACCCCCGTAAACCAATGAAATTTCATTATTCGTCACTAGCTAATTACAAAAGATATATAATTAATAATGTTATAGTTAATCTACAGTCTTATAGTTGCTAAGCAGGAACTTGTTTCTGTGTCTGCATTGACAATAGTTCATGTCTAGAGCTCAATGAGCTTACGCGAAAAGCGCTTTTTCTTGGGTTTCACTCGGACATTTTGCAGTAAATCTGAGCGGAGGTCAATCCAACATGCATTGATGATTATACTGTACTGGAGAGAACAAATCTCACGAAATTACACATACTTGCTGCCAAACCAAGCTCAACACATAAAGTGAAAAATTGCTTCCCTGCAATGACTGCGTATCTATTTGGAGTTGACTCCCAGCGAAATTTATGACGTCACGTGAAACCCAAGAATTGTTTGTATGTAATATACCTGTATGTATCAAAATTTACTGTAGCCAGTAAGACCTTTTTGAATGCGATGCAAGTTATTTTATCGATCTAGTTTTCTGCAATATTAAATCAACCATCGATAGCTTTTTTGAGACACTCGGTATACATGTTCATTTATTTTTGAAACCTGTATTCGAAGTCTAGAAAAATAAACTGATAAAGGGGCAACATGAAAGCTAGGAGGTACCTACATGTTGTAGCCGGGGAAAATGGGATTCTACCACTGTCACTTCTGGATTCCTTGCATTCCATTGAAACTGGGATTCATCGTTGAATAGAATGAGATATAAAAATTGGAGCAAGATGGCCATTGGGACGATGGGATTTGTGCACTGCGAAAATGAGATTTTATAGCAAAAGTTAGATTTGGGCTTGGACTGAATACGACTAGACCCTCGGGGTTTTGCGAAAGTGTGGCCCATGGCCCGATTTACGGCTCAGTTATCATGTATTGTTTGCCTCATTCTTTCAAAGTACAGAAACCTCCTATCAAAATATATACATTGATAGGGCTTTTTTAAAACGAAGCAAACCATAAATTATAACTGAACTGTAAATCGGGCTGCGTGCCTGGCCGTGTGCCGCAGGCCGTGGACCGCATTTTAGCAATTGCAAAAATCCGACCTCTCGGCGTTCAGGCCAGTGTAGTCGACCGTATTCAGGATATATTTTTCTTTCTTTTCGTAAAATTTTGGCAATTTTGACATAAATCTAGTAAAAAAGTTTTTAAGTAATTTCTTTGCTAAAATTTTGCAAAATTCAAGTATTTGGCAAGTATTTTAGTATAATTTGTAAACACCTAATTTCTAGCATTCCCTAATATGCAATTATTTGATGAGGCCAAGCATGATATCAAGGATAATTCAGACCATATGTTCAGACCGAGTAATTGTTATCTGCCGGAGCGAAGCTGAGGTGGATAACAATAACGATGTCAACGCGCGGGGCCTTGGCACCACACATTCGTCAAGTCATCAGCGTCCAACAATTTTTTTTTTATCCAAAAAAAAGTATTGGACGCTGGGACGTAGCACATGATGATTGCTTGGGATATTGAGAATTATCCGCGGGTTGTTGTTGTTTGAATGTATAATAATGTCATTTAGTATAAATTTCCAAGTGACTATTGATTTTCCTACATTCTAATTGGTCTATGGTCTATATTCACTGTCTGTGAAGTGATAGTCACTGCCTTTATTGCTCATTTATGTAAACACTAAAACAAAAAAAAATTAGAATGTTCAGATAAACAAACAAACAAACATTACTACTGGTATTCGGGGGGGGGGGCAAATATTTGAAACGATGTGTAATTTGATGGGCTTATAGGGGAGGGCTTATATTCGGGGCTTATATTCAGGGGGCTTCAAGTGTTGTCGTCACGAAAATATTTTGTACACTGTCACTTAAATTGGGTAAGACTTGCTACCAATCCCAGTTGGCTCGATAGCTCAATTGGAGGAGCGGCGGTCTAGAAACCCGAAGATGCGACTTCGTATTCCGCTCGGGCAACGATTTTTCGCTGTTCTATGCAGTGTTAGATTAATATGAATCTAGTTTTATAATCGGAGGTTTACGGTATATTTGACAGAGTAATCACACACAGAGTAATCATATTCACTGCAAGTGCTTGTCTGGTACGCCTGCGTTGTTACGTCAGCGGTTTAGCAGAAAACATTTATACTTCATAAAAGCTCTTCAAGAAGTAAAAGCTATGAATTTCGGGCAACTGTGGACAAACATCCCTGACCTGATCACACTACTTTTGCTTTTGGCCCCTCTATATTTCAAGTCTAGCTCTATATTTCAAGTCAAGCTCTATATTTCAAGTCAAGTCAAAATTTTAGCATGAAAGCTGTCTTCTCACTCTTCTGCATTTGCATTTCACGCAAGAGAAAACCACTCACAGTCGCTAGTTCAATCATTATTCACCCTGTGAAAATATTTCGTTTTATGACCGATTTCCGATGATATGATTGATTTTATCAACTGTGATTTTATACATAATTTACTGTATGCAGACAACATTTATAAAGCGAAAGCCGAAAGGAAATTGAAATACATGAAGGCAATATATCTCGGTGTATCTACCGTCTGCGTGTAAACGTCCGCACGACACAGATGACTGAGATCAGTTGCTCGGAAGTCGGAACAGTATTTTAATATAATAGTTTAATTCAAATTTCAAACAGCTCTACTCTGGCCACCCACGTCCGACCACGCTTTTAGAAATTTGATACGGAAGAACTCTTCTTGACTGGACAACTTTAATTCGTCAAAGTCATGGGGGATAGTACACAAGACTGTTATGAATTTAATGCTTCAGATATGTGTACCAAAGCTTTTGAAAAAATGGAAGAATGTTTTTCTTCTGATGAACTTTGTGATGTGACTCTTGTTGTGGGCGAGCGAAAGATCCATGCTCATCGAATAATACTAGCATCTGTAAGTCCTTACTTTAAGGCAATGTTTACCATTAAAATGTCGGAATCAAGTCAAGATGTTATCACCATTAAAGACGTTGAAGAAGACATTTTCCTGTTATTGATTAAATTTATGTATTCCCATCGAATATTGATTCGTGTTGATAACGTTCAAAGCATACTCCAATGCGCTAATATCCTTCAACTTGACTCAGTAGTCAGTGCTTGTTGCGACTTCATCTACTGTCATTTGAGCATCTCAAACTGTTTAAGTGTAAGAGATTTTGTAGAATCCCATGGCTGTGTAAAATTGGTTCGAAAGGTGGATGCATTCATCAAGCTACATTATCTAGAAGTTACACAATCTCAAGAATTTCTTGATATAAGTGTTGATCACTTGAAGCAACTATTATCAGGATCTAATTTGAACGTTCCTAGAGAGGAAGATGCTTTTGAAAGTGTAATGAGATGGATTAATCATTCCAGTGCAAAACGCCAGCACCATATTGGTCTGCTCATGCCTTATGTCCGTCTGCCAATGTTACCAGTTTCATATCTAATATCAATAGTTGAAAAAGAAACATTTGTTTCAAAGAATTTGGTATGTAGAGATCTTATTGATGAAGCAAAGAATTTCCGTCTTTGTCCTGACGAAGTTCCTTTATCAGCACGAATATTTCCACGAAGGTCTTATTCTGGCATGTTGTTTTCTATTGGTGGTCGTGGTAAAGGTGGCGATCCATTTAGTAAGATGGAGATTTACAACTGGCTTGAAAACTGCTGGACGCCTGGACCTCGAATGTTGATGCCTAGACGACATGTTGCAGCCGCTGAGATTGATGGTGTCATCTATGCTGTTGGTGGTCATAATGGAAGTGAGCACTTGAATACAGTTGAAAGTTTTGATTCGTCAAGAGGTTCGTGGGAGATGTGCAAACCAATGAGTATTTGTCGTCGTGGAATGTCTGTTGGTATTTTGAATGGTATGCTATATGCTGTGGGAGGTCTTGATGAAAATACCTGTTTTAATCGTGTGGAAAGGTTTGTGTAATATTCATTATTTATTAATGATGAGGGGGGGGTAGTAAATTTTTACCAAAAATGATGAGCATACAATACCAGTAATAAATGATATTCTCATTGTCATAATGAGACAAATGTGCGATTGGATGATAAAAACCACTCAGCAAGGAAATACCATTACATTATGTGATCAGCAAAAAGTATGTAATTGATTAGTGGGCTTGATGCATAGATAGCTTGAGTTGCAGGCCCTTATTAGCAGGCCCGTATGGGCTCCAATGAATGAAAGTATATAACATGAAGATAGACCCGAGGTTCTTAGGATGAGAGATATTTAAAATGTTAAACTGTTGTAAATTGAATGAAGATGAGATTTACCGGTACATTGAAAAAAATTCAGTGGCACCAAAAATTGACAGGTAGATAGTGAATAATAACCAGAAATCTATGTGGCCTGATGATTTAATGCTTATTGCAATCAGTTGCGTATGCATTACTAATTATACAATTTCAACAACTTCAGCTGTGATAACAAATAAAAAGAATTTTTTTACAAAACCTGTAACTTCATAAATAGTTATGGATTAATTAAATTACAAAATGATGTGTTTGGCACGTATTTTGCACATATCAGTAACAACTCATGAGTCATGACATATGTGTTAGATATTCTGATGACAAATCTGACGACAGCCTTCAATACTTAGTTTACTTTTTACTGTGTTTTGACTTATGACATCTCACTCAAATTTGGGATATGATGATGTAATTGGCATCACCTGTCTATAGTGCATTTTAAATGCATTGTCTTCAAGCTGTTAGTGTATTGGTATGATTGTCTAAAAAAATTATGCTATCCTGCATTATAAGCCTATAATACATGGTTCCATAGTTCATGATTATGAAATTTCACAATTATTGAGGAAACATTGGTTAAATTATTGATATCTGCAGTGATTTTAGAATTGATACCGGTATGCATACAATATTGTTGCCAATGAACGAAATCATACTCAAACCGTAGAGATTTTTCAGTAATTATATTTGAAATTGGACATTATTTATCATATCATATCATATCATTCTGAAAGTGATTAAATACAATTAAACTACATTAATATTTCATTGGATTACATGGTGTAAATGATTCAAAAACTTGCATTAATCAATGATTTACGATACCTGAAGAGTGGATCTCTACAGCCTGAAACTATCTCTGTTCGAGTTTTATCTAACGTCTGAGTATGGGGCGCCAAATGTGACATAAAGATTAGTAACATTATGTAAAGCACCAAATATATTTTTAAAGTCTCAACAATTTATATAAGGTGAAAGTATTATATGTAAAGTCAATTTGATTTATATAAAGCAAAAACAACATAAATATATAACGTTGTATATAAGTAACATATATGGAATGAATGATAAAAATATATAAAGTCATGGGCACTAACGGTCTGACCAATTTCCCGCGCGCGCTAACATGCATTATTCATCATGGCGGCGGAACAAAACAATACGGATCTGAGAACTGTTGCTGAAAATCTCGTAAGTCATCCTGCTTTTAGAATAATTGTCTCTGATGCAGTTCAGCAATCAAGCAGTGGACAAAATGTAAATGCGACTACCAACGTGTTACCGTCGACTACCAAGGTGTTACCGTCGCCAGATGCGAGTAGGGCAACATTCTCTTCGCCACAACACGAACTGCAATCCTTGTTCGGAACTGGAGGACGAGGTCGCGGAGGAGGTACTGTTGCTTCGTTTGTCCCAATTCTTGGTTCAAGCCGCTTTAGTGCACGTAGTGCTCGATCACGCGTAAGCAGTAAACCCAAACGAAAAAAGTATAGCCGAGAAGTTGTGCTTCTTTCAAGATCAAATAGCAAATCTGTTGTAAGGGGAAGCAATAAGGCAGAGCTAATGCGCAAAGTTCAAGTTATTCAGTGCTTTGAATTGAATGAATGCATAAATTACTCGTATAAATAAATAATGGTAATTGCACTGAGTGGAGTGCAATTTGGTCTGAAATCAAACGCGTGATTACAAAATCGCACGACCGCGAAGCGGGAGTGCGATTTGTAATCACAAGTTTGATTTCAGACCAAAATTGCACTACACTCAGTGCAATTTCCACTTTATTACATTCATTTTGAAATCTAAAACAAGACACACCTCCCGCCTTCCTTCCGGTTCTTCTTCGGCGCGGTAGCATAGCAACAAGCGAACAAAATCGAAGGACATATTTGTACAGGTATTGAACAAATGGAGAAGATAATGAACTTGTTTGTGCATAAAATCTTGGCCGAAGGAATAGCAAGGTTAGTTTGAACATTCTATCAGCTTTATTCGCGATTTAACAGGATTCAACAACGGATTTTTGAGCTAAAACATATTAAATTTATCTGGACTTACTTGTCGCTGCCATATTGCATTTCGAGCTTGTACTAGTTATTCAATGTTATTCACAAAGGTTTTATTTCTGTAATGTGTAGCATCGTTTGATTTGTTTGGCAACTTAGCTAGTGTTTTATCTGTTTTTCAGTGCTTGTGTACTACCCTTTGACTGCCTGAGAAAATAGTATAGGTGATATGAAATTTGTTTGTTTTGCTCTTTTGTCACCGTGATCAGATGTTTTTAAAATTTATTTGGTAAATTGAATGCATGCAGTTTGATTTGTTTTGTTGGCTAGACCCGGCAGCCATATGCAATTGGGACCAAAAAAGATTCGATTAATGAGCAGTTCTTTAATCGCACCCAAAATGATGCGATTTGGGGATTAATCGCACTATTTTTGACCAATCAGAATGCTGGAAATAATATTGATTTCAAAATGAATGTAATAAACAGAATAAAATAATCATTGTCTTAGCTACTACGTCCGAAACAATATAATTTTTAGCATCACAAGTTGTTTGTCTTTGGAAGCTGGAAATGAGTCTCTCCATAACAACACTGGAAAGTCAGTTTTAATATCTAAATTTAAAGACAACACAACAAAAAACTAAAACAAACCACCTTTTAAAAACTACATGCTGCCAATGGGCTAATAATACCACCTATTGACCTCGGTTTGACCTCGTGTTTGCCTGAAATGCAACAATATATGTAATTATGTATGGCATACCTATTTTATGTCTATTTTATTACATAATATAGAGGGCAAAATTACTAATTAAGCATGATTAGCTAATGAGGAAGACATTTTTTCTTAATTCAGGGCAAACATTACTTGATCTTGATCGGCTGATTTTCGATTAGGACAAAATATCAAAAGTATACAGGATGGGAGTATTTGATCAATAAAGTTGATTACATAAAATAAATATATTACTTATTTGACTTTTCTAGTTTTTAACTGACCGTCTACTCGTCCAGCAATTTGTGATTAAAATGTCAAATTATTTTTTTATTGATGTATGTAGACAATGTACAAACATGACAAATCTAAACTTGAAAATTTAATTTATAGTCAAAGTGAAGGGCGCATTTGCAGCAAATTATATGAACAAGTAATAATCCCATTAGCTCTTGGTTAAATTAAGGTTTAGTCATGTCACTTAATAATAATAGTCTATCAAAAAAACTCAAAACAAAACGTCTGAGTTTACATAGTCTTAAAGAATACTACAGTTTACAATTATTTACATCAATTAATGGTTCTCATAGAATGTATAATTGATATAAAATTAAAAAGACATTGATTTATGAACACGATTTTAAACCTCTCAGTTTTTATAATCGTAATTCAAAGTCATGACCTCTGTGTCTTAATGGACGATTTAACTTATTTGGTAGTAGACTATGCAGTGCATTTGTATGATCATTCGTAATTCTAAGCCACAATTTTTTGTCTCGACTGCAAAGATGAAAAGGGAGACAATAAGGCTATTAAAGAGGAGGTCCAATTGCTCCATAGTGATCCTATCCCATTTTCCTGGTATTTCTTCCATCGTAACACCTAATAATTTGAGCTATTCATTCCGTTTTATTGAAGGAATATATTCAGGAAGAGGGGTAGTCACTTTTGCACGTACTATCATTTCATAGGTTTTCTCCATATTTAGAGGCATTCTATTCTCGTTGGACCATATTTTCATATTTTCCACTTCATCACCGATTGAATCCTTGCAAGCATAAACTGGCGCCATTAGGCATTACTGCAACATCATCAGCAAATTTAGATAAATCAGTCAATGGATTCACTGCCTTGATATCATTAACCATTACAGTAAACATTATGGGACCAAATACAGTTCCCTGGGGCACGCCTCGATTAATATTCAGGAAATTAGTAGTAACACCGTCAACTTTAACTCTCTGGCTCAGGTTGGTCAGGAAATAAATCAGCCGGTTCATAATATATGGGTTGATTGGTATTTTCTTGATTTTTTTAAACAGGATATCAAATGCTTTACTGAAGTCAACAGTGATGACTGATTTTGCACCTTCCTCAAGACTTTTTAGCCACATGTGTTGATATTTTATAAGGGCCATAGTAGAATTATGCCTTTTTTACGTGCAAATTGATCGTCTCCAATGTAATTATACAAAATATAGCCAATTTCACTTCTGTACACATATTTTTCAAAGAGACGCATAAAGATATCTGTTGATGAGATAGGTCTAAGCTGCGAACAAGAACTGATTGAATTTTAGGGAAGGAATGACATCTGCTCTTTTCCAAACATTCGGGATCTTCCCACTCTTTAGGGAAGTGTTAAAAATTCTCATCATAACAAGAGCCAGTATTTCTGCGTATGTCTTCCAAAACCAATACGGAATGTCATCTGGTCCAGATGTTGTACATTTCAGTTTCCGCAGAACGTTATACACCATGTCTATATTATAATGAAAGCGAGGGGATTCTAGTATCTCTAGGGATTAATGTCACTAAGTTCCATTTACTCCATTTACTATAGCAATTTATATGTTGTAGTTTGGTAAATAATTTTTCAAGATTAGGCATGGGCATCCAACCAAATTTTTCGACTATGATATAATATTTTCATCATCAAATATGTTTGAGCAAGCATGGTCATACGTTAAGCACATAAATTTCTCCAGTGAAAACAAATAGTGGAAAAGAAAAGCATTTAAACGTATAATGAAAGACGCCTTTGAAATTTGTGTTAATTGAAGCAAAGATAAATTGATTAACAGAGTTTATTATTTACTGTAACTATATATATGTGGTAGGTATGATCCTAAGGTTGATCAATGGACAGAGGTGGCAAGTATGAGAGAAGAGAGAGGTGGTGTTGCAGCTGTTGGTTTTGATAGTTTCCTTTATGCTGTTGGGGGAAACAGTGGTGGCTGTTCACTCTCTTCAGTTGAGAAATATGATCCACACCGAAATACTTGGGTAGATGTTGCTTCGATGAATGAAGAAAGAGCAGGTATGTTTGATCATGTAGACATGTTGTTTGAGAGAGTTTAAGAGAAATTGTAACTTTGAATGATCATTTTTATATAAACAATGTTAATCAATTTATGGACGAAGTTAAGCAAAATATCATGATTTGTTGCCAAATAATTGATGTGCGAGCCATCAACAAATCACGATATTTTGCCCAAAAATATCTTGCACGGACTTGCTCAGTCCAGAAATTGATTAATATTGTTTGTATAAAAAACAAAATGATCACCCAAATATTACAATTTCTATCAAACTCTCTCAATATTTTATTATTCTCTTACATAATTTCCTATAAGATTTTATAACTAGGAACATCAAGCTTTTCACTCAAACCATATGCACAAACCTTTTGAATGTTACTACACAGCAAAAAATGAACAACCTGTTCTGGCTTGATGAAAACAGCCATGAACAATGTTTTGCTGCCCACATTGTTCAAGGTTGTCAACAATATTGTTCAACATTGTTACACCTGATTCCATGCTAATTCAGGCTCAACAATACTGAACAATATTGTTGACAACCTTGAACAATGTGGGCAGCAAAATATTGTTCATGGCTGTTTTCATCAGGCCAGAACAGTGTAATGCGTATGCTCAGAGTCTCTGGCTCAGAGTGTTATTTGTAGCTCAGCCATGTTTTTAACAAATGCGCATGCTCAGAGTGTTATTTGTACCCAGTTATTTGTTATTTGCAGGTAAATTGAACAATCAGAATTAAGAATGCAGCATATAAAGAAAATGATAAAAACAATTGACCTGCAAGCCAGTACAACTTACATTATTATACAAAACATCATACCGTTTGCCAGAAGAATAGTATGTCCAAAGTACGTCTATTTTCTTTCAGAAATGTCAATTTTATCTTGGTAGAACCCGAAATATTACGGTTCGACATTGGATAATTTCCAGAGCCGGAGGCCTACAATTATTGATGATGATTTTTTCTCAACTCTTTCCGACAATTTTTACATCTCTATATGATTCCCACTCGAATTAAGACACATTTACCCTTTAGAAAAATTCGTTGTCTCGAGCGGGATTTGACGATTGAGCTATACAAAGCCCAATTTAAGTACACAAAGTATATTTTCGAGTCGACTTATGACACTAGTTTTTCATATCTGTTAGGATAGTTTTTTGAGACAAAACAATCGTATACATTTTAATGGTATGGCTTGACAACACCCTGAAAATGAAAATTTCAGAATTGAACACGTACTTCACAAAAATATTTGTGTGAGAAATTTTTCGGATGCCTTACCAACCCACGTCTGAATTTCACGGTCTAAATCTAATAGGAATGAGTCATGTGTATATGAATGTTTTGACGATCAACAGAGGAAAGGAAATAACCGTCAGTTGTCATTTTGTTTTCAATTAAAACGTTAAATACAGTAGTTGCGTATCCAATCATTGCTTATAACAACACTAAAAATGATTTATGCTGTTATTTTAGGCCTTGGAGTAGCCGTGTTAGGCAACAATATATACGCAGTTGGTGGTTTTGATGACTCTCTTCCCCTGCAGTCAGCAGAAAGATATAATACACAGACAAATACGTGGAGTGTTATATCCAACATGAATTGTTGTCGAGGTGGAGTTGGTGTTTGTACCATGGGTAGAATGGTATGGGCTGTTGGTGGGCATGATGGTAGCAATTACTTGAATACCGTTGAGTTTTACGACATACAGACCGATACTTGGCAGTCCGTTGCTTCCATGGAAGTTGGCCGTGCTGGTGCTGGTGTTGTCGCATGCAAATGTAACATTGAAAAGTTTGGCAAAACATACGGTATGACAGAAACAGCCATGGTGTAATGTAAAATATAGTCAGTTTGCCTGAGAGGAAACCTTTAGATCTCATGAATATAAGTCATGAATAAAAACATACATATAATTCTGTACTGACACATGTTTAAGATACTTTACAGTACGTTGTATTCAGGCATGCCAGTGTAAATGCAATGTACTGTGAAATATGTTTGTACTTCTTTCACCCAGTCAAGCGGTTATATATCAAGCTTTTGAATAGAGAAAAAAATCTCTAACCTGATATATCGTAAATATTAGAATTTATTATATGTTGAATATTGTAATGTTTTATGAATATTACATAAAGTAGGCTCACAAAAAGTAATTATTAGGTGCTCTCGGGCATTTATAGAGTGTAGTATTTAACATAAATATACAAGTTTCTCTTGGTATTTATGAAATATGATGTTCTGTTAATTAACAATAATAATTGCTGATGTTTTTTTGAATGACAAAAATGGTTGTTTTGTTATGTTGAATAGCATGCTGTTAGTTTGAAGAATTTTCATTTGAGTCTTAGTGTCATGCATCTTTCAATTTTCCACGCAACTTTATTAAAATCAATGTTCGCTCCTCATTCGACGTGCGTTGCCTGAACAGATGAGGCGCGTGATTTGGTAATGCTATGCAAGTACTTCCGACTTCATAGCTCGTAAAAACATCCAATTTCTAAGAAATTAGTTACAAAGACAAGTTTATGCATAGGATGACAAATGTTGTTTGGTGCCACTACCCGAGTTGGTACGATTGACCTGATTCTCCATTAGATCTTATTCGTTATCTGAACTTCACAATTATAGGCATAATCAATTGCAGTGACAGTGAGTGTAATGCGTGCGTTTCTTTACATTGCGTCGGCAGATTACCCAAATACTGTGGAAAGCTAAATGTTTTACTCTTTGTTACTTTTAATCAGAGCTTATAGCTTATTTATTTATGATGTAGCAACTCTTGTTTGGGTATTGAGCGACGGCTGTTGTGAAAGGAACCCGAACAAAACGTAAATAAATGTGTGCAATGCACTGTGGTTAATCATGCCTCTTAAAATATTTTTGGTTTAAAAAGGCGAACAATGCTCCATAAGAGCATAACTCGCGTACTGAATACATGCACAGTAGGGCCACTCAGTAGTACAACACGGCGCCTATTATTATGCAGTTTGCTGGCTGCCACCAGCCAGTTAAGCGTTCTTATTGGCCAGAATGCAATTGACTGGCTGGCGTAATGATCTGGTGAGATGCGCAATGCGATATCCGTGGACACACAAACTTCAGTTGAGTGGTGTTACAGTCCATTCCCTGTACTAGAGAAATTCAGATTTGACTTCCTCTACCGCTAACTTTCTCGATTTTTAAACAATTTGATTGGTTAATCGGGTAGGTCCGGCATATCTGATTGGCTGAAAGGTATATTAAGGTAGCGGTTGAGGTATTGGAAGCCAAATCTGAACCTCTCTACTGTGACACGGGGTATGCCTATTTATTGGGAATTTTGGGTAAATTCCATAAAAAGGAATGATTTAGTTGGCAAATTGAAAAACCACAAACCGTCTTGGCATGCCTGGTTAATATACAACTTGATTTTATGCCCCGTAATAAAAAAAATTTACAAGAGTAGTTACTTTGACCACAAACACATGACATGTTCTTTTTCTCCTATTAATTAAACAAGAACATTTCAAAGGCTTGGACTTTTGATTTCATGCTTTTTTTATTTTTTGCAAACCGAAGAAAAAGGAACTGTTATGGAAAGAATGTTTTGCGTGTTTCTACTTTCTAACTACAGGGTGTATAAATCTGAATACTGGACAAATCTGAAATCGCTATCCACTTCGCGAAACGCCTCAATGTACGAATGCTTTTATTGTGTCTTTTACAACAAGTTAAATACGGCTCGCGCTCGAAACATTAATGCGTAAAAGTAATTTTGACTTGGTAGGTGGGAAACATGTCGGGTGTTGTATTGCTGTTCGAAATATCAGAAAATTTGCTTGAGTGCAAGCCGTTCAAAACACCGCGCAAAGCTCCATATTTTGAGCAAAATCGGCTTGGCGCATGCTTAATCTATGCATTTATCTAATTTGCATACAACTCCCAAGAGACGTTTAATTAACTATTAGATTACGAGCTCGAGATTTCTATGCTGTGATAGTTGATGAGGGCAAAGCCCGAATCAACTATCACCGCATAGAGAGCGAGTAATCTAATTGTTTTAGTAGAATCAGAGGTCAAACATGGAATATTTAACAAAAAATTTGATTTTTAAGCAATTTTTTTAAAAGAAATCTCTATAGGAAGATTATTGTTTCGCTACTCGCTATCTATCGAGGAATAGATAGCGAGTAGGGTAACCAATCAAATTACAGCATTTGGAATAGTATGATTCTACTAAGTAAAGGACTTAAACTCGAGCAAATCTCTTGAAAGTTTGAACAGCAATAAAACGCTTAACAAATTTTATACCTAATAAGTTCCTTGTACCATTGCATGGTGAATATCAAATTAAAATATAATTTCGTGGAAACACCACGTAAGGTTAGTATCGCAGAGCCTTCGATCTGTAAGCTCGAAAGCTAATAGGACTGATGAAGATCCGAGCTTACGGATCGAAAGCTCTGCGATGGTAAACTTACGTGGTGTTTCCACAAAATTATATTTCAAATTTTATACCTGCCAACTCAAAATTACTTTCAAGCTTTCAAATTTCGTGCGCAAGCCATTCTCGATGTGTTCGAATAAACGCACCCCCCTCCACCCCCCTCTGGGCTGTTTTTAATTTAAATTTCAGATTTTTTTGCTCAATCAACAAGATATAGTACCCAAGCAATCTATATTTATATTAAACTTCATATTTCAAGCCGCTTCGCGACGTTGAGAGCGATTTCAAATTTGTTCAGTTTTATTATACACCCTGAACAACTCAAGAAAAATAAAAAAGTGCCGAAGCCTTTTGAAATGCTACCAGTGTGTACCATATGTAACAACTACAAAGCTAGCAGATATGATTTATACCACTGAGGATTTTTAGTATAATTATAAATTTCCTGAGGGACTATTCGCCCACTGTCTCTGAAGTGATAGTCACTGGTGAAAACAATTAGTCGCCTCAGGCTCAGTTATTACAAGCCTATATTCACTTCGCTTTGGCGATTAATTGTTGAATATTAGCATTGTGTATAATTAATGTTTACCTTCGTTCTCAGCCATAACGTTTATTCTTTCAAAAATCCGAAAGAATTGAGCAAGTCATTGCACAATGAAAGTCGAAGAAGGAGGAAAAATGATTCTTTCCAATAGTCAATGAATTCGACAGCATATTGCTGGAGTTCACCAACGTTTTGCTTGATCAGTTCGAATGCAGCCGCTCTTTGTGAATTCACTCCAGAGAAAATCTCACTAGTCATTGCGTCTGCCACAAGGTGAATGTCTGGAATCCAATTGCAATTTCGCAACACTTTACATGGATTGACCTGAAACTGAGAAAAAAGATCGGGGCGTATCGCAGATACGACACGTGCGCCTTGTTGAAGTATTTGCTGGGTAATATCTCGTTCCGTTGTGTACAAAATATACTGTAATTCTCGGGTGAGTGCATCGCACCAGCTCTCCAGAAGAGGTGCCATACTCAGGGTGTCAAGAAAACGTGGTGCTGCGTGTTGACGACTTTCATTCGCACGAAATATTGGGAAACTGCCACCCCCGCGAAGATTAAATCTTTCAAGTAAAACAGCTTTTGCAAACACATCTTTTTGCTCTATTCGCTCGAACTGACCTCGACAATTAGACAGTTTATCAAGAGCATCAGCTATACATTCCCACATTTCATCTTTGCAATTTTTGATGTGAAAACATTCTGCTTCAGAGAACTTGAAAACTGCTGCAAAAGCATCAACAAACTTTCGAGCTTTCTCTGCTTTCATTTTCCCAACGTGGTACTTGTCATCGCACAGTTCACATGCTTTGGTTATCAATTGAGAAGAGGCCATGCGAAATATACGAAGAGCATCATCCACACGTTTTATTTTACGATAGAGAAGACCAAGAAACAACGCGGCCAAGATAATACCTTGAGCCAAAATCGAAGCCCAAATTTCTTGTCCTTGAGGGCATCGAAAGCGCTTAAAAAGTTCCAGAATTTTCTCAAATTGTTCGATCGTTTCTTCGTTGTCGTCAACACCTTTCACCAATAGAATGTAAGTATGGTAGAGTATGCGCATGTAGTCACCATTTCCAATGTAATGTCTCGCTTTGCGCATGGCAATTTCAGTGCTTGTATTATCGTACCTCTTGAGCATTGCATGACAGCTTCCGGACATAAACAGGATTGAGATTTCGAAGAGACTTACTACACTTACTTTCGACTGCATCATTGATTCATGCAACACTTGAGCAGCATTGAATTCGTCCAAAGCTTCACTGTAACTTCTCTGACGAAATTTTAGGAAGCCTGAAATCAACATAGTGTAGGCGAACACAATTACTGGCGTTGTAGAATCGGGAGCAAACTCGACTGAATCAATAGCTTCGGTGACTGCGTTCAAAAATCTTTGTATGTTACTGATATTATCTTGATGAAAGGACGCCACAGCAGCAATCAAACAGGCAAAGATCCTCCATTCACTGGTCTTTCCCTCTTCAATGGACGCCAGAATTTTCTCACAATACTGCGAGGTGTAATCAGGATGAAGACAGGACAAAAACGCCAGGCATAGTCGCTTTAAATCTTCATCTTTGGCACTTTGATAGGCTTGCGAAAATTTTTCAATCATAAGAGTGAAAAATTGATACGAGGTGAAAGAGAGAGCAACAGCAGAATTTAGGTGGGAATACTCGTAAAACTTCTCACACGGCGAGAATCGGATGGTATCACATTCGTTCGCTTGAAGCTTCGACAGGGTTTTCTTTACAGCTTTTTGAAATGGAAACACTGTATAGAAAAAACGAACACACAAATCTCTAACCAGTTCAAGGTTAATGTCCATTGACTGATCCAAGAAGGAAAATATTTCATCTTGTCGACCATTTCGTAAGTAAGCCATCAACCGAATTTCGTTTACAATGCTGACAACGACAGACAAATTGCGATGAGCATCGGTGGAAATAACACAATCTTCAAGCAAGCGATCTAAGATATTCCATGAAGAATTGTCTATCACAGTGGGATAATGAAATTTACCAATGTTGGTTATTACCATACCAATAATACGGTAAAGTTTCTTTTTGATAGACGATATTAGGCCGATGTCATTAGACGTTAACGATAATTGGAATTGATCAAGAGCATTTTGAAGACAAAAGGTGGCTGATGACTGACGAAGATTGCGTTCAGCATCATTGTCGGAGATCTCAGGTATAGCAGACAGAACAATTTAAGAGCATCATAAAGATCTACTAGTTCTTGATTGTTGCCATAAAGAAAGGAAACATTGCTCAGAACGGTGGATAAATCGTGATTATCTTTTACTTTAGAACGATCGCCTCTCAAAGCTGAAACATAAAGTTCAGCTAGTTCAGTTGGTGTTTTTATAAGATCTTTATTTTGATCTCTTCCTTGTACTAGGCGACCGAGAGGTGTTTTGCAAGCACTGCTCATTCGAGCATCCACAGAAAAACCACGCATTTCGTTATCATAGAACTGGGTTTTTTTTCCAAGAAATGGCCATACTGACGCATCAAATCCACATTCTTTACTTGCACAGGAAGTACTTGAACACTGATATCTTTCCAAGGAACTTATTAACTTATTTTCGTCGTTCAAGGAAGGGATGCACATTGATGGTAAAATTGTTTCTTGTAAATTCAACACCTTGTAATTAAAATATTCCACTAGTTTAACAAAGTGCTTTTTATCGGATGTGTCATTCTTGCCTTCCTCGATCAATAGGGCGAATTCCAGATCGCTGAACGGCGTTGCCTCTCCTCTTGCAAATGATCCGAAACCAATAAAAGCATAGCTGACGTCTTCGGGAGGCCGTCCGAGAACTTGTACACATTCGTCTAATAACTGGGCGACTGCGTCTTTCATAAACTCCCGGATTTCAGCGAAAAGTTCTCTGACTTCTTTTGCTCGTCTCGCTTCGCTCACAGCTTCCGTATCGTGTAATGGAGAAGTAAACACGTTATAATTATTCTGAATCGACTTCAGTTTTTGAGTACATTGCTCTCGGAATCCTTTCAGCTCACTCTTGCGGTTTCTATCAATGTCGTATAGAAATTCATTGCAGTCTATGGTCTGACCACAGTATGAAATAATGTCTTGCTCAATTTGACGCAGCTTTGTTTTCAACTCGTTCTTCTTTGTAGTATCATTGTAACGAATCAAACTAGAGTTGTAAAGAGCAGTAGCAAGAATACACTGTTCCAAGCTAGCAGATAGTATGTTGGATTCTTCCTCGAGACTTGCGCGAGCGTGGTAAACATCACCAAGCTTTTCTAATGCGATTGCTTCGTCCTCTTTATTCTCATCTTCATGAGCTATCTTCAAAGCTTTCGTAATTTCTAGCTCACGATGCCAGCTGGTAACTGAGTGGCAATCTCCTTTTTTTAGTTGAGCTCTAAATGAAGCTTTTCTCAACAATGACATTTTAAAAGACCCTTAAACGAGTAGCTGAGAAACGCTTTTAAAGCGCTTTGAGGCGACTTGAACTCCGCCAGTTTACCAAGAAATAACTCCTACGCAACAGCGGGGGTTCGATGACGAGATCCGATTGCAATGTCACAATATTTTTGTACAGTGTGCTTGTATCCACAAACATTTTGTTACAGATTCGAAAGATTACATATCCATATGCATTATTTTCAGGCAGTTCAGAAGTACGTGCAATCGTGCATGTGAAAACAGTACAAATAAATAAATTACCAAGAACCCGGCGTGGGCGCTAATGATAAACTACAGCATTATTTCCGGTTAGAGTTCGGTTGAATTTAAAACAGTTGGAAAACCGGGAATTGGGCAAGCCGGGAATACCTATACCAAATCGCTGTGCGGATTTCGCCTTTTAAAGGTAAGCCCAAGCAATCTTTAAAACAACGAATCCGATTCAACACTAGGGTATGTCGCGTCAATTTAAAATACGGCTCTTGTCACACTAAAAAATAGAGATGCCGTATAGATTTGCTACAAATTAATAAATTATGTAAAGTTTAATTTCCCGGATATTTTGACAATATTACCATGATTCAATTCTGGGAAGAAGTGCCGCATGTTTATGTTCTATCATACACATCATATCAAACACATTTATACATATTTATAAATTAAACTTATATTCGAATAAACTTATATTTATAAATGTATTTCATGAAGTCAAATAAACGTATCAAATAACGCATTTTTACCAGTTACTGAATTTTGTTCGCCTACTTTTAAAATTGCCTGTACCAACCTTTAAAAGAGGGAATCTGCCCAGCTGGCCAACTTCCATATTTCAAATTTGGCATTGGTATTCCGGGATTTCACGATTGCCGGAATCCGAAATTCTCTGATTCCCAATTCCTGGAATCCCTGATTTCTGGATTATTCGATTCCTGGGTTCCCATTCCCGATAATTTTTCGTTTGTTCATCGCTAGTTCGCCACATTTTCATTATGAAGTCTTAAAGTGTTTGACTTACTGTTATAAACAGTATTAACAATATTGGGGCGTACGTTGAAATAGATGTCCTAGAAGACATTTTAAGTCGACAACAGTCGCCTTGATAAATACATATACGACGACAGTGAGAGCCGGTCGAGGCAAAGCATAACGCGATTTTAAACGCACTTTCTTTAGAGTTTCTGAGTTTTTCGCTATCCATGTTTATAAAGTAAAATTCACTTTTAGCCACCACGCAATCCGAGATAAACTTTTGGCAAATCAATTATTCTTCTTCGAGGGAAGACCTTTCCCTGGGAAGTTACCAGGCAGCGGATTGGTCAATTCGTAATCAATATCATTTCGTATGGCTCGTGATTAATTAACGAAACAAAAGAAATGGAATGTTGTTCTCGAGTAAGGAAAAAAACACTATAGTCTGCGTAGGAGGCAAGCATGCACTGTATCCAGAGGAATCTACAATGCTATATTATAATTAAGAATTTTTGCATGAGGCTGAGCAGGATACTCAGAATTATTCAGACCGAGATCAGATAACGCCTACTGAGGTCTGAATAAATCTGAATAATTCTGATATCCTGCGAAAGCCGAATTCAATAATTCTTTTATTATTCATTTCTCAAGAAAAATCGGCGATGTGAATGCAAATCAAAACAGACAAAAACCTCAAAGACAAATTTCTTACACTAAATATAACGGCACTTTTGAAATTTATGCGAGATCCCGCTGAAAAATACGCGGGCACGGTACGGACATGACCGAATACGATATTTATTTGTCAAGGTCAAAATTTGACCTTGAATACGAAATTTATTTTGTCTGCGCCGAAATACGCATAAATATCTGTCGGCTCTTAGCTAATGACAATACAGGAATATAGTACATAATAAATAGAGGATATTACACGGTGTCGCGAAGATATCAATGTTAATTATTTTTCAGTGGTGAAAACAATATTTCACGAACGAACACAGCGAGTGAGAAGTCGGAACAAGCGAACAGAGAACATATAAATTCCACGTGAAAAACATGCGCGTTTTTCACGCGTAATAAATTTTTTTATTTTTCGCACATCTTCACTGGTGAAAATATGGAAATGGAGTGTTTCAGTTTACGGTAAAATACCCGTAACTATATAATAAATCATAATAAATAGCCTGTGCGCAGTCCCAGTCCCCCAAAGGAAGTACAGACCATAGAGATTATAGTCTCTATGGTACAGACTGAGCAACTTCGAACGGTTGCTATGCAGCCGCTCGAATGACAAATTCCAAACATGGCGGTGTAAAAGGCACGCTTCAAATTGGGTTGGGATAAAACTCTGAAACTGAAATGAGGATATTTTCAGTGTTTTATCCCTATTTCAGTGTTTTATCCCTATCTTAGTGTTTTATCTCCCTTTCAACGTTTTATCTCCATTTCTGCGTTTTATCCCCATTTCAGCGTTTTATCCCCATTTCAGCGCTTTATCCCCATTTTAACGTTTTATCTCCATTTCAGTTTCCGTTTTCAGTTTCCATTTCCGCCATTCAGTTTCCGCGTTTTATCTCAACCCTTTTTTGCGTGTGTGGTATATCAGAACTGTAAAGTCTAAAGTCTTTTTGTCGCAGCAAACTCAAGTTAATTAGTTGTACATGTTTTAGTATACGCCCAACTTAGTCTTCTACTTCGTAACCTCATACGACCGTAGCTTCGATTGTGGCAGTAATATATATAAATATATATATATATATATATATATATATATATATATATATATATATATATATATATATATATATATATATATATATATATATATATATATATATATATATATATATATATATAAATTTAAAATCAGAAATTAAAACCTAACGTTCTTCATTAAAAAGTACTACAGTTCTGTTTCGAGAGGTTTGAGGTCCTCTCTCTTCAGGTACATTATATGATTAAACTAAAACTATCCCTTTTATACCGATCATTCGTAATGTCACTTAACCGTTTTTAATTAAAAATCTATTTGCATGCCTACATGCACTAGCCAGTTCGTTTCTTTTGTTTAAGGAACAAGTTTCCGGTTTGCAAATTATAACATACTTTTCCATTATGCATAAATTACACTTCTTCCCCATGTTTGAGTAAGTCTTTGCACGGCCCATTATCTTCCAGCATACGGTGTATTTGATGTTTTTGTCCTTTAGGGACCAGATATGCTTGCTTAACTCCGCGTATTGTAACATACATATCATGTTTCCCTAGATCATAATATCAGACGCGATCATCACCTGACGAGTGTGGCAAGCATTGCTTGTCATACGAAACAGATTTGTTGTGAATAAAACTTTATGAAGTAACCAAAGTCTATTTCATTGTCTATATATATATATATATATATAGACAATTGCATAATGTTAATATTCATGAAGTCGATACAAGCTTGAACTATCCGTTCGTAGTGCACGTTAATGGTCCGTTATCTTCTGTAAAGCTTTATAACAAGTTTTATTAAGTTTAGCAGAAATACCATTTATGTAATAATCGAAAAAATTAGAAATTTAACTGGCGACCACGAAAGACATAGTGAATTTGCATAATTGGAAGGCGTCTCAAATCGATAGCTTTTACTAAATTTGTCATAGCACATACGTTACTGGGAGTAAAAATACGAATTACGGCTTGTTCGAAAGAGAAAAGAACGTGGTTTAAAACAAGTCCAAAACTGTGCTATAAGCTTCAGTAATTTCGAAATAATTTGACACAAAAGATGGACTCCGTTTTTTTTGATACACCCTGTATATATATATATATATATATATATATATATATATATATATATATATATATATATATATATATATATATATATATATATATATATATATATATATATATATATGATTATAAATAAAGTTGAATCTGGTTTAAAAATCTTTATTAAAATTTTTTTTAAAAAGGACTAAATTTTCGGTGGCTAACTGCCGCCTTCTTCACGGAGTACTTACAAAACATGATAGCGTAACAGCTTAAATATTGTTCATTCTATCACATGATTCTACTAATAGTTAAAAAGTCCGGGTGTTCATTTACCGACCTGTTGTCCATTATTGAATGCAATGATTCAAAAAATGTTCTTTTGTCTAAATTGTCTATATTCTTCTCTAAAATATTAACATTATTCATGGCTGCATGCTCCGATATTCCTTTGACATATGGAATGCAAGTAAAGCCTCTGGTCGTTTCGCTGTCATTGTGTGGTGGTATGTTTCTTGGACGGCACGTATCGCTAATAAACTTTTTAAGTAAAGTTTTTACCACGTTGCGTTCACTTTGAATCGGGTTGTGAGAGTGAAATGACAGGTACTTGTTTGTATGTGTGCTCTTTCGGTGTACGTCTCTATATCGCCATTATCTGTAAACGTAATGTTGGTGTCGAGGAATGAAATGGTCTGCCCTTGGTCTGAGGTCGACGGCATTTCAATGGTGAATTGAATGTTCGTATTGATGGAATTTAAGTGAGAATGGAATTTTTGCACATCTTGTTTTCGTAAACACGAATTTGAGTCATCGACATAGCGTCGCCACCATCGAACTGGACATGGCGAGGAGTCGAGGGCAATAGACTCGATCTCTTGCATAACAATTTCTGCTATCACAGCGCTGACGGGTGACTCCATGACGCATTCCGAGATTTGATGAAAATATGTATCTTCAAATTTGAAATAACTATTATGCAATACAAACTCTAATAACTCGACAACCTGTTTATCTTGTAAATTAGTATAACTCCTCTATACATCATTTTCACTAAGTTTGCGTTTCACCACATTTAGAGCCAGGGGAACAGGGATGGATGTAGAGATACGACATCGAAAGAAACAATGATCTCATCGTGCTCGAGTTTTTGAGAACACAAGTCCACCACGACCCAAAGTAATGTAGAAGTATAACAGTAAAAAAGTGTAATAATATTTTAAATCGGGGAATGCCCCTTCTTCGAGGATGAATATACAAGAATCAATGGCCTAAGGTTCCTTATATATCAATTACTAACATAATTACCATACATATTAATCAAAATCCCCTACAATGATAACCCAAGGGGATTAAATGTAAGGGTTTTGATTAATGTGCATGGTAATCATGTTAGTAATTGAAATATAAGGGACCTTAGGCCATTGATTCTTGTATTTTCAATCCTCGAAAAAGAGGCATGCTCCGAAATAGACCACAGGGTGAAATTCCTATCTTTCAGTTTCGTTCCTATAAAACGAAACTTTCTGAACTTCTGAAATATGTAAGGTTATAGTATTATTAATATAAAATCAAATACTTGTTTTAAAAATTTCTTTGAAAAATGTTAAAACATTAGGGTTTTCTCCAATTTTCCTACTAACACTACTATATATCATTTAAAAAATGTAAAATTTTGGATTCAGTTATAACAAAAATAACCTGCGTCATTAGAAAGTTTACAAAAAACTACATACAGAAAATTAAAATGGTTACAATGATTTTAAGTTTTTTAAAAGTTTTGAGCTGTTGAAACGTGTTTTTTGCTTAGTACCCAGTCTTTTTAGCGGGACTTTGGCATATCTCTAACATTTGGAGCAACAATAACTCAATAATCATATTAAAAATCAGGGTAACTATTTAAATGTCCTATAAGTAGTTTTTTGTAACTTTTCTAATGATGTTGGTCATTTTTGTTTCAAACAAGTTTAAAATTTTGCACTTTTAAGCTGTAATAAGGTTTTAAAGGAAAATCGAAAAAAAACAATGAATTTGACTGTTTTGCAAAGGATTTCTTGGTACAACTTTGTGTATTTCTTCTTGATATACGTTTTACCACCAAATGACAGAGTTTTATGTAGTTTCGTGATTACGGAACGAGTTCCTACTTCTAGGCCATTGATAAATCTCACCCTGTGGTCTAAAACGTTGGAATGTGAATATAATAAAATTTTTTTGAATTTACAAAGTTTAGTTTGTGATCTATTTATATTGATAATGCTATTAAACTTATTTGGGGAGGGGTTTGTGATATCAGTATATATATATTTAAAAAGTAGGCAAGCGTTGTGTAGATGTGGTTTGCCTGTACTTAGTATGGCAGTGGCAATTGTTACAACAAATTGCCTTAAAATGAATTTGAAGAACACTGATCGCATGTTACCAAACATTGAGCATTGAAATTTTGGACCTTCCTTAAAACTTTACGAAGTTATATTGATTACTATTTACTGCCACAATCGAAGCTACGGTCGTATAAGGTTACGAAATACTGACAAGACTAAGTTGAGCGTATACTAAAACAACTAATTAACTTGAGTTCGATGTGACAAAAAGACTTACAGTTCAGATATACCACACGCGCAGATGTGCCATAGAAAATTGTAAATTTGTGTTGATCCATGATGGCGCGTCAAATGCAGATATCAATATTTAATTTTTGTTGATCCTAAGTTTTCCGGGCACTCCGGTTTCAAGCAGAGGGTTTCAAGGAAAGTTGACGGGGTAAGTTAGGTAATACGGGCCCATGCACATTAATTGGCCCGCGCTGTTGAGGTGGTGGTCCTGCCCTTGTGGCGAGGCTTAATTAATATTAGATAAAACCTTGTTCATATATAAACATCGCAAAAAAAGAAAGTTCACCCCTAAATACATCAGAATAAATTCTAAACAAATGAATCGCTGTTAATCAAACCTAGAACTACTTGGACCTATGGTAGGTTTAGTCGGAGAGGCAGAGGTACAAAAATATATGTTTACTTACCATACCAAGGGACAATTTCATTTTATGTTTATATTGTACCTTTAGGTCTAATAAATATATTTCTGCATGTTGAACGCGATAAAATTTCTTGTGGGCTCCAGCCAACACGTCTGTCCCGAAATTTTCTATAAAACTATATAATTGTCAAGAAAGGCGAAATTTCAGATTTATTTCTGGGAAAAACCACTTTATCAAAAAGGTAATAAAAAATTACATATAACACATTATTATGGTTACTTTTATTTTTCACATTTTTGTTGAGTTATGAGCTTTGAAAACTTATTTTCCGACTAGTGCCCAGGAAATTAGCGCCATTTTAGGACACTTTCTCATTTTGAAGCAGCAATAACTCAAAAACGGCTTGAAAAACAAGGGTGCCCGTAATGATGTCTTATATGTTGTTTTTTATCAGTTTTCTTATGATACAAGTTATTTTTCAAATGAACGAATTTGAAAGTTCACCATTTTGACCACATAATAGTTTTATAATAAAACTAAAGAAAAACGTGTTGACCGAAGCCCACAAGATAAATCGGGCCAAACAACATTCAGAATTGTGATATTAGGCATCCAACGGACAATTTAAGAGCAAAATTGACTTGTCCCTCGAGAAGGTAGGTAAAATTACCTCTGAATCCCTGACTAGTTGCTTAATGGTGTGTGAAGAATTGGGTCACACATGCGTGCAATAATGAGTTAAACGCCATTGAATACAAAAATACCCGATTTCAAAATTAACATGCTGAATATGCTAGTGTGATCCGTCTCATTCACCATCATTGGTAAATATAAAATCGTAGGGCAATCGTGTAAAGCCGTTTAAATCATGCCTAGAATAGGTCCAATTAGTTCTAGATTTGATTAACAGCGATTTATATGCTTAGAGTGTATTCTGATGTTTGTTGGGGGGAACTTTCTTTTTGTGCGGTGTTTACTTTGATTAACTGCCTGTTAAAATTATTTTTCAAGATATAAATTCCGACCAGGATCTGACAATCCATACCTTCTGTTGATGTTTCTCAAGACTCTTACATGGAAGAGATGGAAGAAGTGTGAGTATTTGAGCGGATTACCCAGACAAAGACGCCCCAAGACTTGTTGCAAGTTACCAGCTGGTTGAAAATTTTAACAAGTTGCACAAACTTGTCGCTTGCACAAACTTGTCAGTTTCAGCAGGCCTGTGCATAACAAGATTTGGCAATCAACATGCGACAAGCCTGCTGGCAACTTGCAACAGAATTGTCATCAACTAGCTGTCACAAGCCATACGAACGCATCCTGATCCATATTGGCTTGTTTGCAACTTTCGCGTTTTTGTTATCTTAAGCGCTCATTAATGGTAAGACTTTGCATGAGACTCCTAATAGAGTGTGTCTTACTGAGAAGTCGTTATCTTAACACAGTCAATTTCTCAAAATTATCTTGAATTCCCTAAAATCGTACCCCTTCTCGATTTTTTAGGGTGACACAGACAGGATTGACAGAGAATGTAACTCGTGTTCAGACTAACGGCGATACCAACGTCTCACAGAGAGTAAAACAATCTGCAGCTTAGAACATTTTAACAGTGACTGATTGAATATTCCGTGACTTGAGTGTTCAAATCTCAAATGCCATGCTCCAACCTATACTAACATGTTTTGTGAGTGGTTCGTTACAACAATAATAGCTGAACTTTGAGAACCATGTAAGACTGCTATATTTTATGACACTAGCAGTCTTGCTTCATATTAGTTCTTTTTTCTGTGTCGTTTACGCCGAATTAGAAATTTCCATTGATAAATAACTGTTGCCGACTGACTATTGCATTGTTCACTAGATTTATCTATATTATACGGTAAAGTTTTTTACTAATTGGCAGTAATTGCACAGCAACACGAATCGAATCTGAAACCATTGCAGGATAGCAACTTTGTTGGAATTGGAAATAAATATCAATTTAAACTTCGAAAATATATCAATATTGCAAAAGAGCCTGCTAAGAGCCTCTTCGCCTGCCGAAAAGAAAAGTGGGCTCAACGCGGTCTACTGCTCCGTTCACTAGCGCTCTGAAGGTTATATGCCATTGTACAGGGCTAAAGATTTCTGAAACCATGAGTTAAACTGTAAGGTATCTTTGGTACTAATGTGGATTAGATTAATGTAAACAGATTACTGCCTCTTAGCTGGAAAAACCTCTCGCTCCCATATAACTTGGCAAAGGATTTCGCTATTACCCTATAATACTTGTAGCTCCGACACTTCGTCAGGTTGTGATAATTCGAATGCCATCCATTTTAATATCCGTATTCCGTGATTCCATGGCGCTGAAATGATTTTGCCATTATTTCAGGTGGTACATTACATATCAAACGGATTATACGGTTTTTAACCAGCAGAGATTAGTCTTGAGAAGAAAAAATGTTTTAAAAGTGATAAACGTTGAGCCTTCTCTCATGTGAAACATTGGGTTTCGGTGGGGTGCGGTCATAGGGTGGCTCATGCCTCTAGAAGTATACCCCTAAAGCCGTGTGTAATCATGTTTCGAATTGTTTAGCTATGTTTAACAATCTTTTATGGCAAGACCTTTGCAAGAAAGAAAGTCGAAGTTTGCAGGATTAATAACTGTTGTTTTTTTTACTTTCCGTGGGCCGTTTTCTTCTTGATTGAGCTTGATTTATATGCCATTATGTTCAGTGTCCTTGATATAGGAGTCAATTCTATATGGCCTTGGGTTTAATTCCCAAACACTGAATGGCAGTCTATAGTTCTTTCAAGTAACGAGATAACATTGCCACTAGATGGTACTGGGTTATCCATAACTTTGCCTAAACGACAGACAAACACATAGTATATTCTATAAGCCTTGATTCAGAACGCCGCGACTGAGTTTGTCAACGACAAAGCTTGACCTTCACCGTTTGCATATAACCGTGCATTTTATATATCACAAGTATACTAAGTGCCTCGCAGTTGTCTGAAAAGCTGTTAAGGCTTACAGCATACACTGTGTTTGTCAAATTGGTTACAGGCGTGACATAGTGTCGATTAGGCAGTGATAAATGATAAAGCAGTGCCATCCGTGTTGTAATTACTCTGTTAGCTCTTCTAAGTTACCTCTACGATTCAGTTTGTATAAAGTATGAACATTGTGCTTCTCTGTCGTTGTTTAGCGTGTTGAGAAGATGGTTACAATACTGGCGTGACATAGCGCAAAGTGCCATCCTGTTGCAATGTTATCTCATTAGTTGAAAGACTGCCATTCAGTGTTTGGGAATTAAACCCACGGCCATATATAAATGACTCCTATATCAAGGACACTGAACGTAATGGCAATATCAAATATCAAGCTCGACCACGCAGGAAACGGCCCACGGAAAGTCAACAATGACAACAGTTATTAATTTTGCGCTTTTTCCCGACTTTCCTTCTTGCAAAGACTTCGCCATTAATATCGTTAAACATAGCTAAACAACTTAAAACACCACCAGAAAGCGTTGATTTAGTTAGCGTTTTCGTCTTCATTCCCGAAAGAAAACGCTTGTTTTAAGGCTTTAAAGTGTTTGCGCCACTTTGCCATCCATGCTGGTACCGTAAGCTTTGGGAAGACGTCCCCCATATATATTTGGCAAAGTGTAGTACAGTGGTTTAGTGGTGCATTGGAGTCTTCTTGTCGTTATTTCTTGGCGTTATTTCTCGTCGAAGACAACTTGTCTTCTCGAACGAAGGGAAATAACGGCGAGAAGTCTTCAATACACCAACCCTACAGGTTTGGTCGCCAACAGTCAAGAGAAAGAAATTTGCTTAAATATTAGTTAAAAACACTAGGCAAATAACGTTTGCCTCCTTGGCCTCGCGGTACTGCCTAGTGTTTTCCTGCACTCCACGCACAGCTTTGATTTCAGTTTTGGGTGGATCGGGGACCGATCAAGTCCAACCTTAGTTGAGCTTCAACGGTTCCCGATCCGCCCAAAATCAAAGTCAAACGATGCGTGCAATTCGGAACACAATTAGTTACCTTTACCTCTCGGCCACGGAGGGAAAGATGTTTGCCAATGAAATCACGAACGGGTCTTTGCTTGCTCATCTGCATGCAAATAATTTTTTTTGCAAAAACGTCCCTTACAGGCGTTTTTTGGGCGAATTAACTAAGTAAACTAAAAGTAAAGAAGTAGAAGAAAGACCTGAGTTAAAAATAATGACAAAAACACCCCATTCGGATGATAAAAACTTATTTTCACCTTCGTACATAGATGATCAAACATTATACATACGGGTATTTTCTGGCATACAATGGTCATGTGACGTCATTTGCTGCTAGTTCTTCTAACACGAAGCTTCGTTGAAAATCTCTCCTCTTGCACCAAATATTTAGACACCAAAAGTCTTCAAAGTTCCACAGAAATGGTGCAGGATTCCACAAAAATGGCGACGAACAGACAAAGAAGACATCTTGGGCAAATTTGAACTAAAATATCGAAGAAACGGGGGGAAAATTAAGAACAAACATATGTCGTCGTCGAGAAAATTCAAAATCAAAATGGCGTCAGTCTTCTTCTCCGAACTAAAGATGCAACTAAAATTACTTCAGTGTAGCTGGACATCAACAATATTGAATTTTTATTACACATGTAAGTATTCTCTAACTAATTTGCGTATGTATTAGTTGTTAAATGTTCTCTTGTTTGGCGAAAATTCGGTTGCTCACCAGGTCGAAATTTTATTTTATAAATTTCATAAATTTCCTGGTATATAAGATTGCGCTTCTATTTCTCTCTCCAGCTAAGCCGTCAGGGAACTGTTCGAAATGGAACAACGATGACTTGATTAAAACAGGACCTTTTCAAGGTAAAATAATTTTTGTCTTAATTCTGGGTCATTTACCTCCACAACTGATTCAGGCTAAAATGTTCAGGCATCAATTTTGTTTGAGGTTTTTATTCCTAACCGGCATATTTTGTTTTACATTTTAGATATTCCAGAGATATTGGAGACTACCACGTGACAAATTCGATGCAAAAAGTCGCACCAAATACAATGACGTTCAAGAGAATTTAGTGGTAAGAAAACAAAATATTACAATACACTTACTATCATTGTAAATTCTCTCTATTCTAGCCCCTATCCGTTAAACTTCTTTCCGCTCAAGACCACACCCACTGTATGGGGATTAATAGAGCATTTATGATTATTATTATTATGATGTATCGAGCGTTGTATATGGATAGTTTCTTGATTATTTTTTTATAAACATTATTTTAACTTACTTTTCCTCTTCTTTCGTTGTTATTTTTCTTCAAAACCTCTTCTGTCCACTGATACACTGCAGTCTATACAAGAAACAGAAAATCCAGATTTCAAGTTTAAATTCAAAGGGAATTCCGAGTTAGGGTCAAGTGAGAACTCGTTATGCGCGAATATTGTTAACACATAGTTTTAATTCCTTCTGCTTCATTCCAATTCTATCCTTTACTTCCTTCCTCCTTCGTGGTTACTGGAATTATCCATTCAGTTTGACAATATTTATATGATAACTACAGAGAAACACTCATTTCAAACACAAATATTCATTTATTTTAACGTCACCTCATCGTCATCTAGCTATAGCAGCCTTGGCTAGTTACTCGAGTTCCGTTGATTACCAATATTTCACAATTCTAACTACCCTCTCAACATTCCCTAACCGGTGTACCGTAGCCGAGTGAACCTACGACTGTCGACAGAGCGTTGACTAACTCCTCGCATAAGTGCCACGAATCTGAAGTGGGGATTGATCTCACGATCTCAGAGGCGGCAGGTGCTTGCTTTGACGATTGCGCCACTTGTTGATTACTGCGTAGGATCAAACAATCCTGGACGAGAAATTTAACTTCTATCGCGTTGTATTGTGTTTCACTGTAATTTCTTTATAAAACAATTACGAAACAGTTTTCTGCCAGGAAAGCGTTATTCATGTATTTGGGATTGGGATTGCCCACGCGCTTGGATGTCGTTATTCTGAACAGAAAACCATTTGATCTTAAGGTATAAAAAATGTAACCCAAATTGCGGGCATTACTAGGCGTTCGTTTCCTAAAGTCCGCTGTCAAATACCTTTTTCAATTTTTTTACATATATCCTGTGTTTAAATAAATTCTATAAACAAAATTTATACTCTTCGAAGACAAACTAGTCAACATTCAACTGTTTATTCCAAAATTTTCTTCCAGTTTTTGCTTCAAAACAAAAAACAAAGAATGAAATCCGTCGTAAGCTCATTCCAATTCCGCTATTTTGTTTTGCGCTTTTTTTGTCATGCCTAGATTTTGTCCCGGTATCTCGAAGTGTTGTCCATCGATTATCCTCTGTGATATGCCACACCTACTATATAATTACTTAATCCTCCTCAATGCTTGTTAACGTAGTTTTCTTTGCTTATCCTGGAACGAGTTTTTTAAACATTGTAATTATATATTTTATAAAAGGACGTCAAGCGAAAGAGCAAATACACCAGTCAATTCATTGAACAAGATGGGAAGAACAAATATTGATCTAAGACGTGAATCACTACACGTGTCCATCAGAAATTGTCAAGATGATAATACCATCGCAATGTACGGTTTGTCAAAGTGATTTACAATCATATTTCCGCAGTTTTGTTTTCAACAATCTAAAATATTGTTTTGTAACATTACGAATTTTCTCCTTATTTTATGATGGTTGACTGGATATGACAGAGCTTGTTAACCAACTGGACCGGCGTGATGTTCTTTGAAGAGAGAATGCCAAGCAAATGAAACCATGAACAGCATATGATGAAACTAGACCAATCGAAGCAACGACAATCCAAGGATAGAGTGAATGTAAGTGTTACATTTTGCTAGCCTCGTACCCAGGCGCTTTTTAGTCCAATTAAAATGTCATGAGTTAATCCAGTGTCATACAGGAAAATCAGTTACACCATAATTCCTCGAGTGGTTATATCTTGCAGAAATCAAATTACTTAATTATTATGTGCGCTTTTACTTTGCACTAAGAGACGCCTGGGTACGAGGCTTGCTGCTTTCAGTTCTTTGCTTCGTAAACCTATCGCAAATTTGCAGTCAAAGGGATATGGCAATAGGCATAAAAATCTCGAACTAATGTTTCCAGCGTTGGTAGTACAATCAAAGGCACACAAAATGCTCGGTTCTTTGATTATCTGATATAAACAGAAGTCAGTAGTCACCACTATGTTTGTCTCATTTTCAAATAATTTAATTTGACTTATCAACAGGAATTTTAAATTTTTGATAACGTGCTTAGGTTCTGAAATAATGAAAGGCAAAGACACTAGTCATCCGCCATCATGGATATTCGAACAGGGTAAAAAAGCAATCAGCAAACATGTTAAACATCTATATTTGTATATATATAATTCTTTCTTAAATTGCGAATGGTCAAATAAAATTTCATTAAATTTAACTCATTGACGGTAAGTTTAGGATAAAACAAGATAAAACATTTGTAAGGGTAAAACAAGGTCGCGGACGGTGTGTTTCTCTTTCAATATTTTAGAAACTAAGCAGTGTTGTAGTCCAGTAACTACAAGTCTCGTGCATTTGAGTCCGAACTTAAGGCCTGCATTATCTGGTATAGTATTCATTTTCAAGTCAAGTATAAACTAGGCTACGTGCACACGATGTCGTTTCTGAGCGTTTTCATTCCGAATTATTTCAAAAAGCTCCCGACTTGTTGAAATAATTTAATGAAAACCAACATAAACTTCGTCTAAGGACAAAAACTAAAAACTTCATACAACGAGAACAATTATAGTTCATCTCGTTTTCACTTTGACTGCTGTGAAAACGTCCGGAAACGTTACCTCGTGTGCACGTAGTCTAAGTACGGTATTCCATCCTAGACACCCACACATACCCACAAGTGACGCTCTACAATACACGCTGTTGACTAAGGGCACGGCTATTTGAACCAAGGTTCATTTCCTAAAGCGTTTTCGCCGTAGACATTCGAAAACGGAGACTACTAAAATTCTCGTACTCTTTATATTTATTAGAAAATTCCTTCAAAACTGTATTTGCTAAAAGTTTAATTCATTTTTTCCAAGAAAAGGAATTTTCCTTCACTACATTGTACTACAAGTGCGAGTTCTTTAATAGAGACCTTTAGCTGGCGTTTACGGCAAACGGCAAACCTGAGACACGTCCATTGAGATAGAAATAAAACTAGTGACCGTGAAATGTTTTACCTATACGAACTATTAATAAGAATAAATACACTGCACATAGATAGATCGTTCGATCACAGACACTTGCTGACTGACGTCAATTATTTTCCTGCTTACATGGCTTCACGTTTGAATTGTGGCGTTTCATGTTTGAATTCTACAATTGAACTGCTAGACATGCCCATAGCGGCTCACTACAAACGTGAAACGTCAACTCGAACGTCAAGCGATTGAGGCCCTGAACTGTTTTCCGTCGGTGGTCATACAAGTACATCGTAGATCAGTATTTTCGATTTATTGAATACATCGTTTAGTTTGAGCACTTCACGGTTCATGATTTTGTTTTTATATTAATGAACACGCTTGACGTTTGCCGTTTGCCGTAAACGCCAAACTAAAGGTCTCTAATATTATCGAGTCAACTCCGATTTGTTAAAAGTAAGCATACTACGAATATTATTAAATATTACATCTCTCTTGCACGGTTTTTTGTCACTTATTTCCTAAAATATTTTGTGAATAAATTGAGCTACCCTCCATCAAAAAACTCATTAATTAACGTTGATTTTGGTGACGTCACAACCAGAGCTAGCCAAGTAAAACTACTATTAAACAACAATAAGTAGATTTCTCAAATGTTGCCAATAAACTAGTCACGAACCCCTTTTTGTCGCGTAAAATATCACACTACCTTCATCATAAAGCTAAAATCAAGGCCTGTTTGAAAACTTTATTTGGAAATGATTGAGTCATAGCGAAAAGTTAACATCAATACTTCAGAAAACTGTTGCCGTGAAATTTTGTTACATCTCGTTTGCTGCAAAAATCAGTCCCATTTAGAACTTCGTATTTCTTTTTTGCCATAAAGTGGTTTACAATTTAATTGCAATAAACTAATTATTTTCGAAAGGTGATGGGGTGTGAAAAAACGCAAGAGAAAAACACCGGAATAAACGATGCTGGATGAGATAGACCCACATATCAACAACAATCCGCAAGACAGAGAAGACACGACCTTGTAATACAAAGTAGTGGTAATTTACAAGTTAGTGGAAACAAGATACTAATTATTTAGAGATCAAAGAGGATTCAAGTAAAATTGAATGTTTCTCGTCGAACAAAATCATTGTTTCTCGTTGTGAAAGATTGAATCAACACTGTAAAAATAAATCGCACGAAATATTCGAAGTCTTGAAGTAATGACACTTTTCTTTTGTTTCATATTTGAGTTCAAAACTGTAAAAAAATAACATTTGGATTGTGGTTATTTCTAAAAGTAAAACGAAATAATGCATGTCACTTGATATGTAAGATTGAACACAAAAATCTGTTTCAACAGTGTGTTTCAAGAAATAATACTATGTTGGTTTAATGATACTATGTTTGCATTAACATATAATTTTTAAAAAAAATAGGTAATTCCAGGGGAATATACTGTTTCTAATCCATATTTTTTTGCCTATTTTTAAATCCCAAGGGAATAGAGCAAGCTTTGTTTTTATGGTGATATGTCGATTCATGGTAAAGACGTGACTGTATAATGAGAATCCTCTTTGATTATAAGTATAATAAGTATCTTGGTTCCTTGGGGTTTGTTTTGGCAAGCATAAACAATGGAACAATAAATCCATTGTTTGTGTGCACAAAAGCAAATCACGGAAGTGGTTTGAGAGCAGCTGCGACGTACCATGCAAATGAAGGCGTTTCGGTTAAACAAGTATGAGAACAGCGGTAAAGCTTTAAAATGTTCCGATCATTAATTTGTACTATATACAGTAATAGCTATAGGGAGATTAAATTGCATGGTAACTACGGTGCATGATTTAAATCTCTAAGCCAGCCTTGAAGGAAAAAAGATTTAAACTCTGCATCCTCATGCTTATTTGACCCAGCCTTAGACTTTGGTAAGTATCAGATTTATATTTACTTCGGATCAGTTTAACATAACGAAAAGCCCATGCCCTTTCAGCTAAGGTTTTACGTTTGAAAACTCAATCAAATACTCAGTCTAAGTGGGTTTAAGTAGCTAGAGATAACGTAATTTATCTTTTTATTTTGCTTTTTTTGTTTATAACGTAATTTATTAGCTAAATGTATGGACTGCGAGGGTGTGAGCCGTGTGTAAGTTGCATGGGGTTAGACTTATCAAAGGAATTTAAAATTTTTGAAAGTATGCTTGAAAACCAAAATCTACCATCACTTTTCACAAACGGTTTGGAGAAAGTTCTCAACATCAACTAAATTAGTCTAGTATTATTATTCAAACTAGTATTGTGTGCCGTGGTAAGATATTAGGGACAAAAATTCGGGTCAAGTTTTGTATACTTTGCAAGGTAATTTTAAGTACAAAGTCAGCTCACCTGTTTTTATATTCGAGCTTTGATATTTTTATATTCGACGTTTTGGCCCAAAACATCAAATTCGACATTTTGCCCTAAAACATCAAAAGCAGGCATACTTTACTAAAATTTTAATTCCTTTAATTTTCGGATTTGGTTGGTAGTCGGGGTGGTGGTGGTGCATGTGGGTTTATCAGCTGTGAGTGACTGTGCGATGATGAGGAAAGTGAAGGTAACGAAAGGAATGCAGGAGCTTAGGACCGAGGAAGACAGCTTAGATATGAGGCAGGTAGGCAGTTGGTAAAATCAGAGGGGGGCACTTGTCATTTTCGCTTTGGGAATCAAATTTGCATGCTAAGTATTTTGAAGTCACTAACGGTTAGTTGTTTTAATTTGTTAGGTATGCGCGGCTGCTCTCTAGGGAAGATCAACTTAGCAATTTGTGTTAGCATTTGCAAGATTGGTCTTCTCTTGGCCTCGCTACCCCGGCTAGCTGTCTGAGTGCTACTTTCACCGTACATAAGTAGAGGTACTTGTACTAAATGTATAGGTACTTCTACGTAGGTGGAAGTAGCACTTGGAGAGCTGGCCGGGGTAGAGGGGATTTTTTTTATTTAATTTCTCAATTCCCATGGGAATTGAATTTTTAATTAAAAGAGGACACATGTAAACTTTGTAAACAATTTATTGAAAAGAATTTGTAAAGAGTACAATTTGAATAACAATAAAAGACTTTAACTACCGCACCTGGTACGAATTTAAATAACAATAGAAGAAAACAGAGCATGGCAATACGCATTGCGTTTAACACCACTTGTGTGAACACAAGTGAAAAGGCAATGTTAAATGGAAATTGG
The DNA here is from genome assembly GCA_963855995.1 of Muricea muricata. NCBI lineage: Eukaryota > Metazoa > Cnidaria > Anthozoa > Malacalcyonacea > Plexauridae > Muricea > Muricea muricata. Next base: position 4,474,191 of record OY979718.1, read on the forward strand.
TCTTTTCAAGGTCAATGTTCATACTCCAAGATAAATTACTTACAAAACAACTAGTAATACATTCATTTTGCGACTTTGACAGAGAAATGCAAAACGTAACACTAAGTTGTTTCATAATAATATTAAGAAATATATGGCTTACAGATTTAAAGGACTAAATAAAAATGCTATTTGTTTTGGTTAAAAATAGGAAATTAGAGTCCTTTATACAAATCACAAATGGTCTTTTTTCATAAAATTGATGGTATGTTTACTCAAGTATTGAAAGCAATGGACTAGTTGAAATACAAGAATACATAATACACAAAGTCTTTTGAGCTAAGTTAGAAATGGCCTGAAATAACCTCTAAATTGCCTCAACATTTTGCTAATGTATCCTTTGGAGTACTTTAGAAAAATTACCGAAAAATGTATACTGGAAATCCTACGAGAAGCATCCCAGTTTTTGTCCATAGTTCCAGAAGAGTTTTGAAAACAAATAATTTCCATCTTATAAGCCATATATCTACGTTACTTTTTTAATCTGACAAGACGTAATGTCTCGATTGTTTCTTTATGTCTTTTTGATATTTTCTTCACATTTTATAAACTTAAATCAAAGTCTATGTATTTTCCAACACAATTTCAACATACTTCTGGTGCGTTTCAGCAGAAAGGAAAGTTCTACAATTTTAATTTCAAAATTCTGATTTGTCAAAAACTCAGACATTTCATTTTGAAAAAGCTTAGGTAAAGGTAGACACATTTAATCAATTGATTAATATACTATGCAACACCAAAGCTATCAATTGTAACTCAATTCTTAGAGTTTCCTTTCAATTCTCTGAGTTTTACAAACTAGAGTCAACATCAGAAATTTAGCAGCAACACAGTTTAGATAGAGCATTTGCGTGTAAAGCAGGAATGTCCAAAAAAACTAAATTTTATTAATGTTCTTGTCAGGTTAAAAAGCTGATCTCTTTGAAGTATGAACTTATCTTTACTAACTTGCTGAATTAAAAAGACCTTGTTCAAAAGCCATATAAACCTGTTTTCTTATATCATTATTACAAATCACAAAGTGGAACTACCTGAATATAGATTTGAACTGAAGCCAAGGAAATGAAACACACAAACTTCACAAAGTTAATTTCAATTGCCAAACAAGAATAAACAAGCCCAAAAGAAAGAAAAATGGGAAAAAGGACATCTTGTAATTGTTGCATTTAATCAGATTCAGTAACAACTTATAAATTTCAGAAATGCTACATGCGTGTTATGCAACATCTACTCACTGGACAATTCATAAATTTTTTAAGGGTTTTTCTCGTAGTTTCATTAAAAATAATCTTGTTATCTGTTGTGGTTGGGGTTCTGTGTATATTATTTTTTAATTAAAATTGCTCCAGTTCATTTGCATTATTCAAACCAGTTCCACTTTGCAATGCAGAAAAGCTAATTAGTTTATGAATTATGTTGCTGGATTATTTGACCATAATTGTTTGTTCTAAAGTTGAATACATTACTATTGAAAATCACAAAGACTAAAAAATTGAAGACTAAAATGCATAATAACAGTGGAATTTTTACTTTCTGTGGCACAATGGACAATTCCCCTAATGGACAAAATTTGAATTAGGAAAATTCATTAGCACAGCTGTAAAGAGCATCATAAATTTAGTAAAATTGTCAAGTTTGGTTGCAAAATATTGTAAAATGTACAAATATAGTCCTCTGGAGTTTTGAAATTCTGTATACTCTTGTATTATGCACAGAAAAGTGAACTCAGAACTCAAAATGTGATTACACTTTTCCACTCAATACAATATAGTTACTATATAAAATTTGCAAACTTCACTGGGCTATATTTTCCACATTTTACAATTTTATGCAACCAAACTTCACTAAAACACGAAACTATTGATACTCTGTAAATTGTCAACATTTTTATTCTAAACGTTTCGACATGTAATACAAGTCATCTTCAGTACAATAACTGTTTAATAATTTACGAGTTACGCTATTAATATGCGTGCGAGTTCCAAGGTCTGCTTGCGTGTTTCAAATTACCTAATGGAAAATAGTTAGTTTTTTTGATGCACATGCGCCATGACTGAGCGGTGGATCAGAACGACGAATGTGGTAGGCTTCTTTAAATAGCAATAAGGTCCAGACATTTGAACGATCGATGATGTAACAATTATTGAAAATTAGATCAACTATACTAATACGATACTTACTATCTAACAAATTACATGGTAAATTTAATAAAGAAAAAGCATGTTCAAATTGTTCGCATTCGTGCACGTGATTATAAATTTCAGACTTATCTGACTTTGCGTGCTCTTTGATTCTGTCCGTTTTTCCAATGTAGGGAGCATTACATCCCGAGCACACGAATTTATACACTATAGAGGATCTGTAGGGTTTTGGTGTACGATCTTTTTGAACGAAATTGATAATTCCACGTACGAGCACATCAGACCACAACCACTCGACCAGCTCGGGCCCACGGTCTCCCAAACACACACAAGGCCTTCGATGTATTACCACATTTTCGTCCCATTATTGACACAACCAGAACGGCCTATCAACCTGTTGCTAAATACCTACCTTCGCTCCTTTCTCCTTTGGCACAAAATGAATTCTCCCTAAAGGACTCCTTCGATGTAGTGACACGAATCCACACCACTCCACTTGAGTTGTTTACCCAAGGATACCGCTTTGTATCTTTCGATGTTAAGTCCTTATTCACTAACATCCCCCTGCATTTTAAAAAGGGTGTATGATGATAAATCGATCTCAACCAAACTGAAACCTAGCACCCTTATTATAAGAAATTATTGAAGGACTGTTGCACCAAAACACCCTTCTCATTCAACAATGAACTTTACCATCAAATCGACTGTGTTTCCATGGGTTCACCACTAGGACCCACGTTAGCGAACATTCTGATGACAGCGCTCGAAGACAATATTATAAGACCACTTATCTCCTCGGATACGTTTAAGTTTTACGTACGCTACGTTGATGATACCCTCGTACTAGCCAAACCTGAAAATATTTCATTGATCCTTGAAAAGCTCAACTCCTTCCATCCACAAATTCAGTTCACATTTGAGGAATTTGTGGATCACAATGACGTCCACTTTCTGGACATTAAACTTAACCCTCAAGGAACTACCATCTATCGCAAGTCAACCCACACAGGACAATACAGTCATTACTCGAGTTTCACTCCATGGTCACGAAAGACAGCATGGATCCGCGCCCTCGTCCAACGTGCCACCAAGATCTGCGGTACACACCAACTCCTGAACTTAGAAATCCTCAACATCAAACGGTTCGCTTCCTGGAATAGTTTCCCTCACTGGATATGTGACAAATTAATAGATATCTACACCTCTAGAATTCCGAAAGCTACACACAATGAAAAGATAACCGAGCCCACAATACCCATCATTTGGGTCAAACTACCCTTCATCGGAAAGAAAGGCTGTTCCCTTGTACGAAACTGTATCCGGAAGATTTCTCGCTTGATCAAACAACCGGTGAAATTTGTGAACCATTGGGAAACTACAGAATGCAACATCTACACTTCCCAAAAAGATCGTACACCAAAACCCTACAGATCCTCTGTAGTGTATAAATTCGTCTGCCCGGGATGTAATGCTTCTTATATTGCAAAACTGACAGATGCCTTTACACCAGAATTAAGGAGCACGCGAAGTCAGATGAGTTTGAAATTTATAATCACGTGCACGAATGCGAACAATTTGAACATGTTCTTCCTTTATTAAATTTACCATGTAATTTGTTAGATAGTAAGTATCGTATTAGCATAGTTGATCTAATTTTCAATAATTATTACATCGTCGATCGTTCAAATGACTGGTCCTTATTGCTATTTAAAGAAGTCTACCACATTCGTCGTTCTGATCCACCGCTGAATCATGGCGCACGTGCATCAAAAGAACTAAATATTTTCCGTTAGGTAATTTGAAACACGCAAGCAAACTTTGGAACTCGCACGCATATTAATAGCGCAACTTTTAAATTAACAGTCATTGTACTGAAGATGACTTGTATTACATGTCGAAACGCTTAGAACAAAAATGTTGACAATTTACGGAGTATCGACAGTTTTGTGTTTTATTAAAATACTCTATGGCAGTCGAAAATTTCAAACTTCACTATTTTACTAAAATTTAGAATGCTCTTTCAAGCAGTGCTAATGAATATAAACGTTTGCTTAAAAGGGAAATGGTTCGTTGTTTAAAGCTGCTGTATGTAACCTCTCAGTTTGTGTGGGTTCGGATACTCTAACTTTGAGAGGTTAACACAATATGTAAGACTAAAATAGATTAATTTTTGAGGCAGCAAGTGCTTGCAAAATCATCTGCCTGACATCCACAGGCAACTAAAAATTTGTGTTGGATAATTTAAATCTTCTGACTAATCAAACACATTTTGTGTTTTGATTTCGGATCACATACTGGTTTTGTTGTTGTGTTTTTTTAATCAATTCACATACTATAATATCAATATAAATTTGCCTGTTAAATATGGGCGTACGTGAGAGCCATTTTTCAAAATTTTGCAACACCTGAGATTTTCTATTAAGCAACAGGAATTCAAGTTAAGTTCCAGAATAGATCCTAACAAGGTGTTTACAATCACTAACAAGCAGCCATAGTCAATTTGTTTTTTGTGGCAAATGCATTAGCTAGACTGAGACTAGAATTCATGAACAATGATGGCGTTAGGCTTGCCAAAACAAGGTAGGAGGATTATTTCATTATACAGGTTAAGCAATGGATAATTTCAAAGCAGTACATAATTTGAGGATGATTCAAATTTCTTCTGATAAGAATTTGATTTTAAAAGCACTGAGCTTGTGTAACCATCTTTGTGATTTTTAAATGAATGTTTCAAACTTTTAAACAAACATTGAAAGTCAATTTAAGCACAAGAAGTTTGAGACCTTTCTCCATACTTTCCATCCAAGACAATGGTTACTTTTTGGTGATCACGAGGATGCCAGTTGGGAATTGAAATGATGCATTCTTAAAACGTGCAACAAATGTCTAGGAAAATATAAAAAAATTGAATGTTTATGATGTTTATTAAAACATGTTTAGAGATTAATTATCCATCTAGATCGAAAGAAGAAAAATGATAAGTTAACTTTTTATAATCTGTCAGTTGCTGAGAGTTGGGGCATTTTGTTGATCTACAAACAAACTTTAGAGAATTCTTTAATTGAGCTATGATATCAATAAATGAAATTGAAACAAAATACAAAAAGTAATTAAGCAAGTGGTTGTGTGAATTAAATAATATGTCACTACGGGTTTCATCCTTCAATCATGTGCTGTACTGCAAAGTTCTGTATCACCCCCTCACCCCATTCAATCACAGACCATTTCAACAGATCTCTTGCCAAAGTCTATTCCCATCCCATACATTGCCCCCATCACAGTCCTCCATTGGCTGATGAAATCTATTTGTCAAAAGCCATATTTTGTAGTTTTGCAAGGCTACTAAACAATCCTTCGAATACAATCGAAGGGCATTTTTGTGAGCCATGATTGGCTAATATTTTTTTGTAGGAAATGCTTGATTTTGGTGCCATAGAATGTGATTTGCTCTACAACCAAAAGGCATTATTCTTAATAAAGATGTGGAGCAGTTATATACTTGGCCAGCTTATAACCCAAACCTAAACTCTAAACCAAACCCTAACACTCACCCTAACTCTATGTGACCAGGTACAGTATGGTAACTATCAATAACTGTACCGGCACTGAAAATGTTCCATGAAATTAGAATAATAGATTTTATTCTGGCAAACTGCAACTCAATTGTTCAAACAGAGTACTAAATATCTTTGAGGCCTTTAAGATGCTGTTACACTATGCAACTTGTCTTACAGCTTGGAATTTTGTTGAGACACAAGTCTCTAGACACATGCATAAGAATCATAAAGTCATGCAACTTTTTTATTACAAGAAGTAGAAAAACAGGTTCTACTTTTCACAATGACTTGCTGCAACACATTTTTGAGCAATTTGTCACAAAATATTTCTGTCGAGAAGCCGACATAACCTCTTTATTTAAAAGATCACAGCATCGTTTGAGATTGCAAGGCAAGTTGCAAGAAACATTACATAGTGTAACATCTCTGATCATACAACTTCTATTCTTAAAATAAAGTTGTGGCAAGACAAGTTGCGTAGTGTAACAGCGGCTGTAGGAGGCTGTCAGTCGGTTGTTCTCACTGACTCAAACATTAATCTTAAAACAACATTTGCCCCCCCCCCCCATTTGGGCAGTCAAACTGTTCGAAAAGTTGTTATAAGTGTGTGTGGATTATTCGACTTTTAACACTCCAATCACAATCGATGACATATACCGGTATTTAGGAAAGGATTTATTATGGATGTTTTAGATGTGAACTGGAGAGCGGTTGCCAATTTGAGCATTATTTAGATTTTTGCCTAGTATTAAAAGTTAAATTGAATATCAGCACAAAATATTTGTCCTTCAGTACATGTCACTACAAGTGTTTCAGAATGCATCATGATTGACTTTGATTTATGATAAGCCCAATAATGGGCATGCAGCAGTTCTGTTGTGTGCTTGCAGGAATGTCATATTTATCACAAATAAAAAATGATACCTAGCAAGAGTTAATTTTACAAGTTGTACTTAAGCATCTCTGTAGCAGTCCTGTAGCATACCTGATTTTATATATTTGTCTTGCCAAAACTGTATTTACATTCCCACGCATTTAGCATTCATATAAATAATGTCTTGTTAACAAGCTTGCAGGAGCTTTATAAAATCACGATATTTCACAAGTTGTTTTCATCTTTGCAACACATTTGTCACAGGCACAACTAGTTGACAAATTGTGAGATTTTCTCGTGAAAATTACAATATTGTAATTAATTTTGAGTAAAATCAGAATCACTTTGGCAACCATACAGCACTTTGTATTTTCAACTTTACCAAGCTGTCATCTACTTTCTGAATTTTGATGACACAAAACCTAACTTTAATGAGGTTATTTTTGTCTTTTACACCTATAATAAAGTTATGAGTCTCTAAAACTAAGCTTACCTGCTCAGCTGACATAAATTATCATAAATAAAAAGCAACCCATGAAAACATGGATTTCTTTCATACATGTACTTATTTCATTTGTTGTTATATTTGCATTACCGGTACTTTGTTCGTAGATTTAACACAATCAGCAATTAATTACACTTTTAATAGTGTGGTCTGTACTCCAGTAATTATGACATACATACAAGGGCGGCCGCATCCAGACCGATGCAAACAGAATTTCAGGTTTTAAAAATTTTATTCCACCCAGTCAAGTTTTGATAAAAACTTCAAAATAACAGTATAACGAATGTTATAGTGTTACATTGTCGTCAAAAATGTCTGTACAACATTGTGCTTACCTTGCATTTTTGGGTAAACACATGGCTAGGGTAGGTTCACTGAGGGTAGATTGCAGAGGGTAGATTACTTTGCACCGATGCATGCATCGGTCATGCGAGACAGTACCGCGAGATTCTATGGTTTAAAGGGTATAATTGTCTTGACTCACCTATGCAATGATTATCGGACATCCGTGACCAATGCAAATTATGCAACAGTTAATTATTTAGATTTACTGTGGAAATCATTCAAGCATTTTCCACAAGTACATGAAGCTTTCCTCAAAGTGCTAGGTTTTATATTCAACATTGTGAGATTAAAATTCTGATATTTAAATTGATAGACACTGTACTATTTGTAGGATTATTGATGAAAGACTGTTGTAACAAAATATTGTCTATTCTACAGTATACCAATACTGTTCCTATTACCTATTTGAGCATTTGCATTACTAGATATTGTTTTTACCTTCTCTATCTCATAGATTTACATTTAGTCACTTAGGCCTGACCCACCCACATGCTATATTACATGAAGGCTGCCCCATTATGAACAATGGGACTGTTGTTACAAAATATTGTATTATTTTGCTAGACACCAATGTGGTTCCTATTACCTATTACTAAATACTACATATTCATGCCAAAAACTGTGAGTATATTGTATTTTTCAATGCGAGTTAGGTAAGCATTACAAAAATTTTAATTTTATACCTTTTATAAGTTTTAATGAGATTTATGAATGCATCTGAAAATCAGAAGTATTTATAAAAATCCTTCAATTTTAAGCATTGTTTTGTGTTAAATATTGCTCTCAAAACACAGGAGATCACATTTCCGAGGCACTAGATTTCAAAGTTTTCCTGGGAGAGCATATCCGGAGCCCCCTAGTTGTCTCACTCCTCCAGCGCTCGGTGTCGCCTTCGGTGCCAATTGTTAATTCAATTTCCGATTGATGCATCGGTTAGAAATTTGCCTGGATCCACCCCTGCATACATGCACCATAAAAACACATTTATACTAGCGGCATAGTAGCTGTCAAAGTCAATTAATCCATGCAAACTTATGAAACTGGTCAAAACGCCTACTGAAATCTTTGTCGAACGATAATTTTGTAAAAATCAAGCCCACTCTTCTCATTTTACATTCAAAACCTCCGCAATAGTGATCTATTTTATATAATAGTGATCAAAAAGCCAGGGTGGAATCCGTGTATGTCACGCCGAAGATCTTCGGCGTGGAGTTTGAAAATATTCGGCGCACTGGCGTGAGATTGTATGTCTCAAAATCCTTGGCGTACTGGCGTGAGAAGCGCCGGCGCAAATTGTAATACCATTTGGCGTTTATTTGGCGTATTTTGGCACACATGCATACATATTGATATATGCGTACATATATACGAACGTCATTGACACAGGGGCGTGTTCGTCCAGGCGTGTTATTTAAAAACCCTGACGTGACTTCGGCGTGAGGTTTACACGGATTCCACCCTGGTCAAAAAGTCTAGTTGAACGGCATTCTCAGCAGTTAAACCGTCTAAAGAAGTAGCAATTAAGGTCCGACTATGTATTTGCAGCGCATTTCACGGCATTATTACCAGTCAACTATAAATTTCAATCAAAAACTGTAGCCTTCATTTTGAAAAGCGATCATTCATTCTTGTAAGCATGGATGGTACAAACTTTATACTCAAATATTGTAAATATGGTAGTGTAATTCCCGCCCGATTTTGAAAAAATCTATGTCTATGAGCACGCTAAGTACTTCAGTACAAGTACTAACAAAAAATAAACCATATTACCTTAAAACAAATCTAGGATTAATGAAAATTCGAGGTGAACTTTTGTCTGCAACTCAGCGTTTTGAATTCAAAAATTTACAAAAAGTTCGGGAAATATTCGAGAAGCGTCGGAAACCGCAGAATACCGAAATATAACCGAAATATACCACGTTGTATCGACATATTCCGAGCAAGTTTTGGCACACAACAGCATAGTAAAATTCGTGTTTATTTTAAAATTATAATACAAAATTATATTATATAAATTATTTACGGCAATCCTACAATTATATATCTGATTATCTGAGATACATAACACTCTCAGGACTTCGAGTGGAACAGGAATCTAACCTGAAGACCGCAGATGATGCAGATGATTAAAACTCATATCCTCACCTGTTCCTAGCTATAATAGACGAGCATAAGAACTTTTCATGAATCAAAATCATTTATTAACCAAAGTAAAAAACAAAAACAATTGTTTTTGCTAAAGACAGACATTGCAATTGGCATAGGTTTCTAGTCTGACAACTATAGATGCATTCTCAATGATGGAGAGTTTTTATGGAAGGGGGGGGGGGGGGGGGGTGTATGAGAATTATGATGTAAAATGGTCCCAAGCATGGCCACTCTTTTTTATTTTTTATAGAGGGAAACCGGAGGACCCGGAGGAAAACCCTCTTCTTTTCTCTTCCACTGTTTTTGTCGTTTTTTTCTTCTCGCTACTAAAAAGAAGAAAAAAGAGGATAAGAAATAAAAAAAAATATAGAAAAGCAGAAAAAAGAGAACAGAAAAAGAATACCCTTTTTCTATCATCAACAAGTCTGATTTTTTTGCTGTTTTTTTCGGCCCCGCCATTTTGTTTTTTCGACAATCCGATCTCGACATCCGATATCGACGTTTGAAACAACCTAAGTTATTAGTAATCCTGGTCGTGGAGGATCCAAACTATGCAAAGCTTTGTTACCATTTAGTCACACTGTCTTGAACAAATGTAACTAACCATAGCGAACACGCGCAAAACGAGATATCTTCAGATTACTTTGGAAAAAAGGGTGGTCATGACTGTTAAGACTAAATGAAAACAAGCTTAATAAATCTAAAGTCTTAGATTTTATAGTCCAAAACCTAACTGATTTTATATTAGCTCTACCTATAAATCACCTGACGATGCACTGTCGTTGACGACACCTGAAACTGAACCAAACGTTAGTACCCGATCGAATTGGGACTTAAGGGTTTAGGCTGGGGCTCCTGCCCATACGTTACGAGCAAAAGACGTCCACCAATCCTTCTGTGTCCAGCACTTGCGTACCTGAAACTTACTCCTAGGTACCATTTGTACCGCTTACAATTATATCTTAATTCATGCACTGAAATTTCAAAATATTAGAAGTTAAAGCTGAATAAAGTAAACTAATCTTCAAGAAACTTTGATTTTAAGTAAATATCCTACTTTCAAGTGTAACCAATAACTTTTTGTTTTTTTTTATAAAAATTAAAAGTTATAGCTAGATCAGTACAAATGTTGAACTTATTCAGCTCTAACTTTCACCATCAAGATTCTTTAATAAGAAAGCTATGCACTAAAAGATATACAACTACGTGTAACTTCCCGACGAAGGACCTCTTCTTCGAACCTTCTTTTACTTTTCCAAGTAGCTGTATCGCCCTTAATATACAGCCCTCTTCCCTAGCTTTTAAAATATTTGCAATTCCTCGCATTTTTAAAATTTTCTAAACCATTCCCTTTGGACCCTCTATATAATCTTTCTTTACTTTGTACACTAGTACTCGTGTATTTCATTTTCGGTTCATTTTGTTAAGGGGTTTAAAAGACAACGGATATACAGACCCAGACTTGCAAGATCATGCAATAAAGACACATTATCTTCGTATTTCACTTTTTTGGTTTGTGGAGAGGTCATATCATGTATAGGATCAAGGCATTCAACCTGATTTCCGAAAGTCCAAATACATCATTTATTCTTGCAGGAGATTTTAACCTTACAGGAAATGGTTTTCACCCCAAAGCGATAACTAGACATAGCAAACTTAAACAGATTATTAAAGAACCTACAAGAGGCTCAAATATTCTTGACTTGGTGTTTACGGATACAGTATATCCGCTATGTTTGAGTCCCCACGAATTCTGGCCCCTGTTGGGTCATCTGACCATGCAACTGTCTTAGTTGAGTTTCATGCTCCTCAGAAGGCGATAAGGAAAGTTATCGTCAGACCGCTCAAAGAGTCATCTCTGCAAGCCTTTGATGACTATTTGAAACAGATCGACTGGTCACCGGTTTTCTTCGAAGATCATGTTGATAATAAGGTTAAAGTATTTTTGGAAATGATCTGTAGCATGACAGATACTTTCTTTCCCACCAAGACAGTTAAAGTACACGATGAGGATAAAGCTTTCCTTGCTGGAGAAATTAAAAAGTTAACTGACAAGCGGAATAAATCTTTTAAAGAGTGGGAACGTTATGCGCTTTTTAAGACCTTTCGGAACCTGCTTGTGTTAAAAATCCGCGTTACTAAAAGAAAGTTTTATAAAATAAAATTATCCCGACATACAGTCAAAATCCGAACGTTTGGTGGAGAAACATAAACGATATTGTTGAGAAAAGAAAAAGTGCTATACAGTTGCTGGATCCCGACACGAAACTTCCCTTGAACAATAAGGACACTGCCGACCATATTAATCTTTTTTCTCAAGTATTACAAATAATTTTCCCGAAGTAAAAAGTGTTGCAACGAAATTAAGGAAATCTCAATGTTGGGAAAACAGCTGGCCAATATGATCCATACATGAAATCAGTTGATTAAGATGTTTCCAAATGCGTTTGCTACCCCCTTAGCTAATATATATAATAAATCCTTTTTGACAAGATTGTTCCCTAATATCTGGAAATTTTACACCCTTAAAAGTTAGCCCTTGTTCGACCGCTGATCAGCTGCGCCCTATATCTCTCACTAGTATATTATGAAAGTTACAAGAATCCTATGTGATGGAGTGGATACATGAAGACATTAAAGGTAAAAGTAGGGAGGAGCAGTTTGGAGGTCAGCCGGGATCTTCAACCGTCTTGGCGTTCGTTAGTCTCGCACATAAGTGGTTTACAGCTATGGAAGAAAAGGAAAAGGTGGTGAGAATAACCTTTCTGGATTTTCGGAAAGCGTTTGATCTTATAGATCATGATAGGTTGCAGCAGAATTGTGAGAAAATTGGAGTCAGACCAGCAGTTCTGGCCTGGCTTGTGCCATCTCTCCAAGGAAGATCCCAAGTTACAAAGTTTGAAAACGTACTTTCCGATTCACTTAAAATCAAAGGAGGAGTGCCCCAAGGCAGCAAAATTGGTCCCCTAGCCTTCGTGATACACATTAACGTTCTCCCGTCAGAAATCCACTCATCTGAGAATAATAATAATGATGATAGTTCTTCAATGTTTATGGACGACACCACACTTTTTGAAATTATGAGTGTCTCCGAACACATCTCAGGATCAGCAATCGGTAACTCCCAACGCAATTTAGACAGTGCTGTCCAGTTCACAAAAGATAATAAAATGCAACTTCATTTAAATAAATGTAAGAAATGCAAATCGACTTTCGAATGAATAAAACTGTCATACCCCCAGTTAAAATTGACAATCGATCGATCAATATAGTAAGGTCATACAAACTACTTGGGCTCTGGTTTGATAATGACTTGAAGTGGAAGACAAATACGGAGTACATTATCAAGAAAGGTTCGAAGAGATTATACTTGCTGGAAATCTTAAAGAGCTATAAAGCTCCTAAAGATGCTCTGAAGAGATTCTACATCGCGGCTGTAAGATCAGCGGTAGAGTATGGAGCTCAAGTATGGAACGGTAATTTGACAAAAGAACAAGTTAAAGATATTGAAAGAATCTAGAAAAGAGCGATGAAAATAATCTGCCCAGAATTGGATTATCATCAAGCATTGGTTGAACTAAACATTAGGTCGTTGGCTGACCGTAGAGATACCCTTTGCATTCAACTAATTAAAGACATGCTAAACCCTGAGCACAAATTACACCATCTACTACCAAATAAAGTCTCCTAAGTAAACCATCGTGATACAAGGTCAAACAGTGATTAATACTACAATTTCGCATGAAAAACTGAACGATACAAACATAGTCCACTTTTTTATGCAATCGATAAATACAATAGCAGTTCAGAGGAGAATTTCCCTGATTAATGTTTTTAGCAAATAGCAATGTACATAGATTGTTAATACAGTACGTAGAATAAAGTATCTTTACATTCATGTAATATAGATCATTAATGAATTTTGACTTTGATGATAATTATATATTACAGTCATATTGTTGTAATTTACACTATATTTTAGCGTATCTGCTATTCAGTGTAAGTAATAAACTATTAGCATTACCATTACCATGGTGTCCAATGTGCGCATTACCATCATCCTTTACTTCTACCATCTATTTGTTCTTCCAGATTAACAAAAAGTTTAAATACTTTTTTTGTCTAACGTTTCGGTCTCCTCTACGGAAACCATTATCAAAGACTATGAAATTAATCTGGAAGAACAAATAAATAGTAAAATGTTTCAACCTGGATTCAAACCCTTCAATGAAATCCTTTACTTCATTGGAAGAACAACCAACGAGCAGCCATTGCTTCAGTCATGGACAACCACGAAGCCTTACTTCCAGTTATTTCAGCGAAAATTGGTGGAGAAAACAACTGTACAAGCGCGTTGACGTATTACTAGACTCTGGGGCCCAATTAAGTCTTATACGTCAAGAAACAGCCGAAAGCCGTCGATTAGAAGGAGACAACATTTCGATCACGTTGACAAAGCTTAGGGACGAAGAAGAAGAGGTCACAACAAAGGCCTACAAAGTTCAAGTCAGCTCATCAGACAATAAAAAGGGATATGTTGTAAAGGTCATTGGCATTCCTACGATTAGTGACGACATCGCTAAGATTGAAACAAAGGAGATCGGAAATCAGTTGGGATTGAAAGATAAAATCCACCGTGGCAAAGACATTGACATTTTAATCGGCATTCATTATCTGAGTACGCACACCAGAGAAACTAAAGTTGGTGATTTAGTAGCAAGAAGGTCGCCTTTGGGATGGGTTATCTTTGGAGGTCAACCAGGAGACACTGTGAGCCAGCCGGATTTTGGACAACGGAATCAATGGACGTGGCAGTTAAGTCATGTCAATGCATTACGAGGAAACTTAGTCCGACAGAGGTCGAGGAGACATGGATCATCGATGATTCGTGGAAGAAAGTGGGCAACCAGTGGATGGTGTCCTTTCCACGCAAAAGAACCCCATGAAGATCAACCTGATAATAAGCACCAGGCAATAAAAAGGCTCGAAACAACAGAACGTACGCTTGAAAGTAATCCAGAACACGCGAAAGCATACGATAATGGTGATGAACGAACTGAACTTTGCAAGGAAGCTTGAAGAAAGGGAAATGAATGATTATCACGGTCCAGTTCATTACATTGCTCATCACTCGGTAGTTAAACCTAAGAGCAATAGTACGCCCGTCAGGACAGTTTTCAATCCGTTGGCTCTATATCAAGGTCATTGCCTCAACGATTATTGGGCTCAAGGGCCCAGATCTTCTTAACAAGCTATTCGGGGTGATCTTTCGATTTAGAGAAAATAAAGTGGCGTTGAATGATGTACCATAGGGTGTTAATTCCACTCGAAGATTAACATGTTCACAGGTTTCTATGGAGAAACACGTAATGAATGTCCTGACGTTTTGTGATAAACCAGCGCTAGCAATGGCGCAAGTAGCGTTATTGCTGCGTTAAAGCCGAAAACAGCGATGGAAGGTGAAGCTATGAATCCCAGAGCAACTCAAACGGTGAAGGACAACACATATATCGACCATATTTTAGATTCGGTAAATATTGTGAAAGACGATATACTCGCGAACAGTGAGTTTGAGGTAAAGAAGTGGCGATCGAACGAAGACCTAAACAAAAACAGCGCAAAACAGGAGAAAGAAGAAATCAAGGTAAATTCCTCAGGGAGCGTCAGAGCAGAAAGTACTTGGAGTTGTGTGGAACAGTAACGATGATGTCTTGGAATAAAACGTTCACATTAAAACTTTCAACTGATACGAATGTAGATAAAACTAACGAAATTCTTCAAAAATTCTCAACGATTCTATGGCTTCAGAACTTCGGACAGGATTGAAAATATGTTGGACGAAAGGTTTTGCATTACTTCAACGTTTCGTGGCTGAGACTTTAAAACTTGACGGGGTCTGGCTTTCTTCTGGTGGTGATAAGAAAGTTTTTAACATGCAAGAATCTTCGCTTTCTTGCTGTAAAAGCAATAAAGTTTTATGCTTTAACGGTGACAATGGAGATGACCTTAAGTTTAAGTTCTGTTTTGCGATGTGTGCACCTGCTTCGACCGAAGAAAGCGTACAGCGGGAATCGGACAGCAATAATTTGAACGACACCTGTACCTCGTATTGCCGCTGTAATGAAGTTATTCCTGATGTGGAGGGGCTAAAATTGGATTTTGTTGTAACAGAGAAAGCAACCCAAATGAATGCTGAGTTTGAGTGCAGTAAAAGGCGAATTAGAGAAGATACTTGATCGACAAAATGATTTAGAAAACCAACTAGAAAACCTAAGGATGACAAAAATCCCCGAAGCGCCTCCTTCCTCATTGGAATATGCAAATTCCGACCTTGCTGAAAACACAACGACCACGGCTGCCTTTGTTACTTCTGTTAATGAATGTAATAGCGTTATGAAAAGTACCTCATCTGATTATTCAAACTCTGAAACAGAAAACTTTCCACTACCGAGCTGTGAAACTTTGAAACAATTTGGATGACAAAATCAAGTCAATCGAAAACATTCATGAATTCAAGCTAAAACTTAAGAAACATATTTTTAGCGACGTGGTGGCGTCTGTGCCTTTGTAAAGTCATCCATAGGTTTTAGAACTATCGAAGAATTGTATAACCCATTATTTGAATGTCTTTGGTCGTATCTTCGTCCACCTAGACTCCCACGCGGTTTCTCGTGTATAATTATTTGTATCATTTACCACCCCCCCCCCCCCCACTCGACAATAAAGCTGGTTTGGCTGAGCATTTAATTTCATCATTAGATACTGTTCTTGATAAAAACCCAAACGCTGGAGTAATGTTAGTGGGTGATTTCAACCGTTTCAATTTCCGGATACTGATTAATAATTTTAATCTTCGTCAATTGGTAAAAGCCCCAACAAGAGGAAGCGCAACATTGGATTTCATTTTAACGAACTTGTTCGAGCATTATTGCAAACCAGACATCCTGGCCGGCATTAAACTAAGCGACCATAAATCAAACAATCCACCCATTAATGCAAGTCAAGAGGGAAAAGTCAAAAGTTATTTATGGAAGGTCTGTAAAGCCATATATGAAAGTTGCGTTCGGAAGGTGGTGGACATCAACTGATTTCACATTCCTGGAAGCCCTCTCTTCGTGTTCTGAAAAGCTCGATGCGTTTCAATCGTTACTGAATTATGCAATAGATCTCTTTTTCCCGTTACGAAAAAGTAAGCAGATCCAAACGATAAGCCCTGGATAACCTTAGAACTCAGATCCTTAATCCAGCAAAGGCAGCAAGCAATGGATAAAGACCCAGTAGCGTTTAGGAAATTGAGAAATAACCAATGTTAAAAGACTGAATAACCGTCTTTGAAGTTCTTTTTTTGAAAAAAAAAGTGAAGAATTGTGACGATGCAAGCTCGTGGTGGAAATCTCTAAAACAGCTCTCAGGTTCTTCTTAAAAAAAATTTGAATCATGAGTGATCGAAGCAGACAAAGAAATTAAGTCTACAGAATTGGCTAATACAATTAACAACAGGTTCTTGATTGCTAACAATAGTCTTCCGCCATTACCTCTTCTGAATAACGATTCGGACTTGGAAAATGCGGAAGAAATTGCTCTGAAATATCAAATTTCCCCTGAAGAAGATTAAAAAGAATTAGCACATTTAAAACGCGGAAAGGCATCGGGGCCGGACAATTTACCCATATGGATTTTAAAGGAATTTGCAATGGAACTGTCGTCACCTGTCACCCTAATCTTCAATGCTTCGATCCAAGAAAGGTCAGTTCTAAATGTTTGGAAGTTAGCTGTTGTTATACCAATTCCTAAAACCAACCCAGTAAAAGAAATAGAAAAAGATCTACGGCCAATATCATTGACAGCTGTTCTCTCTAAAACAATGGAGCGCTTTGTCGTAAAGTGGATAATGTCACAAATTAGACAATTGATTGATCTGAACCAGTTTGGATCAGTACCTGGTCTGTCAACAACACATGCCCTGTTATCGTTGTTCCATCACCTATATAAGGCTACTGACCAACGTGACCAATGTGTTCGCGTTTTACTTTTAGATTTCAGTAAGGCGTTCGACCGAATAAACCATAATATTTTGCGAAAGAAGATGAGAGATATGGCCATTGACTCTACTTTGATTGAGTGGGTAAGAATTTTCTTATCCAATAGGAAACAGCGGGCGAGGATTGGTAATTCAACTTCGTGTTACCAACAAGTAAATGGTGGCGTCCCACAGAGAACTGTACTAGGTCCTATCCTCTTTATGATAATGATTTATTAAAGGACTGGGAAAGCCGGTGGAAATATGTAGACGACAATACTCTTTCGGAAACGGTTATTGCAAATGAGCAATCAGTTCAGCAATGTACTCTAGATAGAACAAATCTGTGGTGTGAAGAAAATGATATTTCTAAACACCAGAAAGTGTAAGGAAATCCCATTCGGTTTTTGGAAAAAGAAACCCAACTTTCAACAGCTGACCGTAAATAATTATCCTGTCGAACATCTAAATTCTGGTATATAGAACATGTGTTAGACCAATATTGGAATATTGTTACCAAATTTGGCATTTTAATATCCCAGAATATCTTTCAAATGACATTGAAAGGATTCAGCGTAGAGCTTTAAAAATTATCCACGCATTACTATCATATAACGAAGAATTGGTGGTCTGTAACATCTCATCCCTGCACTTAAGACGTGAACAACTCTGTCGAACATTTTTTAAAAACAAGGTGGTCCCAGGACCCAGTCCACTATCAGATTTGGTAGAGATTGCTGCAGGTCCAGGATATGATCTACGTGCTGGAAGAAAATTCGAACCAATCAAATGTATAACAAATCGATTTCAAAACTCTTTTATCCCATCGTCTGTTGAGCAGTGTAATGCCTCTCGTACCTAGGTTTCAACTGACTATCGTACTTATGCATTCATTCATAATTGTAGTAATTACTATAAAACTTTTTGTTTGTCTTGTCCTGTTTTGCTCTGTCATTTAATACTTTTAATATTCTTAGCATCTATTGAGGTCTTTGACTTCTACTACCATTTTTAGGTTCTATTTTATATAATTTACATGTTAATACTAAATATGCATTAATGTGACTAACTGACTATGGATGTATTTCAACTGTGTAGGTTGCAAAATCCAAGATATTTTAATAAAGCATTTAAAGTATACAAAGTTGTACCCGGCATCCCGAAGTCTCCGGTAGAGATCCAAGATAGCAAAACGAAGTATTCTCAGTCAAATAGCGCGCATCTACGGTCCAATAGGTTTTGCATCAGCTTTTCTTATTAAAGCAAAAACTGGGATCCAGGATTTGTGGCAGAGGTATTCACTAAGACGATGAGCTTGCACCGGAATCTCTGGACAATGCTTATCATTTTTTGAAAAAATGAAGAAGTTGAACGGAGTCGCGTTGGAAAGATGTTTATGCCCGTTCATCACAGTTGAGCCACCAGTTCTGTGCGTCTTTGCGGATGCATCCCAAGGTGCATTTGCAACCTGTGCATACATACGGGAAACAAAAAGCGTTCGCCACGAGACGCATGTATTGGATAATACGAGTGCACGACCTAGCTAAAGCTGTCAATTTCAAGTGTGTCGTTTGCAAATCAATGGAACATAAACCGGAGACCCAGTTCATGCTTAACTTACCACATCAGCACCCAACTCCAGTCACCACCATCTCACTTAACATCGTGTGATTATTTCTGACCAATTACTGATAAAGTTGGACGTAACAAAACTGCAAAACACTATGGCGTCGTTTTTACCTGCTTTAACAGTTCATCTGGAAATAGCAACTAACTGTTCTTCAATGGAATTTATTCAGACGTTAAGAACATTTTTCTCTATTAGAGGCTATCCTGCAATGATCCTCAGTGACAACGGAACGAATCTGGTCCGTTTAATATTGTCAAACTCTTGACTGGATCACATGGAATAATATCTTTGGATGAAGTCACAATGACCATGTTCCTGATGTTTCTAGGTTAGATTTATGACTGGACATCAGGCTAGATATTCACTTTTTCCCATATTTTACTCAAACAAATTTCAGGTATATGGCGAAACGTTTTATGGTCTATATGGTGTCCTACATGACTTCAGGTAAATAGCGGAAAGTCTTATGGTGTATGGCGCCCTACATGACCATGCACAAAAACACGTTTTTTACAGATATATATCTGCGGTGACCTTCAGTAGGCCTGGTGATAAGAGGCACGGAAGAAAATCAAGGCAACATCAACGTGCTCATCTTTTCAGACATCAGCGAATAGATGTTAGAGTGTTATTTAATGCAAGACGTTTCGATAATGAGATGTTTTAGGGTTGATCATATATCTCACATTCGTGTTCTGAACTGCGTAAATCCGACTGAGAAACATCTGGATCATCCTTAAGTGGGCGATCCACACCAACGCAAGGCAGTTCATAAACAAAAACGATCTCCAAAATCAGTGAAATGCTATTGTGGCTCATCCAAAGACATTCCATGTGATTCACTCAACAGCCTGTTTCGATCGAACTATTGTATATCAAATAGTACCGTAATGAACTGTCGAGTCTAATTTTTCCCTTCAAATTTGTCCTATTTTTTTCTGGAACAGTAAGACCAACCAAAAATCAGGAAAATGGCCACCAAAACGATGGTAAAGGACACAATTGAGCGAGTCACGCACAATATGCGGGCAAGAAAAACAGTCAATACTGAAATTTCACCAAATTTTAGCTATTGACAAAGTTATTACAAGTCCGGTACGCAGTGTAAGTTGCGATATAGGCATTACAACTGCTCTAGCTCCACGCACTGTAAGTTGAGGGAAAAAAGAAAAGCCGGATTGAAACTTCAGTGGTTACGCCGTCTAAAAAACGAAATCTCGTATTTAAACTTATATTTATTATCTGTATTTTGTTAGGATTACAGTAAATAAAACTTGTCTATACTAGTTAACATTGAGAACAAAATTTTATTTTATGATTAATTTTTCTAATCAATTTTCCTGTCATACTACTGACTAGGGTGAATTCGTACGATACAACTTTCAGGTGGTTCGTAGAGCAAGGTCTACCACAGGAGCATGTTTCTGCAGGAATAAGCATGTACTCTTGGTCTGCTTTAACCTTTAGACCACTTCGTAAATCTCTGAAGTTTTGAAATTCACGAGTCATATTTTTCTCAATCCACACCAGTTTGTTACAAGTGGACACACATGGTTCTCCCTTCACATTGGACAGCGCTATGCGTGTTTAAAGAATTAAAACAGAAATAAGACTAAATACGATGAATTATAGATACCTCATACTAACTCAATCTAACGCAAACTAATCTTTTGCAAAGGATGTCGATATCGCTTTCAAATTCCTGAGCTGTACAAGCCAGTAAACCCTATAAAAATACTGGAACGAAGCTGAGATGGCGTGAACTGAATAGCTACATGAAAGTCCGGTGACAGGGGCAGCAAACATGTTAAATTTACAGTTGGGGAAGGAAGGCTTTCAAGGCTTTCATACAATATTGCACCGACAAGGAAAATAATATAATTTTGCAAGGATATTTTAAAATTGCACAAAATGCAAATGTCCCTGCATGAGTTATATTAGTGACTGTGTTTCCAGTGGTGATGCCAGTTCGATTTTTTACTCCTGCAATGTAAATTTCAATTGTTGTAGCGCGGTAACTGTATATCACTATTAATCTTTTAAAAATTAATTGTTTTTACCGACCATTAACTCGAAAAAAATAACATATAGCAAGAACAGACGCAATAATTTTACTTTCTAAGACTTCTAATAATCTAATTTTCAACATTACAAGCAGATAAGATACTAGAAACTGTACGTTGAATGCTGTTTGTATAATTCAATAATATTAAATTAAATCGCGATTATTACCACCATTATAAACGTTATGGGGCACGTGCTCTAGTTCCCACGCCTTAGCTCACAGAGCAACGACAATAAAATAGAAAAAGGTTCTGCAGATCAATTTAACCTCAAAGATGGCAGCCAAATTTTCACAATAAGTCCGACTTCCAAAGGCTACGTAATTCTTGGAGAAATACTTGTTCTGGGCCGGCGCTAGAAGGTTAATTGGGGGGGGGGGGTATACTCATACATTTAGGTTCTGCCCGATTTCTTTTGAAATCAGTTGTAAACCGCCAATTAACGTTCTAGCGACGGCGGGTCCTGCATATCGGGACGTCGTAATTTCGTTCGCTGATTTCAATTTTGATTTGAAAATATTCTAGATTCCATTCCAGATTCCTCAGTGAACCTGAGGCTAATTCAAGTGAATATGAGCATTCCTGATAATACACTGAACAACAAGCTATTATCACAGCATAGAAAATAAACAGTAGAGCCACTCAGCAGTTTAACATGTCCCCCTATTTTTATGTTCTAAGTGTTTCTATTGACCAGAAAAAACAATTGACTGACCAGAACCTGCACAATGAACATGCGTAACCCGACAGGCGCGGTTACACAAACTTCAAACGTTCCGACGACTCGGGTGGCCCTTCTGTTATTTTCCATTCTGTGCTATTATACTTTACCTGACGGGCAGACTTTTAAAATCTTTTTTGGTGGATTACTCCAAGGAAAAATATCCTAAAAAGAAAAACTCTAAAATTACGCGTATTATATATTATGTCCGACTTCCCGAAGATTAATTTCTCTCTAAAACACAAAACTACTCAATTGATCAATTCTTGAGTGTTGTACTATACGGAACTGGGACGAATCTAAAGAACACATGCACGCCATCATTCCCTGAACATTAATATTTTCGTATTTACCTGATGACCCAATTTTCCGAAGCGTCCTTTACAAACGAGAAAAGAATATTTTCAATTGCAAGAAAAAACATGGGGACGATGGTATCAGGGACGCATGACGATCGATCATTAGGAGGGGCAGATACTTATAAATCAATTCATGTTCTGCCCAATTAATTTCTTTGAAATCGGGATTTAATTTTAAAATCGATTGTTTTCATTGGCTATGAACACGAATATTAGATATCTCCCCCCTCTTAATTTTTGACTTGCAACCAATGTCTTGGGACACGCCAGACAATTCTTCTCGCCCACGTTTGTCGGTGCCCACAATAGAACTAATAAAATATTCTTTTGTGCTTCACCACCAAAATGGCCGACCTGCAAGTCAAGAATTATCGATCTTGTGGTGTCCCTGCATGGATGGCATACGGTTTAAAGTAGAAGCGACTGAGCGGTCGTGCATTCTGGTCCGGATGGAGACCTGGAGAACTTTGGAGCCCCGGAATTTACCAGTTTTCAATTTCAAATAACGACAAAGTATATTTTGGGAAACGTTTTTTAACGGGTTACGCATTTGCAACTTGTCGTTAATTTCTTTAAATTTTACCAGAATAGAATTTACGTATTATTTTAGGCAGTAGTTGTTTTAAAAACTACATATTTGCACACTTGTACAAGGACTTTATTCCTGACCGAAGCCAGAAATTGCTAATCCACCCTCGGTTTAAACGACATCAAGATCAATGGCGTGCAATAAATGAAATGGGCATAGATGAAGCCAATCAACGCAAGAACGGTGGAATTTAAATCAATTTACATGAATTTATATAAGAACAAAGGTTAACATCTAGTAAACCTTGCGTGATCAGGAAGTTTAAAGTAAGTCATGCAAAGCACAGGTACGTCGGTCGCGCAACATATGTTAATTAGTTGTGTAGCACGCAAGTGTACTAGGGTCGGTTGTATCAAAGGCGTTTAGCTTAAACGGTGGACAAGTGAAATTTAAAGAACACTTTTACACCTAGTATGCAACCGAAACAATGAGTTTAATAGAATAAATATTTAGTTTTATATATAAATGTTCTTCTCAGGTCAAATAACTTTAGCTGGTTTGTCTATACAACATGTAAACTTGTTTTATATTTTTCATTTATCCTTCGTTTAAACTCTAAACGCTAAACGCCTTTGATACAACCGTTCCCAGGTACAAAACAAACCGTTTAAAACTCCCAACATCCCACCCTTATTCGGATCAGGATTCGTTCTCTCTCTAGGAGCGTACCAAGGGGAGTGTGTTGGGGGAAGGAGTGCGACTCCTTCAGTTTTTGAAGATTCGTCGGTAAAACCAGGGCAGAGCAGGTAAAAATATTGAAAAATTAATTATAGTTGGACAGCAAAGTCAGCAAAGACAATTAGCTGAAAAGGGGGAAAAAGTCGTTTCGCGTGAAAATATCCACTAGTCGGTCATAAAAAGTTGCCTTGTACTGACCATCGGCCCAATTTTGTTATCGGAGAAGGCTGCTCGACGTGGGTTGGAAGTTCAAGATAACATGTTTTACAACCCAATAAAACAAACGTTCTCGAGGCATTTTTCACTTGCTCTGTGAGGAAACCCAACTAGATGACCAATTGAATACCAGCGTCTTTTGGCAGAAAGTCGACAGTTTCTCACACATGCATGAGCATAAGGTGTCCGCTGAGGAACGAATCCGTGATCTTCGATACGAAAGGCGTTAACTGGCCAAATGATAGAGCTACTGAAGAATCACGAAAGGTAAATGCTGCAGAGCATGGGAGACATTGAAGCCATTACAGATATTAAGTAAATTAAAATGTCCGATCAAGAATTGGTTAAAAGAAACAAAAATAGAGACGCGATAATATGTATGATATAAATGACATATAGTTACCTCTCAGACCACGACCATTCATCCAGTAACAACCAATAGGAGTAAAGGTAGATAACAACATACACACTACAAATATACTAGAAAATGAAAAAAGATTTTTGGTTAAACAAAATCTACTTGTTTTAGATAAGAGTGACTCGAAAAAATATTGGACCTCGTAGTTCTTAAACTAAAGATAATGTCTGAAAATCCCTTGCAAAATCCTAATTTGCCCTTAAAACCCATGCATTTCTTCAGTTAATACGCAAACGTTTTACATTGGTTGTGTTTTAATTAGGTTCTACCTAACGCCCCTGTAACCCATCAAATAGAACGTTGTCTGTGCATAATTATATTTGTGTAGTTAATAAGTCCCAAACGTTCTTGTACATCCGGCGTTCTCGAATGCCACTTCAAACTAGCTACATGTACTCAGCCGAAAAAATTTGTCATGCAAAGCAGGTATAAAAAAGTTGATGTTGATCTTAATTTGCATTTTTTAGATAGTCATCGAAGAATTCTTAGTAAAAATACATTGGATTACTTTTTAAAATTAATTACAACCGTGTTTGGTTGGCAATATAAATAACGAAACACGAAAACGTCTTAAGGGATTCAAATTAAATATAAACCTTTATGATAAGAGAGCATAATACAGTTGTAGTTACAAATGTTTTTAACTTTAATTATATTTTGAGCGCGTAACATATTATATAGGCTAGGCTATAGACATTATAGTACGATATAAAAGTAAAATTAAACATCCAAACATATACCACAGGTGAGCTTACAGGTGTTTTCAATTACATCACACTTGCTGCACCAATTACGTCACACTTGTTGCATCAAGGTTGACCATAGAGCTCAGTGAGTGTGACGTAATTTAAAAGCACCTGTAGGCTGGGCGACTGTGCACATAGACGCGTGAAAGAACAAGCCTTTATGGAGTTTGAGAGAGCGATAATTGATAAGGGGAAGCTAATCAGTAGTGATTAGTGTAAGAAATACGCAGTCGCGGTATTATAATTAGAGAGGTTCAGACTTGACTTCCACTACCGGTACCGCTACCTTAATCAATCTTTCAGCCAATTAGATAAGCTTGGTCTACCCAACTGACCAATCAGATTGCTCAAAAATCGGGATAAAGTAGCAGTAGTGGTAGTCAAATCTGAACCTCTCTAATATTTTGCTCTACCAGTCTGGAAAGTTTGCACTTTGCAAAAACATTTTACTACATGACGTATTGCCAGAATCATAAGTTGTGCGGGCTCGTTTTCCTGCCGATTAATTTTTAGTCGGCATACTGTGCCGATTAACGATCATAAAGTTCTTTAACCAATCAGAATCAAGTAAACAAAGAAAAGTTATATTAGGACAGCTAATGTTTTCTCAGAACATGATCGTGAAATGTGGTAGTTTGGAAGAATAGAAGATAACGATAAAAAAGGGGTTCTATACTCATTGATTTCCCCATATTTTTTTTCTCCCAAGCTCCACAAATTTACCATGATTTTGCCGCTATATATAGACAGGGTGGTAAGGGTATTTTCGTGAGCTGTGATTGCTTGGCTGACATCTGTTCGTGCGAAATGCTTGATTTTGGTGCCGTGAAATGTGATTATATTTGTGTTACGCCCGAGAGACGTGATTCTCAATCAAAATGCTCTGTTTTTAAATGTGATAACCATGTTTATGCTACTTTTAACGCCATTGGTATCTAGAGCATTTTATTATTGAAAGTTTAATATTCTAATATAGCTAAATTTTTTTTTGTGTCTTGACTACAATCAGTTACATTGAAATTTGGGACACTTAGATCAATAAGATATTTTTTAATGCATTTGTAAAAATTCACATGTAAACCCCCCTTCCCCCCCGTTTCAATGTTGCTATATCGACCATAAAAATTATTGGCGTCATCATATAAGACCATAGCCGTTGCTACTGAAATTTCTCACCAGACGAGCAACATTGAAAAAGGGGGTGGGGGGGGGGGGTGGGGTCAGTTGTATGTTTTGAGCAATCGGTCCAATAATTATGTCACTGATTGTAGATAAATCCAAATAATAAACAGAACATTTCACAGTGGCGCGGAGATACGAATTTTATGTTCTCGCAGCAAGAACATATCACACTCGCACGTCGGTCGTCGCTGCGCTCACTCGTGAGATACCGTTCTTGCCACGCAAACATAAAATCCATATCAGTCTGCACCACTGTGATATATCCTATATTTACTATACGGTAGACTGTAAGATACAGAAAATACGCTGTGAAATTTCCCGCAAAAAATGTTTTCAAAATGGCGACATTTGTATAGATCGACTCGTAGGTCAATTTTCTTTTATACTCATGTTTTTGTTAAAGAAACACAATTGTGAAAGACAACCCAATAATGATGCACAGGCATTCTTTGAGTTCAAGTAATATGATTTTAGTATCATTAAGTGAAAATTGATATTACAGCCGTTTTCTTCTCCCCTAGAGAGAACAATATTTTACTCAATCGCTTGCTTTAACATTCATGTCCGCATCGCCGTGTAATACCCTCTGTGTATTTATCAAATGAGATTATACCTGAGATCCCCATATTTTTTGCTCTCCCAAGCTCCATAAATTTATCATGATTTTGGCAGGCAGGGCGGTGAAGTACATTTTCGTAAGCTGTGATTGCTTGGCTAACATCTGTTCGTGTGAAATGCTTGATTTGGATGCCGTGAAATGAGATTTGTTCTAAAACGCTCCATGAAGTAGACATCAGAAGAGGTAGACAGTAAGATACAGAAAATGTACACCGTGAAATATTTTCCATATCTTTACTACCAAAGATATCGATAGCGTGTTCATTTCCCGCCAAAAATGTTTTCAAAATGGCGACGTTCATATGGACTCGTGAGCATTGGTCGTGAGCCAATTTTTATCTGTATTCAATTAATCCAATAAAGATGCACAGGTATTCTTTGAGTTTAAATAATATGATTTTAGTATTATTAATCAAAAGTTGATATTACAACTGTTTTCTTCTGTCGTGGTGAGAACAATATTCGCTTGCTTTCACCACTCGAAGATAAAATTCATCTTCGCATCGCCGTGTAATATTCTCTGTGTGTTTAACAAATGAGATAATATCTGCATTCCTGTTGACACTATTCTGGTCTGTCACTCATAACTCGGTCAGTATATGTCATGCAATTATTGTGCAGCGTAGCTATATGTCAAAAAAGTATACCCTTTCAAATTTTCCTATTGTAATAAATTTAATTAAGATATTCAAATCCCGACAAAGACTTTAGCTCAATTTCAAAATTTATGCAGCATACATTTTAATCTGTGGGTTCGGCATACTATTAAGTCATACGAATTCTAACAACATTGTGCACTGGGTCGTGATAAAACGCTGAAACTGAATTGCGGAAACGGAAACGGAAACTGAAAACGGAAACTGAAATGGAGATAAAACGCTGAAATGGGGATAAAACGCTGAAATGGGGATAAAACGCTGAAATGGAAATAAAACGCTGAAATGGGGATAAAACGCTGAAATGGGGAATAAAACGCTGAAATGGGGATAAAACGCTGAAATGGGGATAAAACGCTGAATTGGGGATAAAACGCTGAAATGGGGGTAAAACGCTGAAATGGGGATAAAACGCTGAAATGGCAAGTTCAAAATTTGTGCTGTTTAAAAACGAGCTGGCTGTTCACTCTAGATTGAGCAGAATTAAATTCGATTACATGGAATATTGTTCAAGCCAAAAATATTTGTAAAATTTACACTTTACATTTTTAAAAACTTTACAACTGTGAGCGTGGCATCGCGTGATATTGACGAACACAAAGCATCATAACTACCGTTGCAATAGAGTTCAAATAAATGTGAAAACAATAAATATTCATAAAGAAAAACATGTGGAATAATTTAACAATGTCCATACGGTATTGTCGTTCTAAAAAGCAACAAAGTTACAGTTTGGAATATTATTCAACTTTGATTCTTTCTAAGTAAAACTACGGGGATATTCTACACGTCAAAAATCATTACACGTGTTTTTACGCATGTTTCTTATTGTTTTCGTTGAGGTGGAGTCTGGAGTTATCACGTAAAAAAAAGACCGTCAAGAGTTTCTTTTCAATAAGATGTCGTTCGAGCAAAAAATTCAAAGCATGTCCTTTATCAGTAAGTCAGAACACAGCACTTAACGCCTTCACAAAGATTTTGCTCGTGAAATTCCGGTTTATTACACTAGAAAGTTTTAGCAATTGCAATAACGCCGTCAACGCGTGTGCTTTTACATCCGTTTTCCACATTTGCTTTTACCCAATACAGGGTCAACAAACATTCTACAGCATGCTATGCAAGGCAAAATCATCAAAACCGCAAAACTAGTTATTTAATGGTTAAAAACGTAAAGTGTAAATTTTACAAATATTTTTGGTTTGAACAATATTGCATGTAGCCGAATTTAATTCTGCTTAATCTGGAGCGAATAACGAACTCGTTTTTTAAACAGCATGCACAAAACTCTTTCGAACTTGCCATTTCAGTGTTTTATCCCCCATTTCAGCGTTTTATCTCCATTTCAGCGTTTAATACGCATTTCGGCGTTTCATCCCCATTTCAGCGTTTAATACGCATTTCGGCGTTTTATCCCCATTTCAGCGTTTTATCCCCATTTCGGCGTTTTATCCCCATTTCGGCGTTTTATCCCCATTTCAGCGTTTTATCCCCCTTTCAGTTTCCGTTTCCGCCGTTCAGTTTCAGCGTTTTATCCTGACCGATTGTGCACTAGCGGAATCAGCCTGGCCATTTAGTGGCCCTTGCAGATAATCCAGTGTGTTTTAACTGCACGCAAAATTATTAATGACAATAATTTAAAACTATACATTGCAGGCGAAAATTGTAGAGCTGGCTACGTCACGGCATGTTAAAACAGTCTTATACATGATTACTCAGGATATCGCAACAGTGCAATTGCTACTGTAGCATGCAGTGAGGCATGACAATGTCAACAATACATAATTGTAGCTAGGTCCGCATTACCCTGCATAATATAAAGAGCATATATTCATGCAGTAGAGTTGATATTCTGAATAGAAACATAATAATCTATAATAATAATTTAATGCTTATATCGCGCAAATTTACATTCATATATGATCAAATGCGCGTAAACGTTTTGTTAAAACGATTATCGCCCAGTACAGATATTTTAAATAGGGCCGTAAACAGCTAGTATATTCGTAGAAGACTTTCAAGCGTATATTAGCTTTTATTTCCATCCTATAAATTATTGCTATGTGGCTCAAAAATTCTATTTCAATCCATGTTGTTTATGGCTCAATATGAAATAGTTGCCAGGGCTATAATCTTTTTAAGAACATTCAATACAGTAGTAAGTCTAGTACATTTATGCATGAGAAATCCCTTAACATGATCAATATACAGACATGCAAGTGCATTCACTTACCACTGGTAATGCATTTTGCCAAGCTAACGTCAGAAAGCTTTGCTAGCTCTAATAAACAAGAAGTTTCTATGCATGCATTCCTTATAAAACATTTATTCGCAAAAAAAAACCAATAATTAGAAAGTTGGCCTAGTAAAAATGAAAACCAATAATGAGCAACATTACGTGTGGTTTGCCAATAATGAGCAACATTACTTGGTTTGCCAATGATGAGCAAGTTTGCGTGATTGATTAACGTCGCTATAAACGCAAGTTTCATATCACGGAACGTAGCTAGTTAACCTTGGTTAAGGCCAGATTTTTCAATTTCATCTCTTGCTCACCTTCACTGTTACGTTTATCCCCTTAGGTTAACGGATTTGTACGACAGTTTTTTGCATTCTTACCGAGATGAGCCAAAAGTAATGTATCATTTTCCGATGTCAATGTTGAAGAAACTACTTTTTTTCAAGACAAACAGCAGTGGTCAATCTGGGTTTTCCACATTGTGGTAACATGCTACAGCACGTGCTAAATGGCGTTCGTCAAATATTTTTTGACTCGTGTACGATGAAGTGTTCTCTAAATAATGAACTTACAAGCCATGCACGATAAGCCACTGTACAAGGTCAGTGAATACAATAATTTTTAGACTCTGCCATTATGTATTACATCTCCTAGACAAACGTTCAATCGAAAGAAAGGGATATCAAAGTTAACCCAGTTTATAACTGAGTAGATACTCCCTTTTCTGTTGGGATTACGATCAGAATCAGGGGGAGAGGGGGTAAAACAGGTCAATGTGCCCTATACGCAGATCGATAATTAGAGGGATTGTTCATACATTCGTGCATGTTCTGCCCGATTACTTTATAGTTTGTGAACACGGATACACGAATAATGGCCCTCTCCCTTAATTATCGATCTGTCTATGCCCTACTACTTCAAACCATTGTCTTCTGAAGTGTTGCCCCGTTGACTGCATGGATATAAAACATATACTATATTACATTATACACAGACAGGATTATTTAGATATAGAAGGTAATGTTTTTAAACAACCGGTAGTTTTGCAAACGATTATTTCTAAGTAAGAGAACTGATCAGTGAAACATTCTACACTACTACCATAACAGAACTACCTAACCGTGCAGACAGTACTGTATATATGCGCTTATCAGGGCATGTATTAAATCGTGGACAGCTTATACGGTCGGTCATGCATACAAGTAGCTATGTAAAATGTACTAGTTAACACATTAGCGTAGGACCTTTCTATTCGAACATACTACCTTCATTATTAACAATTAAAACCACAAACGACATCGTATTGCTCCATCAAACAACCACATCGTATATCAATCTTCGATCGTTGCACTTGATAGGAACCGGAGCCGTGAAAAAGCACTAGATTCAAGGAAAACATTCTCCCGGCGTCCACAAACGCATAATTACTTCTGTCAGCTACATGGCTTCGTATTCTGGTCAAAAAGGGGAAAATCTAAGGACATTTTAAACACTAACAAGACTATGTATACAAAAAATTGATTACTAAATAAAGAACGGTTTGCAACAGATTTGTAAGACATCTAACCACAATTCAACAACATTATCATAACCACATTTCAATTTATTCATAAATTCAAGGACACAAAGGCCAAAAAAAAATAGTGTTTTCAAATTCTAGAAAATTTAATCAAGCACTGTTACGTCATATTCATTTTCTATAGGAATTAATATTTGTGGAGCTCTTTGTAATCAATACAGTATCTCATGCACATTTACACGTTGATTTAAATCCTGTGTGTATTATTCAAGATAACAAGGTTACCCATAGGGCGTGTATGCTACCTGGCCGCAAAAAGTGTTCGTCGATATATAAATTATAACGTGAAACAAACATTATGAAAATTCTGTTTACATATGAAAGAAGTGGCAACCCATAATGTATTACGATTGAAATATACTAAAATACAAACCACTACGTACAAATAAAATGAATAATCCTTTATTAAAAATTGTATTCTTTACAAATTGAATAAACTAATGATAAAGTTGTTGAATTATTTTAGTTTATCAGTACGTTATCGTATTGCTCAACACGTAAATTTTTTTTATCGTACTACCAGTTATCAACTCTCGACAACACCGTAAAACTCTCAACATAACTCTTTATTTATCTTATATCAAACGCTCTATAAAACTCTTCAAAACATCTCCTTAAAATGACTCAAAACGTTCTTTCTCTTTCACACCATGCGGTCTCTTCTAGTTCTAAAATCACATACTTCAAAACCTACTTAAATCACATGCATCAAAAGTCACCTCCCCCCCCCCCCCCCACCTAATAACAACTTCATTAATGGCTAAATCTACGTGATATAACAGTTAATGGTTAACTCAAAATCAAATACTTATAAAATAGTTCCACAACTTAAATTAAAAAACCTAAGTTCATTTAAACTTACGAAGTTCTGGTTTTTATTAGTCTAAAGTATTCAACTTATCTGTTCAGAAACTCCATAACGGTCCGGTCTCCGTCGATTTCTTCTAAGGTTGTAAGGTCGTGGCATCTCATTAGCATCATCATCACCATTTCTTTGCCTATCCCGATGTTCTCCACGATGCGGCAGTTCGTTCTCAAATTCATCAAAGTCAGAACTTTCCGTATCTTCGTTTTCTTTGCAAACATCATCTATTTTATAGTCAATCGAAAATCGTTTTAAATTGTTTGCATTCTCGTCTTGTTGACTAACGACTCTATTTCACAGCTTGTATCACGAACATCGACAACCAAATACGGCCCAACATACTTTTCATCAAGTCCTCTGGTTCTAAAGTTCTTTAAAAGTACCGTATCGCCAACAGTAAAGTCTTCGCATCGCTCTACACGATTTCGTGTATCATAACAACGTTTCTGTTTCTTCTGGGACTGTTCGACTCTCTTACCATTTTTCGTAGGTCAATCTGTCGTTTCTTTAAATCTTCCAGGTACTTGGCTGGTCCATGGGTCGGTTTGCTCACTACTTCGTCAAATTCTACTCCTAAGGTTAATCTGGCGTCTCTTCCGTACAACATTTCATATGGAGTTGCTTTTGTAGAAGACTGCTTGCTTACTCAATACGCTAGTAAAGGATGAGGTAATTGCTCATCCCAGTCATCCTTATCATTGTTCACTCTCATCCGAAGGAGCGATTTCAAAATTCCTTTGAAACGTTCACAAAGTCCATCTGTTTGAGGTTGATAAGCAGTGGTTCTTCTCTTCTCAATTCCAAACAAATGACACATACTTGCAACTAAATGGGATTCGGAGTTTCGACCTTGGTCCGTGAGCAAAACTGAAGGCATTCCGTGTCTAACAAACACTTGTTCTAGAGCTCGAACTACCGTTTCCGCTTCTTGATTAGAAAGAGCCACTGCTTCTGCATACTTCATATAATAGTCAATAATGGGAAGGATATACTTGTTTCCCTGACGTGTTAACTTTAAAGGACCAATAAGATCAATTCCGACCATGTAAAACGGCACTGGAACCACGTCAATCGGTTTCATAGGGCTCCGAGGTCTAGGTACCACGTTGTTTTACGCACAAAGTTCACAGCTTTTACAGTATTCTTCGTTATCTTTGTAAAATCCTGGCCAATAAAATGTCCTCTGAATCATTTCGAATGTTTTTGCTATTCCACCTTGCTGGTGGGCATCTCTCAAGATTGCAGGCAGTGGCGGATCTAGCGTAAGTCAAAATAAATTACCACAGGTCATTCTAGGATATATTTACATTTTAAAATACCTTCAAAGCAGCTTCATTGGTTAGATTTTATTCTTTTGAAATTCATAACCTATGACATTGTTATAAAGTTATTTTGAATTTAAAATTGAGCTGCTATAATTTATTTTGACTTACCCTGGATCCGCCACTGATTGCAGGCGAAGCAAACTTAGGCACAACGATCTGTAAAGTTTCTTTACCGGCTTCTTCATCAATCCACTTTCGACAAAGGACATTCTTTTCAACGACTAAAGATCCAAATGCACTGTATAATGCTTTCAACATTGGGCTGGCATCGTCTGGCTTCTTATCTGGTCTAGCCCCCTTCACTACCCATCTCCTTACCAATAGGATGTCCTCATCCAGGTTTTAGGTCTCTTCAAACTCCGTGCATGATAATGTAGTAATCCGAACACTGTTAACAGGGGCATAATCATACTCTTCCAGTCTCAAGATCCATCGTGCAAGCTTACCATTGGGATGTTTGACATTTTTTAACCATTTTAGAGCTTTGTGATCAGTATATACATACAACCACTTTTCTCCCATAGACGTAATATTGTGGAAATATTGCAAAGCCGAAACAACAGCATACGCCTCTTTCTCTGTGGTAGTCCAGTTCTTTTCTGCACCCGAGAATGCTTTCGATGCATACGAAATTACTTTCTCTTTCCCCTCCACGTCCTCTTGTGCTAAAACAGCTCCTACTCCTACATCACTCGCATCTGTGTATAAAATGTAATCTCCATCTGGTTCAGGAAAAGCCAGAACTTGGCTTGACACAAGTTGTTCTTTGAGAGTCTGAAATGCAGTCTCGTCGTTCTTACCCTATGAACATCTTTCTGCGTGAGACTATTTAACGAACTGGCAATTTCACTAAATCCAGAACTAAATCTAAGGTAATACGAGGCCATACCAAGGAAACGTCTCAAATCTTTGAGGTCCTTCGGTGGTGGGTAGTTGCTGATAGCCTCGATTTTCTTGGAATCTGGAGCCAAACGTGAATCTGAAATAGTAAAACCAAGGAAATCCACACTTGACTGCGCAAAATGACACTTCAAAAGTTTCAGTTGCTTTAATTTTCTGATTGCTTCTAAAACTGCAATTGCTTCTAAAAGCTTTCAAATTCTCTACATGCTGCTCCAATGACCGACCAATGACCAGCACATCATTGCGATACAAAAGGCACTTCAGAGGCAGTAGACCTTCAAGAACCACTGACATAAGCCTTTGAAACGTAGGAACTGCATTCGTCAACCCAAAGGGCATGCGTAGAAACTCAAAATGGCCTCCCCCAGGGATAACAAAGGCTGTCTTCTCTTGACTGGACTCTTCCATTGGGACCTGCCAATAACCAGATGCTAAATCGAGTGTTGTGAAACATGTATGTCCCGTTAACGAGTCAACCAAATCAGCTACTTGGGGTAACGGGCATCCTTTACAGTAACTTCGTTCAGCTTTCGAAAATCGATTTAAAATTTATCGGCACGTACAGCATTGCGAGTTTCAATCTTATGCTGTGATACTGACGTAAGACCCAAATCTCCGGAATTTGTGGAAAACATATACTTATAATTATTCAGCAAATTTTCCATTTCAGTTTTCTGTTTGGGCTGCAAATGGTCAAGCTGAAAATCGATATCTGAGAATCTTTTCGTGTAAGAATGGGATCACTCATTTCAACATCATCTACGCACTGTAAGCTGCCGACATTCGACCCTTTATATAGCTTAACTGGTTCACTTCCAGGGTTTATTATCTAGATTGGCACTCTTTGTTCTTTTGGCTGAACAACGACTCTAGAACTAGAACTCCTTTTCCCGAAAGTTTCATGTTTAGTTCCAACACACTTTCCGAAATGGTGGGATTTTTTATTCCAGCTATTCGAAGTATTTTATGTTTTGCTGATACCTCAACATCCTCATCCAACACAACTGATAAGGGGTCAGACACACTTGAATCAAACACAGAAAAGGGTTGAGTAGACAAATCAGAAAATGTCAACACCATTCTTGAAAGGTCGACATTGACTTTGTTATTCCAGGCCAGTATAATCTCGGATACAATATCACTAGCAACATAGAACTTCTGACTTTAGACGAGTCCGGGCTTAACTTTAACATCTAAGGAAGTCTTTCCCAAAATTCCTATTAGGGAATTGTTTGCTGCCTCTGCAACAATATCAGAGGGTGTCAATGAATCGGCATTCCCTAAAAATTGCCAATCATCTTTGCTAATTAATGAAATTGAAGCACTAGTGTCAACAATGCAAAGCTTAGGTTTCCCATTAATCTGGGCTTCAACCATCAGAGTTTTCCTTTTACTTCTTGGGGAAACCGTGGATAATCTTATCTTTGATTGGGGTTTTTGTTGTTTGTTAGTCAAATTTTGTTGGCTTTGTACAGCTTCCTTTGGAGTTTGGGCCATCTAATACAGCCTGACAAAACCTGGCAATGTCACCTTCTTTGTCACAACGATAACTACTTGGAACATCCCTACCTTGATTGTTCTGTCTTTCATCTCGTCTGGGTTTGGCAGAATAACAATTACAAGCTATATGCCCAGGCTTCTGGCAGAAATAACACACTTTAGGTATTGACTGGGTGGTTGGTTTAAAATTATTGACACTGTTTCTTGTAGGGCATTGCTCAGAAACATGTCCAAATCCATTGCATGCCAAACGTGTAACAGTTTTATTTCTAGAACTCACAGTTCCAATCATACCAATATTACTTGTAATTGGTCCCTGCCCGACCAAAGTTTGCATAGTCGCATTGGCTGCTTCAAATTGCCTTTCAATCAATAATGCATCATCTAGATTAGCCGAGGGTTCTTGCAATAATTAACTTTGTGTTGTGCGATCTCTCAGACCGAGTATAAATTGGTCAACTAGTCTACTTGCATATTTATCACCAATAAAACCACATTTTGCACCAGCTTCTCTCAAGGCCACAACATAAGAATTAACTGACTCACCCGGATGTTGAACACGTTGGTGGAAATTATACCGCTTCTCCGCGTGGGCGTTTGGTTTCTTTCAAACAACAATTTAAGTTTCTTAATCCAATTTTTGTAGGCATCGTCGCCATTCGGTAAACTCAACTGATTCTGCTAGGCGAAAAGCGTCCTCGTTCAGATTAAATAACAAAGCAAACCATCGTGTTTTCTCATCCGTACGCTCAACTGCCTCAAAACACAATTCCAATTTCTTCATGTTAACAAATTACGCAAACAAATCAAATGTCAACTCTTTTATAAACAGTTAAGCACGCACTCCGTCTTCGGTCGAATATAATAACAAATAACACATAATTCGGTGTCGGTGGGACCTCCACAATATTTCACGAAGCGGTCCTCGACAACACCGTAAAACTTTCAATATTAAAGGATTATTGACCGAGCGTGAGGTCTGTCCCGTGAAATATCGGGCTGAGAATTTTTAGTACGGACCGAGCAAGCTCAGCGAGCGAGGTCCGTACTAAAAAAACCGAAGTCCGATATTTCACTGTACAGACCGAACAAGCGAGGTCAATCACGGGCTATAGGACAGGCGCACTACGATACTGTTTACGTACGTAAATAAGAAAATTATTAAAATGTTATAAACCGTATTGTACTTATTCATGAATTATTTAGATATTCAAATGATGGGAGTGCTCTAAACATCGTGATTTCGTTCGGAAATAGTGAAATACAAATCCTTGTTCTGTTACACATCGTCGCCATATTGAATCAATCACAATTTCCATCCCCTCTGGCAAAATAATAGGACGGCGAAGAAAAATAAGGAAAAATAAGAGGGTAGGAACAATGTGGGCGTGTTCTGGGCGTGTTATGCTTTTGAGCGAATCAACGTTTGCAATTCCGTGTCACATGACCGATTTAAATCGTTATAGGCGGGAAGCATCATCACTGTTCATTGAAATATATCGCTCAGTGTTGCTAGGTCACGGAATATTAAATATGGGACACGTTTGTGCCATATATGGAAGTATGGGACACGTTTGTGCCATATATGGAAGTGTCACTGCATCCAGCCTCTGACGAAACACGCCCACATTGTTCCTACCCCCTTATTTTTCTTCGCCGTTTTATTATTTTGCCAGGGGGGATGGAAATTGTGATTGTACAATATGGCAACGATGTGTGAGGCCCTGTTAGGGGTTTTAGGTATAAGGTATATTTACTCAAAGTATTTTAGTTATAAAGTATAAATAACGATAGACTTTTGGGTATAAAGTATAAACTAGGTTACCTGCAAGGTAGGGAATGCTGTTTAATTATGTTATAGGTTATTGAAAATTGACATTAATGCCACTCAAAATATATTCAGTGGGATATTGTGCATTATTACTAGCCTGCCAGTACATTACTCGGCTTTGACTCAGTTTGTCTGCCAGAAGATATCATGTTTCAGGCTGGCTTAAGCAATAAGGGGTCGACGAAGTCAAAAGCAAATGCCTTATGGATAAGGAATAATACGCTAACGACTTTAATAACGATAGACTTTTGGGTATAAAGTATAAATGATCACTTAACAAAAACTGACCACAAGACATTTTGTGTCAGCTATTCGAAGCATTTGGGAGCATTTATTTGTCAATAGTTACCAATACTGATCGCTTCTAATATCACGACAGCCTCAACCTGAATTTGCAGAGTTGAAGTACCACGGCAGTATTTGTGAGAATATAAAATCTGCTAAAAGTAGGTGTTACTGCTACACGCTTTTCGGATTATAGTTGCAATTAAACTGTTACATTCTCGCTTCTACACTGGAAACTTCGAGCAAAATGACTCTCTAAATTCACAGGTGTCACAGGTGATGTCCAAAGAATGAAAACAACCCGGTAAATGCTTTTGCAAGGGGTGAAATAGTGTACAACGCAACTAAAAGAAAACAAGAGTTGTTAGGGCACTTTTGGGTATAACTGTGTCTGCCATTTTAGGTATAAGGTAAAAATGACCTCTTAATAATAGGTATAAGGTATATTCAAGACCCCCTAACAGGGCCTCACGTGTAACAGAACAAGGATTTGTATTTCACTATTTCCGAACGAAATCACGACGTTTAAAACACTCCCATCATTTGAATATCTAAATAATTCATGAGTAAGTACAATACGGTTTATAACATTTTAATAATTTTCTTATTTACGTACGTAAACAGTATCGTTGTGCGCCTGTCCTATAGCCCGTGGGTCAATAAACTGTTTACTATATGGCTCGCAGTCATTTTCACAGTTAGTGTGACATTTTGTATTTATATCACATCTATCGTGGTTTAGATTACAAAATGACATCTATCGTGGTTTAGAATGCAAAAACGTTGAACATGTGATGTCTAAGCATTATTTTTTACACATAATGTTTTAAAACATATAGTAAAACATTAATTTCGTTAAAAAATATAGTGGAAGCAGTAAAAAGTGGGATTCAAAACACTGCGAAAAAGCTGCGTCCGAATACGGAAATTTACGGACCACGGTCTGAATACGGAAATTTACGGACCACACGTCGTTGGTCAAAATGCAAGATTCTTCAAAGCCATATCAACTCTTTATTTTCGTATATTAAACGCTCTATATCTTGTTCTAAAATCACATACTTCAAAAGCTACTTAGATCACATGCATAAAAAGTCACCTTTTCACATACTAGTATGGGAATGACCGAATGCAATTCCACAACACTACTTTAGTTACTTTTGACGGATTTTCATGGTTTTTACCGAGTTTATATTTTCAAAATAGCAAAATACCATTGCAAGAATACGTGTTGCGACCAACTTCGTCAAATTACGAATTTGTTTAACTGGTGCAATCTTTGGTACGCAAATTCGAATTTGGTACGAAATTTTCTTTGGTTATTTCAACAATTTCGACACTATACTTAGTATATCATTATTAGAATATGATTAAACGAATAATTACAACAATGTACCATATAAAATATACTTATACACCGTATAAAGCGAAGCAGTTCTAAACGTGCAATGTTTAAAGCAAAATATGTCGCTCAATTCAAGCTTGCTGCTCCCAAAAATAATCCCTAATGGCCAAAGAGATACTCTGCTACACACAAACATGTAAAATAAAGCATTTTACCTTGTTGAATGAGGATTTACACAATAAACTTGTAGAATTTCAACAGAAATTTTCGAGGCAATTTTCGCCACGAGAAGAAGTTCGGAAAACTCCGGACGGTAACGGAATAATCGAAAAGAAGCGCGCACAAAAAGTCGACAATTTCCGAGCAACAAGAAAGACCAGCTCGGACATTAGACATTTTCAATAAAAACGTATCAAACTGTGACATAAATTCGTCCTCAGCAAGTTTCAACTTATTTTAACATTATTTGAATCAATTTTCTTCCTAATTTACATGTTCAATATAAGGGACTGTTCGCAGGCTAATGCCTGCAGCGAGAATCGGACCAATCTCATTGATAATTCACTACAAAGTCTGTACCACTAGGCCACTCGTTCATACTTGTGTAGTGTGTGGTAAATTATTGACTTTAACCTTTATTAAGCTGTAACTATAACTTTTATTCTCAAATTTAAGGCAAAATATTTTCAACAACATGCAACAAGACCCGAACGAATCTAATAGTGGCACAATTCACACAAAACCCACACCAAAGCTTTTACCCACTAAACCACTCGTTAATGCCTATGCACAGTGAGGTAAATTATTGACTTTAACCATTTTTCAACTTCCTTTTAAGCCAAAAGCCTGTACCACTAGGCCACTACTTCTTGCTTACATCTGTAGTAGCTAATTACTGAGTTTAATCAAATTTATTTTTCTTAATTTCAAGCGAAAATAGCGGCAGCAACTGCCTGCACAATGAGATTCGAAGCAACCTAACTGGTAACTGACACCAAAGCCAGTACCACTACAGGGGTAAATCATTCACTGTAACCAATTTTCTACTTGATTTTAAGGCAAAATATTCGCAACTGTCTACGGCAGATTGGAATCTAATCTAACTGGTAATTTGGTAATTGGCACAAAAGCCTGTACCACTAGACCACTCGTTCATGCTTGTGGGGAAAACAGTAAATTATTGACTAAAAGCCAAAATGTTTGCAGCAGACTGCATCAAGATTTCAACCAATGTAACTGAGAATTTAGACCAAAACTTGCACCACTAGGCCACTCGTTCATACTTGTGTAGGACGAGGTAAATTATTGACTTTTAGCAATTTTTTACTTCATTTTAAGGCAAATAAAATATTTGCAATTACCGAGAATTGAACCAATCTAAGTGGTATAATTCACAGGAAATTTGATACCACTAGTCAGACCACTGCTCATTGAGTATATGATGTAAATTATAGCCTAAAAACTTTTTTCAGCCTAATCCTAACACTAACCCTAAAATACTTGTAAAATGAAGTAAAGTACTTGAAAAATAGGGTTAGGGTTAGGGTTAGGGCTAGGGTTAGGGCTAGGGCTAGGGCTAGGGCTAGGGCTATGGTTAGGGCTAGAGCGAGGGCAATTTTTAAATGGGACAACAAGCGAGAGGTGTGTTCAAACTTCATAAATTACGAAAATGCATGTATTACATAGCTAAATTGTATTAGACTTTGTTGCACAATGGATGATATTGTGCATTCGTAATGCAAATGTCGGTTGACAAGAGAACGATGTTGGTTTGTGGGGTTATTGCAAACACGTGAGTGTAGTGAACTGTAGTGTGTTTCGGAAACATCGTGACACGTGACTGTGATATCAAGTGGTGTGTCAAATGTGTGCTTAGGAAAGAATCGAGACTCTTGTCACCGGAGTGTAAAATGTTGGATCAGGAATAAGATTCTTCTTACTCTAAAGTGTTCTTTTCAAAAAAGATACTCATTTCATTGCAAGTTTGGGTCCGTTAACTATTTCGTATCATGGCTATTATCGTCGAGAAAAGAGTATATCAGGAGTTGCATCGTGGTTGTTTCGGAAAAAGAGTAAAAAGAACATTCATGCTTTATGACCTTTATCCAAAGACTTAAGCAGGCTTTGAACCAGACTAACCGGTATGGCATACCACACCGTTTACCACTAGGCCTCTCGCTCATACTTGGTCCCATAGTGTAAATAATTGATTTGACAAATTTTTGTGTTGGTTTTAAGCAAAAATATTTGGAACAGACTACAGCGAAATTTGAACCAGACCAAGAGGTAACTCCCCAAACCGTTTACCACTACATCACTCACACTGCTTGGGACTACGATGTAAATTATTTAACCAATTTTTAAACTTTATTTAAAGCCTGGTAGTTCACTTGGAATTCACAACAACATTCAGACATCCTCTGAAATTTTAAGAACCTCTCCTAAGAATTTTTGCGTCTCCTCTAATAAATGTCTGCCTCAGCATACATTACTGTACATTCTTTTAATGATATTTCCTATCAGTAGACAAGCACACATAATTATATAAAATGCAAAAAAAAAGTAAGGTTTAAAAGTAAACTTATTTCTACCCTTTGTCAACTTGGCGACGTCATAGTAGTACTTCCCCAACAACACGTCTTGACCAAAGCTTGTACCACTATACCACTCGTTCACGCTTGTGTAATGGGACATAAATTATTGATTTTAATCAATATTTACTTCATGTGAGCGAAAATATGTGCAACTGTTGGCCGCGATATCCGATACAATCTAACTGGTAATTCACGCTAAAGCCTACACCACTAGATCACTCGCTCATGCTTGCGTAGTTCGACGTAAAGAATTGGCTTTAACCAATTGTTTACTTCATTTTAAGTAAAAACATTTGAAACAGTTTGTAGCAATTTCTCAGTGCTAATTCAAACCAAATAGTGGGAGGTTCATGCTCGTGTAGTGAGACGTAATTATTGATTTTGTCTGGATACATTAATGTGTGTACGTTTTCCATGTAATATAAATATCAATGCATCATAGCATTAAACAGACAGGTGTATTCACGAGTCATTCGTTAAAGTGTTGTACCTTGTAAGTGTGACAAATTATAAGACGAATATTCACGAGTAACTTAACAAACATCCCACCATGCGGTCGGTCACAAAGAGTTGAGTTCATCACGACCGTGATCCTTTCAGCCGCTTTGGTAACATGCAATGTGGACTCTTATTCCTTGCCCCCCTCCCCAACCAACATTCTTTTACGAAAGAGCCATTGCACGGAAAATATTGTCAATACGAGAAACAGTTTCTAAATGAATTTTGTGCAAAGAGAAATCAGTCACTTTGATGCTATTGTCGTAGAAAGAGCAGAGTGAGTATGCTATACAGTGAAGATATAGGATGAGATAGAAAAGTGTTGAAAGTTAATCAGGTAAGTCGGACAGGCGACTATAGCTAGTGATGGCCCGCCATGCCGCACGCCATGAAAAGACAGTGCAAAGAGAAATTAGCCACTTTGAAGCCAATGAGGTAGAAAGAGCCCGGTGAGTATATTAACTATAACGATTGGTTCAAATGCTTAATTAACAAGCAATGTGGACTGTAGTTCATGGCCAAACCTTTAATTACGCCGCCTCCATAGTGGGAGGTTAGTCGCTATAATGCCCTACCTTCCTCTTTCAGCTGTTTCGCAAAGGCCAAGTTCCTTCAATTTTCCTTTCAACTTGTCTTTTCACTTCTTCTCCCTTTATCACGTGGTTTTTCCAAATTTTTTACCACTGAATAAACATCCTCCTCGTTTTGTACGACGAAACATATGGACTGGATGAAGTTCATTTCCTTGAACACCACAAACATCCTCCTGAAACGAGAAACGATGAAAAATCTAATAAAAGATCCTCCGTAGTCAGTACACTTTGACCCACACAACACAGGCACACGATGTCAGACGTCAGTCTCCGTTATGGACTGAATCAATTCAATTTCGTTACGCACTAGAAACATCCTCCTGAAACGAGAGAAGGTGGAGTCAGAATGCTTTGTGTTTTTCTTCTTATTGATAAAACATCCTCCGTAATCGGAGCAGTTCGATCGACACAACGGGGCATATGGCGTCAGAAGTCAGTGTCAAAAGTCAATGTCATCTGACATTTTGTGCCTTTGGTGTGTCGATCAAATTGTACCGACTAAGGAGTAATATCTTTTATTAATAAGAAGATAAACAAGATCCATCCTGACTCCATCGTCTCTCGTATCAAGAGGATGTTTCTAGTGTGTAAGGAACTGCATTTTGTTCCTAACGAACATAACGTCTGATCTTGTGTGCCACCGTTGTGACGATCAAAGTGTACCGACTAAGGAGGATCTTTTATTTATAAAAAACTTAGAGTGCGGGGAACGAACATATTTTAAATGACACAATTAAAACTGAGGCTTCGAAACGATTTTATTTTCTCACTCAATTGAAAAGAGCAAATCTTTCATTGAAAGACTTGCTTCTCTTTATATAACGTGTATCAGATCTTTCCTGACTTATGCCGTCCCGGTGTTCTTTGATGGGCTGCCAAATTACATGAAAATCGAACTTGAACGCGTCCAGAACAGAGCTTTGTCAATTATTTGTCCAAACAAGCCCTACATCCAAACCTTGCAGGAAGCGAATATTCCGACGATAGTCGACTATTGTGAACACGTGTGTCATAAAACATTTAATTCCATCGTTAATGATAGCGGAAAAACAGTTGCTTCCAACTTTGAATAACATTTCGTACAATTTACCAAAAAATAAACGTTTTAAAATTCCAGAATAGAAAACTAAACGTTGTACGAACTCATTTATCATCATGGTAAATTGTATTAAAAATAATTATTCTTCGTCGCTGTAAATATACTTAGTTTTACCTAAAGTTTGATAATTATCTGTTTAACTTGATTCAAGCATGAAATCTGTAAATTAATTCTCTATATGTAAATATGCAATTCAGCCTCCGGGCTGCCATATATTTATAATAAACCATCATTCATTCATTCACTGCCTGTGTCATTATGTACATATACATAATCTAAGGCTGGTCAAATACATAAGCTAATTACCAAAGTTTGGCATTCTAATTGGTATCTTCTACAAGCCTGTGTCTGGATAAAGCCACATTTCCATAATATGTATTTGATGTACGTGAGAGTTGTTGTGTCTTGTAAGCTTGACAAATCGGACAAGTCAAAGGTTTCTTGAACCTGATAAGTTTGTTACGAAAATATATTGCACATTTAAATTTGATTAGATTTTGTTA
The DNA here is from genome assembly GCA_963855995.1 of Muricea muricata. Classification (NCBI taxonomy): domain Eukaryota; kingdom Metazoa; phylum Cnidaria; class Anthozoa; order Malacalcyonacea; family Plexauridae; genus Muricea; species Muricea muricata. The sequence continues at coordinate 4,518,852 of OY979718.1, forward strand.
CTTCACGCTGTTGACACGGCGGCGTGGTGGATAGCGCGGTGATTCGTAGCACAATGGGTGCGGTTTCGCATCTGCTGGCGAGTTCGAGTCCCGCTGCAGACAACGAAATTCGTTGTCGTGGATGGGAAAAAGACACTTGATTGTGGAGCGTCAAATGTCGGGAAAAGAAAGAAACGAGACACTTGTGTGCGGTACAGTGTTGAAATATTGGTGTATGAGAAGAGAAACACCTGACTTTGCAGTGTCAAATTGTTGGTTTAGGAATGGAGCGTGACACTAGAATATGGAGTGTCAAATGACGGATAACGAATGAGACTCTTTTTTACTCTTAAGTGTTTTTTCGTTCTTTTCAAACAAGAAATAGGTTTCATTGCAAGTTCGAGTCCGTTGATTAATTATTGTGTATTTTCTTTGCGAAAACAGCATATCACGAGTTGCTTCGTGTTTATTTCGGAAAGAAAGTATAAAGAATACTCATGCTTCAAGACCTTTTTCCAAAGACTTTAGCGAGATTTGAACCAGACTAACCGGCAAAGCATCCCAAACAGTTTACAACGAGACCACTCGCACATGGTTGGTCACATAGTGTAAAGAATTGATTTAACCAATTCAAAAGAACGAAGTTCTTTGGTGGGGCTTATTGCAAACACGTGACTGTAGTGGGTTGAGAAAGTGAACTGCAATGTTTTTCGGGTTAAGAAAGAATCGAGACACTTGACTGTGGTGTTTCAATTGTTGAGTTAAGAAAGAAGCGAGACACTTGAGTGTAGGGTGTCAAATGTCGGGTTACGAACTAAACTCTTTTTATTCTAAAGTCTCTTTTTGTTCTTTTCAAACAAGATACTCATACCATTGCAAGTCTGGGTCCGTTTATTATTTCGTATTATCCCTGAGAAAAGAACATATCAGGAGTTGCATCGTGGTTGTTTCGGAAAGAGAGTACAAAGATTCTCATGCTTTGCGACCTTTGCCCAAAGACTTACGCGAGATTTGAACCCGAGTAACCCAGTATGGTATCCCACACCGTTTACCACTAGACCACTCGCTCCACCAATTTTTGTGTTTATTTTAAAAAAAAATTTTTGGAAAAGACTACAGCGAGATTTCAACCAGAACAAGAGGTAACGCCCCAGACCGTTTACCACTACACCATTCATTCGTGTTTGGGGATGCGATGTAAATTATTTAACCAGTTTTTAAAATATATTTAAAACCTGGTAATTCACTTGGCATTCGCAACAAACATTTGGGGCGAGGAGATGTGCGTACCCCCGCAGGGATCACTACACACATCTCCTGAAATTTTTAGCACCTCTCCCAAGAATTTTTGCCCCAAATAAATGTCTGCCTCAGCAAATATTAATGTCTATTCTTTAATGATATTTCTTATTAGTAGACGAGCAGACGTAATTATATAAAATGTATAAAAAGTAAGGTAATTCTTATTTCTACCCTTTGTCGACTTGGAGACATCATAGTAGCACTTTCCCTAAAAATCGTGCTTGCTCCTGCTTCTGTAGTTCGACATAAAGAAGCTACTTTAACCAATTGTTTACTTCATTTCAAGTAAAAACATTTGCAACAGTTTGTAGCAATTTCTCAGTGGTAATTCAAACCAAATCCTGTGCCTACTGGACCACTGGTTCATGCTTGAGTGTAGTGGGACGAAAATTATTGATTTTGTCCGGATACATTAATGTCCTGTAAGTTTTTCATGTAACATAAATATCAATGCATCATAGCATTAAACAGGCATGTGTATTCACGAGTCATTCGTTAAAGTATTGTAAATTGTGTGACAAATTATAAGACGAATCTTCATGAGCAACTCAACAAACATCCCACCATGCGGTCACAAAGCGTTGAGTTCTTCACGTCTGTGATACTTAAAGCCGCTCAAGTAACAAGCAATGTGGACTCTTATTCCTTGCCCCGTCCCCACCTTTAAAATTTGCAGACGTAAAGTCTGTCGATAGTGGCTATGATCCTTCTTTCCACTTCTATCTGGCCTACAAAGACCCATGCTTCATTCCACACAAAGCACTTTTTACTAACGAAATTTATTCACTATATCGTGCAGCTTAATTAATTTAGATTCAGCAACCCATCGTCATTGCACGCTTAGTGCAGTGGTTAGAGCGTTGGTTTGGAACTACAAACGTACGAGTTCGAACCCCGCTGTGAACACTATAACACTTGAAAACATTGTTGTAACACATTGTTGTAAATTTGCAGCTGTTATTCCTACAAGGGTGTTAGCATTTACGGTCTGGGGGCCGCTTTCACTCTCCCCATTAATGGAGATAACAGTTGTAGATAGGTGAAGAAAGAAGCGAGACACTTGACTGTGGTGTGTCATATGCTGGTTTACAAGCGAGACTCTTTTCATTCAAAAGTATCTTTTTGTTGTTTTCAAACAAGATACTCATTTCATTGCAAGTTTGGGTCCGTTAACTATTTCGTATTTTCCTTGTTTCGGAAAGAGAGCATAAAGAGGGCTTCTGGCTTGCAACCTTGATCCAACAAGCAAACGAAAAAGCCAAACCGTTCGCAAAACGTCGCTTGACCAAAGCTCGCACCTCAAGACCAATCGTTCATAGGACGTAAAGTGTTGAATTAGCAGAGCTTGCACCACTGGTTCGGAAAGGGTGTTAGCATTTATGATCTGGGTACCGCGTATACTTCTTTCCGAAACAACAGCTGTAATCAGCGTTTTCGTCAATGACTTCGTCAACGAAAGGTTCTTACATACACCATCGTTTTTTTAATCAATTCTTTTGAAATTGATGACAATTGTATTTTATTACTTATATTCATATAGTATACGCCTTATAGTCGAGAAAACTCTTATACAAACACTCGTTGCTGAATTCTCGTAAACTCCAATTCTCGAACGTGTGATCAAGTCCATCCTAACAACGTTTTCTACCAGATTTAAAATAGATGGAATAAAGATTCGTACCAAATGTGAACCATGCTATTTGTTTAATTCGTCCCAACCAATTTCCCGCCTATTCTTTGCCAATTTTCAGGGCAAACAGTGACTGAACACCAGTTGTTTTCCGCCACTTTATACCACAAGAAACATGATCAAATGTTTTCTTCCAATCATATTCTTTGCTAAAACTCTATCCAGATGTCTTTTTGGGCAATGGATTTCATTATGTGGAAAGTAAAACGTCACAAAAGTAAACAAACAAAACAAAATAATCAAACTAAAATATGTATTGTTAGTATAATTTCTTTAGTAAATAATGGTTTTCAAGCATTTTCATTGGTTGCCTGAGCAGTAAATATGAGGCATTATTTACTAGCATTATTTAGTGGCATTTTTTCAAAATCGCCTCCAATGAAAGTCGTTTTGATGTTTTAGACTTTTGCCTAAATTAACAAATGAAGAAACATTGCATCAATACAAAGCCAACAAACATTTGATGTCAAACAATGTTAAGGTAATAGATCGTCTGCAAATAACTTATTAAATACTTTTTTTCCCTTTTTAACAATTATAATGTGCATTTTATACAAGTTTTACTAAAGAAACTATTCGCCTCAGGCTCAGTGATTATGGTGGTCACCAATAATCACTTCGCTTTCGGCGAATAATTGTTAATTAACAAACCACTGAAACCAAAATAGTAATTACAGTTAATTAAATGTTGTTGCACACCACGCAATAAAAAAATTTCGATTTTTAATAAAAAAGTGCATAATTTTCACAATGAATGCCATGAAATTCATTTAGAAACTGTTTCTCGTATTGACAACATTTTCCGTGCAATGGCTCTTTCCTAAAAGAATGTTGGTTTTTTTGCAGTCGGCTGACTGATCCACTGAGTTCGATCTATCCGATGGTCATACTTCCATGCCATGAAAGCAGTTGCAACCGAAGTCGAGAGTTCCAATGCGGGCTTCATTTTCGTTCGATTCGTCCGATGGTCATACATGTACATAACCATGAAAGAATTTGTAACTTTCTACATCCATAAGATCCTCCGTGTGATGATTACAGTTGAAACCGAAGTCGAGAGTTCCAAAGCCAGCTTCTTTTTCGTTCGATTTGTCCGATGGTCATACATGTATATAACCATGAAAGTACTTGTAACTCCGTTGAACTTTCTACACTAATAACATCCTCCGTGCGATGAACGCAGTTGCAACCGAAGTCGAGAGTTCCAATGCGGGCTTCATTTTCGTTCGATTCGTCCGATGGTCATACATGTACATAACCATGAATGTACTTGTAATTCAGTTGAACCTCCTGCATCAATAACATCCTCCGTGCCATGAAAGCAGTTGCAACCAAAGGCGAGAGTTTCAAAGCCGGCTTCATTTTCCTTCGATTTGTCCGTTGGTCATAATTGTATATAACCAGTATGAATTCCCTATACTTAAGCTGATAATTTACATCAACAACATCCTCCGTATGATCATTGCATTTGCAACAGTAGTGTAGCAGCTTTAATAATCGCACGAAGGATGTTAAAGCCGACGCCTATAGCTGATTGAACCAAATCATTTCCCCCGACATTACAAACATCCCCCGGAACTGAAAAGCGATTGTTAGATGTTGACGTCTACGGTGGTCCTGAATCAAAAGCAGCTACTGTGCATGACGTGCGTTGTGCATATGTATGTAAGCAAATGTTGGCGAATTTCTACAAGTAGATCTTTCTTCAGGACAATGAAGCAAAAGTAAAGAGCGTTCATGACGCACATGTGGAAGTTGGTAACTTTGTATAGAACGCTTTAGGAAAAACTGAACGAAAGATGGGTCGTAGAGAGTCAGTAGTTGGTTTTATATGATGTTCGGCACACCTGTGTCGGCATACACGTGTGATTTAGAAACGAATTTCATTCGTGCGGGAAGAAGATCGCAGTTGCGTCTCCTTCATGCTCTTTGTGAAAACTTCTGGAGGAAGCCTTTTGCACCAACGATCGAGAATGTTCTTGTAGGAAAGCGGCGGAAGTTTGTCAATGACAAATACATAGCTCTCTACGGGAATTAATTTCTTCAGCAAAGCTAACCAAAGAGGGTGCGTAAGCCAGTTGGCCATATAATGTTGGGCACAGTTGTGTCTATATAAATGGTACGATTTACAAACGAATTTCATTCACACTTGGCAGGAAATCTTAGACGGATTTTGAATGAATTTGAGCGCTACTATGCAACAGTGATCTGTGACGAGTGTTGTGTTTTATATACCCATAGTATATATCAAATAACGTCGCTCACGTACGTATCAAACATGGAAAATATGCTTTGTGTACCAAAAAGGGCAGGAAGTACATCAGTGACACATACGTCGTTGCAAACATTTATGAAACGGTTCAGCAAAGTTAACTAAAAGGAGAGCAAAACCAGTAAGCCATATGATTGTAGGGCACAGTTGTGTCGCTTAAACGTACGATTAAAAACGAATTTCATTTATTACCGGCAGGAAGTCTTGTCATTTTAAATGAATTTGAGCGCTACTGTGCCACAGTGATCTGTGCCGAGTGTTGTGTTTGATGTACCCGTAGTATATATCAAATAACGTCGCTCACGTACCAAACATGGAAAAAGTGCTTTGTACCAAAAATAGTTGGAAGTGTATCAATGAAGCATGCATAGCTGGTAACTTGCATGAAACAGTTCAGCAAAGCTATCAAAGAGGACGAAAAACCATAAAACCATATGATGGTAGGGCACAGTCGTGTCACCATAATGCACGTACCATTTAGAAACGAATTTCATTCATACTGGCAGGAAATCTTAGACGGATCTCCGGTCATTTTTGATTGAATTTGAGCCTTATTGTATTTTGTTGTTCTTTGCATATTGAATTTAAATTTGAGCATGAACTATAATGCACTGAAGTGTGATTGTAAGTTTCTTGGTGGTCTGCCTTAAACAAAGAAATTGACAACTGAAAGACAATCTGGGTAAGTCGACAGGCGACTATAGCTAGTGATGGCCCGCCTTGCCGCAAGCCATCGACAGACAGTGTGGATAGAAATCAGTCACTTTGAAGCTAATGAGGTAGAAAGAGCCCAGTGAGTTTTCTATACAGTGATGATGAGATAGCAAATTGTTGAAGGTAAATCTGGTAAGTCGGACAGGCGATTATAGCTAGTGATGGCCCGCCATGCCGCACGCCATCAACAGACAATGAAAAGAGCAGTCAGTCACTTTGAAGCTAATGTCATAGAAAGAGCAGAGTGAGTATCCTATACAGTGAAGATATAGGATGAGATAGCAAAGTGTTTGAAAGTTAATCAGGTAAGTCGGACAGGCGACTATAGCTAGTGATGGCCCGCCTTGTCGCACGCCATCAACAGACAGTACAAAGAGAAGTTAGTCCCTTTGAAGCTATTGTGATAGAAAGAGGCCAGTGAGTTTCCTATACAGTGAAGATATAGGATAAGAATAGCAAAGTGTTGAAAGTTAATACGGTAAGTCGGACAGGCGACTATAGCTAGTGATGGCCCGCCATGCCGCACGCCATCAACAGACAATGAAAAGAGAAGTCAGTCACTTTGAAGCTAATGTCATAGAAAGAGCAGAGTGCGTATCCTATACAGTGAAGATATAGGATGAGATAGCAAAGTGTTGAAAGTTAATCAGGTAAGTCGGACAGGCGACTATAGCTAGTGATGGCCCGCCTTGCCGCACGCCATCAACAGACAGTGCAAAGAGAAGTTAGTCCCTTTGAAGCTATTGTGATAGAAAGAGGCCAGTGAGTTTCCTATACAGTGAAGATATAAGATAAGATAGCAAAGTGTTGAAAGTTAATCAGGTAAGTGGGACAGGCGACTATAGCTAGTGATGGCCCGCCATGCCGCACGCCATCAAAAGACAGTGCAAAGAGAAATCAGTCACTTTGAAGCCAATGAGGTAGAAAGAGCCCGGTGAGTATATTAACTATAACGATTGGTTCAATTGCTTAAGTAACAAGTAATGTGGACTGTAGTTCATGGCCAAACCTTTAATTACGCCGCCTCTATAGTGGGAGGTTAGTCGCTATATATAATGCCCTACCTTCCTCTTTCAGCTTTTTCGCAAAGGCCAAGTTCCTTCAATTTTCCTTTCAACTTATCTTTTCACTTCTTCTCCCTTTGTCACGTGGTTTTTCCAAATTTTTTACCACTGAATAAACATCCTCCTCGTTTTGTACGACGAAACATATGGACTGGATGAAGTTCATTTCCTTTAACACCAGAAACATCCTCCTGAAACGAGAAACGATGAAAAATCTAATAAAAGATCCTCCGTAGTCAGTACACTTTGACCCACACAACAAAGGCACATGATGTCAGACGTCAGTCTCCGTTATGGACTGAATCAATTCAATTTCGTTACGCACTAAAAACATCCTCCTGAAACGAGAGAAGGTGGAGTCAGAATGCTTTGTGTTTTTCTTCTTATTGATAAAACATCCTCCGTAGTCGGAGCAGTTCGATCGACACAACGGGGCATATGGCGTCAGAAGTCAATGTCATGTGACATTTTGTGCCTTTGGTGTGTCGATCAAATTGTACCGACTAAGGAGTAATATCTTTTATTAATAAGAAGATAAACAAGATCCATCCTGACTCCATCGTCTCTCGTATCAAGAGGATGTTTCTAGTGTGTAAGGAACTGCATTTTGTTCCTAACGAACATAACGTCTGATCTTGTGTGCCACCGTTGTGACGATTAAAGTGTACCGACTAAGGAGGATTTTTTATTTATAAAAAACTTAGAGTGCGGGGAACGAACATATTAATGACACAATTAAAACTGAGGCTTTTAAACGATTTTATTTTCTCACTCAATTGAAAAGAGCAAATGTTTCATTGAAAGACTTGCTTCTCTTTATATAACGTGTATCAGATCTGTCCTGACTTATGCCGTCCCGGTGTTCTTTGATGGGCTGCCAAATTACATGAAAATCGAACTTGAACGCGTCCAGAACAGAGCTTTGTCAATTATTTGTCCAAACAAGCCCTACATCCAAACCTTGCAGGAAGCGAATATTCCGACGATAGTCGACTATTGTGAACACGTGTGTCATAAAACATTTAATTCCATCGTTAATGATAGCGAAAAAACAGTTGCTTCCAACTTTGAATAACATTTCGTACAATTTACCAAAAAATAAACGTTTTAAAATTCCAGAATAGAAAACTAAACGTTGTACGAACTCATTTATCATCATGGTAAATTGTATTAAAAATAATTATTCTTCGTCGCTGTAAATATACTTAGTTTTACCTAAAGTTTGATAATTATCTGTTTAACTTGATTCAAGCATGAAATCTGTAAATTAATTCTCTATATGTAAATATGCAATTCAGCCTCCGGGCTGCCATATATTTATAATAAACCATCATTCATTCATTCACTCACTGCCTGTGTCATCATGTACATATACATAATCTAAGGCTGGTCAAATACATAAGCTAATTACGAAAGTTTGGAATTCTAAGTGGTATCTTCTACAAGCCTGTGTCTGGATAAAGCCACATTTCCATAATATGTATTTGATGTACGTGAGAGTTGTTGTGTCTTGTAAGCTTGACAAATCGGACAAGTCAAAGGTTTCTTGAACCTGATAAGTTTGTTACGAAAATATATTGCACATTTAAATTTGATTAGATTTTGTTACTTCACGCTGTTGACACGGTGGCGTGGTGGATAGCGCGGTGATTCGTAGCAGAATGGGTGCGGTTTCGCATCTGCTGGCGAGTTCGAGTCCCGCTGCAGACAACGAAATTCGTTGTCGTGGATGGGAAAAAGACACTTGATTGTGGAGTGTCAAATGTCGGGAAAAGAAAGAAGCGAGACACTTGTGTGCGGTACAGTGTTGAAATATTGGTGTATGAGAAGAGAAACACCTGACTTTGCAGTGTCAAATTGTTGGTTTAGGAATGAAGCGTGACACTAGAATATGGAGTGTCAAATGAAGGATAACGAATGAGACTCTTTTTTACTCTTAAGTGTTTTTTCGTTCTTTTCAAACAAGAAATAGGTTTCATTGCAAGTTCGAGTCCGTTGATTAATTATTGTGTATTTTCTTTGCGAAAACAGCATATCACGAGTTGCTTCGTGTTTATTTCGGAAAGAAAGTATAAAGAATACTCATGCTTTACGACCTTTTTCCAAAGACTTTAGCGAGATTTGAACCAGACTAACCGGCAAAGCATCCCAAACAGTTTACAATGAGACCACTCGCACATGGTTGGTCACATAGTGTAAAGAATTGATTTAACCAATTCAAAAGAACGAAGTTCTTTGGTGGGGCTTATTGCAAACACGTGACTGTAGTGGGTTGAGAAAGTGAACTGCAATGTTTTTCGGGTCAAGAAAGAATCGAGACACTTGACTGTGGTGTTTCAATTGTTGAGTTAAGAAAGAAGCGAGACACTTGAGTGTAGGGTGTCAAATGTCGGGTTACGAACTAAACTCTTTTTATTCTAAAGTCTCTTTTTGTTCTTTTCAAACAAGATACTCATATCATTGCAAGTCTGGGTCCGTTTATTATTTCGTATTATCCCTGAGAAAAGAACATATCAGGAGTTGCATTGTGGTTGTTTCGGAAAGAGAGTACAAAGATTCTCATGCTTTGCGACCTTTGCCCAAAGACTTACGCGAGATTTGAACCCGAGTAACCCAGTATGGTATCCCACACCGTTTACCACTAGACCACTCGCTCCACCAATTTTTGTGTTTATTTTAAAAAAAATTTTTGGAAAAGACTACAGCGAGATTTCAACCAGAACAAGAGGTAACGCCCCAAACCGTTTACCACTACACCATTCATTCGTGTTTGGGGATGCGATGTAAATTATTTAACCAGTTTTTAAAATATATTTAAAACCTGGTAATTCACTTGGCATTCACAACAAACATTTGGGGCGAGGAGATGTGCGTACCCCCGCAGGGATCACTACACACATCTCCTGAAATTTTTAGCACCTCTCCCAAGAATTTTTGCCCCTAATAAATGTCTGACTCAGCAAATATTAATGTCTATTCTTTAACGATATTTCTTATTAGTAGACGAGCAGACGTAATTATATAAAATGTATAAAAAGTAAGGTAATTCTTATTTCTACCCTTTGTCGGCTTGGAGACATCATAGTAGCACTTTCCCTAAAAATCGTGCTTGCTCCTGCTTCTGTAGTTCGACATAAAGAAGCTACTTTAACCAATTGTTTACTTCATTTCAAGTAAAAACATTTGCAACAGTTTGTAGCAATTTCTCAGTGGTAATTCAAACCAAATCCTGTGCCTACTGGACCACTGGTTCATGCTTGAGTGTAGTGGGACTAAAATTATTGATTTTGTCCGGATACATTAATGTCCTGTAAGTTTTTCATGTAACATAAATATCAATGCATCATAGCATTAAACAGGCATGTGTATTCACGAGTCATTCGTTAAAGTATTGTAAATTGTGTAACAAATTATAAGACGAATCTTCATGAGCAACTCAACAAACATCCCACCATGCGGTCACAAAGCGTTGAGTTCTTCACGTCTGTGATACTTAAAGCCGCTCAAGTATCAAGCAATGTGAACTCTTATTCCTTGCCCCGTCCCCACCTTTAAAATTTGCAGACGTAAAGTCTGTCGATAGTGGCTATGATCCTTCTTTCCACTTCTATCTGGCCTACAAAGACCCATGCTTCATTCAACACAAAGCACTTTTTACTAACGAAATTTATTCACTATATCGTGCAGCTTAATTAATTTAGATTCAGCAACCCATCGTCATTGCACGCTTAGTGCAGTGGTTAGAGCGTTGGTTTGGAACTACAAACGTACGAGTTCGAACCCCGCTGTGAACACAATAACACTTGAAAATATTGTTGTAACACATTGTTGTAAATTTGCAGCTGTTATTCCTAAAAGGGTGTTAGCATTTACGGTCTGGGGGCCGCTTTCACTCTCCCCATTAATGGAGATAACAGTTGTAGATGGGTGAAGAAAGAAGCGAGACACTTGACTGTGGTGTGTCATATGCTGGTTTACAAGCGAGACTCTTTTCATTCAAAAGTATCTTTTTGTTGTTTTCAAACAAGATACTCATTTCATTGCAAGTTTGGGTCCGTTAACTATTTCGTACTTTCCTTGTTTCGGAAAGAGAGCATAAAGAGGGCTTCTGGCTTGCAACCTTGATCCAACAAGCAAACGAAAAAGCCAAACCGTTCGCAAAACGTCGCTTGACCAAAGCTCGCACCTCAAGACCAATCGTTCATAGGACGTAAAGTGTTGAATTAGCAGAGCTTGCACCACTGGTTCGGAAAGGGTGTTAGCATTTATGATCTGGGTACCGCGTATACTTCTTTCCGAAACAACAGCTGTAATCAGCGTTTTCGTCAATGACTTCGTCAACGAAAGGTTCTTACATACACCATCGTTTTTTTAATCAATTCTTTTGAAATTGATGACAATTGTATTTTATTACTTACATTCATATAGTATACGCCTTATAGTCGAGAAAACTCTTATACAAACACTCGTTGCTGAATTCTCGTAAACTCCAATTCTCGAACGTGTGATCAAGTCCATCCTAACAACGTTTTCTACCAGATTTAAAATAGATGGAATAAAGATTCGTACCAAATGTGAACCATGCTATTTGTTTAATTCGTCCCAACCAATTTCCCGCCTATTCTTTGCCAATTTTCAGGGCAAACAGTGACTGAACACCAGTTGTTTTCCGCCACTTTATACCACAAGAAACATGATCAAATGTTTTCTTCCAATCATATTCTTTGCTAAAACTCTATCCAGATGTCTTTTTGGGCAATGGATTTCATTATGTGGAAAGTAAAACGTCACAAAAGTAAACAAACAAAACAAAATAATCAAACTAAAATATGTATTGTTAGTATAATTTCTTTAGTAAATAATGGTTTTCAAGCATTTTCATTGGTTGCCTGAGCAGTAAATATGAGGCATTATTTACTAGCATTATTTAGTGGCATTTTTTCAAAATCGCCTCCAATGAAAGTCGTTTTGATGTTTTAGACTTTTGCCTAAATTAACAAATGAAGAAACATTGCATCAATACAAAGCCAACAAACATTTGATGTCAAACAATGTTAAGGTAATAGATCGTCTGCAAATAACTTATTAAATACTTTTTTTCCCTTTTTAACAATTATAATGTGCATTTTATACAAGTTTTACTAAAGAAACTATTCGCCTCAGGCTCAGTGATTATGGTGGTCACCAATAATCACTTCGCTTTCGGCGAATAATTGTTAATTAACAAACCACTGAAACCAAAATAGTAATTACAGTTAATTAAATGTTGTTGCACACCACGCAATAAAAAAATTTCGATTTTTAATAAAAAAGTGCATAATTTTCACAATGAATGCCATGAAATTCATTTAGAAACTGTTTCTCGTATTGACAACATTTTCCGTGCAATGGCTCTTTCCTAAAAGAATGTTGGTTTTTTTGCAGTCGGCTGACTGATCCACTGAGTTCGATCTATCCGATGGTCATACTTCCATGCCATGAAAGCAGTTGCAACCGAAGTCGAGAGTTCCAATGCGGGCTTCATTTTCGTTCGATTCGTCCGATGGTCATACATGTACATAACCATGAAAGAATTTGTAACTTTCTACATCCATAAGATCCTCCGTGTGATGATTACAGTTGAAACCGAAGTCGAGAGTTCCAAAGCCAGCTTCTTTTTCGTTCGATTTGTCCGATGGTCATACATGTATATAACCATGAAAGTACTTGTAACTCCGTTGAACTTTCTACACTAATAACATCCTCCGTGCGATGAACGCAGTTGCAACCGAAGTCGAGAGTTCCAATGCGGGCTTCATTTTCGTTCGATTCGTCCGATGGTCATACATGTACATAACCATGAATGTACTTGTAATTCAGTTGAACCTCCTGCATCAATAACATCCTCCGTGCCATGAAAGCAGTTGCAACCAAAGGCGAGAGTTTCAAAGCCGGCTTCATTTTCCTTCGATTTGTCCGTTGGTCATAATTGTATATAACCAGTATGAATTCCCTATACTTAAGCTGATAATTTACATCAACAACATCCTCCGTATGATCATTGCATTTGCAACAGTAGTGTAGCAGCTTTAATAATCGCACGAAGGATGTTAAAGCCGACGCCTATAGCTGATTGAACCAAATCATTTTTCCCGACATTACAAACATCCCCCGGAACTGAAAAGCGATTGTTAGATGTTGACGTCTACGGTGGTCCTGAATCAAAAGCAGCTACTGTGCATGACGTGCGTTGTGCATATGTATGTAAGCAAATGTTGGCGAATTTCTACAAGTAGATCTTTCTTCAGGACAATGAAGCAAAAGTAAAGAGCGTTCATGACGCACATGTGGAAGTTGGTAACTTTGTATAGAACGCTTTAGGAAAAACTGAACGAAAGATGGGTCGTAGAGAGTCAGTAGTTGGTTTTATATGATGTTCGGCACACCTGTGTCGGCATACACGTGTGATTTAGAAACGAATTTCATTCGTGCGGGAAGAAGATCGCAGTTGCGTCTCCTTCATGCTCTTTGTGAAAACTTCTGGAGGAAGCCTTTTGCACCAACGATCGAGAATGTTCTTGTAGGAAAGCGGCGGAAGTTTGTCAATGACAAATACATAGCTCTCTACGGGAATTAATTTCTTCAGCAAAGCTAACCAAAGAGGGTGCGTAAGCCAGTTGGCCATATAATGTTGGGCACAGTTGTGTCTATATAAATGGTACGATTTACAAACGAATTTCATTCACACTTGGCAGGAAATCTTAGACGGATTTTGAATGAATTTGAGCGCTACTGTGCAACAGTGATCTGTGACGAGTGTTGTGTTTTATATACCCATAGTATATATCAAATAACGTCGCTCACGTACGTATCAAACATGGAAAATATGCTTTGTGTACCAAAAAGGGCAGGAAGTACATCAGTGACACATACGTCGTTGCAAACATTTATGAAACGGTTCAGCAAAGTTAACTAAAAGGAGAGCAAAACCAGTAAACCATATGATTGTAGGGCACAGTTGTGTCGCTTAAACGTACGATTAAAAACGAATTTCATTTATTACCGGCAGGAAGTCTTGTCATTTTAAATGAATTTGAGCGCTACTGTGCCACAGTGATCTGTGCCGAGTGTTGTGTTTGATGTACCTGTAGTATATATCAAATAACGTCGCTCACGTACCAAACATGGAAAAAGTGCTTTGTACCAAAAATAGTTGGAAGTGTATCAATGAAGCATGCATAGCTGGTAACTTGCATGAAACAGTTCAGCAAAGCTATCAAAGAGGACGAAAAACCATAAAACCATATGATGGTAGGGCACAGTCGTGTCACCATAATGCACGTACCATTTAGAAACGAATTTCATTCATACTGGCAGGAAATCTTAGACGGATCTCCGGTCATTTTTGATTGAATTTGAGCCTTATTGTATTTTGTTGTTCTTTGCATATTGAATTTAAATTTGAGCATGAACTATAATGCACTGAAGTGTGATTGTAAGTTTCTTGGTGGTCTGCCTTAAACAAAGAAATTGACAACTGAAAGACAATCTGGGTAAGTCGACAGGCGACTATAGCTAGTGATGGCCCGCCTTGCCGCAAGCCATCGACAGACAGTGTGGATAGAAATCAGTCACTTTGAAGCTAATGAGGTAGAAAGAGCCCAGTGAGTTTTCTATACAGTGATGATGAGATAGCAAATTGTTGAAGGTAAATCTGGTAAGTCGGACAGGCGATTATAGCTAGTGATGGCCCGCCATGCCGCACGCCATCAACAGACAATGAAAAGAGCAGTCAGTCACTTTGAAGCTAATGTCATAGAAAGAGCAGAGTGAGTATCCTATACAGTGAAGATATAGGATGAGATAGCAAAGTGTTTGAAAGTTAATCAGGTAAGTCGGACAGGCGACTATAGCTAGTGATGGCCCGCCTTGTCGCACGCCATCAACAGACAGTACAAAGAGAAGTTAGTCCCTTTGAAGCTATTGTGATAGAAAGAGGCCAGTGAGTTTCCTATACAGTGAAGATATAGGATAAGAATAGCAAAGTGTTGAAAGTTAATACGGTAAGTCGGACAGGCGACTATAGCTAGTGATGGCCCGCCATGCCGCACGCCATCAACAGACAATGAAAAGAGAAGTCAGTCACTTTGAAGCTAATGTCATAGAAAGAGCAGAGTGCGTATCCTATACAGTGAAGATATAGGATGAGATAGCAAAGTGTTGAAAGTTAATCAGGTAAGTCGGACAGGCGACTATAGCTAGTGATGGCCCGCCTTGCCGCACGCCATCAACAGACAGTGCAAAGAGAAGTTAGTCCCTTTGAAGCTATTGTGATAGAAAGAGGCCAGTGAGTTTCCTATACAGTGAAGATATAAGATAAGATAGCAAAGTGTTGAAAGTTAATCAGGTAAGTGGGACAGGCGACTATAGCTAGTGATGGCCCGCCATGCCGCACGCCATCAAAAGACAGTGCAAAGAGAAATCAGTCACTTTGAAGCCAATGAGGTAGAAAGAGCCCGGTGAGTATATTAACTATAACGATTGGTTCAATTGCTTAAGTAACAAGTAATGTGGACTGTAGTTCATGGCCAAACCTTTAATTACGCCGCCTCTATAGTGGGAGGTTAGTCGCTATATATAATGCCCTACCTTCCTCTTTCAGCTTTTTCGCAAAGGCCAAGTTCCTTCAATTTTCCTTTCAACTTATCTTTTCACTTCTTCTCCCTTTGTCACGTGGTTTTTCCAAATTTTTTACCACTGAATAAACATCCTCCTCGTTTTGTACGACGAAACATATGGACTGGATGAAGTTCATTTCCTTTAACACCAGAAACATCCTCCTGAAACGAGAAACGATGAAAAATCTAATAAAAGATCCTCCGTAGTCAGTACACTTTGACCCACACAACAAAGGCACATGATGTCAGACGTCAGTCTCCGTTATGGACTGAATCAATTCAATTTCGTTACGCACTAAAAACATCCTCCTGAAACGAGAGAAGGTGGAGTCAGAATGCTTTGTGTTTTTCTTCTTATTGATAAAACATCCTCCGTAGTCGGAGCAGTTCGATCGACACAACGGGGCATATGGCGTCAGAAGTCAATGTCATGTGACATTTTGTGCCTTTGGTGTGTCGATCAAATTGTACCGACTAAGGAGTAATATCTTTTATTAATAAGAAGATAAACAAGATCCATCCTGACTCCATCGTCTCTCGTATCAAGAGGATGTTTCTAGTGTGTAAGGAACTGCATTTTGTTCCTAACGAACATAACGTCTGATCTTGTGTGCCACCGTTGTGACGATTAAAGTGTACCGACTAAGGAGGATTTTTTATTTATAAAAAACTTAGAGTGCGGGGAACGAACATATTAATGACACAATTAAAACTGAGGCTTTTAAACGATTTTATTTTCTCACTCAATTGAAAAGAGCAAATGTTTCATTGAAAGACTTGCTTCTCTTTATATAACGTGTATCAGATCTGTCCTGACTTATGCCGTCCCGGTGTTCTTTGATGGGCTGCCAAATTACATGAAAATCGAACTTGAACGCGTCCAGAACAGAGCTTTGTCAATTATTTGTCCAAACAAGCCCTACATCCAAACCTTGCAGGAAGCGAATATTCCGACGATAGTCGACTATTGTGAACACGTGTGTCATAAAACATTTAATTCCATCGTTAATGATAGCGAAAAAACAGTTGCTTCCAACTTTGAATAACATTTCGTACAATTTACCAAAAAATAAACGTTTTAAAATTCCAGAATAGAAAACTAAACGTTGTACGAACTCATTTATCATCATGGTAAATTGTATTAAAAATAATTATTCTTCGTCGCTGTAAATATACTTAGTTTTACCTAAAGTTTGATAATTATCTGTTTAACTTGATTCAAGCATGAAATCTGTAAATTAATTCTCTATATGTAAATATGCAATTCAGCCTCCGGGCTGCCATATATTTATAATAAACCATCATTCATTCATTCACTCACTGCCTGTGTCATCATGTACATATACATAATCTAAGGCTGGTCAAATACATAAGCTAATTACGAAAGTTTGGAATTCTAAGTGGTATCTTCTACAAGCCTGTGTCTGGATAAAGCCACATTTCCATAATATGTATTTGATGTACGTGAGAGTTGTTGTGTCTTGTAAGCTTGACAAATCGGACAAGTCAAAGGTTTCTTGAACCTGATAAGTTTGTTACGAAAATATATTGCACATTTAAATTTGATTAGATTTTGTTACTTCACGCTGTTGACACGGTGGCGTGGTGGATAGCGCGGTGATTCGTAGCAGAATGGGTGCGGTTTCGCATCTGCTGGCGAGTTCGAGTCCCGCTGCAGACAACGAAATTCGTTGTCGTGGATGGGAAAAAGACACTTGATTGTGGAGTGTCAAATGTCGGGAAAAGAAAGAAGCGAGACACTTGTGTGCGGTACAGTGTTGAAATATTGGTGTATGAGAAGAGAAACACCTGACTTTGCAGTGTCAAATTGTTGGTTTAGGAATGAAGCGTGACACTAGAATATGGAGTGTCAAATGAAGGATAACGAATGAGACTCTTTTTTACTCTTAAGTGTTTTTTCGTTCTTTTCAAACAAGAAATAGGTTTCATTGCAAGTTCGAGTCCGTTGATTAATTATTGTGTATTTTCTTTGCGAAAACAGCATATCACGAGTTGCTTCGTGTTTATTTCGGAAAGAAAGTATAAAGAATACTCATGCTTTACGACCTTTTTCCAAAGACTTTAGCGAGATTTGAACCAGACTAACCGGCAAAGCATCCCAAACAGTTTACAATGAGACCACTCGCACATGGTTGGTCACATAGTGTAAAGAATTGATTTAACCAATTCAAAAGAACGAAGTTCTTTGGTGGGGCTTATTGCAAACACGTGACTGTAGTGGGTTGAGAAAGTGAACTGCAATGTTTTTCGGGTCAAGAAAGAATCGAGACACTTGACTGTGGTGTTTCAATTGTTGAGTTAAGAAAGAAGCGAGACACTTGAGTGTAGGGTGTCAAATGTCGGGTTACGAACTAAACTCTTTTTATTCTAAAGTCTCTTTTTGTTCTTTTCAAACAAGATACTCATATCATTGCAAGTCTGGGTCCGTTTATTATTTCGTATTATCCCTGAGAAAAGAACATATCAGGAGTTGCATTGTGGTTGTTTCGGAAAGAGAGTACAAAGATTCTCATGCTTTGCGACCTTTGCCCAAAGACTTACGCGAGATTTGAACCCGAGTAACCCAGTATGGTATCCCACACCGTTTACCACTAGACCACTCGCTCCACCAATTTTTGTGTTTATTTTAAAAAAAATTTTTGGAAAAGACTACAGCGAGATTTCAACCAGAACAAGAGGTAACGCCCCAAACCGTTTACCACTACACCATTCATTCGTGTTTGGGGATGCGATGTAAATTATTTAACCAGTTTTTAAAATATATTTAAAACCTGGTAATTCACTTGGCATTCACAACAAACATTTGGGGCGAGGAGATGTGCGTACCCCCGCAGGGATCACTACACACATCTCCTGAAATTTTTAGCACCTCTCCCAAGAATTTTTGCCCCTAATAAATGTCTGACTCAGCAAATATTAATGTCTATTCTTTAACGATATTTCTTATTAGTAGACGAGCAGACGTAATTATATAAAATGTATAAAAAGTAAGGTAATTCTTATTTCTACCCTTTGTCGGCTTGGAGACATCATAGTAGCACTTTCCCTAAAAATCGTGCTTGCTCCTGCTTCTGTAGTTCGACATAAAGAAGCTACTTTAACCAATTGTTTACTTCATTTCAAGTAAAAACATTTGCAACAGTTTGTAGCAATTTCTCAGTGGTAATTCAAACCAAATCCTGTGCCTACTGGACCACTGGTTCATGCTTGAGTGTAGTGGGACTAAAATTATTGATTTTGTCCGGATACATTAATGTCCTGTAAGTTTTTCATGTAACATAAATATCAATGCATCATAGCATTAAACAGGCATGTGTATTCACGAGTCATTCGTTAAAGTATTGTAAATTGTGTAACAAATTATAAGACGAATCTTCATGAGCAACTCAACAAACATCCCACCATGCGGTCACAAAGCGTTGAGTTCTTCACGTCTGTGATACTTAAAGCCGCTCAAGTATCAAGCAATGTGAACTCTTATTCCTTGCCCCGTCCCCACCTTTAAAATTTGCAGACGTAAAGTCTGTCGATAGTGGCTATGATCCTTCTTTCCACTTCTATCTGGCCTACAAAGACCCATGCTTCATTCCACACAAAGCACTTTTTACTAACGAAATTTATTCACTATATCGTGCAGCTTAATTAATTTAGATTCAGCAACCCATCGTCATTGCACGCTTAGTGCAGTGGTTAGAGCGTTGGTTTGGAACTACAAACGTACGAGTTCGAACCCCGCTGTGAACACAATAACACTTGAAAATATTGTTGTAACACATTGTTGTAAATTTGCAGCTGTTATTCCTAAAAGGGTGTTAGCATTTACGGTCTGGGGGCCGCTTTCACTCTCCCCATTAATGGAGATAACAGTTGTAGATGGGTGAAGAAAGAAGCGAGACACTTGACTGTGGTGTGTCATATGCTGGTTTACAAGCGAGACTCTTTTCATTCAAAAGTATCTTTTTGTTGTTTTCAAACAAGATACTCATTTCATTGCAAGTTTGGGTCCGTTAACTATTTCGTACTTTCCTTGTTTCGGAAAGAGAGCATAAAGAGGGCTTCTGGCTTGCAACCTTGATCCAACAAGCAAACGAAAAAGCCAAACCGTTCGCAAAACGTCGCTTGACCAAAGCTCGCACCTCAAGACCAATCGTTCATAGGACGTAAAGTGTTGAATTAGCAGAGCTTGCACCACTGGTTCGGAAAGGGTGTTAGCATTTATGATCTGGGTACCGCGTATACTTCTTTCCGAAACAACAGCTGTAATCAGCGTTTTCGTCAATGACTTCGTCAACGAAAGGTTCTTACATACACCATCGTTTTTTTAATCAATTCTTTTGAAATTGATGACAATTGTATTTTATTACTTACATTCATATAGTATACGCCTTATAGTCGAGAAAACTCTTATACAAACACTCGTTGCTGAATTCTCGTAAACTCCAATTCTCGAACGTGTGATCAAGTCCATCCTAACAACGTTTTCTACCAGATTTAAAATAGATGGAATAAAGATTCGTACCAAATGTGAACCATGCTATTTGTTTAATTCGTCCCAACCAATTTCCCGCCTATTCTTTGCCAATTTTCAGGGCAAACAGTGACTGAACACCAGTTGTTTTCCGCCACTTTATACCACAAGAAACATGATCAAATGTTTTCTTCCAATCATATTCTTTGCTAAAACTCTATCCAGATGTCTTTTTGGGCAATGGATTTCATTATGTGGAAAGTAAAACGTCACAAAAGTAAACAAACAAAACAAAATAATCAAACTAAAATATGTATTGTTAGTATAATTTCTTTAGTAAATAATGGTTTTCAAGCATTTTCATTGGTTGCCTGAGCAGTAAATATGAGGCATTATTTACTAGCATTATTTAGTGGCATTTTTTCAAAATCGCCTCCAATGAAAGTCGTTTTGATGTTTTAGACTTTTGCCTAAATTAACAAATGAAGAAACATTGCATCAATACAAAGCCAACAAACATTTGATGTCAAACAATGTTAAGGTAATAGATCGTCTGCAAATAACTTATTAAATACTTTTTTTCCCTTTTTAACAATTATAATGTGCATTTTATACAAGTTTTACTAAAGAAACTATTCGCCTCAGGCTCAGTGATTATGGTGGTCACCAATAATCACTTCGCTTTCGGCGAATAATTGTTAATTAACAAACCACTGAAACCAAAATAGTAATTACAGTTAATTAAATGTTGTTGCACACCACGCAATAAAAAAATTTCGATTTTTAATAAAAAAGTGCATAATTTTCACAATGAATGCCATGAAATTCATTTAGAAACTGTTTCTCGTATTGACAACATTTTCCGTGCAATGGCTCTTTCCTAAAAGAATGTTGGTTTTTTTGCAGTCGGCTGACTGATCCACTGAGTTCGATCTATCCGATGGTCATACTTCCATGCCATGAAAGCAGTTGCAACCGAAGTCGAGAGTTCCAATGCGGGCTTCATTTTCGTTCGATTCGTCCGATGGTCATACATGTACATAACCATGAAAGAATTTGTAACTTTCTACATCCATAAGATCCTCCGTGTGATGATTACAGTTGCAACCGAAGTCGAGAGTTCCAAAGCCAGCTTCTTTTTCGTTCGATTTGTCCGATGGTCATACATGTATGTAACCATGAAAGTACTTGTAACTCAGTTGAACTTGCTACACTAATAACATCCTGCGTGCGATGAACGCAGTTGCAACCGAAGTCGAGAGTTCCAATGCGGGCTTCATTTTCGTTCGATTTGTCCGATGGTCATACATGTACATAACCATGAATGCACTTGTAACTCAGTTGAACTTGCTACATCAATAACATCCTCCGTGCGATGAACGCAGTTGCAACCGAAGTCAAGAGTTCCAATGCGGGCTTCATTTTCGTTCGATTTGTCCGATGGTCATACATGTACATAACCATGAAAGAATTTGTAACTTTCTACATCCATAAGATCCTCCGTGTGATGATTACAGTTGCAACCGAAGTCGAGAGTTCCAAAGCCAGCTTCTTTTTCGTTCGATTTGTCCGATGGTCATACATGTGTATAACCATGAAAGTACTTGTAACTCAGTTGAACTTTCTACACTAATAACATCCTCCGTGCGATGAACGCAGTTGCAACCGAAGTCGAGAGTTCCAATGCGGGCTTCATTTTCGTTCGATTTGTCGGATGGTCATACATGTATATAACCATGAATGCACTTGTAACTCCGTTGAACTTGTTACATCAATAACATCCTCCGTGCGATGAAAGCAGTTGCAACCGAAGTCGAGAGTTCCAATGCGGGCTTCATTTTCTTTCGATTCGTCCGATGGTCATACATGTACATAACCATGAATGTACTTGTAACTCAGTTGAACCTCCTGCATCAATAACATCCTCCGTGCCATGAAAGCAGTTGCAACCAAAGGCGAGAGTTTCAAAGCCGGCTTCAATTTCGTTCGATTTGTCCGTTGGTCATAATTGTATATAACCAGTATGAATTCCCTATACTTAAGCTGATAATTTACATCAACAACATCCTCCGTATGATCATTGCATTTGCAACAGTAGTGTTGCAGCTTTAATAATCGCACGAAGGATGTTAAAGCCGACGCTTATAGCTGATTGAACCAAATCATTTCCCCATTACAAACATCCTCCGTAACTGAAAAGCGATTGTTAGATGTTGACGTCTACGGTGGTCCTGAATCAAAAGCAGCTACTGTGCATGACGTGCGTTGTGCATATGTATGTAAGCAAATGTTGGCGAATTTCTACAAGTAGATCTTTCTTCAGGACAATGAAGCAAAAGTAAAGAGCGTTCATGACGCACATGTGGAAGTTGGTAACTTTGTATAGAACGCTTTAGGAAAAACTGAACGAAAGATGGGTCGTAGAGAGTCAGTAGTTGGTTTTATATGATGTTCGGCACACCTGTGTCGGCATACACGTGTGATTTAGAAACGAATTTCATTCGTGCGGGAAGAAGATCGCAGTTGCGTCTCCTTCATGCTCTTTGTGAAAACTTCTGGAGGAAGCCTTTTGCACCAACGATCGAGAATGTTCTTGTAGGAAAGCGGCGGAAGTTTGTCAATGACAAATACATAGCTCTCAACGGGAATTAATTTCTTCAGCAAAGCTAACCAAAGAGGGTGGGTAAGCCAGTTGGTCATATAATGTTTGGCACAGTTGTGTCTATATAAATGGTACGATTTACAAACGAATTTCATTCACACTTGGCAGGAAATCTTAGACGGATTTTGAATGAATTTGAGCGCTACTGTGCAACAGTGATCTGTGACGAGTGTTGTGTTTTATATACCCATAGTATATATCAAATAACGTCGCTCACGTACGTACCAAACATGGAAAATATGCTTTGTGTACCAAAAAGGGCAGGAAGTACATCAGTGACACATACGTCGTTGCAAACATTTATGAAACGGTTCAGCAAAGTTAACTAAAAGGAGAGCAAAACCAGTAAGCCATATGATTGTAGGGCACAGTTGTGTCGCTTGAACGTACGATTAAAAACGAATTTCATTTATTACCGGCAGGAAGTCTTGTCATTTTAAATGAATTTGAGCGTTACTGTGCCACAGTGATCTGTGCCGAATGTTGTATTTGATGTACCCGTAGTATATATCAAATAACGTCGCTCACGTACCAAACATGGAAAAAGTGCTTTGTACCAAAAAGAGTTGGAAGTGTATCAATGAAGCATGCATAGCTGGTAACTTGCATGAAACAGTTCAGCAAAGCTATCAAAGAGGACGAAAAACCAGAAAACCATATGATGGTAGGGCACAGTCGTGTCACCATAATGCACGTACCATTTAGCAACGAATTTCATTCATACTGGCAGGAAATCTTAGACGGATCTCCGGTCATTTTTGATTGAATTTGAGCGTTATTGTATTTTCGTTGTTCTTTGCATATTGAATTTAAATTTGAGCATGAATTAAAATGCACTGAAGTGTGATTGTAAGTTTCTTGGTGGTCTGACTTAAACAAAGAAATTGACATCTGAAAGACAACCTGGGTAGGTCGACAGGCGACTATAGCTAGTGATGGCCCGCCTTGCCGCAAGCCATCGACAGACAGTGTGGATAGAAATCAGTCACTTTGAAGCTAATGAGGTAGAAAGAGCCCAGTGAGTTTTCTATACAGTGATGATGAGATAGCAAATTGTTGAAGGTAAATCTGGTAAGTCGGACAGGCGACTATAGCTGGTGATGGCCCGCCATGCCGCACGCCATCAACAGACAATGAAAAGAGAAGTCAGTCACTTTGAAGCTAATGTCAGAGAAAGAGCAGAGTGAGTATCCTATACAGTGAAGATATAGGATGAGATAGCAAAGTGTTGAAAGTTAATCAGGTAAATCGGACAGGCGACTATAGCTAGTCATGGCCCGCCTTGCCGCACGCCATCAACAGACAGTACAAAGAGAAGTTAGTCCCTTTGAAGCTATTGTGATAGAAGGAGGCCAGTGAGTTTCCTATACAGTGAAGATATAGAATAAGATAGCAAAGTGTTGAAAGTTAATACGGTAAATGGGACAGGCGACTATAGCTAGTGATGGCCAGCCATGCCGCACGACATCAACAGGCAATGAAAAGAGAAATCAGTCACTTTGAAGCTAATGTCATAGAAAGAGCAGAGTGAGTATCCTATACAGTGAAGATATAGGATGAGATAGCAAAGTGTTGAAAGTTAATCAGGTAAGTCGGACAGGCGACTATAGCTAGTGATGGCCCGCCATGCCGCACGCCATCAACAGACAATGAAAAGAGAAGTCAGTCACTTTGAAATTAATGTCATAGAAAGAGCAGAGTGAGTATCCTATACAGTGAAGATATAGGATGAGATAGCAAAGTGTTGAAAGTTAATACGGTAAGTCGGACAGGCGACTATAGCTAGTGATGGCAAAGAGAAATCAGTCACTTTGAAGCCAATGAGGTAGAAAGAGCCCGGTGAGTATATTAACTATAACGATTGGTTCAAATGCTTAATTAACAAGCAATGTGGACTGTAGTTCATGGCCAAACCTTTAATTACGCCGTCTCCATAGTGGGAGGTTAGTCGCTATAATGCCCTACCTTCCTCTTTCAGCTGTTTCGCAAAGGCCAAGTTCCTTCAATTTTCCTTTCAACTTATCTTTTCACTTCTTCTCCCTTTATCACGTGGTTTTTCCAAATTTTTTACCACTGAATAAACATCCTCCTGAAACGAGAAACGATGAAAAATCTAATAAAAGATCCTCCGTAGTCAGTACACTTTGACCCACACAACACAGGCACACGATGTCAGACGTCAGTCTCCGTTATGGACTGAATCAATTCAATTTCGTTACGCACTAGAAACATCCTCCTGAAACGAGAGAAGGTGGAGTCAGAATGCTTTGTGTTTTTCTTATTATTGATAAAACATCCTCCGTAATCGGAGCAGTTCGATCGACACAACGGGGCATATGGCGTCAGAAGTCAGTGTCAAAAGTCAATGTCATCTGACATTTTGTGCCTTTGGTGTGTCGATCAAATTGTACCGACTAAGGAGTAATATCTTTTATTAATAAGAAGATAACCAAGATCCATCCTGACTCCATCGTCTCTCGTATCAAGAGGATGTTTCTAGTGTGTAAGGAACTGCATTTTGTTCCTAACGAACATAACGTCTGATCTTGTGTGCCACCGTTGTGACGATCAAAGTGTACCGACTAAGGAGGATCTTTTATTTATAAAAAACTTAGAGTGCGGGGAACGAACATATTTTAAATGACAAATTAAAACTGAGGCTTCGAAACGATTTTATTTTCTCACTCAATTGAAAAGAGCAAATGTTTCATTGAAAGACTTGCTTCTCTTTATATAACGTGTATCAGATCTGTCCTGACTTATGCCGTCCCGGTGTTCTTTTATGGGCTTCCAAATTACATGAAAATCAAACTCGAACGCGTCCAGAACAGAGTTTTCTCAATTATTTGTCCAAACAAGCCCTACATCCAAGCCTTGCAGGAAGCGAATATTCTGACGATAATCCACTATTGTGAACACGTGTGTCATAAAACATTTAGTTCCATCGTTAATGATAGCGAAAAAACAGTTGCTTCCAACTTTAAATAACATTTCGTACAATTTACCAAAAAATATAAACGTTTTAAAATTCCAGAATGGAAAACTAATCGTTGTAGGAACTCTTTTATCATGGCAAATTGTATCAAAAATAATTATTTTTCGTCGTTGTAAATATACTTAGTTTTACCTAAAGTTTGATAATATTCTTTTTAACTTGATTCAGGCATGAAATCTGCAAATAAATTCTCTGTATGTCTGCATGCAGCCACAATTCCATAATATGTATTTGATTTACGTGAGAGCTGTTGTGCCTTGTAAACTTGACAAATCGGACAAGTGAAAGGTTTCTTTAACCTGATAAGTTTGTTGCGAAAATATATTGCACACTTAAATTTGGTTAGATTTTATTGCTTCACGCTGTTGACACGGTGGCGTGGTGGAAATGCGCGGTGATTCGTAACACAAAGGGTGCGATTTCGCATCTGGTGGCGAGTTCGAGTCCCGCTGCGGGCAACGAAGTTTGTTGTCGTCGATGGGAAAAAGACATTTGATTGTGTCAAATGTCGGGAAAAGAAAGAAGCGAGACACTTGTGTGCGGTGCAATATCAAATGTTGGTGTACGAGAGAAGAGAAACACCTGACTTTGCAGTGCCAATTTGTTGGTTTAGGAATGGAGCGTGACACTTGACTCTGGAGTGTCAAATTGAAGGATAGCGAATGAGAATCTTTTACTCCTAAGTGTCTTTTCGTTCTTTTCAAACAAGAAATAAGTTTCATTGCAAGTTTGAGTCCGTTGATTAATTATTGTGTATTTTCTTTGCGAAAACAGCACATCACGAGTTGCTTCGTGTTTGTTTTGGAAAGAAAGTATAAAGAATACTCATGCTTAACGACCTTTATCCAACATGCAAATACAAAGAAACCAATTAAAACGTTTGGAAATGCCGGCGGCTAAATTTGAACTTATCTAAATGGTAATTTACATCTAAGCCAGTTGGTTCATGCATGTGTAGTGGGAGATTATTGTTGACAGCCTTGCTACAATTTGCGTTTACTTGCGTAGCTATCATATATGGGTTCAGGAGGGGGAGATGTTTCTGACAAACAAGCTAATGTCGAAACCGTAAACAGTCAATCGCATCATTGATCTCATTCCCAGACTGCTCTGGTCTCAATTAGATGACGTTTTGACGGTTTCCCACTAACTCGTTGTTAGCTCAGTCGTCTAGGCGTCTAATTTCGCCAGACATTTTCTCTTAACTTGTTTCAAATTTTAGGTAGAGATTCGATTATTTAAAATATTGAAACGTAACGACACTTAGGCATTGGAACGAAATCTATGAGGCGACTGACCATCAATCCCATCAACGATGCGACAGGCTGTCCACGGTTTCGACATTTGCGCACACCACTTTTCGATGAAAAATCTTAATGGTAAGGGCAAGATCTATATTGATCAAGAATTTTTCCGCCTCCCCTAAAAAATGTCTGCCTCAGCAAATATTAGTGTCTATTCTTTAATGATATTTCTTATTAGTACACGAGCAGACGTAATTATATAAAATGTATAAAAAGTACGATAATTCTTATTTCTACCCTTTGTCAACTTGGAGACATAACAGTAGCACTTTCCCTAAAAATCGTGCTTGGTCATGCTTGTTTAGTTCGACATAAAGAAGTGACTTTAACCAATTGTTTACTTCATTTCAAGTAACAACATTTGTAACAGTTTGTATAGCAATTTCTGAGTGGTAATTCAAACAAAATCCTGTGCCGATTGGACCACTGGTTCATGCCTGTGTAGTGGGACGAAAATTATTGATTTTGTCTGGATACATTAATGTCCTGTAAATGTTAATGTAACATAAATATCAATGAATCATAGCATTAAAGAGGCATGTGTATTCACGAGTCATTCGTTAAAGTATTGTAAATTGTGTGACAAATTATAAAACGAATCTTCATGAGCACCTCAACAAACATCCCACCATGCGGTCACAAAGCGTTGAGTTCTTGACGTCTGTGAAAGCCGCTCAAGTAACAAGCAATGTGGACTCTTATGATGTTTACAGTTGGTAACTGTAAACGTGCGAGTTCGGACTTCGCCGTGAACACTACAACACTTGAAAAAATTGTTGTAACACATTGTTGTAAATTTGCAGCTGTTATTCGAAAAGGGTGTTAGCATTTATGGACTGGGGCCCGCTTTCACTCTCCCCATTGATAGAAATAACAGTTGTAGTTAGGTAAAGAAACACTTGACTCTGGTGTGTCATATGCTGGTCAACAAGCGAGACTCTTTTTGTTGTTTTCAAACAAGATACTTATTTCATTGCAAGTTTCGGTCCGTTAATTATTTTCGTATTTTCCTTGTTTCCGAAACAAAGCATAAAGAGGTCTTCTGCCATCAACGGACAGTACAAACAGGAATCAGTCACTTTGAAACTATTGTGATAGAAAGAGCAAAGTGAGTTTCCTCAAAAATGTTATGAATTCTTTATTCTTTCTATATCTACGCGAGGTAGGAGATCTTTACAGTTTCATTCTACAGTTCAATAGTCGTCTTCTTCTTCTGAGTTTGTTGGTCTGTCTTGTCTGTTTCTGTCTGTTCGTTTGAGTAGAGTTTTCACTTCTTGGCTACTCTGCAACTACTCAGCAACTACTCACTGTCGAGATTCAGCTGTGGCGGTCTTTTATACTAACGGTCGTAGGAGTTTTTGTGCATGTGAACAGAATAGTGGGCTGATGTGGGCTCAGCCAATCAGGTTCTAGGTTTTGAATTTCTGAACTCTCGTACAAGCTCTTTTCCTCTATTTATTTAAGGCGTTGTCGCACTTTCTCAGTCGGTCGTATGCTCCGTCAATATTATTTAAAAAATGTTCACAACTTAACTTACTTCGTTGATTTCCTTAGTAAAACTTAATATCTTTATATATATGAACTCAACTTCAATGTTTGACTTTTACTTTCCTACAATTTTACAATACTACATTTTTATGACGTAACACTTTTATTACCTGACCGCGCGAAATGCCTCTACAAATGATTGACGGGAAAGCCTCAAAGCTGTGCACGTGCAAGTACAAAGTTTGAGTTTCATTGGAATTTTCCTTATTTACAGCAAAACAGTACTTCCCTTCTATCAAACATTGACCGTTCAAGTATCATCACTTATACTGTGACGAAAACGGAAGACATAACTGACATGTTTGCGCAAGATACCAATTTATAATTTCCTTTGTGTACCTTCAAAATCAAACATGCCTATCATCTTTCCTGTTGACGTATATAGTGTTTACCTTGCATGGAGAATATAATTTGACTATTTTTATGCTATTAATGTACTGCTTCGTAACAAAAAGAAACAAACATATGACAGGATATAGCAAAGTGTTAAAGGTTAATCAGGCAACTTCACAGGTAAGTAAAGCTTGCGATCACCCTCCATGCTGCACGTCATCAACAAACAGTGTCAATAGGAATCAGTCATTTTGAAGCTATTGTGATAGAAAGGGCACAGAGAATTTCCTATACAGGATAGATATATACTGGATAGTAAAGTGTTGAAAGTTAATCAGGCAAGTTCAGAGGCAACAAAAGATAGTGATGACCCGCCTTGCCGCACGTCATCAACTAACAGTGTGCCATCCTACAATATAGATATATAATCATATGGTTGCATATAATATAAATAGCCATGCAACAGAGATGTGTATTTACGAATCATTGAATAAAGTTATGCAACTTGTTAGACTTTGTGTGTGTCATTTCTTTATAGACGAATGTTCGTGAGAAAAATAGCCTGAAGAATCATCCATAAGTGCGATGTTGCGAATTATAGCAGGCACTTGACTGTGAAGTGTCAGATGTTGGGAAGGGAAAGAAGATATTTCATTCTAAAGTATCGAATGGTTGGACTGCGAAAGGATTGCGAAAAAAAAGGCACTTGTCTGGAGTGTCCAATGTGAGAATGCAAAAAGTAGATCGGGCAAACGTTTGTTCTTTTGTAAGAGATACTTAAGTTGTTTGTGGTCGATTAATTAATTATTTGGTGTTTTCCTTAAGAAAACGGCACATCAAAATTTGCGTCCTTCTTTTTGAGATAATCTTATAAGCTTCTGTATACTAATATGTGTATGCAATGCATATCCGTTTGTGCCGGCAGCAATTGTCTGCATATCCAGTGTGTGCTTCAGGTGGCGGACAATTAACGACGAAGTCGCTGATTCATTCGAGCGGCTATAGTATGAATTTAGAACGTTCCTATCTTAAAAAGCAAACCGATATTTATCGGTATACCTCAGCCTACTGTTTTACTAGTTGTTCAAGACTTTAAATAAGTTAAATCGAATAATGTGTCTTACCTAAGCACAAATGGACAAGTTGACGTAGTGGTTCATGATGCTAATTTCAAGTTTTTTCGACATTCAAGTCTTGGACCAATCCTGCGCTGTTACTCTGGTTCTGAAAGAGAGAAATATGTTATAACTAAGAAATAGAAAACATTTTGTATTTTTATCTTCAAAATTCGTGTGGAAATGTCTTGTGATTCTATATAGAGTTATATAGATACATAGTTTTTGGAGCTTTCCACTAGTCAGCGCCCATGTTTTCAAAAGGCTAGTTTGTAGTTAATCATATACCAAATCTGACAACTAATGAGCAAGCAGGGTAGCAGAGGTACGTGTAGCTAATTGCCTATTTGCGAAGCGGCTTCTTGGGGTTAAATTGTTAACCTGATATTTGTTTGCTTGGTTCTTAAAGGGAAAATTTAGTTATATGGAATAATATGCCATGCACAAGCGCAAATGGATAAGTTGTCTGGTGGTTTGTGCAGTTCATTGCTAAGGGTCAGTAACATCACTGATCTCGCTCCCAAGCCTAAGCGTCTGACAAAACTTACATTTTCCGTTTTAAAAACCCAACCCTAAAAAAGTGAAATATGTTCAGAAAAAAAGTTTGACGAACTTAAATATAAACAAGCATCAATGGGATTCGAATTCCTGTCTCTTGTGCTAGAAATAACACGCAAAGACGACTGAGCTAACAACGAGCTTGCACAAAACCGTAAAAACTGTTTCTATTTATAATAGAACTCCATCTAATTTAGACCAAAGCAGCCTGGAAAGAAGATCAATGATGCCACCGACCGTCTACGGCTTTTAAAGAGTCGACGACGCTTATTTCGATTCCGTAGACGGTCGGACACCTCCCAGATGGTCGAGCAACTCATTATCTCGTTCCCAGACTGCTCTGGCTCATTTAGACAAAGTTTTCCACGGTTTCCAGCGAGCTCGTTGTTAGCTCAATCGTCTAGGCGTGCTATTTCAAATAGACTATTACCAGGGGTTCGAATCCCGTCCGAGCTTTTTTTATTTTTAAAGTTCATCAAACTTTTTTTCTTATATTTTTTTACTTTTATACAATTTTTGTAAAGCTTAGGTTGAGGGTTTGGGTCAGGGATTGGATTATTAAAATTTAAAAAGAAAAATCTATTAGTTTTATCGGACACATAGGCTTGAAAACGAGATCAATGAGGTGGTCGGCCATCTTGGAGGTGTCCGACCGTCTACGGAATCGAAATTTGCGTCGACGACGTCGTCTGTTGGAACTGCAGACACTTTTGTCTTCACAGCGTGAAATGTTGGTTTCAAAGGAAAATACTTGACCCTAGTGCGCCAAAATTTTGGTGATACATTGATGTAAAGCTGGATAAGGGTGTTGATGATCTACGGGCCGCTATCACTTTTCCCATTGGTTGAAATAACAGATGTAATCAGTGTCTTCGTCGAAAAACCTCGCCAACGACACGTTAATCTTACATACACATTCATTAGAAATTGATGACAATTGTATTTTATTGCTAATATTAATATAGTAAAGGAATTATAGTTGAGAAAACTCTCATGCAAACCCTCGTCACTGAGTTTTTGTAAACTCTAATTCTTATTTGATTAAGACAATCGTCAACAACATGCAAAACGATGAGCTACCATCATGGTATATAGTCGGTGGTCAATGTCTCGACTCAATTTACTTTAAAGCTAAAAGTGAGAGGCTACTAATAAAAACTCTAAATCAATAATGCAGATAAGATCTATTATCCCTCTTTCCATTTTACTTGGTCTAAAAAAGCTTATACTTCATTCTACACGAAGAAGTTTTTAATAACGAAATTTATTCAATATATGGCACAGCTAAATAAATTTAGATTTGGAATTTCATCGCCATTGGCCCGTTAGTGCAATGGTTATAACGGTGATTCCGAAATTCAAAGGTGCGAGTTCGAATCCCGTTGTAAGGCTGGAAATGTTATTCCAAAAGGGTGTTAGCGTTTATGGTCTGGGGGCCGCTTTCACTCTCCCCATTGGTCGGAATAACAGATGTAACAAGCGTCTTCGTCAATGACCACGTCAACGAAACGTTGTTACATCCGAAACGTTGTTTTCCAACAATTTTTTAGAAGTTGGTGACGATTGTATATTTTATTACTCACATAGTATTGGCATGGTTGAGAAAACTCTCATGCAAACTCTCGTCACTAAGTTCTTATAAACTACGTAATTCTCGTTTGATCAGCTTTTAAGTTTATCCAGACGACTTTAACATTTTCAGCCTTACCTCAATTTAAAAGGATAGACTAAAGATTTGTACGAAACGTGTAACATTCTATTTGTAATTCACCTCAACAAATTCTCCGCCTTTTATTTCCCAATTTTCAAGCTACAATTCGAGTAAAGAAAATACACTCGTTTTCGGCTATCTTTTACGACAAGGAACATAATCAGATGTTTTCTTTTCATCATATTCTCCTCCAAAGATCTGGGAACAGTTTTTTGCGCAATTGGTTTTATTATATCCTAAGACAGCACTATACCACGAAGAACAAAAATAATGAAACTAAATATAACATGAACGAACCACTGTAACAAAAAAATATATATAGCTAATTTAAATGTTCTTGCACGTTGTGCCATAAAAAATTTCCTTGTTTTAATAAAGTCAATAATTTCCGCAATGAATCCCATTGTTTTTCGTCCTGAGAACATCTTCGCTAAAAGAATGTTCGGTTTTTTCTAGTCGCCTGAAGTGATCCACTGGGTTCCATTCATCGTATGGTCATACTTGTTATGTAAAACCAGTAAAGCACCTGTAACTAGGGCTGAGCAAAATCGTTAAAATCCTCAGTGCGATGACTGCTGTTGCAACAGTAGTGTTGTAGCTTACAGCTATGATGGTCGCACGGATGATGTTATAGTCTTACCCACGTTCATCAATAACATCCTCCGTGCGATGACTCAAGTTGCAACACTAGTGTTGAAGTTTACACCTACGATGGTCGCACGGAGGATGTTATAGTCTTAGCCAGGTTCATCAATAACATCGTCCGTGCGATGGCTGCTGTTGCAACAGTAGTGTTGCAGCGTGCACCTACGATGGTTGCACGGTGGATGTATAGTCTTGCCATGTTCACCAATAACATCCTCCGTGTGATGACTGCTGTTTGCCAGGTTCACCAATAACATCCGCCGTGTGATGACTGCAACTGCAACAGTAGTGTTGCAACTTGCACCTATGATGGTCGCACGGAGGATGTTAGAGTCTTAAGCCAGGTTCATCACACAGCCTGTTGATATATGTACATCAAGAACATCCTCCGTGCAATGGCTACAGTTGCAAGCAAAGAGCAGTGTTCCAAATCCGAGTTCATTACACACGCTGTTGATTTTGCAACATCGATAAAACCTATTGATCTTTACATCGACAACATCCTCCCTGCGATCACAAAAACTTTTGATAGAGCAGAATAAGTTTCCTATACAGGACAGACATATCAAAGGATAGCAAAGTGTTGAAAGTTAATCAGGCAAGTTCACAGGTAAGTTAAGCTAGTAGTGGCCGGCCATGCCGCACGTCATCAACAGACAGTGCAAATAGAAAGCAGTCAGTTCGAATCTATTCTGATAGAAAGAGCTGAGCAAGTTTCCTATATAGTAAAGATATATAACGAGATATCCAGGCAAGTTCAGGGGTGACTATAGCTGGTGATGGCCCGCCAGGCCGCACGCCATCAACAGACAGAGCAAACAGGAATCGGTCACTTTGAAACTATTGTGATAGAAAGAGCAGAGTGAGTTTCCTGAAAAAGAGACAAACATATGACACGATATAGCAAAGTGTTAAAGGTTAATCAGGCAACTTCACAGGTAAGTAAAGCTTGCGATCGCCCGCCATGCCGCACGTCATCAACCAACAGTGTCAATAGGAATCAGTCATTTTGAAGCTATTATGACAGAAGGAGCACAGAGAGTTTCCTATACAGGGCAGATATATTACGCGATAGTAAAGTGTTGAAAGTTAATCAGGCAAGTTCAGAGGCAACAAAGCTAGTGATGATCCGCCTTGCCGCACGTCATCAACTAACAGTGTGCCATCCTACAATATAGATATATAATCATATGGTTGCATATAATATAAATAGCCATGCAACAGAGATGTGTATTTACGAATCATTGAATAAAGTTATGCAACTTGTTAGACTTTGTGTGTGTCATTTCTTTATAGACGAATGTTCGTGAGAAAAATAGCCTGAAGAATCATCCATAAGTGTGATGTTGCGAATTATAGCAGGCACTTGACTGTGAAGTGTCAGATGTTGGGAAGGGAAAGAAGATATTTCATTCTAAAGTATCAAATGGTTGGACTGCGAAAGGATTGCGAAAAAAAAGGCACTTGTCTGGAGTGTCCAATGTGAGAATGCGAAAAAAGTAGATTGGGGCAAACGTTTGTTCTTTTGTGAGAGATACTTAAGTTGTTTGTGGTCGATTAATTAATTATTTGGTGTTTTCCTTAAGAAAACGGCACATCAAAATTTGCGTCCTTTTTTTTGAGATAATCTTATAAGCTTCTGTATACTAACATGTGTATGCAATGCATATCCGTTTGTGCCGGCAGCAATTGTCTGCATATCCAGT
Source organism: Muricea muricata (assembly GCA_963855995.1). NCBI lineage: Eukaryota > Metazoa > Cnidaria > Anthozoa > Malacalcyonacea > Plexauridae > Muricea > Muricea muricata. The sequence goes on from OY979718.1 coordinate 4,553,596, forward strand.
GTGTGCTTCAGGTGGCGGACAATTAAGGACGAAGTCGCTGATTCATTCGAGCGGCTATAGTATGAATTTAGAACGTTCCTATCTTAAAAAGCAAACCGATATTTATCGGTATACCTCAGCCTACTGTTTTACTAGTTGTTCAAGACTTTAAATAAGTTAAATCGAATAATGTGTCTTACCTAAGCACAAATGGACAAGTTGACGTAGTGGTTCATGATGCTAATTTCAAGTTTTTTCGGCATTCAAGTCTTGGACCAATCCTGCGCTGTTACTCTGGTTCTGAAAGAGAGAAATATGTTATACTTAAGAAATAGAAAACATTTTGTATTTTTATCTTCAAAATTCGTGTGGAAATGTCTTGTGATTCTATATAGAGTTATATAGATACATAGTTTTTGGAGCTTTCCACTAGTCAGCGCCCATGCATGTTTTCAAAAGGCTAGTTTGTAGTTAATCATATACCAAATCTGACAACTAATGAGCAAGCAGGGTAGCAGAGGTACGTGTAGCTAATTGCCTATTTGCGAAGCGGCTTCTTGGGGTTCAAATGTTAACCTGATATTTGTTTGCTTGGTTCTTAAAGGGAAAATTTAGTTATATGGAATAATATGCCATGCACAAGCGCAAATGGATAAGTTGTCTGGTGGTTTGTGCAGTTCATTAATTGCTAAGGGTCAGTAACATAACTGATCTCGCTCCCAAGCCTAAGCGTCTGACAAAACTTACATTTTCCGTTTTAAAAACCCAACCCTAAAAAAGTGAAATATGTTCAGAAAAAAAGTTTGACGAACTTAAATATAAACAAGCATCAATGGGATTCGAATTCCTGTCTCTTGTGCTAGAAATAACACGCAAAGACGACTGAGCTAACAACGAGCTTGCACAAAACCGTAAAAACTGTTTCTATTTATAATAGAACTCCATCTAATTTAGACCAAAGCAGCCTGGAAAGAAGATCAATGATGCCACCGACCGTCTACGGCTTTTAAAGAGTCGACGACGCTTATTTCGATTCCGTAGACGGTCGGACACCTCCCAGATGGTCGAGCAACTCATTATCTCGTTCCCAGACTGCTCTGGCTCATTTAGACAAAGTTTTCCACGGTTTCCAGCGAGCTCGTTGTTAGCTCAATCGTCTAGGCGTGCTATTTCAAATAGACTATTAGCAGGGGTTCGAATCCCGCCCGAGCTTTTTTTATTTTTAAAGTTCATCAAACTTTTTTTCTTATATTTTTTTACTTTTATACAATTTTTGTAAAGCTTAGGTTGAGGGTTTGGGTCAGGGATTGGATTATTAAAATTTAAAAAGAAAAATCTATTAGTTTTATCGGACACATAGGCTTGAAAACGAGATCAATGAGGTGGTCGGCCATCTTGGAGGTGTCCGACCGTCTACGGAATCGAAATTTGCGTCGACGACGTCGTCTGTTGGAACTGCAGACACTTTTGTCTTCACAGCGTGAAATGTTGGTTTCATAGGAAAATACTTGACCCTAGTGCGCCAAAATTTTGGTGATACATTGATGTAAAGCTGGATAAGGGTGTTGATGATCTACGGGCCGCTATCACTTTTCCCATTGGTTGAAATAACAGATGTAATCAGTGTCTTCGTCGAAAAACCTCGCCAACGACACGTTAATCTTACATACACATTCATTAGAAATTGATGACAATTGTATTTTATTGCTAATATTAATATAGTAAAGGAATTATAGTTGAGAAAACTCTCATGCAAACTCTCGTCAATGAGTTTTTGTAAACTCTAAATCTTATTTGATTAAGACAATCGTCAACAACATGCAAAACGATGAACTACCATCATGGTATATAGTCGGTGGTCAATGTCTCGACTCAATTTACTTCAAAGCTAAAAGTGAGAGGCTACTAATAAAAACTCTAAATCAATAATGCAGATAAGATCTATTATCCCTCTTTCCATTTTACTTGGTCTAAAAAAGCTTATACTTCATTCTACACGAAGAAGTTTTTAATAACGAAATTTATTCAATATATGGCACAGCTAAATAAATTTAGATTTGGAATTTCATCGCCATTGGCCCGTTAGTGCAATGGTTATAACGGTGATTCCGAAATTCAAAGGTGCGAGTTCGAATCCCGTTGTAAGGCTGGAAATGTTATTCCAAAAGGGTGTTAGCGTTTATGGTCTGGGGGCCGCTTTCACTCTCCCCATTGGTCGGAATAACAGATGTAACAAGCGTCTTCGTCAATGACCACGTCAACGAAACGTTGTTACATCCGAAACGTTGTTTTCCAACAATTTTTTAGAAGTTGGTGACGATTGTATATTTTATTACTCACATAGTATTGGCATGGTTGAGAAAACTCTCATGCAAACTCTCGTCACTAAGTTCTTATAAACTACATAATTCTCGTTTGATCAGCTTTTAAGTTTATCCAGACGACTTTAACATTTTCAGCCTTACCTCAATTTAAAAGGATAGACTAAAGATTTGTACGAAACGTGTAACATTCTATTTGTAATTCGCCTCAACAAATTCTCCGCCTTTTATTTCCCAATTTTCAAGCTACAATTCGAGTAAAGAAAATACACTCGTTTTCGGCTATCTTTTACGACAAGGAACATAATCAGATGTTTTCTTTTCATCATATTCTCCTCCAAAGATCTGGGAACAGTTTTTTGCGCAATTGGTTTTATTATATCCTAAGACAGCACTATACCACGAAGAACAAAAATAATGAAACTAAATATAACATGAACGAACCACTGTAACAAAAAAATATATATAGCTAATTTAAATGTTCTTGCACGTTGTGCCATAAAAAATTTCCTTGTTTTAATAAAGTCAATAATTTCCGCAATGAATCCCATTGTTTTTCGTCCTGAGAACATCTTCGCTAAAAGAATGTTCGGTTTTTTCTAGTCGCCTGAAGTGATCCACTGGGTTCCATTCATCGTATGGTCATACTTGTTATGTAAAACCAGTAAAGCACCTGTAACTAGGGCTGAGCAAAATCGTTAAAATCCTCAGTGCGATGACTGCTGTTGCAACAGTAGTGTTGTAGCTTACAGCTATGATGGTCGCACGGATGATGTTATAGTCTTACCCACGTTCATCAATAACATCCTCCGTGCGATGACTCAAGTTGCAACACTAGTGTTGAAGTTTACACCTACGATGGTCGCACGGAGGATGTTATAGTCTTAGCCAGGTTCATCAATAACATCGTCCGTGCGATGGCTGCTGTTGCAACAGTAGTGTTGCAGCGTGCACCTACGATGGTTGCACGGTGGATGTATAGTCTTGCCATGTTCACCAATAACATCCTCCGTGTGATGACTGCTGTTTGCCAGGTTCACCAATAACATCCGCCGTGTGATGACTGCAACTGCAACAGTAGTGTTGCAACTTGCACCTATGATGGTCGCACGGAGGATGTTAGAGTCTTAAGCCAGGTTCATCACACAGCCTGTTGATATATGTACATCAAGAACATCCTCCGTGCAATGGCTACAGTTGCAAGCAAAGAGCAGTGTTCCAAATCCGAGTTCATTACACACGCTGTTGATTTTGCAACATCGATAAAACCTATTGATCTTTACATCGACAACATCCTCCCTGCGATCACAAAAACTTTTGATAGAGCAGAATAAGTTTCCTATACAGGACAGACATATCAAAGGATAGCAAAGTGTTGAAAGTTAATCAGGCAAGTTCACAGGTAAGTTAAGCTAGTAGTGGCCGGCCATGCCGCACGTCATCAACAGACAGTGCAAATAGAAAGCAGTCAGTTCGAATCTATTCTGATAGAAAGAGCTGAGCAAGTTTCCTATATAGTAAAGATATATAACGAGATATCCAGGCAAGTTCAGGGGTGACTATAGCTGGTGATGGCCCGCCAGGCCGCACGCCATCAACAGACAGAGCAAACAGGAATCGGTCACTTTGAAACTATTGTGATAGAAAGAGCAGAGTGAGTTTCCTGAAAAAGAGACAAACATATGACACGATATAGCAAAGTGTTAAAGGTTAATCAGGCAACTTCACAGGTAAGTAAAGCTTGCGATCGCCCGCCATGCCGCACGTCATCAACCAACAGTGTCAATAGGAATCAGTCATTTTGAAGCTATTATGACAGAAGGAGCACAGAGAGTTTCCTATACAGGGCAGATATATTACGCGATAGTAAAGTGTTGAAAGTTAATCAGGCAAGTTCAGAGGCAACAAAGCTAGTGATGATCCGCCTTGCCGCACGTCATCAACTAACAGTGTGCCATCCTACAATATAGATATATAATCATATGGTTGCATATAATATAAATAGCCATGCAACAGAGATGTGTATTTACGAATCATTGAATAAAGTTATGCAACTTGTTAGACTTTGTGTGTGTCATTTCTTTATAGACGAATGTTCGTGAGAAAAATAGCCTGAAGAATCATCCATAAGTGTGATGTTGCGAATTATAGCAGGCACTTGACTGTGAAGTGTCAGATGTTGGGAAGGGAAAGAAGATATTTCATTCTAAAGTATCAAATGGTTGGACTGCGAAAGGATTGCGAAAAAAAAGGCACTTGTCTGGAGTGTCCAATGTGAGAATGCGAAAAAAGTAGATTGGGGCAAACGTTTGTTCTTTTGTGAGAGATACTTAAGTTGTTTGTGGTCGATTAATTAATTATTTGGTGTTTTCCTTAAGAAAACGGCACATCAAAATTTGCGTCCTTTTTTTTGAGATAATCTTATAAGCTTCTGTATACTAACATGTGTATGCAATGCATATCCGTTTGTGCCGGCAGCAATTGTCTGCATATCCAGTGTGTGCTTCAGGTGGCGGACAATTAAGGACGAAGTCGCTGATTCATTCGAGCGGCTATAGTATGAATTTAGAACGTTCCTATCTTAAAAAGCAAACCGATATTTATCGGTATACCTCAGCCTACTGTTTTACTAGTTGTTCAAGACTTTAAATAAGTTAAATCGAATAATGTGTCTTACCTAAGCACAAATGGACAAGTTGACGTAGTGGTTCATGATGCTAATTTCAAGTTTTTTCGGCATTCAAGTCTTGGACCAATCCTGCGCTGTTACTCTGGTTCTGAAAGAGAGAAATATGTTATACTTAAGAAATAGAAAACATTTTGTATTTTTATCTTCAAAATTCGTGTGGAAATGTCTTGTGATTCTATATAGAGTTATATAGATACATAGTTTTTGGAGCTTTCCACTAGTCAGCGCCCATGCATGTTTTCAAAAGGCTAGTTTGTAGTTAATCATATACCAAATCTGACAACTAATGAGCAAGCAGGGTAGCAGAGGTACGTGTAGCTAATTGCCTATTTGCGAAGCGGCTTCTTGGGGTTCAAATGTTAACCTGATATTTGTTTGCTTGGTTCTTAAAGGGAAAATTTAGTTATATGGAATAATATGCCATGCACAAGCGCAAATGGATAAGTTGTCTGGTGGTTTGTGCAGTTCATTAATTGCTAAGGGTCAGTAACATAACTGATCTCGCTCCCAAGCCTAAGCGTCTGACAAAACTTACATTTTCCGTTTTAAAAACCCAACCCTAAAAAAGTGAAATATGTTCAGAAAAAAAGTTTGACGAACTTAAATATAAACAAGCATCAATGGGATTCGAATTCCTGTCTCTTGTGCTAGAAATAACACGCAAAGACGACTGAGCTAACAACGAGCTTGCACAAAACCGTAAAAACTGTTTCTATTTATAATAGAACTCCATCTAATTTAGACCAAAGCAGCCTGGAAAGAAGATCAATGATGCCACCGACCGTCTACGGCTTTTAAAGAGTCGACGACGCTTATTTCGATTCCGTAGACGGTCGGACACCTCCCAGATGGTCGAGCAACTCATTATCTCGTTCCCAGACTGCTCTGGCTCATTTAGACAAAGTTTTCCACGGTTTCCAGCGAGCTCGTTGTTAGCTCAATCGTCTAGGCGTGCTATTTCAAATAGACTATTAGCAGGGGTTCGAATCCCGCCCGAGCTTTTTTTATTTTTAAAGTTCATCAAACTTTTTTTCTTATATTTTTTTACTTTTATACAATTTTTGTAAAGCTTAGGTTGAGGGTTTGGGTCAGGGATTGGATTATTAAAATTTAAAAAGAAAAATCTATTAGTTTTATCGGACACATAGGCTTGAAAACGAGATCAATGAGGTGGTCGGCCATCTTGGAGGTGTCCGACCGTCTACGGAATCGAAATTTGCGTCGACGACGTCGTCTGTTGGAACTGCAGACACTTTTGTCTTCACAGCGTGAAATGTTGGTTTCATAGGAAAATACTTGACCCTAGTGCGCCAAAATTTTGGTGATACATTGATGTAAAGCTGGATAAGGGTGTTGATGATCTACGGGCCGCTATCACTTTTCCCATTGGTTGAAATAACAGATGTAATCAGTGTCTTCGTCGAAAAACCTCGCCAACGACACGTTAATCTTACATACACATTCATTAGAAATTGATGACAATTGTATTTTATTGCTAATATTAATATAGTAAAGGAATTATAGTTGAGAAAACTCTCATGCAAACTCTCGTCAATGAGTTTTTGTAAACTCTAAATCTTATTTGATTAAGACAATCGTCAACAACATGCAAAACGATGAGCTACCATCATGGTATATAGTCGGTGGTCAATGTCTCGACTCAATTTACTTCAAAGCTAAAAGTGAGAGGCTACTAATAAAAACTCTAAATCAATAATGCAGATAAGATCTATTATCCCTCTTTCCATTTTACTTGGTCTAAAAAAGCTTATACTTCATTCTACACGAAGAAGTTTTTAATAACGAAATTTATTCAATATATGGCACAGCTAAATAAATTTAGATTTGGAATTTCATCGCCATTGGCCCGTTAGTGCAATGGTTATAACGGTGAATCCGAAATTCAAAGGTGCGAGTTCGAATCCCGTTGTAAGGCTGGAAATGTTATTCCAAAAGGGTGTTAGCGTTTATGGTCTGGGGGCCGCTTTCACTCTCCCCATTGGTCGGAATAACAGATGTAACAAGCGTCTTCGTCAATGACCACGTCAACGAAACGTTGTTACATCCGAAACGTTGTTTTCCAACAATTTTTTAGAAGTTGGTGACGATTGTATATTTTATTACTCACATAGTATTGGCATGGTTGAGAAAACTCTCATGCAAACTCTCGTCACTAAGTTCTTATAAACTACATAATTCTCGTTTGATCAGCTTTTAAGTTTATCCAGACGACTTTAACATTTTCAGCCTTACCTCAATTTAAAAGGATAGACTAAAGATTTGTACGAAACGTGTAACATTCTATTTGTAATTCGCCTCAACAAATTCTCCGCCTTTTATTTCCCAATTTTCAAGCTACAATTCGAGTAAAGAAAATACACTCGTTTTCGGCTATCTTTTACGACAAGGAACATAATCAGATGTTTTCTTTTCATCATATTCTCCTCCAAAGATCTGGGAACAGTTTTTTGCGCAATTGGTTTTATTATATCCTAAGACAGCACTATACCACGAAGAACAAAAATAATGAAACTAAATATAACATGAACGAACCACTGTAACAAAAAAATATATATAGCTAATTTAAATGTTCTTGCACGTTGTGCCATAAAAAATTTCCTTGTTTTAATAAAGTCAATAATTTCCGCAATGAATCCCATTGTTTTTCGTCCTGAGAACATCTTCGCTAAAAGAATGTTCGGTTTTTTCTAGTCGCCTGAAGTGATCCACTGGGTTCCATTCATCGTATGGTCATACTTGTTATGTAAAACCAGTAAAGCACCTGTAACTAGGGCTGAGCAAAATCGTTAAAATCCTCAGTGCGATGACTGCTGTTGCAACAGTAGTGTTGTAGCTTACAGCTATGATGGTCGCACGGATGATGTTATAGTCTTACCCACGTTCATCAATAACATCCTCCGTGCGATGACTCAAGTTGCAACACTAGTGTTGAAGTTTACACCTACGATGGTCGCACGGAGGATGTTATAGTCTTAGCCAGGTTCATCAATAACATCGTCCGTGCGATGGCTGCTGTTGCAACAGTAGTGTTGCAGCGTGCACCTACGATGGTTGCACGGTGGATGTATAGTCTTGCCATGTTCACCAATAACATCCTCCGTGTGATGACTGCTGTTTGCCAGGTTCACCAATAACATCCGCCGTGTGATGACTGCAACTGCAACAGTAGTGTTGCAACTTGCACCTATGATGGTCGCACGGAGGATGTTAGAGTCTTAAGCCAGGTTCATCACACAGCCTGTTGATATATGTACATCAAGAACATCCTCCGTGCAATGGCTACAGTTGCAAGCAAAGAGCAGTGTTCCAAATCCGAGTTCATTACACACGCTGTTGATTTTGCAACATCGATAAAACCTATTGATCTTTACATCGACAACATCCTCCCTTCGATCACAAAAACTTTTGATAGAGCAGAATAAGTTTCCTATACAGGACAGATATATCAAAGGATAGCAAAGTGTTGAAAGTTAATCAGGCAAGTTCACAGGTAAGTTAAGCTAGTAGTGGCCGGCCATGCCGCACGTCATCAACAGACAGTGCAAATAGAAAGCAGTCAGTTCGAATCTATTCTGATAGAAAGAGCTGAGCAAGTTTCCTATATAGTAAAGATATATAACGAGATATCCAGGCAAGTTCAGGGGTGACTATAGCTGGTGATGGCCCGCCAGGCCGCACGCCATCAACAGACAGAGCAAACAGGAATCGGTCACTTTGAAACTATTGTGATAGAAAGAGCAGAGTGAGTTTCCTGAAAAAGAGACAAACATATGACACGATATAGCAAAGTGTTAAAGGTTAATCAGGCAACTTCACAGGTAAGTAAAGCTTGCGATCGCCCGCCATGCCGCACGTCATCAACCAACAGTGTCAATAGGAATCAGTCATTTTGAAGCTATTATGACAGAAGGAGCACAGAGAGTTTCCTATACAGGGCAGATATATTACGCGATAGTAAAGTGTTGAAAGTTAATCAGGCAAGTTCAGAGGCAACAAAGCTAGTGATGATCCGCCTTGCCGCACGTCATCAACTAACAGTGTGCCATCCTACAATATAGATATATAATCATATGGTTGCATATAATATAAATAGCCATGCAACAGAGATGTGTATTTACGAATCATTGAATAAAGTTATGCAACTTGTTAGACTTTGTGTGTGTCATTTCTTTATAGACGAATGTTCGTGAGAAAAATAGCCTGAAGAATCATCCATAAGTGTGATGTTGCGAATTATAGCAGGCACTTGACTGTGAAGTGTCAGATGTTGGGAAGGGAAAGAAGATATTTCATTCTAAAGTATCAAATGGTTGGACTGCGAAAGGATTGCGAAAAAAAAGGCACTTGTCTGGAGTGTCCAATGTGAGAATGCGAAAAAAGTAGATTGGGGCAAACGTTTGTTCTTTTGTGAGAGATACTTAAGTTGTTTGTGGTCGATTAATTAATTATTTGGTGTTTTCCTTAAGAAAACGGCACATCAAAATTTGCGTCCTTTTTTTTGAGATAATCTTATAAGCTTCTGTATACTAACATGTGTATGCAATGCATATCCGTTTGTGCCGGCAGCAATTGTCTGCATATCCAGTGTGTGCTTCAGGTGGCGGACAATTAAGGACGAAGTCGCTGATTCATTCGAGCGGCTATAGTATGAATTTAGAACGTTCCTATCTTAAAAAGCAAACCGATATTTATCGGTATACCTCAGCCTACTGTTTTACTAGTTGTTCAAGACTTTAAATAAGTTAAATCGAATAATGTGTCTTACCTAAGCACAAATGGACAAGTTGACGTAGTGGTTCATGATGCTAATTTCAAGTTTTTTCGGCATTCAAGTCTTGGACCAATCCTGCGCTGTTACTCTGGTTCTGAAAGAGAGAAATATGTTATACTTAAGAAATAGAAAACATTTTGTATTTTTATCTTCAAAATTCGTGTGGAAATGTCTTGTGATTCTATATAGAGTTATATAGATACATAGTTTTTGGAGCTTTCCACTAGTCAGCGCCCATGCATGTTTTCAAAAGGCTAGTTTGTAGTTAATCATATACCAAATCTGACAACTAATGAGCAAGCAGGGTAGCAGAGGTACGTGTAGCTAATTGCCTATTTGCGAAGCGGCTTCTTGGGGTTCAAATGTTAACCTGATATTTGTTTGCTTGGTTCTTAAAGGGAAAATTTAGTTATATGGAATAATATGCCATGCACAAGCGCAAATGGATAAGTTGTCTGGTGGTTTGTGCAGTTCATTAATTGCTAAGGGTCAGTAACATAACTGATCTCGCTCCCAAGCCTAAGCGTCTGACAAAACTTACATTTTCCGTTTTAAAAACCCAACCCTAAAAAAGTGAAATATGTTCAGAAAAAAAGTTTGACGAACTTAAATATAAACAAGCATCAATGGGATTCGAATTCCTGTCTCTTGTGCTAGAAATAACACGCAAAGACGACTGAGCTAACAACGAGCTTGCACAAAACCGTAAAAACTGTTTCTATTTATAATAGAACTCCATCTAATTTAGACCAAAGCAGCCTGGAAAGAAGATCAATGATGCCACCGACCGTCTACGGCTTTTAAAGAGTCGACGACGCTTATTTCGATTCCGTAGACGGTCGGACACCTCCCAGATGGTCGAGCAACTCATTATCTCGTTCCCAGACTGCTCTGGCTCATTTAGACAAAGTTTTCCACGGTTTCCAGCGAGCTCGTTGTTAGCTCAATCGTCTAGGCGTGCTATTTCAAATAGACTATTAGCAGGGGTTCGAATCCCGCCCGAGCTTTTTTTATTTTTAAAGTTCATCAAACTTTTTTTCTTATATTTTTTTACTTTTATACAATTTTTGTAAAGCTTAGGTTGAGGGTTTGGGTCAGGGATTGGATTATTAAAATTTAAAAAGAAAAATCTATTAGTTTTATCGGACACATAGGCTTGAAAACGAGATCAATGAGGTGGTCGGCCATCTTGGAGGTGTCCGACCGTCTACGGAATCGAAATTTGCGTCGACGACGTCGTCTGTTGGAACTGCAGACACTTTTGTCTTCACAGCGTGAAATGTTGGTTTCATAGGAAAATACTTGACCCTAGTGCGCCAAAATTTTGGTGATACATTGATGTAAAGCTGGATAAGGGTGTTGATGATCTACGGGCCGCTATCACTTTTCCCATTGGTTGAAATAACAGATGTAATCAGTGTCTTCGTCGAAAAACCTCGCCAACGACACGTTAATCTTACATACACATTCATTAGAAATTGATGACAATTGTATTTTATTGCTAATATTAATATAGTAAAGGAATTATAGTTGAGAAAACTCTCATGCAAACTCTCGTCAATGAGTTTTTGTAAACTCTAAATCTTATTTGATTAAGACAATCGTCAACAACATGCAAAACGATGAGCTACCATCATGGTATATAGTCGGTGGTCAATGTCTCGACTCAATTTACTTCAAAGCTAAAAGTGAGAGGCTACTAATAAAAACTCTAAATCAATAATGCAGATAAGATCTATTATCCCTCTTTCCATTTTACTTGGTCTAAAAAAGCTTATACTTCATTCTACACGAAGAAGTTTTTAATAACGAAATTTATTCAATATATGGCACAGCTAAATAAATTTAGATTTGGAATTTCATCGCCATTGGCCCGTTAGTGCAATGGTTATAACGGTGAATCCGAAATTCAAAGGTGCGAGTTCGAATCCCGTTGTAAGGCTGGAAATGTTATTCCAAAAGGGTGTTAGCGTTTATGGTCTGGGGGCCGCTTTCACTCTCCCCATTGGTCGGAATAACAGATGTAACAAGCGTCTTCGTCAATGACCACGTCAACGAAACGTTGTTACATCCGAAACGTTGTTTTCCAACAATTTTTTAGAAGTTGGTGACGATTGTATATTTTATTACTCACATAGTATTGGCATGGTTGAGAAAACTCTCATGCAAACTCTCGTCACTAAGTTCTTATAAACTACATAATTCTCGTTTGATCAGCTTTTAAGTTTATCCAGACGACTTTAACATTTTCAGCCTTACCTCAATTTAAAAGGATAGACTAAAGATTTGTACGAAACGTGTAACATTCTATTTGTAATTCGCCTCAACAAATTCTCCGCCTTTTATTTCCCAATTTTCAAGCTACAATTCGAGTAAAGAAAATACACTCGTTTTCGGCTATCTTTTACGACAAGGAACATAATCAGATGTTTTCTTTTCATCATATTCTCCTCCAAAGATCTGGGAACAGTTTTTTGCGCAATTGGTTTTATTATATCCTAAGACAGCACTATACCACGAAGAACAAAAATAATGAAACTAAATATAACATGAACGAACCACTGTAACAAAAAAATATATATAGCTAATTTAAATGTTCTTGCACGTTGTGCCATAAAAAATTTCCTTGTTTTAATAAAGTCAATAATTTCCGCAATGAATCCCATTGTTTTTCGTCCTGAGAACATCTTCGCTAAAAGAATGTTCGGTTTTTTCTAGTCGCCTGAAGTGATCCACTGGGTTCCATTCATCGTATGGTCATACTTGTTATGTAAAACCAGTAAAGCACCTGTAACTAGGGCTGAGCAAAATCGTTAAAATCCTCAGTGCGATGACTGCTGTTGCAACAGTAGTGTTGTAGCTTACAGCTATGATGGTCGCACGGATGATGTTATAGTCTTACCCACGTTCATCAATAACATCCTCCGTGCGATGACTCAAGTTGCAACACTAGTGTTGAAGTTTACACCTACGATGGTCGCACGGAGGATGTTATAGTCTTAGCCAGGTTCATCAATAACATCGTCCGTGCGATGGCTGCTGTTGCAACAGTAGTGTTGCAGCGTGCACCTACGATGGTTGCACGGTGGATGTATAGTCTTGCCATGTTCACCAATAACATCCTCCGTGTGATGACTGCTGTTTGCCAGGTTCACCAATAACATCCGCCGTGTGATGACTGCAACTGCAACAGTAGTGTTGCAACTTGCACCTATGATGGTCGCACGGAGGATGTTAGAGTCTTAAGCCAGGTTCATCACACAGCCTGTTGATATATGTACATCAAGAACATCCTCCGTGCAATGGCTACAGTTGCAAGCAAAGAGCAGTGTTCCAAATCCGAGTTCATTACACACGCTGTTGATTTTGCAACATCGATAAAACCTATTGATCTTTACATCGACAACATCCTCCCTTCGATCACAAAAACTTTTGATAGAGCAGAATAAGTTTCCTATACAGGACAGATATATCAAAGGATAGCAAAGTGTTGAAAGTTAATCAGGCAAGTTCACAGGTAAGTTAAGCTAGTAGTGGCCGGCCATGCCGCACGTCATCAACAGACAGTGCAAATAGAAAGCAGTCAGTTCGAATCTATTCTGATAGAAAGAGCTGAGCAAGTTTCCTATATAGTAAAGATATATAACGAGATATCCAGGCAAGTTCAGGGGTGACTATAGCTGGTGATGGCCCGCCAGGCCGCACGCCATCAACAGACAGAGCAAACAGGAATCGGTCACTTTGAAACTATTGTGATAGAAAGAGCAGAGTGAGTTTCCTGAAAAAGAGACAAACATATGACACGATATAGCAAAGTGTTAAAGGTTAATCAGGCAACTTCACAGGTAAGTAAAGCTTGCGATCGCCCGCCATGCCGCACGTCATCAACCAACAGTGTCAATAGGAATCAGTCATTTTGAAGCTATTATGACAGAAGGAGCACAGAGAGTTTCCTATACAGGGCAGATATATTACGCGATAGTAAAGTGTTGAAAGTTAATCAGGCAAGTTCAGAGGCAACAAAAGCTAGTGATGATCCGCCTTGCCGCACGTCATCAACTAACAGTGTGCCATCCTACAATATAGATATATAATCATATGGTTGCATATAATATAAATAGCCATGCAACAGAGATGTGTATTTACGAATCATTGAATAAAGTTATGCAACTTGTTAGACTTTGTGTGTGTCATTTCTTTATAGACGAATGTTCGTGAGAAAAATAGCCTGAAGAATCATCCATAAGTGTGATGTTGCGAATTATAGCAGGCACTTGACTGTGAAGTGTCAGATGTTGGGAAGGGAAAGAAGATATTTCATTCTAAAGTATCAAATGGTTGGACTGCGAAAGGATTGCGAAAAAAAAGGCACTTGTCTGGAGTGTCCAATGTGAGAATGCGAAAAAAGTAGATTGGGGCAAACGTTTGTTCTTTTGTGAGAGATACTTAAGTTGTTTGTGGTCGATTAATTAATTATTTGGTGTTTTCCTTAAGAAAACGGCACATCAAAATTTGCGTCCTTTTTTTTGAGATAATCTTATAAGCTTCTGTATACTAACATGTGTATGCAATGCATATCCGTTTGTGCCGGCAGCAATTGTCTGCATATCCAGTGTGTGCTTCAGGTGGCGGACAATTAAGGACGAAGTCGCTGATTCATTCGAGCGGCTATAGTATGAATTTAGAACGTTCCTATCTTAAAAAGCAAACCGATATTTATCGGTATACCTCAGCCTACTGTTTTACTAGTTGTTCAAGACTTTAAATAAGTTAAATCGAATAATGTGTCTTACCTAAGCACAAATGGACAAGTTGACGTAGTGGTTCATGATGCTAATTTCAAGTTTTTTCGGCATTCAAGTCTTGGACCAATCCTGCGCTGTTACTCTGGTTCTGAAAGAGAGAAATATGTTATACTTAAGAAATAGAAAACATTTTGTATTTTTATCTTCAAAATTCGTGTGGAAATGTCTTGTGATTCTATATAGAGTTATATAGATACATAGTTTTTGGAGCTTTCCACTAGTCAGCGCCCATGCATGTTTTCAAAAGGCTAGTTTGTAGTTAATCATATACCAAATCTGACAACTAATGAGCAAGCAGGGTAGCAGAGGTACGTGTAGCTAATTGCCTATTTGCGAAGCGGCTTCTTGGGGTTCAAATGTTAACCTGATATTTGTTTGCTTGGTTCTTAAAGGGAAAATTTAGTTATATGGAATAATATGCCATGCACAAGCGCAAATGGATAAGTTGTCTGGTGGTTTGTGCAGTTCATTAATTGCTAAGGGTCAGTAACATAACTGATCTCGCTCCCAAGCCTAAGCGTCTGACAAAACTTACATTTTCCGTTTTAAAAACCCAACCCTAAAAAAGTGAAATATGTTCAGAAAAAAAGTTTGACGAACTTAAATATAAACAAGCATCAATGGGATTCGAATTCCTGTCTCTTGTGCTAGAAATAACACGCAAAGACGACTGAGCTAACAACGAGCTTGCACAAAACCGTAAAAACTGTTTCTATTTATAATAGAACTCCATCTAATTTAGACCAAAGCAGCCTGGAAAGAAGATCAATGATGCCACCGACCGTCTACGGCTTTTAAAGAGTCGACGACGCTTATTTCGATTCCGTAGACGGTCGGACACCTCCCAGATGGTCGAGCAACTCATTATCTCGTTCCCAGACTGCTCTGGCTCATTTAGACAAAGTTTTCCACGTTTTCCAGCGAGCTCGTTGTTAGCTCAATCGTCTAGGCGTGCTATTTCAAATAGACTATTAGCAGGGGTTCGAATCCCGCCCGAGCTTTTTTTATTTTTAAAGTTCATCAAACTTTTTTTCTTATATTTTTTTACTTTTATACAATTTTTGTAAAGCTTAGGTTGAGGGTTTGGGTCAGGGATTGGATTATTAAAATTTAAAAAGAAAAATCTATTAGTTTTATCGGACACATAGGCTTGAAAACGAGATCAATGAGGTGGTCGGCCATCTTGGAGGTGTCCGACCGTCTACGGAATCGAAATTTGCGTCGACGACGTCGTCTGTTGGAACTGCAGACACTTTTGTCTTCACAGCGTGAAATGTTGGTTTCATAGGAAAATACTTGACCCTAGTGCGCCAAAATTTTGGTGATACATTGATGTAAAGCTGGATAAGGGTGTTGATGATCTACGGGCCGCTATCACTTTTCCCATTGGTTGAAATAACAGATGTAATCAGTGTCTTCGTCGAAAAACCTCGCCAACGACACGTTAATCTTACAT
The DNA here is from genome assembly GCA_963855995.1 of Muricea muricata. Lineage (NCBI taxonomy): Eukaryota > Metazoa > Cnidaria > Anthozoa > Malacalcyonacea > Plexauridae > Muricea > Muricea muricata. The sequence continues at coordinate 4,569,638 of OY979718.1, forward strand.
ACACATTCATTAGAAATTGATGACAATTGTATTTTATTGCTAATATTAATATAGTAAAGGAATTATAGTTGAGAAAACTCTCATGCAAACTCTCGTCACTGAGTTTTTGTAAACTCTAAATCTTATTTGATTAAGACAATCGTCAACAACATGCAAAACGATGAGCTACCATCATGGTATATAGTCGGTGGTCAATGTCTCGACTCAATTTACTTCAAAGCTAAAAGTGAGAGGCTACTAATAAAAACTCTAAATCAATAATGCAGATAAGATCTATTATCCCTCTTTCCATTTTACTTGGTCTAAAAAAGCTTATACTTCATTCTACACGAAGAAGTTTTTAATAACGAAATTTATTCAATATATGGCACAGCTAAATAAATTTAGATTTGGAATTTCATCGCCATTGGCCCGTTAGTGCAATGGTTATAACGGTGATTCCGAAATTCAAAGGTGCGAGTTCGAATCCCGTTGTAAGGCTGGAAATGTTATTCCAAAAGGGTGTTAGCGTTTATGGTCTGGGGGCCGCTTTCACTCTCCCCATTGGTCGGAATAACAGATGTAACAAGCGTCTTCGTCAATGACCACGTCAACGAAACGTTGTTACATCCGAAACGTTGTTTTCCAACAATTTTTTAGAAGTTGATGACGATTGTATATTTTATTACTCACATAGTATTGGCATGGTTGAGAAAACTCTCATGCAAACTCTCGTCACTAAGTTCTTATAAACTACATAATTCTCGTTTGATCAGCTTTTAAGTTTATCCAGACGACTTTAACATTTTCAGCCTTACCTCAATTTAAAAGGATAGACTAAAGATTTGTACGAAACGTGTAACATTCTATTTGTAATTCGCCTCAACAAATTCTCCGCCTTTTATTTCCCAATTTTCAAGCTACAATTCGAGTAAAGAAAATACACTCGTTTTCGGCTATCTTTTACGACAAGGAACATAATCAGATGTTTTCTTTTCATCATATTCTCCTCCAAAGATCTGGGAACAGTTTTTTGCGCAATTGGTTTTATTATATCCTAAGACAGCACTATACCACGAAGAACAAAAATAATGAAACTAAATATAACATGAACGAACCACTGTAACAAAAAAATATATATAGCTAATTTAAATGTTCTTGCACGTTGTGCCATAAAAAATTTCCTTGTTTTAATAAAGTCAATAATTTCCGCAATGAATCCCATTGTTTTTCGTCCTGAGAACATCTTCGCTAAAAGAATGTTCGGTTTTTTCTAGTCGCCTGAAGTGATCCACTGGGTTCCATTCATCGTATGGTCATACTTGTTATGTAAAACCAGTAAAGCACCTGTAACTAGGGCTGAGCAAAATCGTTAAAATCCTCAGTGCGATGACTGCTGTTGCAACAGTAGTGTTGTAGCTTACAGCTATGATGGTCGCACGGATGATGTTATAGTCTTACCCACGTTCATCAATAACATCCTCCGTGCGATGACTCAAGTTGCAACACTAGTGTTGAAGTTTACACCTACGATGGTCGCACGGAGGATGTTATAGTCTTAGCCAGGTTCATCAATAACATCGTCCGTGCGATGGCTGCTGTTGCAACAGTAGTGTTGCAGCGTGCACCTACGATGGTTGCACGGTGGATGTATAGTCTTGCCATGTTCACCAATAACATCCTCCGTGTGATGACTGCTGTTTGCCAGGTTCACCAATAACATCCGCCGTGTGATGACTGCAACTGCAACAGTAGTGTTGCAACTTGCACCTATGATGGTCGCACGGAGGATGTTAGAGTCTTAAGCCAGGTTCATCACACAGCCTGTTGATATATGTACATCAAGAACATCCTCCGTGCAATGGCTACAGTTGCAAGCAAAGAGCAGTGTTCCAAATCCGAGTTCATTACACACGCTGTTGATTTTGCAACATCGATAAAACCTATTGATCTTTACATCGACAACATCCTCCCTGCGATCACAAAAACTTTTGATAGAGCAGAATAAGTTTCCTATACAGGACAGACATATCAAAGGATAGCAAAGTGTTGAAAGTTAATCAGGCAAGTTCACAGGTAAGTTAAGCTAGTAGTGGCCGGCCATGCCGCACGTCATCAACAGACAGTGCAAATAGAAAGCAGTCAGTTCGAATCTATTCTGATAGAAAGAGCTGAGCAAGTTTCCTATATAGTAAAGATATATAACGAGATATCCAGGCAAGTTCAGGGGTGACTATAGCTGGTGATGGCCCGCCAGGCCGCACGCCATCAACAGACAGAGCAAACAGGAATCGGTCACTTTGAAACTATTGTGATAGAAAGAGCAGAGTGAGTTTCCTGAAAAAGAGACAAACATATGACACGATATAGCAAAGTGTTAAAGGTTAATCAGGCAACTTCACAGGTAAGTAAAGCTTGCGATCGCCCGCCATGCCGCACGTCATCAACCAACAGTGTCAATAGGAATCAGTCATTTTGAAGCTATTATGACAGAAGGAGCACAGAGAGTTTCCTATACAGGGCAGATATATTACGCGATAGTAAAGTGTTGAAAGTTAATCAGGCAAGTTCAGAGGCAACAAAGCTAGTGATGATCCGCCTTGCCGCACGTCATCAACTAACAGTGTGCCATCCTACAATATAGATATATAATCATATGGTTGCATATAATATAAATAGCCATGCAACAGAGATGTGTATTTACGAATCATTGAATAAAGTTATGCAACTTGTTAGACTTTGTGTGTGTCATTTCTTTATAGACGAATGTTCGTGAGAAAAATAGCCTGAAGAATCATCCATAAGTGTGATGTTGCGAATTATAGCAGGCACTTGACTGTGAAGTGTCAGATGTTGGGAAGGGAAAGAAGATATTTCATTCTAAAGTATCAAATGGTTGGACTGCGAAAGGATTGCGAAAAAAAAGGCACTTGTCTGGAGTGTCCAATGTGAGAATGCGAAAAAAGTAGATTGGGGCAAACGTTTGTTCTTTTGTGAGAGATACTTAAGTTGTTTGTGGTCGATTAATTAATTATTTGGTGTTTTCCTTAAGAAAACGGCACATCAAAATTTGCGTCCTTTTTTTTGAGATAATCTTATAAGCTTCTGTATACTAACATGTGTATGCAATGCATATCCGTTTGTGCCGGCAGCAATTGTCTGCATATCCAGTGTGTGCTTCAGGTGGCGGACAATTAAGGACGAAGTCGCTGATTCATTCGAGCGGCTATAGTATGAATTTAGAACGTTCCTATCTTAAAAAGCAAACCGATATTTATCGGTATACCTCAGCCTACTGTTTTACTAGTTGTTCAAGACTTTAAATAAGTTAAATCGAATAATGTGTCTTACCTAAGCACAAATGGACAAGTTGACGTAGTGGTTCATGATGCTAATTTCAAGTTTTTTCGGCATTCAAGTCTTGGACCAATCCTGCGCTGTTACTCTGGTTCTGAAAGAGAGAAATATGTTATACTTAAGAAATAGAAAACATTTTGTATTTTTATCTTCAAAATTCGTGTGGAAATGTCTTGTGATTCTATATAGAGTTATATAGATACATAGTTTTTGGAGCTTTCCACTAGTCAGCGCCCATGCATGTTTTCAAAAGGCTAGTTTGTAGTTAATCATATACCAAATCTGACAACTAATGAGCAAGCAGGGTAGCAGAGGTACGTGTAGCTAATTGCCTATTTGCGAAGCGGCTTCTTGGGGTTCAAATGTTAACCTGATATTTGTTTGCTTGGTTCTTAAAGGGAAAATTTAGTTATATGGAATAATATGCCATGCACAAGCGCAAATGGATAAGTTGTCTGGTGGTTTGTGCAGTTCATTAATTGCTAAGGGTCAGTAACATAACTGATCTCGCTCCCAAGCCTAAGCGTCTGACAAAACTTACATTTTCCGTTTTAAAAACCCAACCCTAAAAAAGTGAAATATGTTCAGAAAAAAAGTTTGACGAACTTAAATATAAACAAGCATCAATGGGATTCGAATTCCTGTCTCTTGTGCTAGAAATAACACGCAAAGACGACTGAGCTAACAACGAGCTTGCACAAAACCGTAAAAACTGTTTCTATTTATAATAGAACTCCATCTAATTTAGACCAAAGCAGCCTGGAAAGAAGATCAATGATGCCACCGACCGTCTACGGCTTTTAAAGAGTCGACGACGCTTATTTCGATTCCGTAGACGGTCGGACACCTCCCAGATGGTCGAGCAACTCATTATCTCGTTCCCAGACTGCTCTGGCTCATTTAGACAAAGTTTTCCACGGTTTCCAGCGAGCTCGTTGTTAGCTCAATCGTCTAGGCGTGCTATTTCAAATAGACTATTAGCAGGGGTTCGAATCCCGCCCGAGCTTTTTTTATTTTTAAAGTTCATCAAACTTTTTTTCTTATATTTTTTTACTTTTATACAATTTTTGTAAAGCTTAGGTTGAGGGTTTGGGTCAGGGATTGGATTATTAAAATTTAAAAAGAAAAATCTATTAGTTTTATCGGACACATAGGCTTGAAAACGAGATCAATGAGGTGGTCGGCCATCTTGGAGGTGTCCGACCGTCTACGGAATCGAAATTTGCGTCGACGACGTCGTCTGTTGGAACTGCAGACACTTTTGTCTTCACAGCGTGAAATGTTGGTTTCATAGGAAAATACTTGACCCTAGTGCGCCAAAATTTTGGTGATACATTGATGTAAAGCTGGATAAGGGTGTTGATGATCTACGGGCCGCTATCACTTTTCCCATTGGTTGAAATAACAGATGTAATCAGTGTCTTCGTCGAAAAACCTCGCCAACGACACGTTAATCTTACATACACATTCATTAGAAATTGATGACAATTGTATTTTATTGCTAATATTAATATAGTAAAGGAATTATAGTTGAGAAAACTCTCATGCAAACTCTCGTCAATGAGTTTTTGTAAACTCTAAATCTTATTTGATTAAGACAATCGTCAACAACATGCAAAACGATGAGCTACCATCATGGTATATAGTCGGTGGTCAATGTCTCGACTCAATTTACTTCAAAGCTAAAAGTGAGAGGCTACTAATAAAAACTCTAAATCAATAATGCAGATAAGATCTATTATCCCTCTTTCCATTTTACTTGGTCTAAAAAAGCTTATACTTCATTCTACACGAAGAAGTTTTTAATAACGAAATTTATTCAATATATGGCACAGCTAAATAAATTTAGATTTGGAATTTCATCGCCATTGGCCCGTTAGTGCAATGGTTATAACGGTGAATCCGAAATTCAAAGGTGCGAGTTCGAATCCCGTTGTAAGGCTGGAAATGTTATTCCAAAAGGGTGTTAGCGTTTATGGTCTGGGGGCCGCTTTCACTCTCCCCATTGGTCGGAATAACAGATGTAACAAGCGTCTTCGTCAATGACCACGTCAACGAAACGTTGTTACATCCGAAACGTTGTTTTCCAACAATTTTTTAGAAGTTGGTGACGATTGTATATTTTATTACTCACATAGTATTGGCATGGTTGAGAAAACTCTCATGCAAACTCTCGTCACTAAGTTCTTATAAACTACATAATTCTCGTTTGATCAGCTTTTAAGTTTATCCAGACGACTTTAACATTTTCAGCCTTACCTCAATTTAAAAGGATAGACTAAAGATTTGTACGAAACGTGTAACATTCTATTTGTAATTCGCCTCAACAAATTCTCCGCCTTTTATTTCCCAATTTTCAAGCTACAATTCGAGTAAAGAAAATACACTCGTTTTCGGCTATCTTTTACGACAAGGAACATAATCAGATGTTTTCTTTTCATCATATTCTCCTCCAAAGATCTGGGAACAGTTTTTTGCGCAATTGGTTTTATTATATCCTAAGACAGCACTATACCACGAAGAACAAAAATAATGAAACTAAATATAACATGAACGAACCACTGTAACAAAAAAATATATATAGCTAATTTAAATGTTCTTGCACGTTGTGCCATAAAAAATTTCCTTGTTTTAATAAAGTCAATAATTTCCGCAATGAATCCCATTGTTTTTCGTCCTGAGAACATCTTCGCTAAAAGAATGTTCGGTTTTTTCTAGTCGCCTGAAGTGATCCACTGGGTTCCATTCATCGTATGGTCATACTTGTTATGTAAAACCAGTAAAGCACCTGTAACTAGGGCTGAGCAAAATCGTTAAAATCCTCAGTGCGATGACTGCTGTTGCAACAGTAGTGTTGTAGCTTACAGCTATGATGGTCGCACGGATGATGTTATAGTCTTACCCACGTTCATCAATAACATCCTCCGTGCGATGACTCAAGTTGCAACACTAGTGTTGAAGTTTACACCTACGATGGTCGCACGGAGGATGTTATAGTCTTAGCCAGGTTCATCAATAACATCGTCCGTGCGATGGCTGCTGTTGCAACAGTAGTGTTGCAGCGTGCACCTACGATGGTTGCACGGTGGATGTATAGTCTTGCCATGTTCACCAATAACATCCTCCGTGTGATGACTGCTGTTTGCCAGGTTCACCAATAACATCCGCCGTGTGATGACTGCAACTGCAACAGTAGTGTTGCAACTTGCACCTATGATGGTCGCACGGAGGATGTTAGAGTCTTAAGCCAGGTTCATCACACAGCCTGTTGATATATGTACATCAAGAACATCCTCCGTGCAATGGCTACAGTTGCAAGCAAAGAGCAGTGTTCCAAATCCGAGTTCATTACACACGCTGTTGATTTTGCAACATCGATAAAACCTATTGATCTTTACATCGACAACATCCTCCCTTCGATCACAAAAACTTTTGATAGAGCAGAATAAGTTTCCTATACAGGACAGATATATCAAAGGATAGCAAAGTGTTGAAAGTTAATCAGGCAAGTTCACAGGTAAGTTAAGCTAGTAGTGGCCGGCCATGCCGCACGTCATCAACAGACAGTGCAAATAGAAAGCAGTCAGTTCGAATCTATTCTGATAGAAAGAGCTGAGCAAGTTTCCTATATAGTAAAGATATATAACGAGATATCCAGGCAAGTTCAGGGGTGACTATAGCTGGTGATGGCCCGCCAGGCCGCACGCCATCAACAGACAGAGCAAACAGGAATCGGTCACTTTGAAACTATTGTGATAGAAAGAGCAGAGTGAGTTTCCTGAAAAAGAGACAAACATATGACACGATATAGCAAAGTGTTAAAGGTTAATCAGGCAACTTCACAGGTAAGTAAAGCTTGCGATCGCCCGCCATGCCGCACGTCATCAACCAACAGTGTCAATAGGAATCAGTCATTTTGAAGCTATTATGACAGAAGGAGCACAGAGAGTTTCCTATACAGGGCAGATATATTACGCGATAGTAAAGTGTTGAAAGTTAATCAGGCAAGTTCAGAGGCAACAAAAGCTAGTGATGATCCGCCTTGCCGCACGTCATCAACTAACAGTGTGCCATCCTACAATATAGATATATAATCATATGGTTGCATATAATATAAATAGCCATGCAACAGAGATGTGTATTTACGAATCATTGAATAAAGTTATGCAACTTGTTAGACTTTGTGTGTGTCATTTCTTTATAGACGAATGTTCGTGAGAAAAATAGCCTGAAGAATCATCCATAAGTGTGATGTTGCGAATTATAGCAGGCACTTGACTGTGAAGTGTCAGATGTTGGGAAGGGAAAGAAGATATTTCATTCTAAAGTATCAAATGGTTGGACTGCGAAAGGATTGCGAAAAAAAAGGCACTTGTCTGGAGTGTCCAATGTGAGAATGCGAAAAAAGTAGATTGGGGCAAACGTTTGTTCTTTTGTGAGAGATACTTAAGTTGTTTGTGGTCGATTAATTAATTATTTGGTGTTTTCCTTAAGAAAACGGCACATCAAAATTTGCGTCCTTTTTTTTGAGATAATCTTATAAGCTTCTGTATACTAACATGTGTATGCAATGCATATCCGTTTGTGCCGGCAGCAATTGTCTGCATATCCAGTGTGTGCTTCAGGTGGCGGACAATTAAGGACGAAGTCGCTGATTCATTCGAGCGGCTATAGTATGAATTTAGAACGTTCCTATCTTAAAAAGCAAACCGATATTTATCGGTATACCTCAGCCTACTGTTTTACTAGTTGTTCAAGACTTTAAATAAGTTAAATCGAATAATGTGTCTTACCTAAGCACAAATAGACAAGTTGACGTAGTGGTTCATGATGCTAATTTCAAGTTTTTTCGGCATTCAAGTCTTGGACCAATCCTGCGCTGTTACTCTGGTTCTGAAAGAGAGAAATATGTTATACTTAAGAAATAGAAAACATTTTGTATTTTTATCTTCAAAATTCGTGTGGAAATGTCTTGTGATTCTATATAGAGTTATATAGATACATAGTTTTTGGAGCTTTCCACTAGTCAGCGCCCATGCATGTTTTCAAAAGGCTAGTTTGTAGTTAATCATATACCAAATCTGACAACTAATGAGCAAGCAGGGTAGCAGAGGTACGTGTAGCTAATTGCCTATTTGCGAAGCGGCTTCTTGGGGTTCAAATGTTAACCTGATATTTGTTTGCTTGGTTCTTAAAGGGAAAATTTAGTTATATGGAATAATATGCCATGCACAAGCGCAAATGGATAAGTTGTCTGGTGGTTTGTGCAGTTCATTAATTGCTAAGGGTCAGTAACATAACTGATCTCGCTCCCAAGCCTAAGCGTCTGACAAAACTTACATTTTCCGTTTTAAAAACCCAACCCTAAAAAAGTGAAATATGTTCAGAAAAAAAGTTTGACGAACTTAAATATAAACAAGCATCAATGGGATTCGAATTCCTGTCTCTTGTGCTAGAAATAACACGCAAAGACGACTGAGCTAACAACGAGCTTGCACAAAACCGTAAAAACTGTTTCTATTTATAATAGAACTCCATCTAATTTAGACCAAAGCAGCCTGGAAAGAAGATCAATGATGCCACCGACCGTCTACGGCTTTTAAAGAGTCGACGACGCTTATTTCGATTCCGTAGACGGTCGGACACCTCCCAGATGGTCGAGCAACTCATTATCTCGTTCCCAGACTGCTCTGGCTCATTTAGACAAAGTTTTCCACGTTTTCCAGCGAGCTCGTTGTTAGCTCAATCGTCTAGGCGTGCTATTTCAAATAGACTATTAGCAGGGGTTCGAATCCCGCCCGAGCTTTTTTTATTTTTAAAGTTCATCAAACTTTTTTTCTTATATTTTTTTACTTTTATACAATTTTTGTAAAGCTTAGGTTGAGGGTTTGGGTCAGGGATTGGATTATTAAAATTTAAAAAGAAAAATCTATTAGTTTTATCGGACACATAGGCTTGAAAACGAGATCAATGAGGTGGTCGGCCATCTTGGAGGTGTCCGACCGTCTACGGAATCGAAATTTGCGTCGACGACGTCGTCTGTTGGAACTGCAGACACTTTTGTCTTCACAGCGTGAAATGTTGGTTTCATAGGAAAATACTTGACCCTAGTGCGCCAAAATTTTGGTGATACATTGATGTAAAGCTGGATAAGGGTGTTGATGATCTACGGGCCGCTATCACTTTTCCCATTGGTTGAAATAACAGATGTAATCAGTGTCTTCGTCGAAAAACCTCGCCAACGACACGTTAATCTTACATACACATTCATTAGAAATTGATGACAATTGTATTTTATTGCTAATATTAATATAGTAAAGGAATTATAGTTGAGAAAACTCTCATGCAAACTCTCGTCAATGAGTTTTTGTAAACTCTAAATCTTATTTGATTAAGACAATCGTCAACAACATGCAAAACGATGAGCTACCATCATGGTATATAGTCGGTGGTCAATGTCTCGACTCAATTTACTTCAAAGCTAAAAGTGAGAGGCTACTAATAAAAACTCTAAATCAATAATGCAGATAAGATCTATTATCCCTCTTTCCATTTTACTTGGTCTAAAAAAGCTTATACTTCATTCTACACGAAGAAGTTTTTAATAACGAAATTTATTCAATATATGGCACAGCTAAATAAATTTAGATTTGGAATTTCATCGCCATTGGCCCGTTAGTGCAATGGTTATAACGGTGAATCCGAAATTCAAAGGTGCGAGTTCGAATCCCGTTGTAAGGCTGGAAATGTTATTCCAAAAGGGTGTTAGCGTTTATGGTCTGGGGGCCGCTTTCACTCTCCCCATTGGTCGGAATAACAGATGTAACAAGCGTCTTCGTCAATGACCACGTCAACGAAACGTTGTTACATCCGAAACGTTGTTTTCCAACAATTTTTTAGAAGTTGGTGACGATTGTATATTTTATTACTCACATAGTATTGGCATGGTTGAGAAAACTCTCATGCAAACTCTCGTCACTAAGTTCTTATAAACTACATAATTCTCGTTTGATCAGCTTTTAAGTTTATCCAGACGACTTTAACATTTTCAGCCTTACCTCAATTTAAAAGGATAGACTAAAGATTTGTACGAAACGTGTAACATTCTATTTGTAATTCGCCTCAACAAATTCTCCGCCTTTTATTTCCCAATTTTCAAGCTACAATTCGAGTAAAGAAAATACACTCGTTTTCGGCTATCTTTTACGACAAGGAACATAATCAGATGTTTTCTTTTCATCATATTCTCCTCCAAAGATCTGGGAACAGTTTTTTGCGCAATTGGTTTTATTATATCCTAAGACAGCACTATACCACGAAGAACAAAAATAATGAAACTAAATATAACATGAACGAACCACTGTAACAAAAAAATATATATAGCTAATTTAAATGTTCTTGCACGTTGTGCCATAAAAAATTTCCTTGTTTTAATAAAGTCAATAATTTCCGCAATGAATCCCATTGTTTTTCGTCCTGAGAACATCTTCGCTAAAAGAATGTTCGGTTTTTTCTAGTCGCCTGAAGTGATCCACTGGGTTCCATTCATCGTATGGTCATACTTGTTATGTAAAACCAGTAAAGCACCTGTAACTAGGGCTGAGCAAAATCGTTAAAATCCTCAGTGCGATGACTGCTGTTGCAACAGTAGTGTTGTAGCTTACAGCTATGATGGTCGCACGGATGATGTTATAGTCTTACCCACGTTCATCAATAACATCCTCCGTGCGATGACTCAAGTTGCAACACTAGTGTTGAAGTTTACACCTACGATGGTCGCACGGAGGATGTTATAGTCTTAGCCAGGTTCATCAATAACATCGTCCGTGCGATGGCTGCTGTTGCAACAGTAGTGTTGCAGCGTGCACCTACGATGGTTGCACGGTGGATGTATAGTCTTGCCATGTTCACCAATAACATCCTCCGTGTGATGACTGCTGTTTGCCAGGTTCACCAATAACATCCGCCGTGTGATGACTGCAACTGCAACAGTAGTGTTGCAACTTGCACCTATGATGGTCGCACGGAGGATGTTAGAGTCTTAAGCCAGGTTCATCACACAGCCTGTTGATATATGTACATCAAGAACATCCTCCGTGCAATGGCTACAGTTGCAAGCAAAGAGCAGTGTTCCAAATCCGAGTTCATTACACACGCTGTTGATTTTGCAACATCGATAAAACCTATTGATCTTTACATCGACAACATCCTCCCTTCGATCACAAAAACTTTTGATAGAGCAGAATAAGTTTCCTATACAGGACAGATATATCAAAGGATAGCAAAGTGTTGAAAGTTAATCAGGCAAGTTCACAGGTAAGTTAAGCTAGTAGTGGCCGGCCATGCCGCACGTCATCAACAGACAGTGCAAATAGAAAGCAGTCAGTTCGAATCTATTCTGATAGAAAGAGCTGAGCAAGTTTCCTATATAGTAAAGATATATAACGAGATATCCAGGCAAGTTCAGGGGTGACTATAGCTGGTGATGGCCCGCCAGGCCGCACGCCATCAACAGACAGAGCAAACAGGAATCGGTCACTTTGAAACTATTGTGATAGAAAGAGCAGAGTGAGTTTCCTGAAAAAGAGACAAACATATGACACGATATAGCAAAGTGTTAAAGGTTAATCAGGCAACTTCACAGGTAAGTAAAGCTTGCGATCGCCCGCCATGCCGCACGTCATCAACCAACAGTGTCAATAGGAATCAGTCATTTTGAAGCTATTATGACAGAAGGAGCACAGAGAGTTTCCTATACAGGGCAGATATATTACGCGATAGTAAAGTGTTGAAAGTTAATCAGGCAAGTTCAGAGGCAACAAAAGCTAGTGATGATCCGCCTTGCCGCACGTCATCAACTAACAGTGTGCCATCCTACAATATAGATATATAATCATATGGTTGCATATAATATAAATAGCCATGCAACAGAGATGTGTATTTACGAATCATTGAATAAAGTTATGCAACTTGTTAGACTTTGTGTGTGTCATTTCTTTATAGACGAATGTTCGTGAGAAAAATAGCCTGAAGAATCATCCATAAGTGTGATGTTGCGAATTATAGCAGGCACTTGACTGTGAAGTGTCAGATGTTGGGAAGGGAAAGAAGATATTTCATTCTAAAGTATCAAATGGTTGGACTGCGAAAGGATTGCGAAAAAAAAGGCACTTGTCTGGAGTGTCCAATGTGAGAATGCGAAAAAAGTAGATTGGGGCAAACGTTTGTTCTTTTGTGAGAGATACTTAAGTTGTTTGTGGTCGATTAATTAATTATTTGGTGTTTTCCTTAAGAAAACGGCACATCAAAATTTGCGTCCTTTTTTTTGAGATAATCTTATAAGCTTCTGTATACTAACATGTGTATGCAATGCATATCCGTTTGTGCCGGCAGCAATTGTCTGCATATCCAGTGTGTGCTTCAGGTGGCGGACAATTAAGGACGAAGTCGCTGATTCATTCGAGCGGCTATAGTATGAATTTAGAACGTTCCTATCTTAAAAAGCAAACCGATATTTATCGGTATACCTCAGCCTACTGTTTTACTAGTTGTTCAAGACTTTAAATAAGTTAAATCGAATAATGTGTCTTACCTAAGCACAAATGGACAAGTTGACGTAGTGGTTCATGATGCTAATTTCAAGTTTTTTCGGCATTCAAGTCTTGGACCAATCCTGCGCTGTTACTCTGGTTCTGAAAGAGAGAAATATGTTATACTTAAGAAATAGAAAACATTTTGTATTTTTATCTTCAAAATTCGTGTGGAAATGTCTTGTGATTCTATATAGAGTTATATAGATACATAGTTTTTGGAGCTTTCCACTAGTCAGCGCCCATGCATGTTTTCAAAAGGCTAGTTTGTAGTTAATCATATACCAAATCTGACAACTAATGAGCAAGCAGGGTAGCAGAGGTACGTGTAGCTAATTGCCTATTTGCGAAGCGGCTTCTTGGGGTTCAAATGTTAACCTGATATTTGTTTGCTTGGTTCTTAAAGGGAAAATTTAGTTATATGGAATAATATGCCATGCACAAGCGCAAATGGATAAGTTGTCTGGTGGTTTGTGCAGTTCATTAATTGCTAAGGGTCAGTAACATAACTGATCTCGCTCCCAAGCCTAAGCGTCTGACAAAACTTACATTTTCCGTTTTAAAAACCCAACCCTAAAAAAGTGAAATATGTTCAGAAAAAAAGTTTGACGAACTTAAATATAAACAAGCATCAATGGGATTCGAATTCCTGTCTCTTGTGCTAGAAATAACACGCAAAGACGACTGAGCTAACAACGAGCTTGCACAAAACCGTAAAAACTGTTTCTATTTATAATAGAACTCCATCTAATTTAGACCAAAGCAGCCTGGAAAGAAGATCAATGATGCCACCGACCGTCTACGGCTTTTAAAGAGTCGACGACGCTTATTTCGATTCCGTAGACGGTCGGACACCTCCCAGATGGTCGAGCAACTCATTATCTCGTTCCCAGACTGCTCTGGCTCATTTAGACAAAGTTTTCCACGTTTTCCAGCGAGCTCGTTGTTAGCTCAATCGTCTAGGCGTGCTATTTCAAATAGACTATTAGCAGGGGTTCGAATCCCGCCCGAGCTTTTTTTATTTTTAAAGTTCATCAAACTTTTTTTCTTATATTTTTTTACTTTTATACAATTTTTGTAAAGCTTAGGTTGAGGGTTTGGGTCAGGGATTGGATTATTAAAATTTAAAAAGAAAAATCTATTAGTTTTATCGGACACATAGGCTTGAAAACGAGATCAATGAGGTGGTCGGCCATCTTGGAGGTGTCCGACCGTCTACGGAATCGAAATTTGCGTCGACGACGTCGTCTGTTGGAACTGCAGACACTTTTGTCTTCACAGCGTGAAATGTTGGTTTCATAGGAAAATACTTGACCCTAGTGCGCCAAAATTTTGGTGATACATTGATGTAAAGCTGGATAAGGGTGTTGATGATCTACGGGCCGCTATCACTTTTCCCATTGGTTGAAATAACAGATGTAATCAGTGTCTTCGTCGAAAAACCTCGCCAACGACACGTTAATCTTACATACACATTCATTAGAAATTGATGACAATTGTATTTTATTGCTAATATTAATATAGTAAAGGAATTATAGTTGAGAAAACTCTCATGCAAACTCTCGTCACTGAGTTTTTGTAAACTCTAAATCTTATTTGATTAAGACAATCGTCAACAACATGCAAAACGATGAGCTACCATCATGGTATATAGTCGGTGGTCAATGTCTCGACTCAATTTACTTCAAAGCTAAAAGTGAGAGGCTACTAATAAAAACTCTAAATCAATAATGCAGATAAGATCTATTATCCCTCTTTCCATTTTACTTGGTCTAAAAAAGCTTATACTTCATTCTACACGAAGAAGTTTTTAATAACGAAATTTATTCAATATATGGCACAGCTAAATAAATTTAGATTTGGAATTTCATCGCCATTGGCCCGTTAGTGCAATGGTTATAACGGTGATTCCGAAATTCAAAGGTGCGAGTTCGAATCCCGTTGTAAGGCTGGAAATGTTATTCCAAAAGGGTGTTAGCGTTTATGGTCTGGGGGCCGCTTTCACTCTCCCCATTGGTCGGAATAACAGATGTAACAAGCGTCTTCGTCAATGACCACGTCAACGAAACGTTGTTACATCCGAAACGTTGTTTTCCAACAATTTTTTAGAAGTTGATGACGATTGTATATTTTATTACTCACATAGTATTGGCATGGTTGAGAAAACTCTCATGCAAACTCTCGTCACTAAGTTCTTATAAACTACATAATTCTCGTTTGATCAGCTTTTAAGTTTATCCAGACGACTTTAACATTTTCAGCCTTACCTCAATTTAAAAGGATAGACTAAAGATTTGTACGAAACGTGTAACATTCTATTTGTAATTCGCCTCAACAAATTCTCCGCCTTTTATTTCCCAATTTTCAAGCTACAATTCGAGTAAAGAAAATACACTCGTTTTCGGCTATCTTTTACGACAAGGAACATAATCAGATGTTTTCTTTTCATCATATTCTCCTCCAAAGATCTGGGAACAGTTTTTTGCGCAATTGGTTTTATTATATCCTAAGACAGCACTATACCACGAAGAACAAAAATAATGAAACTAAATATAACATGAACGAACCACTGTAACAAAAAAATATATATAGCTAATTTAAATGTTCTTGCACGTTGTGCCATAAAAAATTTCCTTGTTTTAATAAAGTCAATAATTTCCGCAATGAATCCCATTGTTTTTCGTCCTGAGAACATCTTCGCTAAAAGAATGTTCGGTTTTTTCTAGTCGCCTGAAGTGATCCACTGGGTTCCATTCATCGTATGGTCATACTTGTTATGTAAAACCAGTAAAGCACCTGTAACTAGGGCTGAGCAAAATCGTTAAAATCCTCAGTGCGATGACTGCTGTTGCAACAGTAGTGTTGTAGCTTACAGCTATGATGGTCGCACGGATGATGTTATAGTCTTACCCACGTTCATCAATAACATCCTCCGTGCGATGACTCAAGTTGCAACACTAGTGTTGAAGTTTACACCTACGATGGTCGCACGGAGGATGTTATAGTCTTAGCCAGGTTCATCAATAACATCGTCCGTGCGATGGCTGCTGTTGCAACAGTAGTGTTGCAGCGTGCACCTACGATGGTTGCACGGTGGATGTATAGTCTTGCCATGTTCACCAATAACATCCTCCGTGTGATGACTGCTGTTTGCCAGGTTCACCAATAACATCCGCCGTGTGATGACTGCAACTGCAACAGTAGTGTTGCAACTTGCACCTATGATGGTCGCACGGAGGATGTTAGAGTCTTAAGCCAGGTTCATCACACAGCCTGTTGATATATGTACATCAAGAACATCCTCCGTGCAATGGCTACAGTTGCAAGCAAAGAGCAGTGTTCCAAATCCGAGTTCATTACACACGCTGTTGATTTTGCAACATCGATAAAACCTATTGATCTTTACATCGACAACATCCTCCCTGCGATCACAAAAACTTTTGATAGAGCAGAATAAGTTTCCTATACAGGACAGACATATCAAAGGATAGCAAAGTGTTGAAAGTTAATCAGGCAAGTTCACAGGTAAGTTAAGCTAGTAGTGGCCGGCCATGCCGCACGTCATCAACAGACAGTGCAAATAGAAAGCAGTCAGTTCGAATCTATTCTGATAGAAAGAGCTGAGCAAGTTTCCTATATAGTAAAGATATATAACGAGATATCCAGGCAAGTTCAGGGGTGACTATAGCTGGTGATGGCCCGCCAGGCCGCACGCCATCAACAGACAGAGCAAACAGGAATCGGTCACTTTGAAACTATTGTGATAGAAAGAGCAGAGTGAGTTTCCTGAAAAAGAGACAAACATATGACACGATATAGCAAAGTGTTAAAGGTTAATCAGGCAACTTCACAGGTAAGTAAAGCTTGCGATCGCCCGCCATGCCGCACGTCATCAACCAACAGTGTCAATAGGAATCAGTCATTTTGAAGCTATTATGACAGAAGGAGCACAGAGAGTTTCCTATACAGGGCAGATATATTACGCGATAGTAAAGTGTTGAAAGTTAATCAGGCAAGTTCAGAGGCAACAAAGCTAGTGATGATCCGCCTTGCCGCACGTCATCAACTAACAGTGTGCCATCCTACAATATAGATATATAATCATATGGTTGCATATAATATAAATAGCCATGCAACAGAGATGTGTATTTACGAATCATTGAATAAAGTTATGCAACTTGTTAGACTTTGTGTGTGTCATTTCTTTATAGACGAATGTTCGTGAGAAAAATAGCCTGAAGAATCATCCATAAGTGTGATGTTGCGAATTATAGCAGGCACTTGACTGTGAAGTGTCAGATGTTGGGAAGGGAAAGAAGATATTTCATTCTAAAGTATCAAATGGTTGGACTGCGAAAGGATTGCGAAAAAAAAGGCACTTGTCTGGAGTGTCCAATGTGAGAATGCGAAAAAAGTAGATTGGGGCAAACGTTTGTTCTTTTGTGAGAGATACTTAAGTTGTTTGTGGTCGATTAATTAATTATTTGGTGTTTTCCTTAAGAAAACGGCACATCAAAATTTGCGTCCTTTTTTTTGAGATAATCTTATAAGCTTCTGTATACTAACATGTGTATGCAATGCATATCCGTTTGTGCCGGCAGCAATTGTCTGCATATCCAGTGTGTGCTTCAGGTGGCGGACAATTAAGGACGAAGTCGCTGATTCATTCGAGCGGCTATAGTATGAATTTAGAACGTTCCTATCTTAAAAAGCAAACCGATATTTATCGGTATACCTCAGCCTACTGTTTTACTAGTTGTTCAAGACTTTAAATAAGTTAAATCGAATAATGTGTCTTACCTAAGCACAAATGGACAAGTTGACGTAGTGGTTCATGATGCTAATTTCAAGTTTTTTCGGCATTCAAGTCTTGGACCAATCCTGCGCTGTTACTCTGGTTCTGAAAGAGAGAAATATGTTATACTTAAGAAATAGAAAACATTTTGTATTTTTATCTTCAAAATTCGTGTGGAAATGTCTTGTGATTCTATATAGAGTTATATAGATACATAGTTTTTGGAGCTTTCCACTAGTCAGCGCCCATGCATGTTTTCAAAAGGCTAGTTTGTAGTTAATCATATACCAAATCTGACAACTAATGAGCAAGCAGGGTAGCAGAGGTACGTGTAGCTAATTGCCTATTTGCGAAGCGGCTTCTTGGGGTTCAAATGTTAACCTGATATTTGTTTGCTTGGTTCTTAAAGGGAAAATTTAGTTATATGGAATAATATGCCATGCACAAGCGCAAATGGATAAGTTGTCTGGTGGTTTGTGCAGTTCATTAATTGCTAAGGGTCAGTAACATAACTGATCTCGCTCCCAAGCCTAAGCGTCTGACAAAACTTACATTTTCCGTTTTAAAAACCCAACCCTAAAAAAGTGAAATATGTTCAGAAAAAAAGTTTGACGAACTTAAATATAAACAAGCATCAATGGGATTCGAATTCCTGTCTCTTGTGCTAGAAATAACACGCAAAGACGACTGAGCTAACAACGAGCTTGCACAAAACCGTAAAAACTGTTTCTATTTATAATAGAACTCCATCTAATTTAGACCAAAGCAGCCTGGAAAGAAGATCAATGATGCCACCGACCGTCTACGGCTTTTAAAGAGTCGACGACGCTTATTTCGATTCCGTAGACGGTCGGACACCTCCCAGATGGTCGAGCAACTCATTATCTCGTTCCCAGACTGCTCTGGCTCATTTAGACAAAGTTTTCCACGGTTTCCAGCGAGCTCGTTGTTAGCTCAATCGTCTAGGCGTGCTATTTCAAATAGACTATTAGCAGGGGTTCGAATCCCGCCCGAGCTTTTTTTATTTTTAAAGTTCATCAAACTTTTTTTCTTATATTTTTTTACTTTTATACAATTTTTGTAAAGCTTAGGTTGAGGGTTTGGGTCAGGGATTGGATTATTAAAATTTAAAAAGAAAAATCTATTAGTTTTATCGGACACATAGGCTTGAAAACGAGATCAATGAGGTGGTCGGCCATCTTGGAGGTGTCCGACCGTCTACGGAATCGAAATTTGCGTCGACGACGTCGTCTGTTGGAACTGCAGACACTTTTGTCTTCACAGCGTGAAATGTTGGTTTCATAGGAAAATACTTGACCCTAGTGCGCCAAAATTTTGGTGATACATTGATGTAAAGCTGGATAAGGGTGTTGATGATCTACGGGCCGCTATCACTTTTCCCATTGGTTGAAATAACAGATGTAATCAGTGTCTTCGTCGAAAAACCTCGCCAACGACACGTTAATCTTACATACACATTCATTAGAAATTGATGACAATTGTATTTTATTGCTAATATTAATATAGTAAAGGAATTATAGTTGAGAAAACTCTCATGCAAACTCTCGTCAATGAGTTTTTGTAAACTCTAAATCTTATTTGATTAAGACAATCGTCAACAACATGCAAAACGATGAGCTACCATCATGGTATATAGTCGGTGGTCAATGTCTCGACTCAATTTACTTCAAAGCTAAAAGTGAGAGGCTACTAATAAAAACTCTAAATCAATAATGCAGATAAGATCTATTATCCCTCTTTCCATTTTACTTGGTCTAAAAAAGCTTATACTTCATTCTACACGAAGAAGTTTTTAATAACGAAATTTATTCAATATATGGCACAGCTAAATAAATTTAGATTTGGAATTTCATCGCCATTGGCCCGTTAGTGCAATGGTTATAACGGTGAATCCGAAATTCAAAGGTGCGAGTTCGAATCCCGTTGTAAGGCTGGAAATGTTATTCCAAAAGGGTGTTAGCGTTTATGGTCTGGGGGCCGCTTTCACTCTCCCCATTGGTCGGAATAACAGATGTAACAAGCGTCTTCGTCAATGACCACGTCAACGAAACGTTGTTACATCCGAAACGTTGTTTTCCAACAATTTTTTAGAAGTTGGTGACGATTGTATATTTTATTACTCACATAGTATTGGCATGGTTGAGAAAACTCTCATGCAAACTCTCGTCACTAAGTTCTTATAAACTACATAATTCTCGTTTGATCAGCTTTTAAGTTTATCCAGACGACTTTAACATTTTCAGCCTTACCTCAATTTAAAAGGATAGACTAAAGATTTGTACGAAACGTGTAACATTCTATTTGTAATTCGCCTCAACAAATTCTCCGCCTTTTATTTCCCAATTTTCAAGCTACAATTCGAGTAAAGAAAATACACTCGTTTTCGGCTATCTTTTACGACAAGGAACATAATCAGATGTTTTCTTTTCATCATATTCTCCTCCAAAGATCTGGGAACAGTTTTTTGCGCAATTGGTTTTATTATATCCTAAGACAGCACTATACCACGAAGAACAAAAATAATGAAACTAAATATAACATGAACGAACCACTGTAACAAAAAAATATATATAGCTAATTTAAATGTTCTTGCACGTTGTGCCATAAAAAATTTCCTTGTTTTAATAAAGTCAATAATTTCCGCAATGAATCCCATTGTTTTTCGTCCTGAGAACATCTTCGCTAAAAGAATGTTCGGTTTTTTCTAGTCGCCTGAAGTGATCCACTGGGTTCCATTCATCGTATGGTCATACTTGTTATGTAAAACCAGTAAAGCACCTGTAACTAGGGCTGAGCAAAATCGTTAAAATCCTCAGTGCGATGACTGCTGTTGCAACAGTAGTGTTGTAGCTTACAGCTATGATGGTCGCACGGATGATGTTATAGTCTTACCCACGTTCATCAATAACATCCTCCGTGCGATGACTCAAGTTGCAACACTAGTGTTGAAGTTTACACCTACGATGGTCGCACGGAGGATGTTATAGTCTTAGCCAGGTTCATCAATAACATCGTCCGTGCGATGGCTGCTGTTGCAACAGTAGTGTTGCAGCGTGCACCTACGATGGTTGCACGGTGGATGTATAGTCTTGCCATGTTCACCAATAACATCCTCCGTGTGATGACTGCTGTTTGCCAGGTTCACCAATAACATCCGCCGTGTGATGACTGCAACTGCAACAGTAGTGTTGCAACTTGCACCTATGATGGTCGCACGGAGGATGTTAGAGTCTTAAGCCAGGTTCATCACACAGCCTGTTGATATATGTACATCAAGAACATCCTCCGTGCAATGGCTACAGTTGCAAGCAAAGAGCAGTGTTCCAAATCCGAGTTCATTACACACGCTGTTGATTTTGCAACATCGATAAAACCTATTGATCTTTACATCGACAACATCCTCCCTTCGATCACAAAAACTTTTGATAGAGCAGAATAAGTTTCCTATACAGGACAGATATATCAAAGGATAGCAAAGTGTTGAAAGTTAATCAGGCAAGTTCACAGGTAAGTTAAGCTAGTAGTGGCCGGCCATGCCGCACGTCATCAACAGACAGTGCAAATAGAAAGCAGTCAGTTCGAATCTATTCTGATAGAAAGAGCTGAGCAAGTTTCCTATATAGTAAAGATATATAACGAGATATCCAGGCAAGTTCAGGGGTGACTATAGCTGGTGATGGCCCGCCAGGCCGCACGCCATCAACAGACAGAGCAAACAGGAATCGGTCACTTTGAAACTATTGTGATAGAAAGAGCAGAGTGAGTTTCCTGAAAAAGAGACAAACATATGACACGATATAGCAAAGTGTTAAAGGTTAATCAGGCAACTTCACAGGTAAGTAAAGCTTGCGATCGCCCGCCATGCCGCACGTCATCAACCAACAGTGTCAATAGGAATCAGTCATTTTGAAGCTATTATGACAGAAGGAGCACAGAGAGTTTCCTATACAGGGCAGATATATTACGCGATAGTAAAGTGTTGAAAGTTAATCAGGCAAGTTCAGAGGCAACAAAAGCTAGTGATGATCCGCCTTGCCGCACGTCATCAACTAACAGTGTGCCATCCTACAATATAGATATATAATCATATGGTTGCATATAATATAAATAGCCATGCAACAGAGATGTGTATTTACGAATCATTGAATAAAGTTATGCAACTTGTTAGACTTTGTGTGTGTCATTTCTTTATAGACGAATGTTCGTGAGAAAAATAGCCTGAAGAATCATCCATAAGTGTGATGTTGCGAATTATAGCAGGCACTTGACTGTGAAGTGTCAGATGTTGGGAAGGGAAAGAAGATATTTCATTCTAAAGTATCAAATGGTTGGACTGCGAAAGGATTGCGAAAAAAAAGGCACTTGTCTGGAGTGTCCAATGTGAGAATGCGAAAAAAGTAGATTGGGGCAAACGTTTGTTCTTTTGTGAGAGATACTTAAGTTGTTTGTGGTCGATTAATTAATTATTTGGTGTTTTCCTTAAGAAAACGGCACATCAAAATTTGCGTCCTTTTTTTTGAGATAATCTTATAAGCTTCTGTATACTAACATGTGTATGCAATGCATATCCGTTTGTGCCGGCAGCAATTGTCTGCATATCCAGTGTGTGCTTCAGGTGGCGGACAATTAAGGACGAAGTCGCTGATTCATTCGAGCGGCTATAGTATGAATTTAGAACGTTCCTATCTTAAAAAGCAAACCGATATTTATCGGTATACCTCAGCCTACTGTTTTACTAGTTGTTCAAGACTTTAAATAAGTTAAATCGAATAATGTGTCTTACCTAAGCACAAATAGACAAGTTGACGTAGTGGTTCATGATGCTAATTTCAAGTTTTTTCGGCATTCAAGTCTTGGACCAATCCTGCGCTGTTACTCTGGTTCTGAAAGAGAGAAATATGTTATACTTAAGAAATAGAAAACATTTTGTATTTTTATCTTCAAAATTCGTGTGGAAATGTCTTGTGATTCTATATAGAGTTATATAGATACATAGTTTTTGGAGCTTTCCACTAGTCAGCGCCCATGCATGTTTTCAAAAGGCTAGTTTGTAGTTAATCATATACCAAATCTGACAACTAATGAGCAAGCAGGGTAGCAGAGGTACGTGTAGCTAATTGCCTATTTGCGAAGCGGCTTCTTGGGGTTCAAATGTTAACCTGATATTTGTTTGCTTGGTTCTTAAAGGGAAAATTTAGTTATATGGAATAATATGCCATGCACAAGCGCAAATGGATAAGTTGTCTGGTGGTTTGTGCAGTTCATTAATTGCTAAGGGTCAGTAACATAACTGATCTCGCTCCCAAGCCTAAGCGTCTGACAAAACTTACATTTTCCGTTTTAAAAACCCAACCCTAAAAAAGTGAAATATGTTCAGAAAAAAAGTTTGACGAACTTAAATATAAACAAGCATCAATGGGATTCGAATTCCTGTCTCTTGTGCTAGAAATAACACGCAAAGACGACTGAGCTAACAACGAGCTTGCACAAAACCGTAAAAACTGTTTCTATTTATAATAGAACTCCATCTAATTTAGACCAAAGCAGCCTGGAAAGAAGATCAATGATGCCACCGACCGTCTACGGCTTTTAAAGAGTCGACGACGCTTATTTCGATTCCGTAGACGGTCGGACACCTCCCAGATGGTCGAGCAACTCATTATCTCGTTCCCAGACTGCTCTGGCTCATTTAGACAAAGTTTTCCACGTTTTCCAGCGAGCTCGTTGTTAGCTCAATCGTCTAGGCGTGCTATTTCAAATAGACTATTAGCAGGGGTTCGAATCCCGCCCGAGCTTTTTTTATTTTTAAAGTTCATCAAACTTTTTTTCTTATATTTTTTTACTTTTATACAATTTTTGTAAAGCTTAGGTTGAGGGTTTGGGTCAGGGATTGGATTATTAAAATTTAAAAAGAAAAATCTATTAGTTTTATCGGACACATAGGCTTGAAAACGAGATCAATGAGGTGGTCGGCCATCTTGGAGGTGTCCGACCGTCTACGGAATCGAAATTTGCGTCGACGACGTCGTCTGTTGGAACTGCAGACACTTTTGTCTTCACAGCGTGAAATGTTGGTTTCATAGGAAAATACTTGACCCTAGTGCGCCAAAATTTTGGTGATACATTGATGTAAAGCTGGATAAGGGTGTTGATGATCTACGGGCCGCTATCACTTTTCCCATTGGTTGAAATAACAGATGTAATCAGTGTCTTCGTCGAAAAACCTCGCCAACGACACGTTAATCTTACATACACATTCATTAGAAATTGATGACAATTGTATTTTATTGCTAATATTAATATAGTAAAGGAATTATAGTTGAGAAAACTCTCATGCAAACTCTCGTCACTGAGTTTTTGTAAACTCTAAATCTTATTTGATTAAGACAATCGTCAACAACATGCAAAACGATGAGCTACCATCATGGTATATAGTCGGTGGTCAATGTCTCGACTCAATTTACTTCAAAGCTAAAAGTGAGAGGCTACTAATAAAAACTCTAAATCAATAATGCAGATAAGATCTATTATCCCTCTTTCCATTTTACTTGGTCTAAAAAAGCTTATACTTCATTCTACACGAAGAAGTTTTTAATAACGAAATTTATTCAATATATGGCACAGCTAAATAAATTTAGATTTGGAATTTCATCGCCATTGGCCCGTTAGTGCAATGGTTATAACGGTGATTCCGAAATTCAAAGGTGCGAGTTCGAATCCCGTTGTAAGGCTGGAAATGTTATTCCAAAAGGGTGTTAGCGTTTATGGTCTGGGGGCCGCTTTCACTCTCCCCATTGGTCGGAATAACAGATGTAACAAGCGTCTTCGTCAATGACCACGTCAACGAAACGTTGTTACATCCGAAACGTTGTTTTCCAACAATTTTTTAGAAGTTGATGACGATTGTATATTTTATTACTCACATAGTATTGGCATGGTTGAGAAAACTCTCATGCAAACTCTCGTCACTAAGTTCTTATAAACTACATAATTCTCGTTTGATCAGCTTTTAAGTTTATCCAGACGACTTTAACATTTTCAGCCTTACCTCAATTTAAAAGGATAGACTAAAGATTTGTACGAAACGTGTAACATTCTATTTGTAATTCGCCTCAACAAATTCTCCGCCTTTTATTTCCCAATTTTCAAGCTACAATTCGAGTAAAGAAAATACACTCGTTTTCGGCTATCTTTTACGACAAGGAACATAATCAGATGTTTTCTTTTCATCATATTCTCCTCCAAAGATCTGGGAACAGTTTTTTGCGCAATTGGTTTTATTATATCCTAAGACAGCACTATACCACGAAGAACAAAAATAATGAAACTAAATATAACATGAACGAACCACTGTAACAAAAAAATATATATAGCTAATTTAAATGTTCTTGCACGTTGTGCCATAAAAAATTTCCTTGTTTTAATAAAGTCAATAATTTCCGCAATGAATCCCATTGTTTTTCGTCCTGAGAACATCTTCGCTAAAAGAATGTTCGGTTTTTTCTAGTCGCCTGAAGTGATCCACTGGGTTCCATTCATCGTATGGTCATACTTGTTATGTAAAACCAGTAAAGCACCTGTAACTAGGGCTGAGCAAAATCGTTAAAATCCTCAGTGCGATGACTGCTGTTGCAACAGTAGTGTTGTAGCTTACAGCTATGATGGTCGCACGGATGATGTTATAGTCTTACCCACGTTCATCAATAACATCCTCCGTGCGATGACTCAAGTTGCAACACTAGTGTTGAAGTTTACACCTACGATGGTCGCACGGAGGATGTTATAGTCTTAGCCAGGTTCATCAATAACATCGTCCGTGCGATGGCTGCTGTTGCAACAGTAGTGTTGCAGCGTGCACCTACGATGGTTGCACGGTGGATGTATAGTCTTGCCATGTTCACCAATAACATCCTCCGTGTGATGACTGCTGTTTGCCAGGTTCACCAATAACATCCGCCGTGTGATGACTGCAACTGCAACAGTAGTGTTGCAACTTGCACCTATGATGGTCGCACGGAGGATGTTAGAGTCTTAAGCCAGGTTCATCACACAGCCTGTTGATATATGTACATCAAGAACATCCTCCGTGCAATGGCTACAGTTGCAAGCAAAGAGCAGTGTTCCAAATCCGAGTTCATTACACACGCTGTTGATTTTGCAACATCGATAAAACCTATTGATCTTTACATCGACAACATCCTCCCTTCGATCACAAAAACTTTTGATAGAGCAGAATAAGTTTCCTATACAGGACAGATATATCAAAGGATAGCAAAGTGTTGAAAGTTAATCAGGCAAGTTCACAGGTAAGTTAAGCTAGTAGTGGCCGGCCATGCCGCACGTCATCAACAGACAGTGCAAATAGAAAGCAGTCAGTTCGAATCTATTCTGATAGAAAGAGCTGAGCAAGTTTCCTATATAGTAAAGATATATAACGAGATATCCAGGCAAGTTCAGGGGTGACTATAGCTGGTGATGGCCCGCCAGGCCGCACGCCATCAACAGACAGAGCAAACAGGAATCGGTCACTTTGAAACTATTGTGATAGAAAGAGCAGAGTGAGTTTCCTGAAAAAGAGACAAACATATGACACGATATAGCAAAGTGTTAAAGGTTAATCAGGCAACTTCACAGGTAAGTAAAGCTTGCGATCGCCCGCCATGCCGCACGTCATCAACCAACAGTGTCAATAGGAATCAGTCATTTTGAAGCTATTATGACAGAAGGAGCACAGAGAGTTTCCTATACAGGGCAGATATATTACGCGATAGTAAAGTGTTGAAAGTTAATCAGGCAAGTTCAGAGGCAACAAAGCTAGTGATGATCCGCCTTGCCGCACGTCATCAACTAACAGTGTGCCATCCTACAATATAGATATATAATCATATGGTTGCATATAATATAAATAGCCATGCAACAGAGATGTGTATTTACGAATCATTGAATAAAGTTATGCAACTTGTTAGACTTTGTGTGTGTCATTTCTTTATAGACGAATGTTCGTGAGAAAAATAGCCTGAAGAATCATCCATAAGTGTGATGTTGCGAATTATAGCAGGCACTTGACTGTGAAGTGTCAGATGTTGGGAAGGGAAAGAAGATATTTCATTCTAAAGTATCAAATGGTTGGACTGCGAAAGGATTGCGAAAAAAAAGGCACTTGTCTGGAGTGTCCAATGTGAGAATGCGAAAAAAGTAGATTGGGGCAAACGTTTGTTCTTTTGTGAGAGATACTTAAGTTGTTTGTGGTCGATTAATTAATTATTTGGTGTTTTCCTTAAGAAAACGGCACATCAAAATTTGCGTCCTTTTTTTTGAGATAATCTTATAAGCTTCTGTATACTAACATGTGTATGCAATGCATATCCGTTTGTGCCGGCAGCAATTGTCTGCATATCCAGTGTGTGCTTCAGGTGGCGGACAATTAAGGACGAAGTCGCTGATTCATTCGAGCGGCTATAGTATGAATTTAGAACGTTCCTATCTTAAAAAGCAAACCGATATTTATCGGTATACCTCAGCCTACTGTTTTACTAGTTGTTCAAGACTTTAAATAAGTTAAATCGAATAATGTGTCTTACCTAAGCACAAATGGACAAGTTGACGTAGTGGTTCATGATGCTAATTTCAAGTTTTTTCGGCATTCAAGTCTTGGACCAATCCTGCGCTGTTACTCTGGTTCTGAAAGAGAGAAATATGTTATACTTAAGAAATAGAAAACATTTTGTATTTTTATCTTCAAAATTCGTGTGGAAATGTCTTGTGATTCTATATAGAGTTATATAGATACATAGTTTTTGGAGCTTTCCACTAGTCAGCGCCCATGCATGTTTTCAAAAGGCTAGTTTGTAGTTAATCATATACCAAATCTGACAACTAATGAGCAAGCAGGGTAGCAGAGGTACGTGTAGCTAATTGCCTATTTGCGAAGCGGCTTCTTGGGGTTCAAATGTTAACCTGATATTTGTTTGCTTGGTTCTTAAAGGGAAAATTTAGTTATATGGAATAATATGCCATGCACAAGCGCAAATGGATAAGTTGTCTGGTGGTTTGTGCAGTTCATTAATTGCTAAGGGTCAGTAACATAACTGATCTCGCTCCCAAGCCTAAGCGTCTGACAAAACTTACATTTTCCGTTTTAAAAACCCAACCCTAAAAAAGTGAAATATGTTCAGAAAAAAAGTTTGACGAACTTAAATATAAACAAGCATCAATGGGATTCGAATTCCTGTCTCTTGTGCTAGAAATAACACGCAAAGACGACTGAGCTAACAACGAGCTTGCACAAAACCGTAAAAACTGTTTCTATTTATAATAGAACTCCATCTAATTTAGACCAAAGCAGCCTGGAAAGAAGATCAATGATGCCACCGACCGTCTACGGCTTTTAAAGAGTCGACGACGCTTATTTCGATTCCGTAGACGGTCGGACACCTCCCAGATGGTCGAGCAACTCATTATCTCGTTCCCAGACTGCTCTGGCTCATTTAGACAAAGTTTTCCACGGTTTCCAGCGAGCTCGTTGTTAGCTCAATCGTCTAGGCGTGCTATTTCAAATAGACTATTAGCAGGGGTTCGAATCCCGCCCGAGCTTTTTTTATTTTTAAAGTTCATCAAACTTTTTTTCTTATATTTTTTTACTTTTATACAATTTTTGTAAAGCTTAGGTTGAGGGTTTGGGTCAGGGATTGGATTATTAAAATTTAAAAAGAAAAATCTATTAGTTTTATCGGACACATAGGCTTGAAAACGAGATCAATGAGGTGGTCGGCCATCTTGGAGGTGTCCGACCGTCTACGGAATCGAAATTTGCGTCGACGACGTCGTCTGTTGGAACTGCAGACACTTTTGTCTTCACAGCGTGAAATGTTGGTTTCATAGGAAAATACTTGACCCTAGTGCGCCAAAATTTTGGTGATACATTGATGTAAAGCTGGATAAGGGTGTTGATGATCTACGGGCCGCTATCACTTTTCCCATTGGTTGAAATAACAGATGTAATCAGTGTCTTCGTCGAAAAACCTCGCCAACGACACGTTAATCTTACATACACATTCATTAGAAATTGATGACAATTGTATTTTATTGCTAATATTAATATAGTAAAGGAATTATAGTTGAGAAAACTCTCATGCAAACTCTCGTCAATGAGTTTTTGTAAACTCTAAATCTTATTTGATTAAGACAATCGTCAACAACATGCAAAACGATGAGCTACCATCATGGTATATAGTCGGTGGTCAATGTCTCGACTCAATTTACTTCAAAGCTAAAAGTGAGAGGCTACTAATAAAAACTCTAAATCAATAATGCAGATAAGATCTATTATCCCTCTTTCCATTTTACTTGGTCTAAAAAAGCTTATACTTCATTCTACACGAAGAAGTTTTTAATAACGAAATTTATTCAATATATGGCACAGCTAAATAAATTTAGATTTGGAATTTCATCGCCATTGGCCCGTTAGTGCAATGGTTATAACGGTGAATCCGAAATTCAAAGGTGCGAGTTCGAATCCCGTTGTAAGGCTGGAAATGTTATTCCAAAAGGGTGTTAGCGTTTATGGTCTGGGGGCCGCTTTCACTCTCCCCATTGGTCGGAATAACAGATGTAACAAGCGTCTTCGTCAATGACCACGTCAACGAAACGTTGTTACATCCGAAACGTTGTTTTCCAACAATTTTTTAGAAGTTGGTGACGATTGTATATTTTATTACTCACATAGTATTGGCATGGTTGAGAAAACTCTCATGCAAACTCTCGTCACTAAGTTCTTATAAACTACATAATTCTCGTTTGATCAGCTTTTAAGTTTATCCAGACGACTTTAACATTTTCAGCCTTACCTCAATTTAAAAGGATAGACTAAAGATTTGTACGAAACGTGTAACATTCTATTTGTAATTCGCCTCAACAAATTCTCCGCCTTTTATTTCCCAATTTTCAAGCTACAATTCGAGTAAAGAAAATACACTCGTTTTCGGCTATCTTTTACGACAAGGAACATAATCAGATGTTTTCTTTTCATCATATTCTCCTCCAAAGATCTGGGAACAGTTTTTTGCGCAATTGGTTTTATTATATCCTAAGACAGCACTATACCACGAAGAACAAAAATAATGAAACTAAATATAACATGAACGAACCACTGTAACAAAAAAATATATATAGCTAATTTAAATGTTCTTGCACGTTGTGCCATAAAAAATTTCCTTGTTTTAATAAAGTCAATAATTTCCGCAATGAATCCCATTGTTTTTCGTCCTGAGAACATCTTCGCTAAAAGAATGTTCGGTTTTTTCTAGTCGCCTGAAGTGATCCACTGGGTTCCATTCATCGTATGGTCATACTTGTTATGTAAAACCAGTAAAGCACCTGTAACTAGGGCTGAGCAAAATCGTTAAAATCCTCAGTGCGATGACTGCTGTTGCAACAGTAGTGTTGTAGCTTACAGCTATGATGGTCGCACGGATGATGTTATAGTCTTACCCACGTTCATCAATAACATCCTCCGTGCGATGACTCAAGTTGCAACACTAGTGTTGAAGTTTACACCTACGATGGTCGCACGGAGGATGTTATAGTCTTAGCCAGGTTCATCAATAACATCGTCCGTGCGATGGCTGCTGTTGCAACAGTAGTGTTGCAGCGTGCACCTACGATGGTTGCACGGTGGATGTATAGTCTTGCCATGTTCACCAATAACATCCTCCGTGTGATGACTGCTGTTTGCCAGGTTCACCAATAACATCCGCCGTGTGATGACTGCAACTGCAACAGTAGTGTTGCAACTTGCACCTATGATGGTCGCACGGAGGATGTTAGAGTCTTAAGCCAGGTTCATCACACAGCCTGTTGATATATGTACATCAAGAACATCCTCCGTGCAATGGCTACAGTTGCAAGCAAAGAGCAGTGTTCCAAATCCGAGTTCATTACACACGCTGTTGATTTTGCAACATCGATAAAACCTATTGATCTTTACATCGACAACATCCTCCCTTCGATCACAAAAACTTTTGATAGAGCAGAATAAGTTTCCTATACAGGACAGATATATCAAAGGATAGCAAAGTGTTGAAAGTTAATCAGGCAAGTTCACAGGTAAGTTAAGCTAGTAGTGGCCGGCCATGCCGCACGTCATCAACAGACAGTGCAAATAGAAAGCAGTCAGTTCGAATCTATTCTGATAGAAAGAGCTGAGCAAGTTTCCTATATAGTAAAGATATATAACGAGATATCCAGGCAAGTTCAGGGGTGACTATAGCTGGTGATGGCCCGCCAGGCCGCACGCCATCAACAGACAGAGCAAACAGGAATCGGTCACTTTGAAACTATTGTGATAGAAAGAGCAGAGTGAGTTTCCTGAAAAAGAGACAAACATATGACACGATATAGCAAAGTGTTAAAGGTTAATCAGGCAACTTCACAGGTAAGTAAAGCTTGCGATCGCCCGCCATGCCGCACGTCATCAACCAACAGTGTCAATAGGAATCAGTCATTTTGAAGCTATTATGACAGAAGGAGCACAGAGAGTTTCCTATACAGGGCAGATATATTACGCGATAGTAAAGTGTTGAAAGTTAATCAGGCAAGTTCAGAGGCAACAAAAGCTAGTGATGATCCGCCTTGCCGCACGTCATCAACTAACAGTGTGCCATCCTACAATATAGATATATAATCATATGGTTGCATATAATATAAATAGCCATGCAACAGAGATGTGTATTTACGAATCATTGAATAAAGTTATGCAACTTGTTAGACTTTGTGTGTGTCATTTCTTTATAGACGAATGTTCGTGAGAAAAATAGCCTGAAGAATCATCCATAAGTGTGATGTTGCGAATTATAGCAGGCACTTGACTGTGAAGTGTCAGATGTTGGGAAGGGAAAGAAGATATTTCATTCTAAAGTATCAAATGGTTGGACTGCGAAAGGATTGCGAAAAAAAAGGCACTTGTCTGGAGTGTCCAATGTGAGAATGCGAAAAAAGTAGATTGGGGCAAACGTTTGTTCTTTTGTGAGAGATACTTAAGTTGTTTGTGGTCGATTAATTAATTATTTGGTGTTTTCCTTAAGAAAACGGCACATCAAAATTTGCGTCCTTTTTTTTGAGATAATCTTATAAGCTTCTGTATACTAACATGTGTATGCAATGCATATCCGTTTGTGCCGGCAGCAATTGTCTGCATATCCAGTGTGTGCTTCAGGTGGCGGACAATTAAGGACGAAGTCGCTGATTCATTCGAGCGGCTATAGTATGAATTTAGAACGTTCCTATCTTAAAAAGCAAACCGATATTTATCGGTATACCTCAGCCTACTGTTTTACTAGTTGTTCAAGACTTTAAATAAGTTAAATCGAATAATGTGTCTTACCTAAGCACAAATGGACAAGTTGACGTAGTGGTTCATGATGCTAATTTCAAGTTTTTTCGGCATTCAAGTCTTGGACCAATCCTGCGCTGTTACTCTGGTTCTGAAAGAGAGAAATATGTTATACTTAAGAAATAGAAAACATTTTGTATTTTTATCTTCAAAATTCGTGTGGAAATGTCTTGTGATTCTATATAGAGTTATATAGATACATAGTTTTTGGAGCTTTCCACTAGTCAGCGCCCATGCATGTTTTCAAAAGGCTAGTTTGTAGTTAATCATATACCAAATCTGACAACTAATGAGCAAGCAGGGTAGCAGAGGTACGTGTAGCTAATTGCCTATTTGCGAAGCGGCTTCTTGGGGTTCAAATGTTAACCTGATATTTGTTTGCTTGGTTCTTAAAGGGAAAATTTAGTTATATGGAATAATATGCCATGCACAAGCGCAAATGGATAAGTTGTCTGGTGGTTTGTGCAGTTCATTAATTGCTAAGGGTCAGTAACATAACTGATCTCGCTCCCAAGCCTAAGCGTCTGACAAAACTTACATTTTCCGTTTTAAAAACCCAACCCTAAAAAAGTGAAATATGTTCAGAAAAAAAGTTTGACGAACTTAAATATAAACAAGCATCAATGGGATTCGAATTCCTGTCTCTTGTGCTAGAAATAACACGCAAAGACGACTGAGCTAACAACGAGCTTGCACAAAACCGTAAAAACTGTTTCTATTTATAATAGAACTCCATCTAATTTAGACCAAAGCAGCCTGGAAAGAAGATCAATGATGCCACCGACCGTCTACGGCTTTTAAAGAGTCGACGACGCTTATTTCGATTCCGTAGACGGTCGGACACCTCCCAGATGGTCGAGCAACTCATTATCTCGTTCCCAGACTGCTCTGGCTCATTTAGACAAAGTTTTCCACGTTTTCCAGCGAGCTCGTTGTTAGCTCAATCGTCTAGGCGTGCTATTTCAAATAGACTATTAGCAGGGGTTCGAATCCCGCCCGAGCTTTTTTTATTTTTAAAGTTCATCAAACTTTTTTTCTTATATTTTTTTACTTTTATACAATTTTTGTAAAGCTTAGGTTGAGGGTTTGGGTCAGGGATTGGATTATTAAAATTTAAAAAGAAAAATCTATTAGTTTTATCGGACACATAGGCTTGAAAACGAGATCAATGAGGTGGTCGGCCATCTTGGAGGTGTCCGACCGTCTACGGAATCGAAATTTGCGTCGACGACGTCGTCTGTTGGAACTGCAGACACTTTTGTCTTCACAGCGTGAAATGTTGGTTTCATAGGAAAATACTTGACCCTAGTGCGCCAAAATTTTGGTGATACATTGATGTAAAGCTGGATAAGGGTGTTGATGATCTACGGGCCGCTATCACTTTTCCCATTGGTTGAAATAACAGATGTAATCAGTGTCTTCGTCGAAAAACCTCGCCAACGACACGTTAATCTTACATACACATTCATTAGAAATTGATGACAATTGTATTTTATTGCTAATATTAATATAGTAAAGGAATTATAGTTGAGAAAACTCTCATGCAAACTCTCGTCACTGAGTTTTTGTAAACTCTAAATCTTATTTGATTAAGACAATCGTCAACAACATGCAAAACGATGAGCTACCATCATGGTATATAGTCGGTGGTCAATGTCTCGACTCAATTTACTTCAAAGCTAAAAGTGAGAGGCTACTAATAAAAACTCTAAATCAATAATGCAGATAAGATCTATTATCCCTCTTTCCATTTTACTTGGTCTAAAAAAGCTTATACTTCATTCTACACGAAGAAGTTTTTAATAACGAAATTTATTCAATATATGGCACAGCTAAATAAATTTAGATTTGGAATTTCATCGCCATTGGCCCGTTAGTGCAATGGTTATAACGGTGATTCCGAAATTCAAAGGTGCGAGTTCGAATCCCGTTGTAAGGCTGGAAATGTTATTCCAAAAGGGTGTTAGCGTTTATGGTCTGGGGGCCGCTTTCACTCTCCCCATTGGTCGGAATAACAGATGTAACAAGCGTCTTCGTCAATGACCACGTCAACGAAACGTTGTTACATCCGAAACGTTGTTTTCCAACAATTTTTTAGAAGTTGATGACGATTGTATATTTTATTACTCACATAGTATTGGCATGGTTGAGAAAACTCTCATGCAAACTCTCGTCACTAAGTTCTTATAAACTACATAATTCTCGTTTGATCAGCTTTTAAGTTTATCCAGACGACTTTAACATTTTCAGCCTTACCTCAATTTAAAAGGATAGACTAAAGATTTGTACGAAACGTGTAACATTCTATTTGTAATTCGCCTCAACAAATTCTCCGCCTTTTATTTCCCAATTTTCAAGCTACAATTCGAGTAAAGAAAATACACTCGTTTTCGGCTATCTTTTACGACAAGGAACATAATCAGATGTTTTCTTTTCATCATATTCTCCTCCAAAGATCTGGGAACAGTTTTTTGCGCAATTGGTTTTATTATATCCTAAGACAGCACTATACCACGAAGAACAAAAATAATGAAACTAAATATAACATGAACGAACCACTGTAACAAAAAAATATATATAGCTAATTTAAATGTTCTTGCACGTTGTGCCATAAAAAATTTCCTTGTTTTAATAAAGTCAATAATTTCCGCAATGAATCCCATTGTTTTTCGTCCTGAGAACATCTTCGCTAAAAGAATGTTCGGTTTTTTCTAGTCGCCTGAAGTGATCCACTGGGTTCCATTCATCGTATGGTCATACTTGTTATGTAAAACCAGTAAAGCACCTGTAACTAGGGCTGAGCAAAATCGTTAAAATCCTCAGTGCGATGACTGCTGTTGCAACAGTAGTGTTGTAGCTTACAGCTATGATGGTCGCACGGATGATGTTATAGTCTTACCCACGTTCATCAATAACATCCTCCGTGCGATGACTCAAGTTGCAACACTAGTGTTGAAGTTTACACCTACGATGGTCGCACGGAGGATGTTATAGTCTTAGCCAGGTTCATCAATAACATCGTCCGTGCGATGGCTGCTGTTGCAACAGTAGTGTTGCAGCGTGCACCTACGATGGTTGCACGGTGGATGTATAGTCTTGCCATGTTCACCAATAACATCCTCCGTGTGATGACTGCTGTTTGCCAGGTTCACCAATAACATCCGCCGTGTGATGACTGCAACTGCAACAGTAGTGTTGCAACTTGCACCTATGATGGTCGCACGGAGGATGTTAGAGTCTTAAGCCAGGTTCATCACACAGCCTGTTGATATATGTACATCAAGAACATCCTCCGTGCAATGGCTACAGTTGCAAGCAAAGAGCAGTGTTCCAAATCCGAGTTCATTACACACGCTGTTGATTTTGCAACATCGATAAAACCTATTGATCTTTACATCGACAACATCCTCCCTGCGATCACAAAAACTTTTGATAGAGCAGAATAAGTTTCCTATACAGGACAGACATATCAAAGGATAGCAAAGTGTTGAAAGTTAATCAGGCAAGTTCACAGGTAAGTTAAGCTAGTAGTGGCCGGCCATGCCGCACGTCATCAACAGACAGTGCAAATAGAAAGCAGTCAGTTCGAATCTATTCTGATAGAAAGAGCTGAGCAAGTTTCCTATATAGTAAAGATATATAACGAGATATCCAGGCAAGTTCAGGGGTGACTATAGCTGGTGATGGCCCGCCAGGCCGCACGCCATCAACAGACAGAGCAAACAGGAATCGGTCACTTTGAAACTATTGTGATAGAAAGAGCAGAGTGAGTTTCCTGAAAAAGAGACAAACATATGACACGATATAGCAAAGTGTTAAAGGTTAATCAGGCAACTTCACAGGTAAGTAAAGCTTGCGATCGCCCGCCATGCCGCACGTCATCAACCAACAGTGTCAATAGGAATCAGTCATTTTGAAGCTATTATGACAGAAGGAGCACAGAGAGTTTCCTATACAGGGCAGATATATTACGCGATAGTAAAGTGTTGAAAGTTAATCAGGCAAGTTCAGAGGCAACAAAGCTAGTGATGATCCGCCTTGCCGCACGTCATCAACTAACAGTGTGCCATCCTACAATATAGATATATAATCATATGGTTGCATATAATATAAATAGCCATGCAACAGAGATGTGTATTTACGAATCATTGAATAAAGTTATGCAACTTGTTAGACTTTGTGTGTGTCATTTCTTTATAGACGAATGTTCGTGAGAAAAATAGCCTGAAGAATCATCCATAAGTGTGATGTTGCGAATTATAGCAGGCACTTGACTGTGAAGTGTCAGATGTTGGGAAGGGAAAGAAGATATTTCATTCTAAAGTATCAAATGGTTGGACTGCGAAAGGATTGCGAAAAAAAAGGCACTTGTCTGGAGTGTCCAATGTGAGAATGCGAAAAAAGTAGATTGGGGCAAACGTTTGTTCTTTTGTGAGAGATACTTAAGTTGTTTGTGGTCGATTAATTAATTATTTGGTGTTTTCCTTAAGAAAACGGCACATCAAAATTTGCGTCCTTTTTTTTGAGATAATCTTATAAGCTTCTGTATACTAACATGTGTATGCAATGCATATCCGTTTGTGCCGGCAGCAATTGTCTGCATATCCAGTGTGTGCTTCAGGTGGCGGACAATTAAGGACGAAGTCGCTGATTCATTCGAGCGGCTATAGTATGAATTTAGAACGTTCCTATCTTAAAAAGCAAACCGATATTTATCGGTATACCTCAGCCTACTGTTTTACTAGTTGTTCAAGACTTTAAATAAGTTAAATCGAATAATGTGTCTTACCTAAGCACAAATGGACAAGTTGACGTAGTGGTTCATGATGCTAATTTCAAGTTTTTTCGGCATTCAAGTCTTGGACCAATCCTGCGCTGTTACTCTGGTTCTGAAAGAGAGAAATATGTTATACTTAAGAAATAGAAAACATTTTGTATTTTTATCTTCAAAATTCGTGTGGAAATGTCTTGTGATTCTATATAGAGTTATATAGATACATAGTTTTTGGAGCTTTCCACTAGTCAGCGCCCATGCATGTTTTCAAAAGGCTAGTTTGTAGTTAATCATATACCAAATCTGACAACTAATGAGCAAGCAGGGTAGCAGAGGTACGTGTAGCTAATTGCCTATTTGCGAAGCGGCTTCTTGGGGTTCAAATGTTAACCTGATATTTGTTTGCTTGGTTCTTAAAGGGAAAATTTAGTTATATGGAATAATATGCCATGCACAAGCGCAAATGGATAAGTTGTCTGGTGGTTTGTGCAGTTCATTAATTGCTAAGGGTCAGTAACATAACTGATCTCGCTCCCAAGCCTAAGCGTCTGACAAAACTTACATTTTCCGTTTTAAAAACCCAACCCTAAAAAAGTGAAATATGTTCAGAAAAAAAGTTTGACGAACTTAAATATAAACAAGCATCAATGGGATTCGAATTCCTGTCTCTTGTGCTAGAAATAACACGCAAAGACGACTGAGCTAACAACGAGCTTGCACAAAACCGTAAAAACTGTTTCTATTTATAATAGAACTCCATCTAATTTAGACCAAAGCAGCCTGGAAAGAAGATCAATGATGCCACCGACCGTCTACGGCTTTTAAAGAGTCGACGACGCTTATTTCGATTCCGTAGACGGTCGGACACCTCCCAGATGGTCGAGCAACTCATTATCTCGTTCCCAGACTGCTCTGGCTCATTTAGACAAAGTTTTCCACGGTTTCCAGCGAGCTCGTTGTTAGCTCAATCGTCTAGGCGTGCTATTTCAAATAGACTATTAGCAGGGGTTCGAATCCCGCCCGAGCTTTTTTTATTTTTAAAGTTCATCAAACTTTTTTTCTTATATTTTTTTACTTTTATACAATTTTTGTAAAGCTTAGGTTGAGGGTTTGGGTCAGGGATTGGATTATTAAAATTTAAAAAGAAAAATCTATTAGTTTTATCGGACACATAGGCTTGAAAACGAGATCAATGAGGTGGTCGGCCATCTTGGAGGTGTCCGACCGTCTACGGAATCGAAATTTGCGTCGACGACGTCGTCTGTTGGAACTGCAGACACTTTTGTCTTCACAGCGTGAAATGTTGGTTTCATAGGAAAATACTTGACCCTAGTGCGCCAAAATTTTGGTGATACATTGATGTAAAGCTGGATAAGGGTGTTGATGATCTACGGGCCGCTATCACTTTTCCCATTGGTTGAAATAACAGATGTAATCAGTGTCTTCGTCGAAAAACCTCGCCAACGACACGTTAATCTTACATACACATTCATTAGAAATTGATGACAATTGTATTTTATTGCTAATATTAATATAGTAAAGGAATTATAGTTGAGAAAACTCTCATGCAAACTCTCGTCAATGAGTTTTTGTAAACTCTAAATCTTATTTGATTAAGACAATCGTCAACAACATGCAAAACGATGAGCTACCATCATGGTATATAGTCGGTGGTCAATGTCTCGACTCAATTTACTTCAAAGCTAAAAGTGAGAGGCTACTAATAAAAACTCTAAATCAATAATGCAGATAAGATCTATTATCCCTCTTTCCATTTTACTTGGTCTAAAAAAGCTTATACTTCATTCTACACGAAGAAGTTTTTAATAACGAAATTTATTCAATATATGGCACAGCTAAATAAATTTAGATTTGGAATTTCATCGCCATTGGCCCGTTAGTGCAATGGTTATAACGGTGAATCCGAAATTCAAAGGTGCGAGTTCGAATCCCGTTGTAAGGCTGGAAATGTTATTCCAAAAGGGTGTTAGCGTTTATGGTCTGGGGGCCGCTTTCACTCTCCCCATTGGTCGGAATAACAGATGTAACAAGCGTCTTCGTCAATGACCACGTCAACGAAACGTTGTTACATCCGAAACGTTGTTTTCCAACAATTTTTTAGAAGTTGGTGACGATTGTATATTTTATTACTCACATAGTATTGGCATGGTTGAGAAAACTCTCATGCAAACTCTCGTCACTAAGTTCTTATAAACTACATAATTCTCGTTTGATCAGCTTTTAAGTTTATCCAGACGACTTTAACATTTTCAGCCTTACCTCAATTTAAAAGGATAGACTAAAGATTTGTACGAAACGTGTAACATTCTATTTGTAATTCGCCTCAACAAATTCTCCGCCTTTTATTTCCCAATTTTCAAGCTACAATTCGAGTAAAGAAAATACACTCGTTTTCGGCTATCTTTTACGACAAGGAACATAATCAGATGTTTTCTTTTCATCATATTCTCCTCCAAAGATCTGGGAACAGTTTTTTGCGCAATTGGTTTTATTATATCCTAAGACAGCACTATACCACGAAGAACAAAAATAATGAAACTAAATATAACATGAACGAACCACTGTAACAAAAAAATATATATAGCTAATTTAAATGTTCTTGCACGTTGTGCCATAAAAAATTTCCTTGTTTTAATAAAGTCAATAATTTCCGCAATGAATCCCATTGTTTTTCGTCCTGAGAACATCTTCGCTAAAAGAATGTTCGGTTTTTTCTAGTCGCCTGAAGTGATCCACTGGGTTCCATTCATCGTATGGTCATACTTGTTATGTAAAACCAGTAAAGCACCTGTAACTAGGGCTGAGCAAAATCGTTAAAATCCTCAGTGCGATGACTGCTGTTGCAACAGTAGTGTTGTAGCTTACAGCTATGATGGTCGCACGGATGATGTTATAGTCTTACCCACGTTCATCAATAACATCCTCCGTGCGATGACTCAAGTTGCAACACTAGTGTTGAAGTTTACACCTACGATGGTCGCACGGAGGATGTTATAGTCTTAGCCAGGTTCATCAATAACATCGTCCGTGCGATGGCTGCTGTTGCAACAGTAGTGTTGCAGCGTGCACCTACGATGGTTGCACGGTGGATGTATAGTCTTGCCATGTTCACCAATAACATCCTCCGTGTGATGACTGCTGTTTGCCAGGTTCACCAATAACATCCGCCGTGTGATGACTGCAACTGCAACAGTAGTGTTGCAACTTGCACCTATGATGGTCGCACGGAGGATGTTAGAGTCTTAAGCCAGGTTCATCACACAGCCTGTTGATATATGTACATCAAGAACATCCTCCGTGCAATGGCTACAGTTGCAAGCAAAGAGCAGTGTTCCAAATCCGAGTTCATTACACACGCTGTTGATTTTGCAACATCGATAAAACCTATTGATCTTTACATCGACAACATCCTCCCTTCGATCACAAAAACTTTTGATAGAGCAGAATAAGTTTCCTATACAGGACAGATATATCAAAGGATAGCAAAGTGTTGAAAGTTAATCAGGCAAGTTCACAGGTAAGTTAAGCTAGTAGTGGCCGGCCATGCCGCACGTCATCAACAGACAGTGCAAATAGAAAGCAGTCAGTTCGAATCTATTCTGATAGAAAGAGCTGAGCAAGTTTCCTATATAGTAAAGATATATAACGAGATATCCAGGCAAGTTCAGGGGTGACTATAGCTGGTGATGGCCCGCCAGGCCGCACGCCATCAACAGACAGAGCAAACAGGAATCGGTCACTTTGAAACTATTGTGATAGAAAGAGCAGAGTGAGTTTCCTGAAAAAGAGACAAACATATGACACGATATAGCAAAGTGTTAAAGGTTAATCAGGCAACTTCACAGGTAAGTAAAGCTTGCGATCGCCCGCCATGCCGCACGTCATCAACCAACAGTGTCAATAGGAATCAGTCATTTTGAAGCTATTATGACAGAAGGAGCACAGAGAGTTTCCTATACAGGGCAGATATATTACGCGATAGTAAAGTGTTGAAAGTTAATCAGGCAAGTTCAGAGGCAACAAAGCTAGTGATGATCCGCCTTGCCGCACGTCATCAACTAACAGTGTGCCATCCTACAATATAGATATATAATCATATGGTTGCATATAATATAAATAGCCATGCAACAGAGATGTGTATTTACGAATCATTGAATAAAGTTATGCAACTTGTTAGACTTTGTGTGTGTCATTTCTTTATAGACGAATGTTCGTGAGAAAAATAGCCTGAAGAATCATCCATAAGTGTGATGTTGCGAATTATAGCAGGCACTTGACTGTGAAGTGTCAGATGTTGGGAAGGGAAAGAAGATATTTCATTCTAAAGTATCAAATGGTTGGACTGCGAAAGGATTGCGAAAAAAAAGGCACTTGTCTGGAGT
The DNA here is from genome assembly GCA_963855995.1 of Muricea muricata. Classification (NCBI taxonomy): domain Eukaryota; kingdom Metazoa; phylum Cnidaria; class Anthozoa; order Malacalcyonacea; family Plexauridae; genus Muricea; species Muricea muricata. The sequence goes on from OY979718.1 coordinate 4,610,946, forward strand.
GTCCAATGTGAGAATGCGAAAAAAGTAGATTGGGGCAAACGTTTGTTCTTTTGTGAGAGATACTTAAGTTGTTTGTGGTCGATTAATTAATTATTTGGTGTTTTCCTTAAGAAAACGGCACATCAAAATTTGCGTCCTTTTTTTTGAGATAATCTTATAAGCTTCTGTATACTAACATGTGTATGCAATGCATATCCGTTTGTGCCGGCAGCAATTGTCTGCATATCCAGTGTGTGCTTCAGGTGGCGGACAATTAAGGACGAAGTCGCTGATTCATTCGAGCGGCTATAGTATGAATTTAGAACGTTCCTATCTTAAAAAGCAAACCGATATTTATCGGTATACCTCAGCCTACTGTTTTACTAGTTGTTCAAGACTTTAAATAAGTTAAATCGAATAATGTGTCTTACCTAAGCACAAATGGACAAGTTGACGTAGTGGTTCATGATGCTAATTTCAAGTTTTTTCGGCATTCAAGTCTTGGACCAATCCTGCGCTGTTACTCTGGTTCTGAAAGAGAGAAATATGTTATACTTAAGAAATAGAAAACATTTTGTATTTTTATCTTCAAAATTCGTGTGGAAATGTCTTGTGATTCTATATAGAGTTATATAGATACATAGTTTTTGGAGCTTTCCACTAGTCAGCGCCCATGCATGTTTTCAAAAGGCTAGTTTGTAGTTAATCATATACCAAATCTGACAACTAATGAGCAAGCAGGGTAGCAGAGGTACGTGTAGCTAATTGCCTATTTGCGAAGCGGCTTCTTGGGGTTCAAATGTTAACCTGATATTTGTTTGCTTGGTTCTTAAAGGGAAAATTTAGTTATATGGAATAATATGCCATGCACAAGCGCAAATGGATAAGTTGTCTGGTGGTTTGTGCAGTTCATTAATTGCTAAGGGTCAGTAACATAACTGATCTCGCTCCCAAGCCTAAGCGTCTGACAAAACTTACATTTTCCGTTTTAAAAACCCAACCCTAAAAAAGTGAAATATGTTCAGAAAAAAAGTTTGACGAACTTAAATATAAACAAGCATCAATGGGATTCGAATTCCTGTCTCTTGTGCTAGAAATAACACGCAAAGACGACTGAGCTAACAACGAGCTTGCACAAAACCGTAAAAACTGTTTCTATTTATAATAGAACTCCATCTAATTTAGACCAAAGCAGCCTGGAAAGAAGATCAATGATGCCACCGACCGTCTACGGCTTTTAAAGAGTCGACGACGCTTATTTCGATTCCGTAGACGGTCGGACACCTCCCAGATGGTCGAGCAACTCATTATCTCGTTCCCAGACTGCTCTGGCTCATTTAGACAAAGTTTTCCACGGTTTCCAGCGAGCTCGTTGTTAGCTCAATCGTCTAGGCGTGCTATTTCAAATAGACTATTAGCAGGGGTTCGAATCCCGCCCGAGCTTTTTTTATTTTTAAAGTTCATCAAACTTTTTTTCTTATATTTTTTTACTTTTATACAATTTTTGTAAAGCTTAGGTTGAGGGTTTGGGTCAGGGATTGGATTATTAAAATTTAAAAAGAAAAATCTATTAGTTTTATCGGACACATAGGCTTGAAAACGAGATCAATGAGGTGGTCGGCCATCTTGGAGGTGTCCGACCGTCTACGGAATCGAAATTTGCGTCGACGACGTCGTCTGTTGGAACTGCAGACACTTTTGTCTTCACAGCGTGAAATGTTGGTTTCATAGGAAAATACTTGACCCTAGTGCGCCAAAATTTTGGTGATACATTGATGTAAAGCTGGATAAGGGTGTTGATGATCTACGGGCCGCTATCACTTTTCCCATTGGTTGAAATAACAGATGTAATCAGTGTCTTCGTCGAAAAACCTCGCCAACGACACGTTAATCTTACATACACATTCATTAGAAATTGATGACAATTGTATTTTATTGCTAATATTAATATAGTAAAGGAATTATAGTTGAGAAAACTCTCATGCAAACTCTCGTCAATGAGTTTTTGTAAACTCTAAATCTTATTTGATTAAGACAATCGTCAACAACATGCAAAACGATGAGCTACCATCATGGTATATAGTCGGTGGTCAATGTCTCGACTCAATTTACTTCAAAGCTAAAAGTGAGAGGCTACTAATAAAAACTCTAAATCAATAATGCAGATAAGATCTATTATCCCTCTTTCCATTTTACTTGGTCTAAAAAAGCTTATACTTCATTCTACACGAAGAAGTTTTTAATAACGAAATTTATTCAATATATGGCACAGCTAAATAAATTTAGATTTGGAATTTCATCGCCATTGGCCCGTTAGTGCAATGGTTATAACGGTGAATCCGAAATTCAAAGGTGCGAGTTCGAATCCCGTTGTAAGGCTGGAAATGTTATTCCAAAAGGGTGTTAGCGTTTATGGTCTGGGGGCCGCTTTCACTCTCCCCATTGGTCGGAATAACAGATGTAACAAGCGTCTTCGTCAATGACCACGTCAACGAAACGTTGTTACATCCGAAACGTTGTTTTCCAACAATTTTTTAGAAGTTGGTGACGATTGTATATTTTATTACTCACATAGTATTGGCATGGTTGAGAAAACTCTCATGCAAACTCTCGTCACTAAGTTCTTATAAACTACATAATTCTCGTTTGATCAGCTTTTAAGTTTATCCAGACGACTTTAACATTTTCAGCCTTACCTCAATTTAAAAGGATAGACTAAAGATTTGTACGAAACGTGTAACATTCTATTTGTAATTCGCCTCAACAAATTCTCCGCCTTTTATTTCCCAATTTTCAAGCTACAATTCGAGTAAAGAAAATACACTCGTTTTCGGCTATCTTTTACGACAAGGAACATAATCAGATGTTTTCTTTTCATCATATTCTCCTCCAAAGATCTGGGAACAGTTTTTTGCGCAATTGGTTTTATTATATCCTAAGACAGCACTATACCACGAAGAACAAAAATAATGAAACTAAATATAACATGAACGAACCACTGTAACAAAAAAATATATATAGCTAATTTAAATGTTCTTGCACGTTGTGCCATAAAAAATTTCCTTGTTTTAATAAAGTCAATAATTTCCGCAATGAATCCCATTGTTTTTCGTCCTGAGAACATCTTCGCTAAAAGAATGTTCGGTTTTTTCTAGTCGCCTGAAGTGATCCACTGGGTTCCATTCATCGTATGGTCATACTTGTTATGTAAAACCAGTAAAGCACCTGTAACTAGGGCTGAGCAAAATCGTTAAAATCCTCAGTGCGATGACTGCTGTTGCAACAGTAGTGTTGTAGCTTACAGCTATGATGGTCGCACGGATGATGTTATAGTCTTACCCACGTTCATCAATAACATCCTCCGTGCGATGACTCAAGTTGCAACACTAGTGTTGAAGTTTACACCTACGATGGTCGCACGGAGGATGTTATAGTCTTAGCCAGGTTCATCAATAACATCGTCCGTGCGATGGCTGCTGTTGCAACAGTAGTGTTGCAGCGTGCACCTACGATGGTTGCACGGTGGATGTATAGTCTTGCCATGTTCACCAATAACATCCTCCGTGTGATGACTGCTGTTTGCCAGGTTCACCAATAACATCCGCCGTGTGATGACTGCAACTGCAACAGTAGTGTTGCAACTTGCACCTATGATGGTCGCACGGAGGATGTTAGAGTCTTAAGCCAGGTTCATCACACAGCCTGTTGATATATGTACATCAAGAACATCCTCCGTGCAATGGCTACAGTTGCAAGCAAAGAGCAGTGTTCCAAATCCGAGTTCATTACACACGCTGTTGATTTTGCAACATCGATAAAACCTATTGATCTTTACATCGACAACATCCTCCCTTCGATCACAAAAACTTTTGATAGAGCAGAATAAGTTTCCTATACAGGACAGATATATCAAAGGATAGCAAAGTGTTGAAAGTTAATCAGGCAAGTTCACAGGTAAGTTAAGCTAGTAGTGGCCGGCCATGCCGCACGTCATCAACAGACAGTGCAAATAGAAAGCAGTCAGTTCGAATCTATTCTGATAGAAAGAGCTGAGCAAGTTTCCTATATAGTAAAGATATATAACGAGATATCCAGGCAAGTTCAGGGGTGACTATAGCTGGTGATGGCCCGCCAGGCCGCACGCCATCAACAGACAGAGCAAACAGGAATCGGTCACTTTGAAACTATTGTGATAGAAAGAGCAGAGTGAGTTTCCTGAAAAAGAGACAAACATATGACACGATATAGCAAAGTGTTAAAGGTTAATCAGGCAACTTCACAGGTAAGTAAAGCTTGCGATCGCCCGCCATGCCGCACGTCATCAACCAACAGTGTCAATAGGAATCAGTCATTTTGAAGCTATTATGACAGAAGGAGCACAGAGAGTTTCCTATACAGGGCAGATATATTACGCGATAGTAAAGTGTTGAAAGTTAATCAGGCAAGTTCAGAGGCAACAAAAGCTAGTGATGATCCGCCTTGCCGCACGTCATCAACTAACAGTGTGCCATCCTACAATATAGATATATAATCATATGGTTGCATATAATATAAATAGCCATGCAACAGAGATGTGTATTTACGAATCATTGAATAAAGTTATGCAACTTGTTAGACTTTGTGTGTGTCATTTCTTTATAGACGAATGTTCGTGAGAAAAATAGCCTGAAGAATCATCCATAAGTGTGATGTTGCGAATTATAGCAGGCACTTGACTGTGAAGTGTCAGATGTTGGGAAGGGAAAGAAGATATTTCATTCTAAAGTATCAAATGGTTGGACTGCGAAAGGATTGCGAAAAAAAAGGCACTTGTCTGGAGTGTCCAATGTGAGAATGCGAAAAAAGTAGATTGGGGCAAACGTTTGTTCTTTTGTGAGAGATACTTAAGTTGTTTGTGGTCGATTAATTAATTATTTGGTGTTTTCCTTAAGAAAACGGCACATCAAAATTTGCGTCCTTTTTTTTGAGATAATCTTATAAGCTTCTGTATACTAACATGTGTATGCAATGCATATCCGTTTGTGCCGGCAGCAATTGTCTGCATATCCAGTGTGTGCTTCAGGTGGCGGACAATTAAGGACGAAGTCGCTGATTCATTCGAGCGGCTATAGTATGAATTTAGAACGTTCCTATCTTAAAAAGCAAACCGATATTTATCGGTATACCTCAGCCTACTGTTTTACTAGTTGTTCAAGACTTTAAATAAGTTAAATCGAATAATGTGTCTTACCTAAGCACAAATGGACAAGTTGACGTAGTGGTTCATGATGCTAATTTCAAGTTTTTTCGGCATTCAAGTCTTGGACCAATCCTGCGCTGTTACTCTGGTTCTGAAAGAGAGAAATATGTTATACTTAAGAAATAGAAAACATTTTGTATTTTTATCTTCAAAATTCGTGTGGAAATGTCTTGTGATTCTATATAGAGTTATATAGATACATAGTTTTTGGAGCTTTCCACTAGTCAGCGCCCATGCATGTTTTCAAAAGGCTAGTTTGTAGTTAATCATATACCAAATCTGACAACTAATGAGCAAGCAGGGTAGCAGAGGTACGTGTAGCTAATTGCCTATTTGCGAAGCGGCTTCTTGGGGTTCAAATGTTAACCTGATATTTGTTTGCTTGGTTCTTAAAGGGAAAATTTAGTTATATGGAATAATATGCCATGCACAAGCGCAAATGGATAAGTTGTCTGGTGGTTTGTGCAGTTCATTAATTGCTAAGGGTCAGTAACATAACTGATCTCGCTCCCAAGCCTAAGCGTCTGACAAAACTTACATTTTCCGTTTTAAAAACCCAACCCTAAAAAAGTGAAATATGTTCAGAAAAAAAGTTTGACGAACTTAAATATAAACAAGCATCAATGGGATTCGAATTCCTGTCTCTTGTGCTAGAAATAACACGCAAAGACGACTGAGCTAACAACGAGCTTGCACAAAACCGTAAAAACTGTTTCTATTTATAATAGAACTCCATCTAATTTAGACCAAAGCAGCTTGGAAAGAAGATCAATGATGCCACCGACCATCCACGGCTTTTAAAGAGTCGACGACGCTTATTTCGATTCCGTAGACGGTCGGACACCTCCCAGATGGTCGAGCAACTCATTATCTCGTTCCCAGACTGCTCTGGCTCATTTAGACAAAGTTTTTGACGGTTTCCAGCGAGCTCGTTGTTAGCTCAATCGTCTAGGCGTGCTATTTCAAATAGACTATTAGCAGGGGTTCGAATCCCGTCCGAGCTTTTTTTATTTTTAAAGTTCATCAAACTTTTTTTCTTATATTTTTTTACTTTTATACAATTTTTGTAAAGCTTAGGTTGAGGGTTTGGGTCAGGGATTGGATTATTAAAATTTAAAAAGAAAAATCTATTAGTTTTATTGGACACATTAATTGGCTTGAAAACGAGATCAATGAGGTGGTCGGCCATCTTGGAGGTGTCCGACCGTCTACGGAATCGAAATTTGCGTCGACGACGTCGTCTGTTTGAACTGCAGACACTTTTGTCTTCACAGCGTGAAATGTTGGTTTCAAAGGAAAATACTTGACCCTAGTGCGCTAAAATTTTGGTGATACATTGATGTAAAGCTGGATAAGGGTGTTGATGGTCTACGGGTCGCTATCACTTTTCCCATTGGTCGACATAACAGATGTAATCAGCGTCTTCGTCGAAAAACCTCGCCAACGATACGTTAATGTTACATACACATTCATTAGAAATTGATGACAATTATATTTTATTGCTAATATTAATATAGTAAAGGAATTATAGTTGAAAAAATTCTCATGCAAACTCTCGTTACTGAGTTTTCAGTATATACAGTAAAGATATATGAAGAGATAGCCAGGTAACAAGCATTTGTGGACTCTTGTTCATTGCCACTGTTCATTGGGAGGTTAGTCGCTATAATGCCCTAACCTTCCTCTTTTAGCTTTTTCGCAAAACCTCTAATTACGCCGCCTCTATAGTGGGAGGTTAGTCGCTATAATGCCCTACCTTTCCTCTTTTAGCTGTTTCGCAGAGGCGAAACTTCTTCCTTTATCACGTGTTTTTTCAAAAGTTTTTACTACTGAATAAACATCCACCTAGTTTTGGTACGATGAAACATATGGACTGGATGAAGTTAATTTCCTTGAACACCAGAAACATCCTCCTGAAACGAGAGACGAATGAGTCAGAATGAATCCTTTTTTGTTACTAATAAAGGATCTTCCGTAGTCAGTACAGTTTGACCGACACAATAGAGGCACCATCAGACGTCAGTGTCCGTTATGGACGCAATCAATTCAATTTCGTTACTCACTAGAAACTTTCTCCTGAAACGAGAAACGGTGGAGTCAGAGTGCTTCGTGTTTTTCGTCTTATTAAGAAAAGATCCTCCGTAGTCGGAACACTTCGATCGACACAACGGAGGCATCTTGCGTCAGGAGTCAGTGTCCGTTAGGAACTGAATAAAGTCATATTAGAAACATCCTCCTTAACCGAAAGACGTTGGAGTCAAGTTGGATCTTGTCTTTCTTCTTATTAATAAGACGAAAAACAAAACCCATTCTGATTCCAGCCTCTCTTTATTCAGGAGAATGTTACTAGTGGAAAGAATTTCACTTTATTCAGTTCCTAACGAACATTGTCGTCTGACATTATGTGCCTCTGGTGTGTCGATCAAATTGTACCGACTAAGGAGTACCTTTTATTAATAAGAAGAAAAACAAGATCCATCCTGGAGGATGTTTCTAGTTAGGAAATTAACTTCATTTTGTACATAACGAACATAACGTCTGATCTTGTGTGCCTACGTTGTGACGATCAAAGTCTACTGATTAAGGAGGATCTTTTATTAATAACAGACTTAGAATGCATGTGTCATTATGTACGTATACATAATCTAGGGCTGGTCAAATACATAAGCTAATTACCAACATTTGGCATTCTAATTTGTATCTTCTACAAGCCTGTGTCTGGATACAGCTACAATTTCATGATATGTATTTGATGTACGTGAGAGTTGTAATGTCTTGTAAGCTTGACAAATCGGACAAGCGAAAGGTTTCTTTAAGCTAATAAGTTTGTTGCGAATATATTTTGCACACTTAAATTTGATTAGATTTTGCTGCTCCTCGCTGTTGACACGGAGGGTGGTAGATAATGCGGTGATTTCGTAACACAAAGTCGGTTTTGCATCTGGCGAGCTCGAATCCCGCTGCAGACAACGAAGTTTGTTGTCGTGGATTGGAAAAAGACACTTGACTGTGGAGTGTCAAATGCTGGGAAAAGAAAGAAGCGAGAGAACTTGTATGCGGTACAGTGTCAAATGTTGGTGTAGGAGAGAAGAGAAACACCTGTCTATGAAGTGTCAAATGTTGGTTTAAGAGAGAAGCGTGACACTTGACTCTGGAGTGTCAAATGTAGGATAACGAATGAGACTCTTTTTACTCGTAACTGTCTTTTTGTTCTTTTCAAACAAGAAACCTATTTCATTGCAAGTTTGAGTCTGTTGATTAATTATTGTGTATTTTCTTTGCGAAAACAGCATATCATGAGTTGCTTCGCGTTCTTCTCGGAAAGAGAGTATAAGAATACTTATGCGTTGCGACCTTTATCCAAAAAGCAAATACGAAGAAGCCAATTTATTAAAACGTTTGGAACTGCTGGCAGCGAGATTTGAATTTATCTAGCACGACTAACTGGTAATTTACATCTAAGCCAGTACCACTAGACAGCTGATTCATGCTTGTGTAGTGGGAGGTAGGTAAATTATTGATTTCAACCAATTTTTTACTTCATTTTAATATCTTCATTTACGGATCGAAAGATTTGCGATAGTAAATTTAAGTGGTGTATTCACAAAATCATACCTTGTTTGCTCCGTTAAATTTTTATTGACAACCTTCCTACAATTTCCGTTTACTTGTGTAGCTATCATGTATGGATTCAGGAGGGGGGGATGTTTCTAACATACATGCTAATGTCGAAACCGTAGACAGTCAGTCGCATCATTGATTTCGTTCCCAGACTGCTCTGGTCTCAATTAGATGACGTCTTATTATAAATATAAATTGTTTTGACGGTTTCCCGCTAACTCGTTGTTACCTCAGTCGTCTAGGCGTGCGATTGCTAGCAGGGTTAGGATTAGGGTTAGGGTTGGTGTTTAAGCTAGCTTAGTGTTGGATTGGGCCCAGGTACAGCCTTTAGGTGGGCAGGCAAAAAATAGTTAAAGTAAATAATTTACCTCTCACTAGGCAAGCATGAACGAGTGCATGGTCTATTAGTACAGGCTTTGGTGTCAATTAGATTGGTTTAAATCTCGATGCTGATCGTTAAAGACTTAGAGTGCTTGTGTCATTATGTACATATACATAATGTAAAGCTGGTCAAATGCATAAGCTATAACCAACGTTTGGTATTCTAATTGGTATCTTGTACAAGCCTGTGTCTGGATACAGCCACAATTCCATAATATATGTATTTGATGTACGTGAGAGTTGTTGTGTCTTGTAAGCTTGACAAATCGGACAAGCGAAAGCTTTCTTAAAGCTGATACGTTTGTTACGAAAATATGTTGCACACTTAAATTTGATTAGATTTTGTTGCTCCTCGCTGTTGACACGGTGGCGTGGTGGATAATGCGGTTATTTCGCCCCCAAAGGGTGTGGTGTCTCATCTGGCGCGTTCGAATTAAGAAAGAAGCGAGGCACGTAACTCTGTAGTGTCAAATCTCGTGTTACGAACGAGGCTCTTTTTATTCTGAAGTGCCTTTTTGTTCCTTTCAAACAAGATACTTATTTCATTGCAAGTTTGGTTCCGTTAATTATTTCGTATTATCCTTGAGAAAAGAACATATGAGGAGTTGCTTTGTGGTTGTCTCGGAAAAAGAGTATAAAGGATACTCATGCATTATGACCTTTATCCAAAGACTTCAGCAAGATTTGAACCGGACTAACCGGTATGGCATACCACACCGTTTACCACTAGACCACTCACTCATGGTTGGTCACGTAGTGAAAATAATTGATTTAACAAATTTTTGTGTTGGTTTTAAGCAAAAATCTTTGGCAAAGACTACAGCGAAATTTGAACCAGACCAAGAGGTAACTCCTCAAACCGCTTACCATTAAATCATTCATACGGGTTTGGGAATACAATGTAAATTATTTAACCAATTTTTAAACTTTATTTAAAGCCTGGTAATTCACTTGGCATTCACAACAACACTCAGACATCCCCTGAAATTTTAAGAACCTCTTCTAAGAATTTTTGCGCCTCCCCTAATAAATGTCTGCCTCAGCAAATATTAGTGTACATTCTTAAATGATATTTCTCATTAGTAGACAAGCACATATAATTATATAAAATGTATAAAAACAGTAAGGTTTAAAAAAAGTAAACTTATTTCTACCCTTTGTCAACTTGGCGACATCATAGTAGTACTTCCCCTGCAACTCGTCTTGACCACAGCTCGTACCACTACACCACTCGTTTACGCTTGTGTAATTGTACATAAATTATTGATTTTATTAAATATTTACTTTATGTGAGCGAAAATATGTGCCACTGTTGGCAGCGATATCCGAAACAATTTAACTGGTAATACACGCTACAGCCTACACCACTAGAGCACTAGCTCATGCTTGTGTATAGTTCACTGTAAAGAATTGATTTTAACCAATTGCTCACTTCATTTTAAGTAAAAACATTTGCAACAGTTTGTAGCAATTTCTCAGTGGTAGCTCAAACCAAATAGTGGGAGGTTCATGCTTCTGTAGTGACGTAAATTATTGATTTTGCATGTCTGGATACATTGATGTCCTGTAAGTTTTCCATATAATATAAATATCAATGCATCATAGCATTCAACAGACAGGTGTATTCATGAGTCATTCGTTAAAGTATTGTAACTTGTAAGTGTGACAAATTATAAGACGAATATTCATGATAACTCAACAAACATCCCACCATGCGGTCACAAAGCGTTGTCCTTTCAGCCGCTCAAGTAACATGCAATGTGGACTCTTATTCCTTGCCCCCTTGCCCCCTTGCCCCCTTGCCCCCTTGCCCCTTGCCCTCTTGCCCTCTTGCCCCCTTGCCCCCTTGCCCCTCCCCCTTCTTTGCACTCAAAGTCTGGCTATAGTGGCACGTAACTTTGGAGTGTCAAATGTCGGGTTACGAACGAAACTCTTTTTATTCCGAAGTGTCTTTTTGTTCCTTTCAAACAAAATACTTATTTCATTGCAAGTTTGGTTCCGTTAATTATTTCGTATTATCCTTCAGAAAAGAACATATCAGCAGTTGCATTGTAGTTGTCTCGGAAAGAGAGTATAAAGAATACTCATGCCTTATAACCTTTATCCAAAGACTTAAGGAAAATTTCCCTCCACTCTTCTGTTAGTTCTTTGTGCTATATTATAAAAGAAATATAAAACATTTTTTCCGCATTTATATACAGTTGTATCAACACTCGTGAAAACTGGAAAAACTCGAAATTGAGTGAAAACACTCCGCACTGCGGGCGTCGAGTTTCCACACAATTTCTCGCTTTTCCAATTTCCACTCGTGTTGACATAACTGTATATCAACACGGAACATGTTTTGTATTTCTTAAATGAACTTTTTGATTTCTTGCTATCTGATTGGCTGCAACAGCGGACGGCTTTTTACGATATCTTGACCGTGGTCCAAAAGTGTTATTTTATGAAACAAATCAAGCAGTGAAGTGAAATTTTAAACGAAGTGACTAGACAGCCGGACCGGCTATCTAGTATTTACTTGCCGTATTAAATAACCGGCAACCCTAACCCTAACCCTAACCCTAACCCTAACCCTAACCCTAACCCTAACAAATCAATAAAATCGGAAGTATCCAAAAAAAAAATTAAAAAGTTTTAAGTGTCCAAAACCAGAATCGAACCCATGTAGTACGTCGTAGAAGGCACGCACCTAACCTTTTGAGCTAACGCAGGTTTCGCTAAAATTCCTTACAAACAAAACAATTTAAAGTTTACGAACTGCCGATCATTTAGTAGCTAAGTAAATACTAGATAGCCGGCTTCCGGCTGTCTAGTCACTTCGAGTAAAAGGTTCCAAAAGCTAACCCCCACTCTACAATACCAAAAAAAGAAAATGAACCGAATTAAATTGTAAACAAAGTTTACAGCCCGAAGCGTACTTTACAGCAGCCAAAATGCGACAAAACGAATCTTTCTTTCACTTCAGAGTAATGTTGCGGTTTTAATATAAAAATGCTTATGAATATACACAGCAAAAAATACTTTAAACAGAAAATACATCGAAAACGTGCAATTTATCTTAACTCAAATTTATTCTTTAATGAAGAATAGCATAACCAGTTGATTTATTAAGTTTATAAGGTATTTCTGAGCTTATAATCTCGGCAAATAATTTTATTGTAAACGAACATTTTCGGCAAAATATATTAGCGTCGGAACGCATATTTTAGACATGTTTTTATTGTAAAATGAACAGGAAGATAATAAATTTTGATAGCTTTACCTTTTTGTTGTAATGTGGAGCGAAAGAGCAGCAATTACATTAAAACTAAAGAGTTTTTATCCAGTCGTCTTGGCTGTTTGGCAGCCATACTTGCAATAAAGTGAACTCTACTGATCTCAAATAGTAGTTCGCAACACTGGAATTCTTATGAATTAAAGCTCGCTAAGAAAAAAATAAATAAGTTATTTTACCGTTTAGGTCGGTCCGTACTTTTGAGACCCCGACAAAATATTTTTCCAGAACGGACCTCTCATCCGGTAAAAAACATATATGTATTTTCTTTGCGAACACAACATATCACGAGTTGAATAATCATGCGTTGCGACCTTTACCCAACAAGCAAACACGAAGAAGCCAATTACTGAATTAAAACGTTTGGAACTGCCACCAGCGAGATTTAAACTTATCTAACTGGTAATTTAGGTCTAAGCCCGTACGACTAGACCGCTGGTTCATGCTTGTGTAGTGGAAGGTAGGTAAATTATTGATTTTAATCAGTTTCAGTTTACTTCATTTTCCCCGAGCCAACGGCGCGAAGCGCCGTTCCGGGCGTAAGCCCGGGGCGAGGGTTACTAATTTCGTATTAGCGGAGTTCAAAGTCGTTGCTCGTGATCAGGTAGTAAAAGTGGTATGTCCTCACTGATCTCAACAATATGGCGGACTATCATGAATGGCTAACACTGATTGGCCAGATTTAAAATTTGTTGTTGATTGATTAATCACGAATTCAACTGACAGCAAATATCTAAATTTGCTTTTTGCACTACAATATTTTGTATTTTTGCAAAAAGATTTGGCAACTTTCACAACCAACGAAGGATGGTCATTTATGATCTCAAGAGTATGGCGGAATATCAGGAGTAGCAAACACTTAAGGCATCCAAAAAGGCGAGAACTGAGACGAAAACGACTGCGACAAGACTCTTGAAGAGAGATTAACTCTGGGAAAATACAGAGAATCGCCAAGAATTGACTACGGTGTGAAACACAAGGCAAGTTTGTTGATAATGCGTATTTATACTTGTGTTTTAATGCTTTATAAAGGCCGGCGTTGCCGTACTCCTCCAGTCTATTCACTGTTTAAATTCCAGAGTAAGTTTATGTTTTGTATTAAAATGCAAGACTGTCTTCTTATTACTGTATTTCAAAATATTGACGAACTTTACATGTAAAAGAATATGAGCGAAGATACAAAATTGGCTTGAAACGGTTTTATTTCAAACTCAAAGTTTATGTAGATAAAAATTTAGTTTCATAGATATTGCAAAACGTCTAATATATGTAATTAATAGGTCGTATTTTATACCAAATTTAAGCTTACATTAGGCGTAATAACATACCGATGACAAATGTTTTAAAAAAATTGCCATTTTAAAAAATTGTCAGTAATAAAACAAGGATTAAAAACTCAATATTTTGTCATTTTGAAAAAATATACAGAAAGAATAACAATTGCCGTGTTGCTATGACAACAACCTATTTCAATACTTCGTCTAATTCCGAAAATATAGTTGCATGCTCTTAGTTAGTGGCGAGGGGTTGCTGCATGCATGTATTTCTAGTAATATCCTTATTTACGGACCGAAAGATTTGCGATAGTAAATTTAAGTGGTGTATTCACAAAATCATACTTTGTTTGTTTCGTTAAATTTTTTTGAAAGCCTTGCTACAATTTCGTTTTACTTGCGTAGCTATCATATATGGGTTCAGGAGGGGGAGATGTTTCTGACTTACATGCTAATGTCAAAACCGTAGACAGTCAGTCGCATCATTGATCTCGTTCCCAGACTGCTCTGGTCTTAATTAGATGTGACGTTTTACTTTTCATTGTTAGCTCAGTCGTCTAGGCGTGCGATTTCAAGCAAAGCAGGCAGGGGTTCGCATCCCTGCAGTGGCCTGTTTATTTTTACATTTCGCCAGACCCTTTTTTCGCAACTTGTTTTAACTTTTATACGATTTGGGTTAGGGTTAAAGTTAGGTTTAGGGTCAGAGATTCGACTATTTAAAATATTAAAACGCAACGACACTTAGGCCTGGGAACGAGATCAATGATGTGACTGACCATCAATTTCATCAACGATGCGACTGGCTGTCTACGGTTTCGAAATTTGCGAACAGGACATTTCGATGAAGAAGAATCTTAATGGAAAGGGCAAGATCTATCTTGTTTTTGTAAAACATGATCAACCATGAGCGAGTGGTCTAGTTGTAAAGGGTTAGGGCTAGAGTTAGTGTTTAAACTAGGTTAGTGTTAGGATTAGGCCCAGGTACAGCCTTTAGGTGGGCAGGCATGAAGTGGTTAAAGTCAATAATTTACCTCAGAGTCAGACTTACCTCTCACTAAGCAAGCATGAATAAGCGGTTTAGTGATACAGGCTTTGAGGAGAATTACTAGTTAGAATGGTTCAAATCTTGCTGCAAAGATTGCCAATAAATTTGCTTAAATTGAAGGAGAAAATTCGTTAAAATCAATAATTTACCTCCTACTGCACCAGTATGAACGAGTGGTCTAGGGATACAGACTTTCAGGAGAATTTCTTATTAGATTGGTTCAAATGTCACTGTAGCCAGTTGCGAATAATTTTGATAGAATTGAAAGAAAAAATTGGTTAAAATCAATAATTTAGCTCCCACTACACAAGTGTGAACGGGTGGTCTAGTGGTACTGTACAGGCGTTAGGGAGAATTTCCATCTAGATACGTTCAAATTTCAGCGCAAATGTTTCCGACCATTTTGCCTTCAAATGTAATAAAAAATTGGTGAAAGTCAATAATTTACCTTCCACAAGACAAGCATAAACGAGTGGCCTGGTGGTACAGGCTGTTGGGTGAGTTACTAGTTGGATTGATTTTAATGTTGCTGAAAACAGTTGCAAAGGTTTTTGCTTAGAATGAAGTACAAATTTGTTAAAATCAATAATTTACTTCCCACTATACAAGCATGAAGGACTGGCCTGGTGGTACAGGCTGTTGGGTGAATTACAAGTTGCATTGACTCGAATCTTGCTGAAAACAGTTGCAAAGATTTTTGCTCAGAATGAAGTACAAATTGGTTAAAGTCAATAATTTACTTCCTACCACACGCCCATGAATGAGTGGTGTAGTGGTATACGCTTGGAGTGAATTTCCAGTTAATCCTAGTTCTTTTATACTTTCTGTGTACAGTGTTTCGTTGATAATATATTTCAAGTTGATTGTTTAGTTTGCCTTCTCGTCATGTCTACTTACTTTGCCAAAGTGGAACAATTAACACTTATGGACTGACACCGAGGGAAACAGTATGTTTTGTGGACCCGAGACTGTCGATGTTCCCGAGGCGAAGCCGAGGGAAACATCGACAGCCGAGGGTCCACAAATTAAACATACTGCTTTCCCGAGGTCTCAGTCAATAAGTATTTTATTTTATACTGAGTACCAAAAGAGAAGAAAAGTACCACAAATCAATCAAACATGTATATTTAATCAAACATTTCCTTTGATAAAACGTATCTGAACATTAGTAAAGTAAATATAAAAAGCCATATTTACTACAAAACTCGCGCAGTATTTCAACTGCTTGTTTTGTCGCTTTCTTTGTTGAAGAAGAATCCTGAGCAAGAAATTTTCAATTTCTTGCTCAGTTCGGCCTGCAAACCTTTTACCTGACATGGCTCCGCGAGGCTCTGTGTATTTGTTATTTACTGGTGAATTAAAAGTAATGTCCACCGCTTAGCTACGTTGCCAGGGAGACAGTAGAATTTCTCCACTATCACGTGATACGTTCTTAACCAATAAGAAACAGGAATAAATGAACTTTGACACTCAGTATATAATAAACTCAATTATCTCACCACGCATTTTTTACCTGTAAAGAATTTTTATATGATTGTACGTAAATGCCCGTAGTCATATACGTATAAACGAAAAGGACATATTAGACTATGGTCATAAAAATGAATTGCTTCATTCTCATCACTAAATTGTAAAAACACCCAGGAGGCCAGAAGGTTTATATTTTACGTCAAAATATTTTTTTGAATTACCTGAACGTGAAACATTGGGAGACTTTTTACAATTGGCTTTATGTATTACTCTCTATATAGTCAGCTGCGTGTGTTATTTCAGGGTAATACAAAACTTCAATTTTACTAAAAATTTGTGTAGAGAACGTTTTGCTTAATATTGCCAGCAGCAGCGAGAAACTTCGTCACGTAACTTTTATACAACGAATTACAATCCCATTTCTACTTCGGAAAGCATTTCCAAGTTATAGTCATGTAACATTTGTCATACTTATGAAGTAAACAATATAAGCCTTTACTCACACGAGCTTTTTGTCAAGCCATCATCTGTCTACAAAAAATCCGCTGGCTTTTTATATAGACAAATTTGACTAACAACGTTTACCCTAACCCTAACCCTAACCCTAACCCCAACCAATTCCCAACTTTGGATTATTCACATGGTTGGATACCATTGTTCTCTTTTGCAGAAAAGTACGTTAGGACAAAAGTAACCAGGCATACGAGTAATGAATACGAGTTATTCACTCATGTCCATACTTCTAAATGCCATAGTTACTTTTGTTCGCCGTTACGCTGCCGCAAGCTAATACAATAGTAACTAGGCATGTGAGTGATCTTAAAATGTGAATTGGGTATAAACAAACGTTAGCCAAATTTGTCTATTGCCAAAGCATTTTTCTCATTGCGCATTGCTGTTAACGTTTAGTTACGGTAACCGTACTGTTTATTCAGGGATTTTTCTTCTTTAAAATCATTTCCGGTGTACTTGTCATGGACTGTGTTGTATTTTTAAAAAGCATTCATGCAAAATTTTACTCAGGATATAACCGGATGTGAACAGCCGTGCGAAATTAGTAACTCTAAAATTATTTGTTTGACTCATTTGAAAGAACTTTTAGAATAAAAGGCAGTCAAAGGCAGAATGATCTAAGATTAGAGTTAAACCATTTTGGCATTAAAGCATTCACGATTTCAAGAATATCATGATATTTGGTGCAATGTAGCTATAATGACTTTATAATGTAACTCCATTAACATTTATACCAGCAGCAAATGAAGAAAAATAAGCAAGGATTGGAATTTCACTGGTGAAGGGTACAGAAACACAATCTATAATCTGAAATTTATCATCTTTAATTATCAGGACATTAAAATAATTAATATAACATGCATGCTTATACACTTGTTAACTTAAGTACATTGAGAACAAAACTTTATCTTATAAGTATATTTTCTGAGAAATTGTCCCGTCGTGCTGCTGACGATGTTGAAGTCGTACGATGCCGTTTTCGTTGTGCAAGGTGTGTCACAAGAGCATCTTTGTGCAGGGAGAAGCATGATCTCTTGGCTCCGTGCAACTTTATCTGTGAGTGACAAATCTATCCAAGTTTGAAATTCTTTTGTCATATTCTTCTCAAGCCATACTATTTTGTTACAACTGTACAGGCATGGTTCTGGGTTCGAATTTGGTAGCACTATATATTGAAGAAAAAATTACATAAAAAGTAAATATGTATGATACGTACAAACAGTGAATCAGGAATACTGCCCGATATTTAGGCAAAGCCCGAAAATAGCAGAAATTAACATTCAGTAACAATGCAGATCTTTTCAAACAATGTATCGGAAATAAAGTTATGCTCGTTATGTTCTTTAACCTATTTTGCGCAGCGCTGTCGAACAAGTTGCTGCTTGTAACATGTTGTTGTTTTTCAAAAGTGTCTCGCAATTCTTGGGATGTGACCTGAAATCAGGCCTCAAGAATGTATATGGGGAAAAAGTTCAGCCAAAATTGCTAAGAAAATTGCGAACGTTTTTATAAACATCCTCCATACAAGTTGTGATGCTTCGCTTTCGTCATCATGCACTGCAAAAAAAATTACTTTGCGTAATGGCCATAATTTTCGGTTTATATAGGCACTGACCATATGATCCCTTGCCGGGCCGGCACCAAATGAGATATATAAACCACCACAGGGTCAAACGTAAGATATATATATATATATATATATAAATATATATATATATATATATATATATATATATATATATATATATATATATATATATATATATATATATATATATATATATATATATATATATATATAGATATATATAGATATATATAGATATATATAGATATATATAGATATATATAGATATGTATAGATATGTATAGATATGTATAGATATGTATAGATATGTATAGATATATATTGATATGTATAGATATATATATATATATATATATATATATATATATATACTACAAATGACAAGAAAGAGCGATGTGGGACACTCAGAAAATACATAATACACAAGTCAGTCTCTACTGGGAAGGCACTAGATAGGATCGAGTAAAACCACGGCGAGCCCGCATTAGGTTAATATTTGATACATTTGACAGCGGTGCCTACAAGCACGGTTACATAAGCAGTATAAATTTAGTTTTTAATGATGAACTTTCGATTGGCCGCATTAGCTCAGTGGTTTAGGTCGCGCGCTTCTGATCTGTTTGTTCCGGGTTCGAGCCCAGTTACACGCTTTTGTTTTATACTTTTTTTTTCTTAATTTTTTGAATACTTTTTTTTCTTATATTCTTATATTTTTTCTTATAAAAACTATTCTCACTCACTATTCTCACTCACTGGGACTGTATCTACTTCACCAAATTTAGCTAAAGCGCGAGCCCGAAGGGCGAGTAAGAACTCGGCTCGCCGTGGTTTTACTCGATCCTATCTAGTGCCTTCCTCTCTACTGAACCAATGCGCATGGAATCTGCAAGTCGCAGTTTTTTATCAGCGATTGGCCCATAATGAGACTTAGGAGTGCCCAAACTCACTATCAGCTACACTGTGCTGACGAGCCCCAATAAGGGCGAAACAGCTGTCTACAGTTGCTGGTATATATATGGTATTTACCTGACGGGCAAACTATCAACGCCTGTTTCGAACTCGAAGCCTTTAAAAAAGTCTAAAAAGAGAAATAAAGACATCTTGTCATGTTCGCACTTTAAAAAATAACCCCGTTTTTATTTCTGTATACGGTATTCTATCCGAATTTTCAATTTCAACATAAAAAATGCCCATTTTGTATTTACCTTGATATTTTTGTGGTGACCAAATTTTTCTGAATGTTCTTCAACTAGAAATCAAGAAATTAGTATGAGAAATTCCTAATGTAATAGTACCTTTAAAGCTCCTGTGGGATGTATGTTGTTGAAGATAAATCATGATGCTCATGCATATATATGTTCGTGACATGCAGTAACTACTACCTTTCTCCATTGCGTAGCTGCTAATAGGAATGAAGTGGGCTAACAGTAAACAAGCAAGAAATATGCTAAAAAGGAAATAAAATAAGTTACAATGTTCTTAAATCGCCAAATGTGCATTCATAATAGCAAATATTGAACTAGTAAGAAATCGGTAAGTTGTATAAAAAAAGTTTGCGAAAACAGTAGGCAAACCTGTTGTTTTGAAAACGACATACCGATCATCACATTCATATAGTCATGGGACTTGGAGTTAAGGATCATAGTTTCAGATCAGTGGTTATGTTTGCGATTGTTTGACTCTAAGGTGTCGAAAAAATTCTGATAACTCGTCAATGCTGTAATCTCGTGGATGAGAAAATAATATTCATATCTTCATGCTGCCGTGTAATGTTCCTTATATGGTCAACATAGAAAACACACGCGTTTTTCACGCGTTACATGTTTTTATATCTTCACTAGTGAAAATATGGAAAATACGAGGGTTTTAGTTTGCGGTAAAACACCTATAACCATATAATAAATAGCAACATTCACATTCTTCTTCCCATGCACCCGAAAAAATCAAATATAGGCTTTCTTTTTATTTCTATCACTCTTATCTGTGCTATTACATGTGAAAATCTGCATTTTATCAAACAATCAATGGAAATTTTAATGTTACTATAAAGCTAGATAGAAATCCTACACTGTAACCAAAACAAGGCCCTTTACTACATTACAGTAGTTATGATCTAGCTTTGTATATATATGCACTTCGAAAAGCTTGGCTTAACATCTGAAAGGGTTAGAAGGTACATGCATGTGATCAAACCACAATGCTTTATTCTTCTGCAACATAACCCTTAGGCTAATTTCACACTACTTAAAAAAAGGATGATATATTAAACGTATAGAAAAATATAAAATAAATGTGTAGCATACCAAAACTTCATCATGATCATTGTAGTTCACTGAATTTACTTTTATCACTTGCTTCTTCAGCGCGTCAGCAGGACTACTTCAGAAAACAATTGTTGCAATGTTCATGTTAAAGATTAGCGAATAACAAAAAAATTTAGCTTGTCTAGAAACAGGTTGTGAAAAAACAATTAATTAAATCGCGATTTTCAACTTTTATATGTTTATAAAAGAATTTTCTTTCAGCCTCCTTTAATTAATAGCATATTCAAAATCATACGACTAAATATAAGGCTTATAATAATACACTTATTGAAAAAATCATCATTAATAAAACGTTAAATAAATGTAACACAAATAAAACTTTTTAAATCACTTATCATTATGAAATTAAGTTACTGTAAAAGCACACAGCAAGCAGTCCTGGTAGTCTTACATGCATACCGGGAATAAAGATCAAATCATCAGAAGAATACAAAATTTCCCAACTAAACATAAATCATTGCTGAAGTCTTAAAATTCATCGCCAAAAAATTATTTGTTTTTCGGATGGCGACGAAGCACATGTAGCAGCATACCTTCTCGTCGAGTATTTCAGCATGCTCTTTGACTATATCTTCTTGTAGGCCGTACATTTCGTTTACGTTCCATATGATAGTTATGTTTATACTTAGTAATAATTTAATGATCGGGGGACAATAGTCAGAGCTGGTTCAGCGCAAACCCTGAGTTAAAGCTTAACACGTGTACACTGTTTGAGTTTCTGTATTTGTGCATGCTTTTCAAAACTTCAGACACCAAACCTACTATTGATTCCGACAAGATGTGTGTAAAAATATTTCCAAACTTACAAAATAAACTGCTCTGAAATCACCTTCAAAGTTTACGCTAAATCTGGCTTAGAATAATCGACTTTTAAACAACCAGCCTCGGGATTCTATATGTCCCAAATATATATATATATATATATATATATATATATATATATATATATATATATATATATATATATATATATATATATATATATATATATATATATATATATATATATATATATATATATATATATATATATATATATATATGTTATTTGACCATACAGTATAATCCAAAGTGTTGTTAATTTTGCAGTTGAATACCTAAATCAAGTTTTGTATACTGTAGGACTTTCTTTTCAGGACGTTTAATATCATGCAGTAATCAAGGAGTATAAAAGCTGTCAATAATGCAACCTTATCGAATTGCAAACAGACTTTTAGTCATAAACCAATGCAGCAACAGCCTCTTTTCAATGTCAAAAAAATAAGTCGATAAAGAAGCTAAATCAAATAGAAAAAAGGCTTTTAAAATTTCAAATTCGAGGGCATTCCAATTTTGTGCGAACTCTGCTAAATAACCTTCATGTACCTAAACATACATTGCATGGAGTGAATCATTGAAAGTTGGATATATGATCGACTATATACATACGTTACTATTATCATAGGTAAACTTCTTAGAATGAACAGGAAAAACCACTGGTAAAACATATTAAATGAAATTGTTCAGTCAATTACAGGTTTCCATATAACATTAAATCGTAACCAATTTTGGAATGCTGTTTGCTTTAACGGATTTAAAACTAAATCTCTCTGATCGTATCGTATCGTATATAAACAATTATATTGTTTCACTCTACTACATATACAGATTTAACTATATTAAACGTATCGCACTATCCGATATTGTGAAATTAAAATACTATAGATATATATTTTACAAAGGAGCGTAGCGAGTTGGTAAGATATTGTTTTCAACACAAGAAAATGTATTAAAATCCACCTGACCATTCATGCTGAGTCTTTGACAACCAGGGTATAACTCATGTCCTAGTTTTTGGTCCAAAAAGAGAAGACAAAGATAATATGACTCACGAATATTTCATTCAAAACTCCATTCAAAAATTTGACAAGATAAATCATCAACTACATAAGAAAATAAAAAAGTTGGTTTATTATTTTATGTAGTTATGAAAAAAAATATTGTAGCACATGCAGTAAGCATCCTGCTAGTCATGCTCAGCATGAAATCAAAAGAGAGAAATAATTTTCCAGCTAAAACCTAAGCCATTGTTCAAGCGTAAAAATTATGATAATATATCATTATTTTAATTGTTTTTCTCCATGATTACTTTTTCAAAATAAATTCAATACAAAGAGAATGAGCATGACATCGCAATTTATGCCCCAATATAGGTATGTATATGGTCTTAACCTAAGTGTGTCTACGAAATATACTATAAAAAATCTTCAAATCTCAATCACATCCATCTTTCTTTGAATATTCATTTAACGCTTCTATGAAGCTGTCCGCTTTGTCAATATTTGACTAGAAAAAAAGACAATAAATTAGTATATCGGTGTATAATCACACAGGATGGAGTTAGCAGGTAACTGATTTTAAAAAAGACAATAAATTATCGATATATAATCACAAAGGACGAAGAAAGCAGGTATCTGATTTTATATAAACTAATTTTAAGCACGCTTCCAGGATCAACGGCCATGAATGTATCCTAAGATGTACGTGGCGCCCAGAGCCTTTGCCTCACCACAAACTGCCCAACTGAGAACGAAAAATTGCCCAAAGTTTTTTCAAACTTCCAATGAAAAGATTAGTTTAGGTGATCGGCCAAAAAATAGGTAGGGTTGGGAAACCAAAAACTCAGGTATTTCTTCCTTCTTAGCCCTTTATAAACTTGGTTGAAACTACGACTAAATAATCGGTTTCATTTATCGTACCTGTATCTTAATGACAAGGTTTTTTCTTTTTGCTTTAAGAAGTACATCAACTTCCTATGACAAGTATATGGTTTAGTTGTACATGTGTTTCATGCAGGGTGCATAAAACAAACCATATATCATTACTTTTATAACTATGTTGTGGGGAATTGAATCTCAATAATGTTCAATGAAACAAACTGTTAACTCCGCATGACTTGTCTTCTACATTTGATAACTTGCACGTGTTAATCTATACTTTAAATTAAAGCATGAATAGCCTAAAATTAAAAAAATCACTTACAAGGCTGTCAACGAATTCTATCTTTTTCATATTTTCTTCAATAATGCCTTTTGTTTTCTTTATCAACTTTTTAACACTTTCTACAGCAAGTTTTTTTTCTAAGTAACCCTGTGTGTAGATAAGAAAACACGAGACGAACAAGCATTTAAAATAACCGATTTGAAAATACCTATTGTAAAGTAGAACATGTACACATATTGTCGCCGGTTCAAAACATCAAGCCAGCCCATAGTTTATTTCCAGAATTAAATACTGAAAATTTAAAACATGAAAACTGAAAATCATTACTAATTGTCGCCTTAAAATATATTGCAAATGCATGTTGTCATCCAGTAAATACGCTGATCATTTCGAGGAAAAAAATAGTGGAAAAAGAATTCATAAAATAAAGAATCCCCTTCATAGGGTACAAACAGGGTAGTATAATATGGCGAACCGCATGACCATTCGTCCCAGAAAAGTTTTGAGGGTGGCAGAAAAAAAGCATAATAAAAAGTCTAAAATCTAAAAAGTCTTGAAGAAAAAAGTAACATAAAGAACGAAAATGAGAAAATATTCCTCCACATACACTCGATACGCCATTAATATACCAACATGGCTGCAAAGAACGGAAAAACGTTACCACTATGTGGAAATGTGGTAACACTTTTCCCCCCGTAATACAAAAGAATACAAAATTCGCAAACTTTACATTACTATATTTTCGACATTTTACAATATTTTACAACCAAACTTCACAATTTCACAAAATTTAGAAAGCTCTTTCCAACTGCGCTAAAATTGTTTTCGAATTTAGAAGTTTGTCTAATTGGGAAATGATCCATTTTCATCTTTGTTTAAAGAAAAAACTACCTGTTTGTTTCGAAAAAATGGAAGGATTTCAAGCATATGCAGGTACGCTTAGTAGTTGGTCTTTAAAAGAAGACTATATAATAAGCAGAACATTATACACAGCGGTTTGAGATTGTTTTCACATATCAACACGAGTGGAAATTGGAAAAACAACGAGTGCTCACTTCCCTTTATCTTGCCGCAAGATTTGGGGCGGAAGCTGGGATTCTTAAAAACTGAACTACATGCATGCACTGGCAACATTAGTTCGTCAGTGTTCACTTACCTGTTTAATACCATCAAATTCTCTCTGTAGAATTCCAAGTTGTCTCTGTAGTTCATTCACAGAGTCGTCTATTTTCGAAAGTTGTCTATTATTTGGATCTTTTTCATGGACATACTTGTATAAATATAAAAAATGGAAACAGTTTTTCAACTTTAGTATCTTTTGCTATTTTTCATACACTTATTTCATAATCGAGACCACAAATCATGTCAGAAATTGTGTGGAGGAACATGCAGTGCGATGAGAGAGGGCCAGTTTTGAGACACAGAACGAATAGCGGAAACTTTTCCTTGGAGGCTTTTCCTTATAGAGATAATGAGGCATCTTTTTTTAATTTTTAAGTTTCCTACATCCACTTTGCACCATCCCTTCGCGGAGCCTTATCAAATGGAAAAGACCGATAGACCGATAAATCACTCGGCATAAACCCTGTGCAAACGAGAGCTCTAATTGATTAAGCGTCATTAAGGCAGTTTGCCACTAAGGTTGCTTCGCCCAGGCGGACGTTGCTCCCGCGGGCGTGACGGCGCGTGACGGCGAAGGGACCGTAATGGCAAACGGCCTTAAAGGTACGTTTACACGCTACGATGGGTTAGCTAGTTATAGCCAAGAGTTCTCTACTCATGCTACCAGACGGCCTAAAATGTTTCTTGACCCGTCCGTCCGGAATGTTTTAAGTTATGCCTGATGGGCCAAATTTTCACGTCTACTGCAAAACTGTAGTTGACTCTCAGAGCTGTACTATTTAATGTACTGGAACTTGCAGACGTGCGGTGCCATTAATTAATAGAACTCGTAAAATGAAAATACAGAAATGTATCTTTGGAACATGAAACATAGATGAAAAACAAGCAATGCTGTCGCGTAATATAACTTGTATAATACCCGTCGACTAACCAATCAGAGTGCACAACTACTTTAAACATAAAATTAGTCGTAAATAAATGCTTAATTCAGCAATACCTTACTCCCAATTAACATTATTTTGCTGCCTGACTTTATACCATACAATGATAACTTGGCTGAAAAATCTTTCAATGACTTCCCTAAAATAGAAGGGCATAGTAAACTAGTAGCAGTTTTTACCCAATACAAATCTCATCCAGTTATACTAGTCTGATAGTCTGCTACACATATTAGCATTTACTCAGTGTCAAGATATTCTTTTCACCTTAAACAGCACAATAAATCCTATGTACATATGTAAATGATGCGTCAGACTTTATGTCTGTTATATGTGAATATTATGATGTCCTACCATGTGGCAAAATGTTATCTATTTGTTAAATATAATAAGAAAGCAGATTTTTTGCCAGTGAATGAATTCAAAATAATATTTGTAGTGTGACAAAAAGACTTTTGCATGTCAGTTGACATGATCAAGATCTGTAGGGAACAAAGCACACCACTGGGTACTGATAACTCCATACGCAGCCCATAAGATACTGGCACACACTCTGATCTCAATAAATCGTCGAATAACTGCTGCACGTTTATTTGTATAAAAGCAGTGACTGACTTACCACTGGAATGGCATCATTTGTGCATCGACTTCTAATAGATCATGATTCACACTGTCAATGGGCCAATTGCGGAATTGCAAAGCATCATGGTAGTTTAGTTACCGAACAGAATTTTGCTAAACATGGCGACCGAATTTTTTCAAGCACGGGGAGCTTCATTAATTCAAATTTATGGAAAATACAAATCATTGTTCAACTCAATTTAAATTTTCAAGAAATCTGTACGTCTTGTTCTATATTTTTGCGAAGTTTTTGGTTTATACAAGCTACTGATTCTGAAATATTCAACATGCCGTACGGGATTCTCGAAATGAGGAATGACCAATTTTCGAAGGAGTCAGGCACAAATTTTGCTGTTTTTCATAGCATGAAGGTGAGTACCTGGTTAAATTACTTCTAGGATAATAGGAACTTTATGGCTCATCATTTGCATAAAGAAACACGGCGATCGCGTGGTTTTTAGCGGCTTGAGAAGCGAAGTTGCTTGTATACTTGTTCGGTCTAAAACAACACATCCTTGATCAAACGTTCTTTTCACAAACCAAAACATTGAGGCCGTTTTGCGGCGAAATGTTTATATCTCAACACAAGCTTTGTTGTTCAAAATATTTTCACTGTTGTCAAAAGCACTTTTAAGGACTATTTCCTGTTCTTGGCAGGTTAAAATTTCCACAAAAATGTAAACAGATACTGTTCCTTCGGCAAATATTTTTTCCAACGTTTTGGAAATGCATTTTTTGTAAACAAATGGACAATACAAGACAAGAAGACCATAGTTTGAAGACAATTGGGTGGACAAAAAACCTCAATGTCATCCCCCTTTTACGCATGAGTTGCTGAAAGAACATTTAATAACCAACACCTCAATTAAAATAAACAATGGGCAACCAAATAATGCACACAAACTCAAAAAGGAAGGTTATCAGTTATTTAAGAACAAAATGGTAATTCATGTCTTAGTCAAGGCAAATATCATGAAAGGCAAAGAAAAGTTTTTCTTAGTAAAGTGCAATGTCCATACATCTATGAAAAAGACTCAGTATGTTGTTTATGTACACTTACATCAAGATACTGGCAAAGTATCTCATGCAAGCTGTTCATGCCCTGCTGGACAAGGAGGTTGTTGTAAGCATGTAGCAGCATTGCTGTTTCAACTTTTAGACTACATACAGCTTGAACTGAAGTACCTAATGACTTAACATGCACCCAGCTACTTCAGCAATGGCATGTACCACCAAATGATAAACTTGAAACAGCATTACTTTTTGAGCAGGTAAAATTTACGAAAGCAACTTGCAAAAAGTATATCAACCACAATACAAAAAACCGTCACCTGCATTTGGTAAAAAAGTTACTGAATTCGATTTGAAGAAATTAGAAGATGGTTTAAATCAACAAACTCATGTCAAGGCCTTTTAAAATCTAATCAGCATCAACCATGGGATTACAATGAGTATTTGGAAGGTCTACCTTCAAAGAGAGTTTTTATTGATGCAAATTTGCATGTCTCTCAACTTTACAATAACAATATTAGAGAATCAGTACAAAATAAAATCAGTGTTCCAGACTTCTCTGAAGTATGCAAGCACCTACCATCTCAAGATTATGCACCATTTGTTCAAAACTATTTATATACTACAAGAGAACAGATGGTCGAGTTAGAACGTAATACAAGAGGCCAATCAGATTGTACACTTTGGGTTGAAGAAAGGAGGTCCCGTTTAACCGCCTCCAATTTTGGTTCAGTTATTAAATGAAAGAAAAATATATTTCTAAAATCCCACTTACAAAAAATGCTTTCCCCAGCAACAAGTCAGTCTAAGACACCAGAATCATGTTTGTGGGGTAAAACTAATGAGCAAGTCGCTATAGCAAAATATTTGGAGCAGTTAAAATCTGATGAAAAATCTGTGGCTGCTTGTACACAGTGTGGATTATTTATAAACACTGAAACTCCTTGGCTTGGAGCCAGTCCAGACTGCCTGCTACATGACCCTGATGAAGAAATGCCATTGGGGTTAGGTGAAGTTAAGTGCCCATCATCTAAGAAAGACATGACAATTTCTGAAGCATGTCAGAATCCATCTTTTTTCCTAGCTGCACCGAGCAACAAACAGAGCAAACCCACTTTAAAGCATAATCATAACTGCTACTTCCAGGTACAAGGCCTGATGGCAGCATGCAAAGTGAAGTGGGCAGACTTTATTGTATATACTAAGCAAGAAACATTTAGTGAAAGAATTTACTTTAACACTGAATTGTGGTATAAAACAATGCTACCAGAATTAACTTCATTCTATTTTACATACATGTATCCAGAATTAACAAAACAGTAAAAATACAAAAAATTAAGTGTTACTTTTTATTTCACTATTTGCATTGATTAAGGGGGGATAAAACAATGTGAGGTAGGAACAAACTACCCAAATTTTATTGAGGTCTGATGACATTTTTAATGGGAAAACATTACTTAGTATTTTATAACTTTTTATTCATTGTATCGCTCTTTCCACATGTACCCTGAGTGATGCTATCTTCCTTGTTTTAACTTCATCCTGAAGCGATAATTGTGGTGCACCATCCAAGAATGGTGGTATATTTAGCCCAACACCAGGAGGCATCTCATTTTCTATATCAAACCCCCTGTCTGCCATAACTTGATCTCCAGACTCAAGTAAATTTAGAATACCACAATCTTTGGTAATCTGTTTATCACTAGAACACCCCGCATAAAGCTCTGACACAAATGTAGGATAACCTGCTGGGGAAATGCCCAATAGTTCCTTAGCAGTGTTATGATTTTTGTATGCTGAGTATGTAGCTGACTGGCTTCGAAATGAAGTTGGTTGAGAAGTTCGAAATGAAATTATTTGGTTGCCCATTGTTTATTTTATTTGAGGTGTTGGTTATTAAATGTTCTTTTTCAGCAACTCATGCGTAAAAGGGGGATGACATTGAGGTTTTTTGTCCACCCAATTGTCTTCAAACTATGGTCTTCTTGTCTTGTATTGTCCATTTGTTTACAAAAAATACATTTCCAAAACGTTGGAAAAAATATTTGCCGAAGGAACAGTATCTGTTTACATTTTTGTGGAAATTTCAACTTGCCAAGAACAGGAAATAGTCCTTAAAAGTGCTTTTGACAACAGTGAAAATATTTTGAACAACAAAGCTTGTGTTGAGATATAAACATTTCGCGGCAAAACGGCCTCAATGTTTTGGTTTGAAAAGAACGTTTGATCAAGGATGTGTTGTTTTAGACCGAACAAGTATACAAGCAACTTCGCTTCTCAAGCCGCTAAAAACCATGCGATCGCCGTGTTTCTTTATGCAAATGATGAGCCATAAAGTTCCTATTATCCTAGAAGTAATTTAACCAGGTACTCACCTTTATGCTATGAAAAACAGCAAAATTTGTGCCTGACTCCTTCGAAAATTGGTCATTCCTCATTTCGAGAATCCCGTACGGCATGTTGAATATTTCAGAATCAGTAGCTTGTATAAACCAAAAACTTCGCACAAATATAGAACAAGACGTACAGATTTCTTGAAAATTTAAATTGAGTTGAACAATGATTTGTATTTTCCATAAATTTGAATTAATGAAGCTCCCCGTGCTTGAAAAAATTCGGTCGCCATGTTTAGCAAAATTCTGTTCGGTAACTAAACTACCATGATGCTTTGCAATTCCGCAATTGGCATTGTATAAACAAAAAAGCTAGTAGATGAATGAATTCTGTTTATTTAGTATATATATATAAAACTTGATAGAAATAAGCTAATTAATGTACACAGTATAATATGTACATCATTACAACAAAGTGAACAAACCTTTATGAATCAACCTTTGGGCTTTAAGGGGCACTCCAAGTTGTTCTTCAATACATTTTGCCAGTGAATGGACAGTAAATGCATCACTTGAATGTTTGCTTTGTAAAGTGATTGTATGTTTCTTAGGCCCTTTTTACAAAACAATTAAATATACTAATGATATATATTATAATTAAATTATATTATTTTATAAAATACAAAACATTTTCCATGTACAATCATTTCCACACATCAAGTGAAAATTACATGGTTCAGTTCTGCAACAAAATAGATCTGGGCTTTAGCTAGTATATTCATAAATACAGTTATCTTGTAATAAAATAACTTTATGTTCATGGTACAAATCAACTCATTACGATTCAAAATTCACTTTTTAAGATATGCAATGCAAAACCTATAAAACTGTGATACAAGAAATTTTTGCCAATTTATGGCTGTCTTTCAATATTATTGTTTACTACAGCCAAGTCCATTTGACTGTGAAACAACTTGTGCCCAGCTATTCAAAATTGACTGTTTCCAAAGGTGAAAGAACTTATACTAGCACTCTAGATAGAAGCTGTTTTGCTGCATTTTACACATGCTTCCTTCACATTATTACCATTTGCACTTAAGTTTGGCTCAATCATTAAGCAAAATTACAGTTTGTTTTAGGTTTTGTACAAGTAAACTAGGCCAGCAAGGTGTTTGATTATACTATGACACAACCAGGCTTCATTTGTTGCGATCGCATTATATTTATATATTTCTGTGAACAGAGGTAATCGAGCAGAAAGTTTTCTCACTTAAAGTTGACATTTCCCTATCTAATTCCTTATAAAATCTTGTATGTGTACTTCCCAGAAATGAGCGAGCGTATGACGTACCTAAGCTATCTATGTAAGACAAGAAATACCCCAAGTTGCATGCAATGTGCTATGTATCCAATGCCTGGTATCTCGGGGGTGCAATTATAAAATATTAAATTTTATAAATCTCACCTGGGCACTTTCCTATTTGATTCACATAATAATAATAATACCATTCCATATTGTCCATTGTCAAGGCACTGTTTAATACATTATGCAACTTGTCTCGCAATGAATTTATTTTAAAAATTTGAGTTTCATGACCAGGGATGTTACACAGTGCAACGTTTCAGGCAACTAGTCTCACAATTTCATTAGAGACTTGGGTCTATTTTTAAACAGCAAGTTTCTACTGGCTGGTCAACAGAAATAGTGTGAGACAAGTTGCAAGAGAAATGTTACACTGTCGCTGTGCAATGGCTAGAAAATGCATTGCAGCAATCATTACAAAAAGTAGAACCTGATTCTATTAAGTGCTTCTTCCAACAAAAATGTTGCCTGAATTTATGATCGCAAGGCATCTTACACCTTGCAATTTTGCTTGCAACTTGTGTCACAACAAAACTGTGAGATAAGTTGCATAGTGTAATAGGGCCTTCCAATATGTACCTACCATGATTAATGATTAAATTCATTTGTGCTGGGGGTTCGCTTAATCCAGCCATATTTTAAATTCAAAAAGAAATTAAATACAGCAATTTCACCGAAATACGGTCACCAAATTTTCTAGAATTTACCGCGTAATAATCATTACGTCATGTCATTATTTCAACATTCCACAAACATTCTGCGATTCTACGAACACTACATATCCCCCACTGATATCCCTACGTGCACCTTACGTGCACCAAAATATCCAAGTTTCAATATGGCGTTCTCAAGGCTGCAAAGATTTGTCTTCATGTCAAAACAAAAGGAGGTATGTGGACATTAAAAACTTTAATTTGATGCCCTAGCTCAGCAGAATGAATATTGTTTTTAATTTATCATTATATGTTTTTTTAATTAAAGCTTATCAAAAGTCGTTCTGAAAAAATCGGCTATTTTATTTAAGGCTTTTATTAATCACTAAATAATCACCGCTAAAGTTAGGGGAAGCATCCATACACAACCTGCCACGAGAAACGTCAATTTGACGTTTGTGAGTGTGTGGGTTATTTTCTTTGACGTTTTGCCTGTGGCAAAATGATATAAAGATGTTTCGTATAATGTATAATTCTTAAAACTGATATACGCGACACAAACCTCAGCACAATATTTTTTGTAATCAAGGAATATTCAAAACGAACAAGCTTCCTTATTTCGCTAGACGGTAAATTCAAAATCATATATTTATATTGAAGGAAACATAATAAAAAATCCAGTTTTCATCTTGTTTTTTTGTTGCCACGGATTGACGTTTCTAGGGTGGGTGGGTGGTTATGGAAAAGAAACGTCAAATTGACATTTTTCATGGCAAGTTGAGTATGGATGCTTCCCCTTACAGTCCCTTCTGCGCAACGGTTCTGCTCAAAACAAAGGGACCCATACTTGCAAACGTCCAAATATCGCATCTTTTGAACCCGTTTGGAAGAAGTTAATTTAATGAAAGAACTCGAATTGATACAGCCACTGTATAAAAGAAGATGTTAACAATCTGGTCGTTAGGGGAAGCATCCATACTCAACTTGCTACGAGAAACGTCAGTTTGACGTTTGTGGGTGTGTGGGTTATTTTCTTTGACGTTTTGCCTGTGGCAAAATGATATAAAGATGTTTCGTATAATGTATAATTCTATTTGTAATATGCACTTTTATTAAAACTGATATACGCGACACAAACCTGCACAATATTTTTTGTAATCAAGGAATATACAAAACAAACAAGCTCCTTATTTTGCCAGACGTTAAATTCAAAGTCATATATAAATTTATATTGAAGGAAACATAATAAAAAATCCTGTATTCACCTTGTTTTTTGTTGCCACGGATTGACTTTTTTAGGGTGGGTTGGGGGGTGGGTATGGAAAAGAAACGTCAAATTGATGTTTTTCGTAGCAAGTTGAGTATGGATGCTTCCCCTTATTCCAGTATATACCTGTATATATATACTCTTTTACCATACCTTCAAAATTCAAAGCCTAATGCCTGCAGCTAGCATTCCTTTAAGAAATCAGTATGTGCAATATTATTGTGTTTACACTATGACGAAGTGATTTACCATGGCATTGCAATACCATATACTACTACGCTAAATTAACTACATTTGCCGTAGCACGTATCGTTTAAAAAAATATGTGCAAAAAAAATCATGCTTGATTACTTTGTCTTGCTAATAAATAACCTCACAAGTCTAGTATTATTGCCATGGCAATGGACCTCGTTTACGCTTTGATGCTACTCCTAGCACTCTGTTGCATCGTTGTTATGGCATAGTGTAAACAGGGCCTTATAAGAGGGTGTGCCTCATTGTTCTCATTTCATTCTTAAATAACTTTGTGGAGGAGAGAGCTTCTAGTTAGTAACCTGTGCAACTTCAAGATGGCGCACCAGGTGCAATTCCTCAATTTAGCCGCTAGTGCATCAGAGGCACATTAGCCTGCGGATACAGATGCTATTTTCGAATCGAAACCCGAAAGAGGCACATTGCCATTTTGCATTTTGAATGTTGTTTGATTCTACAAATACAGTTTCTTGTAAAGTAAGCAGGTAGTATGTACTGTATGTTATATATTTTGTGCAGATGTACATAAAAGTGTATAGGTAAGAACTGCGGGAACCACTGAGTATTTTTACAAAATACAAAACAATGGTAACTCCGAAAATAAACATTTTGAAGTTAATCTAGCTTTCGACTATATTTTACTCGTCGTCAGGAATGACGCTAGTTACACAACAGTGATGCTTATATAGTGAAGATTATAACATATGTAATTGGATACATAATATAAAGTTACATATACTTATATTTAGGAACATGCGTTAGTGTACATTAACTAATTAAATATTTTAAGTTCTTTCGAAGCTTTAGTTCCATGATTCAGTTTGGGTTTAAACCGTCGTATGGTGAGCGATTCTTTAGAAAGCAGTAACGACCAGTGGCCTGCAGATTTGTCAATAATCTTAGAGTTGTTTAGAATAAACTACGGTAGTATGCAAGTAACAGTAGAATTATTTTCGTAGTAGGGATTAAGTTCCAACATAGATTTGATCACTATTTGATATGTTAAAAGTGTTCGCAATTCATAATGTGATTGAAAATTTATTGTCCTGTGAATGTTCCTTTACACATCGATCAGTTTTGCCAATATATCTACTGTTACATCCAGGGCATGTGAACTCGTATACAACTGAGCTTTGGTATTTCATCGAGGTTTTATCTTTGTTCGACAGGAATGAGTTGCTGCTTGTGGTTTTCAAGAGAATAACGAACGTGCATTTTATCTTCAGTAAAGGGGTTATTCTATTTATAAACGAGTGAGTTAGTCTAGTGCCATATTGTCCAAGGTAGGGCAAATCAGGGCAAATGTATCCAAATTTTGGGAACGTTGCTTGTTGAATTCTTATCAAGATTGTCATGGTTAATTTCATAGTGGTCAGATCGTGGTTTGAATTGTCCTAATAGTTTCGCCGATAGTTTATAAGGAAAACCATTCACCACTTTCAACATAATATTCCGAAGTTTAGGATACGCTTAAGTTCATTTTTTGATAGGGTTTCGTTGCTGCAAATCTTATATGCGCGATTGACAAGAGCTCGAATCCAGGCCACTTTTCTCGACAAAGGAGATAAACTGGTTATATGTTGATACTAACCAGTGTGAGTTGGTTTTTAGTAAACAGCCACACCACATGGATGAATTTAGATATCGAGAAAATGAATGTTATTGTCAGAGAACTGATCAATAGTGAATTGAATGTTAGGATGAAAAGAAATTAACCATGACAATCTTGATAAGAATTCAACAAGAAATATTCCCAAAATTTAGATACATTTGCCCTACCTTGGACAATATGGCACTAGACTAAACCACTTGTTTATAAATAGAATAACCCCTTTACTAAAGATAAAATGCACGTTCGTTATTCTCTTGAAAACCACAAGCAGCAACTCATTCCTGTTGAACAAAGATAAAACCTCGATGAATTACCAAAGCTCAGTTGTATACGAGTTCACATGCCCTGGATGTAACAGTAGATATATTGGCAAAACTGATCGATGTCTGTACACTAGATTAAAGAAACATTCACAGGACAATAAATCGGAAATTTTCAATCACATTATGAACTGCGAACACTTTCAACATATCAAATCTATGTTGGAACTTAATCCCTACTACGAAAATAATTCTACTTTTACTTTCAACCCGAACTGAATCATGGAATTAAAGCTTCGAAAGAACTTATAATATTTAATTAGTTAATGTACACTTACACATGTTCCTAAATATAAGTATAATTATGTAACTTTATATTATGTGTCCAGTTACGTTATATTCTTCACTATATAAGTATCACTGTTATGTAACTAGCGTCATTCCTGATGACGACTAAAATATAGTCGAAAGCTAGATTAAATTCAAATGTTTGTTTTCGGAGTTACCGTTGTTTTGTATTTTGTATGGGTAAGATCTTCTCTACACCAAACTTTGCAATCTGGGAACAGTGTTTGATATTTAAGTTTGATGCACTTTATTAACATGGATTTTAAAAAAAGATGTTAGTTTAATTAATGTTAATGTATATCATCATTAATTTATGGTACTTTAACAATAATAATGTTCATTAAAAACCTTGATTTCTTTTGTATATATACAGCACCAACTCTCTTAAAATACAGCATATTAATGTAAACTAAAAAAACATCAGTGCTCCTCTTGTTTCAGTTCAAGAAGACCCGTTTGCTTAATGGAATGGCAAGCTGTGTGTCTCAAGCTTGCCAACACGATGCCAATATATATATATACTGTATTAGAATAAGCATTGTGGAATTTATTGTGTAATGGATGTTGTTTGTAGTACATGTTAGTAACTTGCAAACAGCTTAGCTTACTAAAAACATGCGTAACCTACGGTGGGGTGGCGTTCATGTAACGTTTCTCTTGTCACAACAAGCTTTCCTCTTGCTCAAGGGATGTCGTCATGCTTAGGTTGACATTGTGTTGAGCACGCGTCGTTTATGAAGAATTTCTTTGATTTTGTGGAACTGCGGCTGCAGTGTCTCTGTATAATTGCAAGAAAGTGGTCACTAACCAGGCAATATTAGTACAAGATAGAAGTTATATTGTGCAAAGGGAGAGCTTCTGTTTTGCAAAACAAACAATGTACATGAGTACCATGTATAATTACAACGACGGTTGCGTCTACAGTATGAGTAAAACCACAGTAAAACAGAAACTTGAATAATCACAGGGCTATTCTTTCTCAGAACATCACCTTGACCTTTTATCATCTGTATAATAAATCATTTTTGAGTGTATTACCGGTATTGAATTCATTTAATCACGCAGAGTTTGGCAGGACAATTGTGGTATCGAAAACAGATGCTTGGGTCACTTTCAAAAGACCAAAAAGAAAACATATCAAAAGGACCGGGTCTGGAGGATTTTCTCTCTGACGATACAAATTTCAATCCATACAAAAGAATCAAGGGAAGACGGTTAGTCTTAGATTTTATTTGTTCTGTCAGAAAGCAACATGCATCGCAGTGAAATATCACGCAGTGTACTGTTGGTGAAAGCTTGGCTTAGCACTGGTGGCGCAAGCTAGCGATAAAGAAAAGCACAAGTGGGGCAAGCGATCAGGATGTTGTGCCTCTCACCACTGAAATAATACATAATAATGTCTTTAACTGTTTCTAATTTTCCACTGAATGGTGCAGTTAAAAAAAGAACGTGGTATGATGTCACTTGCATGAGCTCAATACTAAAGAAACCTAAAGGTTTTGTGCTATTTGATATTCATGTAGATTACGTTTACCACCATGGCTAAAAACAGAAATTCCAATTGGAAAAAATTATTACAAACTGAAAGAATCTTTAAGAGATCTTAACCTGTCCACGGTAAGTTGAAGTTGTGCTTGATTAGCATGCCTGTTATCCAGCACATATTGCAACTGTATACACAGATTAGGAACAAGCTTCAATTCATGCTGATTATACTTCTCTGTCAAACCAAGCTTATTGAACCACTAACACAAAAGAGGAATTGCTGTGTAGTGCGTTTGTTTGCTGAATTATTTCACTCAAGAATTGTGGTTTCTATTCAAGGTGTGTGAAGAGGCAAAATGCCCCAATATTGGGGAATGCTGGGGTGGCGCTAATGGTCAAACAGCAACAGCAACAATCATGGTAATTTGAAAATTATGTTTTGAACAATGAACTTCATCTTTTTAGGATAAACAGATTAGAAAAGTACAACAATAGTTTTAGATATTTGTGGTAATATGTTATTTTCACGTGCAGTTGCTAGGTGATCAGTGCACAAGAGGATGTCGTTTTTGCTCAGTGAAAACAAACAAAAAGCCACCCCCACCAGATCCAATGGAACCAGAAAATACAGCTACAGCAATTTCAAAGTGGGAACTTGGCTATGTTGTCCTGACTTCTGTTGACAGAGATGGTTAGTATTCTATTGTATTTACTATTTGACCTCAAAAGCAGTAAATAAATTGACTTGCATCAAAGTTGAACTAAAGCATTTCTTCACTTTAAAGATTTACCAGATGGTGGTGCTTCACATTTTGCTGAGACAGTCAGGAGTATCAAGAAAAAGTAACTATCAGTGACCACTAGCTAGTAGAAAAACGATTTTTATAAAACTTTATTTTAAGAGGGTAATCTAATATTATGAAGGTATTACAGTACCTTTCAATTACAGTGTGATACGTCCTTTTAGGGTTTAATTCTCAATCATCAAATTCAAAATTCATTTGATATGAAATACTCTATAATCAAGGTAGCATATGCACACATCATTTGAAAAAACTCTGTTTCCATTGGGCTTAAACTGACCATAATCTTGCATCGTGCTTCCCAGATCGTGCTGGGAGTTACCGATATAATGGCTCAACCATATTAAAGTATTTTGTCAAATTGCTGATTATCTTTACTATTGTCCTAGGAACCCATCTCTTTTGGTTGAATGTCTCACACCAGATTTCCGTGGAAATTTAGACCATGTTAAAATAATTGTTGAATCAGGATTAGATGTTTACGCACATAATGTAGAAACTGTGGATCGCCTCCAGCTGTAAGTCTATCATGTTTTAGTTTGAATCAGATTTAGAGAAACACTTCGTTTTCACTCGGATTAACTGACATGCCACCTTAATTAGGCTATTGCGCGACCCAAGAG
Organism: Muricea muricata; assembly: GCA_963855995.1. Taxonomy (NCBI): domain Eukaryota; kingdom Metazoa; phylum Cnidaria; class Anthozoa; order Malacalcyonacea; family Plexauridae; genus Muricea; species Muricea muricata. The sequence goes on from OY979718.1 coordinate 4,649,330, forward strand.
CCGGGTATGAACAATCTCTAAATGTGTTACGGCATGCGAAGAACGTGAGCCCAGATCTGGTTACAAAAAGTTCAATCATGCTGGGTGTTGGTGAAACTGACGACGAGATTTTACAAACCATGAAAGGTACTTATTCGACGCACAGAATTTCTAATTCGTATATACAGGGTGTATCAAAAAAAAGGAGACAATTTTGAAACGACTCTCAACCTCGCGAAGCGGCTTTAAGTATGAAGTTTTTTATTTTAAATGTACATTGCTTGGGTACTTACGGTGTAGAATAAATGGAAATATTCTGAAATTTAAATGCTTCAAACCCAGGGGTGTGCGTATTTTGAAACACATTAAAAATGGCTTGCGCACAAAATTTAAAGGCTTAAAAGTAATTTTGAGTTGGTAGGTAGAAAATATGTTAGGTCTTTTATCGCTGTTCAAAATTTCAAGAAATTTGATTGAGTTTAAGCCAGTCAAAACGTCGTGCGAACGTATATTTTTTCTCAATAAGAATCGTTTTTCTGAAGAAATGTTCCAAATTTAATTAAATGTCCCTTTGAAGTTGTATGCAAATTAAGTAAAGACATGAATTAGACATGCACAAAGCTAATTTTCCTAAAAATATGGAAGTTCGCGCGACGTTTTGAACGGCTTAGACTCGAGCAAATTTTCTGAAATTTTGTACAGCAATACAACACCCGACAAAGTTTCCATCTACCAAGTCAAAATTACTTTTAAGCGTTTAAGTTTTGTGCGCAAGGTATATTTATATTGCCGTAAAAGACGGAACCCCCGGGTATTGAAGTTTTAAATTTCTTATTTTTTCGGTTTATTCTAGATTATAAGTACCAAAACAATCTCTTTTAATAAAAAACATCGTATATTGAGGCTCTTCGCGAAGCAGAGAGCGATTTCAGATTTGTCTAATTTTTTTTTATACACCCTGTAGTGTGTATCTTTATGTGTATGGAATATTCAACGCATTTCCAAGGATGCAGCAAATATTTTTCTTGTGAGCACAATGAGAAATCAAAATCGGATAACCGCGGTATTTTGTTTCAAAACCAGCCATAATAGTGTTTGCTTAGGAAATGGTTTTGATTCAAACCCGTATAAATCCTCCCCCCCAGAAAATCCGCCCCTAGGTCTTCATCATATATAGAGCTAAGCATCGAATACCATACCTGTATGTAAAAATAAATATCGAGTCCAGATATTTTCATTGATATATTCAGGCGTGTAAACTGCATTTGAAGTTTATGTTTTGTTGTAAATTTAAATCAGTGTGCAGTATTAGCAGTTTTATTATATAATTCTAGACCTTAGGGAAGCTGATGTAGATTGTGTAACGCTTGGTCAGTATATGCAACCTACAAGATTACACTTAAAGGTAAAGTATTAGTATTAGGGACAGTGCTTTAATTTTTTACACAGGGTCGCACGTCGAAAAATATTTTACTAAAAATTGGGTTATGTTGGATTTCCATAACAATTACTGGCTTACCAAATCTTTCATCTTGTATATACAGTTTATTGAACAATACAGTCACTTTATTTTCACTGTTAATGGTTTACTTTTAACTACATCTTTTCGCCTGCTTAAATGCCTCCGACTTACTACGTACGTAATCAGCATGTAAATATAATTTCGTTTCTAAATATCAAACCTACCTCCCCTCCCTGGTGTCTTTCATCTCCGTTGGTAGTACACTTATTTACCTCTTTGATTTCTCTCATGTCTCACGTGACGGATAATAGTGCTCGTCATGCATGTGCTATCAACCAGGAACAGTTGTATTGTAAACTTATAATACATCTCTGTGCATCTCACTTAAAGAAATTTCTTTGAACAGACCGACATATTTTCATGCCAAAGATCTCATGATTCTTTCATGACTGCCTGCCAAAAAAATGTTACCGAATAACCATCAGGACTGTAGGACAGGATAAAAGTCATTAGTGGAATCATACTAGTATACTATTGCAAATGCTGTAGTTTGATTGGTTACTCTACTCGCTATCTATTCCTCGATAGATAGCGAGTAGCGAAACAATCATCTTCCCATAGAGATTTCTTTTAAAAAAATTGCTTAAAATTCAAATTTTTTGTTGAATATTCTATGTTTGACCCCTGATTCTACTAAAACAATTAGATTACTCGCTCTCAATTTCTATTCGGTTTTCGCCCTCATCAACTATCACCGCATAGAAATCTCGAGCTCGTAATCTAATTGTTAAATAGCATATTTTGTACATTTTTTAAAAACTCTTCGTTTCTCGTCTTCGTTCTCATTCCATTCCTCTCTGATGACCGCTCTGTGCAAGTAAATTGTGAGAACAAATCAATATGGTATACGAGTCACAATGGGTCGTCATCAATTTTTTACTAATATCAATTGCTTTTCGGTATACTGAAATCTACGATTTCGAAATCATTGATTTTGCTTTATTACGCGACGAGGCCAGGGTGAATATGAATTAAATTCGTTTGAAACAACTTCGATGTTATCATAAACTGTGTACACAGAATATCATAGAAGGGATTTTTCAGTCATACTGAATTTGTATCTTTACTTTCAGGTTGTTGAATACATAACACCGGAAAAATTTCAACATTGGGAGAAGGTTGGTGAAGATTTAGGTTTTGCTTACACAGCGAGTGGCCCGTTGGTAAGGTCATCATACAAGGCTGGTAAGTTGTTTGTACACTTGTGAATATATTAAAGCCAAAAACTATCGACAATAGCCCCTGCATGAACAGCTGCCAGCTGGGAAATTTGCTGCGCATGAGCGTGATAAGCCTGCGTGGACGCGTGGAAATTGCGTGATTTATGCGGGAGTTTTTAGAAATGATATAATATAAACGTAGATTGCGAAATTTTCATTCGGCTAATGGACCTTTAAGGTTAATTTTTAAGAATTGACCAACAAATCAGGAAATTAGACATAACCATCAAGATCAAGTTTCGAGGGGAAAAGCAGAATTTTTCAGCATTTAGTAAAAACCTAAATTCGAGATCGCGCTCAATTTTTGGCAATTACTTTCGCGTTATTGCCTCGTCAAAGGCACTGGATTCCGAGCACCTCTGTATTTCGCAAAAAATATGTACATCATTTTTTTACTTTTTTTGACCGCCAGCGATATTTTTGCACAGCTACAGCAAATTTCCCAGCTGTTTACTGCATGGTTATGACTGCATTCCCCAGCATGCTCTGTGCATGGCAATCACTAGTACATTTCTGATATGTAGATAAAACTGGATTTATTAATATAATGTATGAGATTCCTCACTCCCAGGTGAGCGGGTTTTCCCAACAGACTTTCAAACCTTGACAGACAATCATTTACTATGAATGCTGCTCTGTAGAGACAACTGGATTAAACATTTGCCATACGAGTCGCATTCAAAAAAGTCATGCAATAGAAAGATGGTGGCAAATTTGTCTCCATTGGTATTTTCGGGCGGAATTTGGAAACAAAACAAACAATACCGTCTCTATATTTAGCCCCATGAGAGCATTGAAAACGAGTCCGGAGCTAGTCTTCCTTTCAGCGGCGAATGGCTTTATGCTCCCCAAGGCAGATTTTTAAGTCCTGAAGGTTAAGCAATTTTTATTTGCTGTCAATCTTCATATACTGTAGTGTGATTCTCGCTCTAAACTGGTCACCGTCTTTTATTGGGGAATTTGACAAAGATGTAAAGACCATTTACTCTTTTCTATTGAAACGTATTGCTTTTGTTATCTAGGTGAATTCTATCTCTCAAATTTGGTAAATAAGCGAAAATCATCTGAAAAGATGTTCAAATAGCCAGCTTAATTGGGTCTCTGTATACGTACTGACATACTTATAGTCGTTTGTTGTGACCTTGGAAGGTTTCCAGGAAACGATGTTTATTCCAGATGTCTAGGAACTGTAATATTTTTTGGAACTATAACACATTCTCCCAGGCTGCATGCATGAGTTTAAGTCTAAAACGTTCCTGCTTGCGCAGATCCGCCGTTTTTTCCACAAATTTCTCTTTCCTTGAAAAAGGCTATACTGTAGGGGAATTATGATCTCTCTCTTTTGTCCTGCAATCACAATGTGTAAATCATGCTTCCGTTGTAATTATACATGGACTCTTCTATGCTGTAGTTTGAGACTCAAAATGTCATTTAGCAGTGCAAAAAATTATTTCTAGTTAAATACAGATACATTTGAAAATATATGTATGGTTTACTCAAATTTCATGGGTCATATGTGGTTCACGCTTGGGGTTGTAAAGTTGTCGCTGCGAATATGTCAATCAAAGCCCTCATGTAACTTTCAGGCGAACGACCATTGTTATGTAAAGTTATGTTTAAGCCCTTATGTAATGAAATATTCTATGGTAGCGAGTCGTATGTGACCCCACGGGTCTCCCAGGGTTGATCATTTCGTGTAGGTTTTCTACCAGCAACCCATCAAAAGTATTTCATTTCGGCGTTGCCTTTGCCGCTACGTTTATAGAAAGCTCCGTTTATAGAATAGTCTGTATACCTTCTCAAACTTGTAGACAAGATTTGTTGTCCAACACGCATAACTCAAAATGACTCAAACAAAACGGTCATTTGTTAAAAGAGGACGGTTAGTAGAAGTTGGTCCTTTTGAGTGACATGTACAAACATGTCTTCGTCCATGCAGCGGTGCCGTTCAACAACGAACAATGATGACAGTTTGTGAAAAAACTGCGGGTCTACGGAGTGGAAACTTTTCGGAATTGAAATCAGCTTGCTTGGTACTGTTAATAAGTTTCTTAAAGAATATTCAGTTCCAAGACGTGTGAAGTGAAAGTGGGCGATATCAGGACACAACGAACGGCCTATCAGATGAACTGTTATGTGTATGTGCATGTATACTGATATAAGTTTGTACATAATTCAATAAAGATCAAATTGTTGTTAAAATGTCATAGAATAATGTAAATTTAAAACGTGTGACCTGAAGGCCATCCTATATCAGTCAAAGCACAGTTAAGGTCAAAGTTGGCTGCTCGCATTTGTCCAGTTAATACTTGTGTAGAGTACAAGTTAATACTATATATATCTACGGCCTTAGCCGTTTCCACTTCAACTGCGTATTGTGGCGAAACTTAGTGTATTCTATTGTATCCATGCATGCATCTGACTGAGCATTCACAAGCAATGAAATATGCTTTTTCGCTTCGATACGGTTGATGTGGGAAACAAGTTTTGGGGAAATAAAATGAAACACATTTTTATTTGAATTTAAGTTATTTATGAAACAACAAAATAGAAGAGTGCCCCATTAAAATAGAATTCCGAACATGGTCATTTCATTTATAATACAGTTCCGTGAAATATCTTAAATCAAGAATAGAAACATAACTTTGTACAAAATTAATAATAAATATTGCACCATAACCATGCCATGCAATTGTGACAATACAAGAAAATATGGTCATGACAAGTATGGTCATGTATAATCTGTTAATTTATCATTTCTATATCGATAAAATACCAGGTTGTTTGCCAACAATATCTTCGTGTAAGTACAAACCGAAAATGATCAGGGTTTGTGATTGGCCTTTTTCAACAAAAGTCGTCAGTTCTTTAGAAAACCAATTTCTATAGTTTGTAATACTTCATGGTTTCGTATTAATAACTTTAACGTGAATTAAGGTATTAGTTTCAGGGCAGACAAAACGTGCATGGTATTTTATTGATATTTATATTTAAATAGTCATTACATGCTTGATCACTGGGGCTATATGTTCCATCGTAAATGATAAGCAAAACGTAATAAATACATTTCTGGGAATGATGCTATTTAAACACTCTGTCCTAAAACATATTAGAAAAGCAATTGAAACAAATTGATGCGCAGTAAAACTACAGTGAGTATAACTATGTTGTATGCATGAATCAAATAATTTCCTAAACTGTTTAGAATCAATCTGCTGCATGAATGAAAATATTTTGTACATTTTTCTAAAATAGCTATAAGATTCAAGGGAATTGCAGTGCTTGCAGCCCATTCACACCCAGAACAGTCATGAGGATTCAATTATGAAACCATCTTGAGGAGCAATTATTGACATTGGCATGTATAGGGGTTTAGTAACTGGTTTTTTGATTCACATATGGCCGTTAGGTAATCCCTGCATTGGCAATCACATGTATCTTCACTCCATACTTTGTCTTCGTTGTAACAAGGTTCGGGATACTGGATACACGCACATCTGCACTGCTGCGTATTCCATTGCTAAAATATTTCAAGAAAACAAAAACTCTGTCAAAAATGTTGTCCTGTATGAACAGACGCGATAGAGAGGAAATTTAAGTTACCACATGCAGAAAGCGATGTGCTGCCTTCAGGGTTTTTTGGAATCGTTTAATACACATAATATGGTAATAACATGGTATGCGATTTCCAATCTATTTTTATGAACCAATATGTACTGGAATTATTTCTGGCTCAATGTATTTTCATATAAAATTGCTAAAAACATTTTCTTTAAATATCGAATTATAGACAAACTGGATAAAATGACCATAAATAATATGAGATAAATTAAAAAATGCCACTTTCAAATTCATGATTGTGGAGTTTCTGTTTGGATTCCCCCCCCCCCCCCCCTCTGAATAGCATAATAAAATTGTTACCTTTATTGTAGTATCACATGTATGTTCTAGATCTTTACACATACATTTACAATGATCAGGATTATAAATCTCAGTTGCATTATCACAATGATGCTCTTGCACAATGCATTCACAATCACATTCCGTATGATTGACCATTTTGAGATTCTTGGTAATGAATGTTTCTGTATGTAAGTTGAATTCTAAGGTTATGACATCGACGGTAGACGTGTCTTTTGCTGCACAGTGGATTATACTTGGTGACTTGAACGTACATCCACCAAGACAACGTTGTAAATTAACAAAAGCTGGGTATGAAAATCCATTTGGTATATAGGGCACCTGGACAGGAATAACATTCAGGCTACAATCCACATCATCTCTTGCACCTAGCGGCTCTGAAATTTATATATTTGCCTATTATAACTTTTGTTCTAGCAAATTTCTGGAAACTTTAAGATTGTCGTTCACCCCAAAGTGTGGGATGTTCAAGAAAGTCAAATGTCAAGAGTGGAACAAAGAAGCTTATTATGTTTTCTACTCTATCCTACAGGGTGTATAAAAAAAGGCAATCGAACTTGGAAGTATACTCTAAGGCGCTCAAAATTTAAGAGGCTTCGGTGGCGAAATGGTTAGACAACTTGCCCTTCACCTCCAAGTGTACGTGCACACGGTGTCGTTTTCATTCTGAATTATTTCAAAGAGCCGTCTGTGAAAAAATATTTCTGTAGATCAAATGAACGCGCGGCAGAGCGGCACTCCAAAATTCGATTACCTTTTTTATACACCTGTATTTAGCTACCTTTATATTTAAGCCCCTGACCTCTAATATAAACAGACTGCATGTGTTTCTAAAAATGGCGGGAATTTATGCAAAGTAAGCAATTAGTGTGGAATTATTAATTTCACTTAATTACAGAATCGCAATTATCACTGAACATTGCCTACAGACGGTCCCTCCTCCCTCCCCGCAAAACAGTCTGTTTACATGCTTAGTCCCCAGGAGTCTCCAGTCTCCTCGCGATTGTTAAATATGTCGGAACGTACGTGTCTGGGCTAATTGCTATACTTACCATCGGCATACATGGCTCGGCGATTAAGGTATTCAGTGTGCAATGATTTTAAAACATTTGTTTTCATTCTTTTGTACACCGTGGATGGAAGAGACTATATAAGCATAACAAATAGTCAGATATTTACTAATGATCTAACATTTCTGACAAATTCCCCCCCCCCCCTCCCCAATAAAGGATTTTCAGTGAATTGCCTTTGGATATATTGATGAGCTCTTAATGACCATATATCATAAACATGTAGCATAGTTTGTATTTTATCTAGTGATCTGAAGACACGGAAAAGTGCTGGTACTAGTTGTCAAATAGAAATCCATTTTTCGAGCCAAACTAGCAAATTTGTCATTAAGTATAATGTACTCCGGTTCCAAATTTCTGGTAGACTTATAATTTTCTTTACTGAACATGATTACAAAGTTTCAGCAAGTTTCATGAAGGAAAATAAAAGACATAAGTGATTAAAAACAGCAAAATGGTTTTTATTCGATAGCTAGATCTAGGCCTTTTACTCATGGTCAGATCAGCTGGTATTTTACATTTTTAATATATAACAGGACATGTATGCATTCATCATTTCAGTTATAGGTGGAAATCTTGTTTGATTATTCGTTTTAAGTTAATAATAATAATAATAATAATGTTTTGTCACACCTGCGAGTGATTGACATGTATTTTCTTGTGGATTCTGCTTTTCCCGAAAATTTATTCCCAATAAATTACTATACTTTTCGGCTTAGGATTTGAATTAATCGCATAATATGCGTAATATTTGTTATATAATAAATTGGGAAATAATTATATATTATATAATAAATTGAGAAAAAAATCAGAAAAGGCGGTCGAGGTTGACTATATATCTGCTATAAAGTTACGTAGGGTGAACAAATGCGGGGAGCTTCTTCTCGGGAAGACACTTACTTTTCCCATCAAATCCAATGATTTTTTCACGGTGAGGAAATGTCGAGCATGGTCGTTTTCATGTTGCGCCATTTCCAGTAATTTATAGAACTATACATAAAAGTACAAACGAGTGTCGTTAACGGTGGTTTAGCTTAACATATCATTGTCACATTGAAGCGTACAGTAGCTGCCCTGTATAGCGGAAGGATCGACGAACGGGATATCACTATACTGCCACAAGGCTCACTTTTATGCTAATGTATAGACTATACATTAGCATAAAAGTGAGCCATGTGGAATTTCACCACTGCATGCAGTACAAACATTTGAAGCTTATTTTTGTAACTTTTGTTTGTTAAAAGCGATGCAGTATACGTGTGCTCATAATAGTAAGGACGAACGTCAGTGATTGAAACTACATAGTACTTCTCACGTGTCGCAACAAGCTCTGTTATTACCCAAGAGACGCGTGGACGCTTAGTTTGCATGACGTTGTATTGGCAATGAATATACGAAACGTATTATTGCTGCGAGCGGCATTATATTCTTGACGGCACTCGATTTGAAAATATTTATCATTCGAGATGATCTTCTGAATCCGCAATGTATTGGTTAGTAGTGGTGTAGTAATATTTCCAATACTTGATTTTAGAGGATTTAAAGATATTTTTCATTGTTCTGCAGCGCGGGCGTTATAAAACTATAGCTATGCGCACGCACGAGTTTAAGGTAATGCAACTACTGTACTCTATACCTCGCAGCATTCCCTTTCTATTAGAAATTTCTAGTAAGTACATATAAATCACAATTTCGTGTCGTCAGACTACTTCAACTTCACTGCAAATCTTAAACACTATGATTGTGCTGAATGAGAGACGGCCGCAAGAACAAGGTTGGTTTATACCTTGATTCGGCTTTATTTGCAAATATAAGAGAAGACCGGGGGTGCCTGACGTGCGGTACATCGACAGTAAAAGAGAAGCAGAATTAGAAAAATAAAAAATTACTGTAATTGAAGATTTTCAGTAAAAAGCAATGTTATTAGGTTGTGAGTATACTTAACTCCCCAAAAACCTAATTGGCCGACTGATAGTTTCAGCAGATACAAGACAAGAGTTATCCCGAATAACGTGTGCATAGTAATAAGTACACAATTTAATTTAAACTGTATATTTCGAATCGATTTGATTCATCTTCAGCAGAAAAGCTTACAAGAATACGTTAAAACAATTACGTGTACAAGAATTTTAAATAGCGTGCGCAAGTTACGCGTATAAGCAATAAACAACTAAGAATCAAAGCCGTCATTTCTAAAGCGTTATTTTGTTCATTTTAACTAATCAATTAAATAATTGCAATTCTTTGCTTGCCTTAAGGCCATTATTTAGAACACATTCACGTCGTTTTATGTGAAGTGCTTCTTTATAAAGTAACAAGTTCCAATTCCTGGCTGAATCGATTATTTTAGTATTATTTACAACAAGATTAACTAGTTCTTTGTTAGTTTTGTTTGTCAAGTCATCTGATTCGTAGCAAGATTGTAAATGCTTGTTTATAGCACTGTCATTGTCTTTGTATGCATGTTCTTTAGCGCGTTCTAGTAATGTTCTTTCAGTTTTACCTATGTAGCTATTGCTACATTTTTGGCACGTGAACTCATACACAACATTAGACTTGTTTTCTTTAGGAGTTTTGTCTTTCACGTTGGTGAACATGTTGAGTTTGGTGGTTGTCGTTCTTGTTACAATTCGTACGTCAGAAATGTTAAGACAACGTTTCAGTTTCTTTTTAGACCACGTACAGTAAGAGTTGTTCCCCTTTATGGCCAATGTAAGGCATCTCGAACCAAAGTGTTGGTGTAGTTGTATTGCTGTCATTCATTTCGTTAGTATCATTGTTAGTATCGTGATGTTGTCTAAAACGTTTGATCAACGAAGACACAACTTGTTTGGGAAAATCGTTCCATGAAGCAATTCTTCTAATGAAGTTTAACTCTCGTTTGAGATTAGATGGTGAACAGATCTTATAGGCTCGGGAAAGAAGAGAGCGAAGCCAAGCTGTGCGGTGTTTCCATGGTACGAAACTGTCAAAGTGCGTATATTGACCAGTAAAGGTGTGTTTTCGGTATATTGAGAATCTGTTTCCATCAAGATTTAGATCAAGAAAGTGTGGTGGTTCGTCCGAGAATGCATCGTATGTAAAACGTATGTTATGGTCAAAGGAGTGGAACTTTTGTAAGAGGAAGTCAATGTCATCACGTTTTATAAGAAGTAGAGTATCATCTGCATAGCGGCAATAGAATTTAATTATACCGCTGTTAACCAACGGATCAATTATGACTTGTTCAAATTCAGTTAGTATAATGTTCGCTAATACTGGACCAAGAGAGCCACCCATGCTTACTCCGTCGACTTGTTCGTAGTAGACACCATTGCAGCTGAAGATCGTCTTCTTGCAAGTGTCCCTTATCAATTTCCTTAGTGTTGTTTTCTTCAGGGTTGTATCTAATTCCTTCTCATCATAGATGCGCTTCTCGATAACTGCTAGAGTTCTTTCTAGACATTCATACAAAGACAATGACAGTGCTATAAACAAGCATTTACAATCTTGCTATGAATCAGATGACTTGACAAACAAAACTAACAAAGAACTAGTTAATCTTGTTGTAAATAATACTAAAATAATCGATTCAGCCAGAAATTGGAACTTGTTACTTTATAAAGAAGCACTTCACATAAAACGACGTGAATGTGTTCTAAATAATGGCCTTAAGGCAAGCAAAGAATTGCAATTATTTAATTGATTAGTTAAAATGAACAAAATAACGCTTTAGAAATGACGGCTTTGATTCTTAGTTGTTTATTGCTTACGCGTAACTTGCGCACGCTATTTAAAATTCTTGTACACGTAATTGTTTTAACGTATTCTTGTAAGCTTTTCTGCTGAAGATGAATCAAATCGATTCGAAATATACAGTTTAAATTAAATTGTGTACTTATTACTATACACACGTTATTCGGGATAACTCTTGTCTTATATCTACTTAACTCCTCCCTCCCCAATCACCACACACCACTCTTCTCCGCAGAAGCTTTTTGGTTTTTAGTGCCTTTTCATTGTCTTACATGTTCACGGAGCAACTAGATTCATATTAATCTGACACTGCAGAAAACAACGAAAAATTCGTTGTCTCGAGCGGGATTCGAACTCACATCTTCGGGTTTCTAGACCGCCGCTCCACCAATTGAGCTATCGAGTCAACTGGAATTGGTAGCGAGTCTTATCAATTGGTAGAGCGGCGGTCTAGAAACCCGAGGATGCGAATTCGAATCCCGCTCTAGACAACGAATTTTTCGTTGTTCTCTGCAGTGTCAGATTAATATGAATCTAGTTTTTCATATCTCTGAGGATGGTTCTGAAATGTTCACGGAGAATCATGGGAAGTTGAAATTTGACCACACGCCAAAATACACACACACATGCAGATTGTGTTTGTATGTGTTGATAGTATCCTTGTCTCCTTATACTTTTCAAAATATTTGTACCACAAAAAATGGTCCGGAAGGGTGCGACATATCCTTCCTTTGGTTTTGTCAAGATCCTAGTTTCGAAACTTAAATTTAAACCACTTTGATGAGAGATGTTTATTGCCTTGTACGATTACATGTCGGCCAATACCAGATTCACGAGTGTTTTCTTATACTTGCTCGCTAGTTCTTGACTTGCTCTCGACGTACATACAAGCTTTGTATGTACGCTTGAGTGTGAAGCCGATGTTAAAGTTCCAGTGAGACGAATCATATCAGATGCATTTGGATATAAGAGTTCAGGCCAAACTTGATATTGAAGTCGAATGCAAATTAAAGTACAATGGTCAATGTACAGCCCACTGTCTGCATAAAAATTGTTGGAATTCGCTGTTTTGGTAACAAATTAAAAATCCATTTGAAAGTGAAATAATAAAATATATATTGTGAGATTACTGGTTAGAAACATTTAAAAGATGCTCCGCAATAAAAAACAATAAAAACCTGAAATGTAAGCAATGTAACCGTTACAGCGTAGGCCGTAGCCAGCGTTGACTGGAGGGGCGAAATGGCGAATATAAATATTCATGTACTTGTCTTTAAGAACATTAAATGAATTTTAAAAGAAACTGCAAAACACGATAGATGAATATTCATGATCACCTCCAATTATCGACGCTGGTTACGCTACTCTTTGTAACGCACGTAATGCTCATAAAATACGTAATCGGAAGCCCGTGAATGAAAGGGTATTTACTGTATGTATGACGTTTGTATAGACGAGTGAAGGAAGTGCAAACTGATTTGTCAATTTAGTATATCCTATATTTTGAATCAGTGCACGTTCACTAAGCCAGTTTGCATTGTTAGTGCTTTATTCTCATATATTATATAAAGCACAGTGCTTTATAAGGATTTCGGGCACTGATAAATTGATAATCTCACATGAGATTATTTATATGATAATTTCACATGTGAAAATTATCGCTTTTCAAACAATCACCAATCATAGCTTCTGGACATTATATTGGTGGAAAACCTGTACTTTATATAATAAACAGAAAAATACATGGGTGCTTGGAAATACCACACTTATTTCTCGCGTTGATATATCATGTTCAACACTCGAAATAAATCTGGTATTTCCGCGCACCCATGACATGCATTATTCTCTATATATTAATTGTTTTTGACATTTCGTTTCGGAAGAATGGGCTACAACATCCCCTGTATCTGGAAAAATTATCATTTTTAAATGAATGGGCGTGGAATTGCGGCATTAAAAATCTTAAATGCGTGGAGTATTTGTGCACCATTTGCCAATTTCTAAACAATAAACATTGTAGGCAGTTAAAAGATCGAGATGAAGCAAAGAAGATACACGCAAGGCACAAAAACTTACGTAAGCCTCTTGTTTTAGCGCATCTGATCCAACTAATTCTTGGTTTATCTCGTTTATCTCCTAAGAATTCAAGAGCAAAGATTTGTATTTAGTTGATAAAACTAACCTTTTCTTGGTTATTCTACTTGAAAATAATATTCAAAAGTAAACAGACACTGACAGTAGAATGTATATATTAAATAATATTTGTATAAATTAACCAGAGAATATATGATCTCATGCGGATAAGCAGCCTTAAAAAAATGAGCAAGACGTGTGACAAATGTCGATTAAATTTATTATCGAGACTCATTGCTATGAGACGGAAAGAATATTTATCGATAGATGTTTCTGGTTTACATTGACACACAAAGATTTTATCTCTTGCTGCGACAAAACCATTCATTGCTCGACCATCCGACACAAAGACTTTGTTGTTTCATGTTTGCTATCTTAATCAAATTCTTAAAAAACATAAACTGACTTTTTATCTGACAGTTAAAAATTATTGATTATCTATTCTTGCCATTCTTGATCGTATGGAAAAACCTTACTACCATATCACAGTCGTTCATCACGACAATATATGGAAACGAAGTGATGCGTGATGGGATAACCGCGGGAGACAGTTGTGCTGCAGTTGTTGTGGTCGGCGATTCATCGGAATGAATGTGAAAGTGTAGCCTGATTACTTTATACCTATAGCCATGGTATATCAAATAATTTGTACCATAACTTGTCAGACAAAAACTAAAGTACATGATTTGTAAATGATAAAGTGTTCACGTCATTTATGTTAGAATATATAGGCATTATGTTAAGAAGCCTCACAGACACAAACACGATATATTGAATGTTATCAATTTCCCGCGTACTGTGTAGTGTCTTACTGTCTTCACAATTTTTTTCCCTCTAAAGTCAAGCAACTAATTCTACACAGATCAATCATAACCAACATTTTGAAATGTCTATAACACATTCATTGATGAATTAAATGATTAATCCCGCGGACATACCACAATAACCCGCCAATTCTCAGCTTGAACCAATACTACAATCCAGCTACCGACTGAGCTAGTTCAGCTACGTATGACACACTCACCTTGCTATTTACATGAAGAATTATATTAAATATGACTGCCATAGACAGCGAAGATCTCAAAGTCATGGTTGCTAACGTAAGTTCTTACTCGCGCACTATGCACTGTCAACACCGAATGATTATGCAACTTTTTGCAGGGTCAGGGTTATTATATTTTTCCTTGACAAACGTCTTTGTGATGCAAATCTTACTTCATTGTATCAAATGCTAATTATTCACATTGACAGTTTTTTGTGTATTTATAACACATCCGGCATAGAGATTGTTTCAGCATTTTGAGTTTTCCCTAAAAAAGAGTTTTTGTTCCGCTAATATAGACCTATGACTTTGTTTATAAAACTACACCTTTGAGCGCTTTATCAAAAAACTCATTAGCTCATGAGAGAACAAATGTTGTAAAGCTTTATTATATAACATAACATTTGTTCAATAATCTGGTGAATACTTTTATACCATACATCATAGACTGTATAGGCAAGATAAGAAATGTCTAAATTATATTTGGTCTTTGTTCATGTTTCGTCAGTAAACTGTTCGCAGGAAACATATATATATATTGGACTGATAAGATGGCACTTCACTGGTAATAGGAACTAGTACGTAAGTACACGCAATTTTTTATCTCTTTTATAGTTTTATAGAAGTATTTCATGCTCAATGCATTGATTAACTTGCGCAGTTGCAGAGTGATACCTCCAGTTAATGCCCATACAGATGACGAGTATAATACTGTCTATATTTGCTTGCGCGTACATGCAGCGAACATGCAGAGTCCATGCAGGCTATTCAACAATTTGCTGATCACGCGTGCACAGAGACGTACGGATAAATTGATCGTGCGCTCGGACAATTTTTCTTGCTAAAACGTTGAATGGCATGAACAACTTTTGAACATGACTATATACTTGCCAAAGAAAAATTTTATTTTCTTGCCGCACCCATGAGCAAATAAAACTTGTGAACGGAAAAATTGCTCGTCAGTGTGAGGTTAAAAGAAAGCACTCTGTGTGATGTGTTGATGATCGAGTAAATAATTACAGTTTTAGAAACTTTATCTTCCGATAGATAAAGTAAGTAGCAGCATTCAACTGTGATGTATGGAATTGAATCAGTACTATGTATGATTACCGAAGGACACCTGTCAGTGCTAAAGTTTTTTCAAGGTTGTCAATAGTTCATGGTGGAGGCGTGTAACCACAAAATATATATAATATAGATACATGAATTAATACAACAATAGTACGACATCAATCGTGGCCGCGCCTTCCGTCATCTGTCAGCATAACCGCCGACACAGTGCTGCAGCCGGCGCGCGAGAATCCTGCACCACTTCTCGAAAACACGTAATTAAGTTTCTTCAAATTATTACATTCTCCGTTTTTTCTCCTAATTTTATTATTTGGTCCAAAGTTTTCTTGTTTACCCAGACAAGACAGCAGAGAAAATATGAATCAGGAACTCGGAAGTACTTCGGAGTAATTTGCATGCTTCCTTCGGGCATTACAGAAGTATGAAGTACCGCCTTAGTCAAGCTAAGGGTTGATATCACATGAATAAAGTTGATCATAAAGTTTCTTTTTCTATACTTTTAATACAAAAGAAGGAACAAGCAGGTGGTTTTATTTCTTCACCGCTGGTCTTGTTTTGTTACCAATAAAAAAGTCATTTTGTTACTGTTGTCTTTGTTTGAGACAAATAAGGTGTTTGTTTTAGCTATTTTGGGAAGAAGAGTAGAGCAGCTATAAAAACTGAAACTTGGCGCAAGTTCAACTCCTAGTGGTCATAAAACGGAAACACTTTGGGAGATATAAGAACAGAATTGCCCATGAATTGCCTTAGAACGGAATAGATGAAAAAATTTAGGAATGTTTGTAACATTCATGTTAGAGACCATATATAGGGTTAATCACCATCATGATATAGGATGATAGAGGGAAATATAGAATGTTCCTGAAATAATGTGATAAAATTTAGTAATTGATTTTAAGTCGCTACATTTGGCCTAGCTAGTTGATTTTGCTGACATCTGTTTCAGCGCAACAGTTCCTAAGTTCTGTATAAATTTTGCTAATCTTTTGGAACATGGCTAATTTCCTTACACTGAAGGGCTACAGAACCCTATTTATGGCTTCTTGCTCCTTTTAAGGCAGTTTTCCACTTCAGCCGTATCGTAGGGAAACGCGGCGTATTTTATTGTGACCACATTAGGGAGTGTTCATTATTTATTGTCGGGGTTGGAAATTAATTAAAATTTAAAAAAATGACCCAACCTTTTGGCAAACTACTTTTTTCCCTATACCCAAACATGACATGGCTTGAATATTCAATTTACTCAAACCAAAACTAATTCATATTCTACGTGATAGTAATGTTTAATATAAACTGGTCCAACCTTGCAAGTTTATATTTATATGCTCCCTCGCCTCCAACTCCCTGTCTTACTTTGTGGCTATAATTAGAAGGGCCTATTCTCTCAGATTTTTTGCAAAGTAGGTGTATTAAGATACCTGAAAGGATGGGAGGATAACTGCCAATTTCCTTTGTGATAGAGGTATTATTTTTGTTCTGGAATTGACCGTTTTTCACATTTTGTTTAATTAAAGGTTTGTATTGAAAATATTTTACCCAACCATGAGCTTTGTTCAGGTATGAAACAGAGTTTTCATTAGACGATCTCAATGTCGTGACCATGCGGATCCGGTACCGTGTAAACCGGGTCTTCGTTTCGCTACGATACGGCATTAGTAGAAAGCGGGCTTTATTCGCCCCCAACTTCCCATGTAACTTTATTGTCGTTAATTGGGAATTCTCGCATTTTGGAAAGACAATTCAAAATGGTCTCAAAGAAGCTTAAATTTAACCGAAACGGAAAAGGTTAGGGCAAAAATATGGAAACTATGGGCGTAACGAGGGCGTTGATTGGAGAGGGAGTGTTTGTTTATATATTCACGTCTGCCTAAATCCAATCGATTTCAAAAGAAATGTGATTGAACGCGATATATGCAAAGAACGCGATATATGCAAAGAACGCGATATATGATGTGAACTGTTTGACATCTTTAATTAGGATTAATATTTTGAATATTTGATTTCAGTTTACGGAGGGCCCAAGGTGGACAGACAGTCCTTTCCCATTTCTCAGCGCACATTTTGGCTCAGTCCTATCATCGCAGTGCACAATAATTAAATGCTATCGTCCAAGTGTATAGTGGTAGTATATATAACTTTATTTATACGCGCTGACCTCGTCAACCGCAGCTGATTTCCACGGGGGGCGTTTGCCAGAAAATAATTTTACATGTGGAATAATATAGGCCATTTACAAAATATATAAGTTTAAGATACAGGAAAGTTTTAGATTATTCACAGGTAAATGACTACAAGTTTTTACGCACTGATATGAGCAGCGAATTTATTTCGAAAGGAAGAAAGTGACTTGCTTTCCCTAATTTCTTTTAGTATAGAATTCCAAAGATGTGCCCCGTCGTACATAAAACTATTTTTCATGTTATTTGTACGTGGTTTGGGTAAACAGGGACCACTTGAAATGTCCCGAAGGTGATAATTAGTTTTCTCACTCTTGAAACAGATTTGTGAGTGATTTGGGACCCGTTTTGTTTAATACCTTGTACATCATCTTTGCTTTAGAGTTTTTCCTTTCTGTTTGGAGTGGCTCCCAGCTCAAAGCATGTAAAGCAATCGTATGATGTACGTCATTGTTCAAATTCAGAATAATTCTAGCTGCTCTATTTTGGGGCCGTTTTGATTGGGTTTCGCGAAATACATCCCACACTTCACAGCAGTAGTCAAAGTACCGACGAACAATTGTGTTTAATGCGTTATATATCAAAACAAGTGTATCTTGATCAACAAATGGTTTGATGCGACGAATAGCAGAGATTCCTGCTGTTACTTTTTTGCAAATTTTGTCAGTATTACGTTCCCAAGATAAATGCTGGTCAATTGTTACTCCTAGAGTTTTACCTTCGTTTACTTGTTTAATTTGTTGATTTACAATGAAAACATTTGGATGAGAAGCAAAGATATTTTTTATCGTTGGTTTTGAGCCAATCAACATAAACTCTGTTTTTGCTACATTGAGGCTAAGTTTATTGGCTATTAACCATTTTCTAAGGTTCTCCAAATCAGAATTTGCCGCAGCCTCTAGGTCAGTCAAAGAATTTGCTGAAGCAGTCAGGTTTGTGTCATCAGCAAACATCCGTGGCTTTGTCTAGTTTAGACAGTGAGGCAAATCGTTGATGAACAACAAAAAGAATAATGGCCCTAAGATAGAGCCTTGTGGTACAACACATTTGATTAGGCGCTCAGATGAAAGGGAGTTCTTTATTTGGCACTTCTGATTCCTGTTAGTGAGATACGATCTGAGTAAAATTAAAGCTTGTCCCCTTATTCCATAAAGCTCCAATTTTCTCAACAAAATTTGGTGATCAACAGTATCAAAGGCTTTTTTTAGATCAATTAAAACTACCTGGTTAAACATTTTTCTGTCTAGATTCACATACCATTCATTAGTACAGTCTAATAATGCACTCGCTGTGGAGTGAAATTTTCGAAATCCAAATTGGGAATCACTGAGAAGCTCAAATTTTGTTAAATAGCTATAAAGCTGATTGTATAATATTCACTCCATAATTTTACTAATGGCTGGTAAAACTGATATTGGTCTGTAGTTTCCAGGGATATTACGTTGGCCACTTTTATACAAAGGAATTACTCTAGCCACTTTCCATTCATCAGGAAACATTTCATTCTCATTTTCTATTGTTTTTGCAGATGAATTAGTCCCAGTCATTGAATTATAAGTAAACATATATAGTTGTATTACAGTTCAAAGGTCCTTATAGTGCCGCCAGGGACGCCGGAGGGAAGAGGGAAGTAGAGGCAGCTTCCCCTCTTGCCTTTTGTTGGGAGGGACAAGCGGGGGGGGGGGGGCAAAAGGGCCCTTCTTTTTCGCTTCGTTTTTGAACAGCTAGTTTTCCAAATGTCTTAGTGATAACGAAACACGCTGTGGCACTGTTGCCAGTGTGGCACTGAAATCGGACTCATTTTTGACTAAAAAAAGGAAACTGGCCCTCTAAATTCCCGGATAAGGAGTTTAACATGTTCAAAATTTTGTCGGTGCCCTTAAACAAACGTCCCCCCCCCCACCCTTGGCCGTATTCAGGTTCCGACCACTCACACCAAGCTCTCATTTTGAGGACCCTCGACCCTCTTTATGTGATTGATTGAAATCTTATACCTGCATGTTTGGGGGGTTTGCATGTCTTATTAACTGACAGAAAAGAAATTTCCCATACTTTTCCCATGCTGTCCTGTCAGACATCTTGTGATTCTTGACATTGATCATAGCCAGAAAAAAATAGTTATAGCAATACCAATGGAAGCAATATCCCAATTCGTCGACGTGTATATAGTGACGTCACAGTATATTCAAGATGGACGACTCGAGTGATAAAGAGGATAATAATACAGATTCTAGCGAGTTAGGATGGTAAGAACTTGGAAGAAATATAATTAATGAAAACATACATCGAACTGAAACATTTTATATTTTATTCCTTTAATTTGTTGTCTATCTTAATTTAATTTTTTTGTTTTTCAAGGCGTTCAGATTTAGTAAGTGCACTTTCAAAACAAACAGATATCGTACGATTACGAGAAATATGTCGTGGACATGAAATCCCTGTTGAATCTAAAGCAAATGTTTGGCAGGTTTGATGATAATCAATTAGTGCATGGGTTTATGAGTTTATCAGAAGGCAAGGGCTGCAAGGTCAATGTGTGTTTATGTGGCATAACTATATCACACTCAGGCTTCACGATTTCATAAGATTATGAAAGATTTTATTTATATAACATAATTATTTAACTCATGAGTACATATTTAGTTGATTTGTCATGTATCCACTAGCACGTTGTCTTGAATTGACAAATCACTAATTGCAAAATCAAATGCTTATCCTGGAACCTGTCTCTCAGATTTGGGTTGAGTTGTTCTTATTGCTTAATCTCAAATATTAAGTTAATTGATTAATCTAGTGGAATCACTGGAATCGTTTACAATGTTGCTACAATGTTGTTGCAATGTTGCTGTTTGGAAAAGCAGGAACTTGCAATGGTTGTTGCAACAAAAACATTGTAAGACGTATGATTGTGAGGCATGGACACCTTGCAGTTTTGTGTGCAACTTGTTGTCCATGCAATAAAAGGCAAGTTGCATAACATTGCCTGCTTGCAGTGTTAGAACTCCACGAAAATGCTCATTGACAAACTGTTTATTAAATTTGAATACTATCTGACTTTATTATGCAAGCTTTATTGTTTAGAATGTTCTTGGTAATTGGTCAAAACACTGATTTTCTGGCATTTTGATTTATGTAGGTGTGTTTAAATGTAAGTGATAAACCAAATCCACTTCAGCAATGGGATGAAAAACTAGATACTCCAGATCAACAGATTATAAAGAGAGACTGCAAGGCTTATGCAGGTTAGTGTGAATACTAGGTCAATGCCTCACTTGAACAGATCAAAGTTATATATTGCATCTATGAGTATAATCCAACAATCAACCTTTAATTGGAACTTTCAAAACTATGTAGTTATTATATATAATTCCAACTTTCATATGACTTCACTGAGTGTGTATGTATTAATATGTACTTTATACTTTGTGAGACTGCATCCCAGACAACAGTTACAATAGCTTGTGCTGTTAAAAATGAAGTTTTTTTACTGGTAAAAGTTGAAGTATATTTTGATTATATGCAAGATGTTATTTTTAGTATGTTTTCTGAAGCAAAGTTCTTATCTTTCTTGTATATACATTGATTTATGTTATACTTTCATGACATTTTTTCTCCTTCAGTGAGGCTTGATTCCCTCCGATGTCACAATAGACCATACCCATAATGATGTCATTTAGTAGTTAAGTGAGTAAAATTATTCAAATAAGGCAATATTCTGGAATGATTAAAGTGACAAAAAGATTATTTATAAAATAGATGTTAAATTAGTTGCTCATTTAATGTTCTGGCCAGATAGGAACCACCTAAAAATATTTAACTATATATCTAAAGTTAATAGCATTTTGAAATAGTTTTGTATGCTTGACTACTAAATGACATCATTGTTAGGAAGGTGAAGGTTTATTGCTGACGTTTTGGCACCAATCCTCACATATATTATTGAACTAATAATAAATAAAACAAAACGAGTTAGTCAATACATTGTATTAACACCACCATAACATATTAACAAAAGTAATATGATAACATATCATTATTCAATTTAAGGCCTAGGAATTAAGGTTACTGTTTACCATCACCTGCCTGTGTGTATTTTATATACTCGCGTGAAATTTTCATTATTTGAATTTTTTTCTTTTTCTGATAAAAATATTTTGGTCAAGCACAAGTACAGAACATAACTTATTCAATATCAAATTCAGATATATTTTCGGAATGTTCTGATTCAAAACGAGACGCACCACAGGATGTTGCTACGATTTACTTGATGCTTTCAAGTTCGCATTATAATATAGCATTTGTAAATTCTGAACGCTGATTGGCTAAGAGCCGTGTTGATATAACTCTATGTCAACACGGAAAATTTCCCGCCACTCTTCTGTCGAAGTTTTTTGTGCTATATTATAAAAGAAATATAAAACATTTTTTCCGTATTGATATACAGTTATATCAACACTCGTGAAAATTGGAAAAACTCAAAATTGTATGAAAACACTCCGCCCTGCGGGCGTCGTGTTTCCACACAACTTCTCGTTTTTCCAATTTCCACTCGTGTTGATATGACTGTATATCAACACGGAAAATGTTTTATATTTCTTAAATATTAAATAAAATATTTTCTTGTTTCGGATTGGCCATTAAATTAAGTGCGTCACATTTTCTACATTTGCAATAGTGGGTAATGAATAATGACAATTTTCCGCAGCAACTTTCCAAAGTTATAAAGTGCCGGTAAACAGTAACCTTAACTTTATAGGCCTAGTAACCCTGTTTCACACTTGTGGTATGAATTGGAGATCATGACATCTTCTGGCCGATGTGATTGAGTGAATTAATTGTATACCATTGCGAACACAATTTAGTATTTGTTCCATACTTTAGTTTATTTACATATTCATTCACATACATGAGAAGGATAAATGGCAGTCTTGTCATCATATTACGAGTACTTTGTGTAATTTTAGACAAAGTAATTCTGGATGATCATGAGAGTGATAGTGTTGCGGAGGACATTGAAAAAATAATAACTTTTTACTGCAAGACAAGAAATGAAAGATACAAATCACAAAATGGATGGGCAGAGATTCTGTTACCTTTCATTTCCCTTGGTCTGCCTATTGGGGATGTTTATAATTTATTTTATGCAATGCATTCAAAGTATATTCCAAGGTAAGACTTTGCTTTAAACTTTATCATGCATGCAAACCAACTTACTGTTATGACAAGCACTTAGGGATTATATTATTGAAATTGCTCATCAAACACAGTCTCTCTAGTGTGCCACTTACAGTTCTTAACAGTATTTTTGTGTTTCTTAGGGAATGTCATAATGAAGGGAAACCATTCCACCTTTTTCGTTTATTGCTGCAATACCATGATCCTGAGCTATGTTCATTTTTGGACTCAATGAAACTATTTCCTGATCAATATGCTCAAAAATGGGTTCGTTCTGTTGTGTTATAATTATTATGTACAAAATAATGTTATTTTATTTTATATAAGAAATTTGTGGAACACGATGTAATTAAATTGATTTTATTGAAGATATATATTTTCGGATCAAATCAATTTAATTACATGGTGTTCCACAAATTTCTTATATAAAATAATATAATTCACCATGCAAAGTCTGAAATTACATACAAAATAATGTTATATAATATCTATTCTAACTGTCAAAAATACAGTATCAACTTAGCAGTTTTTCAAAGCATAAAAAAACACCATGAAGACCTCCTCTAGACTGCATGGAATCAAGGCTAAAACATTGGTCATAGTGATATGATCAATAATGAAAACTGCAGAATGATACAGCTAGTAAACACATTTATAGTGCTATTAAAAGACGTATCAAATGAATGGGCCTTCCCCTATTAGTGAGACAAACTTTTGAAATCAGAAAAATTATTAGCATTAGAGCTTCCTTACTTTAATAAAATTGTAAAAAAAATTGGATGACTGTGAAATATGTAAACCTATGAATTTGTGAATTTTGTATACTTTTGTATTTATGCAAAAAGGCTTACAGTACCATTATCTTGCAGTGTGGTATGCCTTTTTTGTATAATACACAATTATGTCACAAAATTTCCATATATTCCACATTTCATAATATTTTTCAATCAGATTTCACAACTATATGAAATTTAGGATGCTCTTTCCAGCTGTGCTAATAAATTTTCCCATTTCAACATTTTTGTAATACGTAGGGGAATGGAATAAAAATATAAAGAGCGAGGTGTGACTTCCAAAGGACTGGGGCAACTCTGGGGAGGAAGGTTAACTGTGTCCAGGATTGCATGCTTTCGCGGGTGTGGTTTGCTGGCAGTAATTACTGACTAAAGTAATTATGGCAGCTGCAGGTATCACTGACTTCAAAGTTTTGAGTATAGTCCACATCCTCATGCACGCTTGCGTTTAAGATCGATATGAATTAATTTTACAAGAAATGTGATTAATATTAGATATGTTGACTGAGGATAATATCTGTCGTATCTTCCTATTCGCTAATAACATCTTGGATAAGCCCGTTTTTCCTAAAAAGTTCCAATCGCTGTTTCGATTACCGGCTTTATGCCCGTTTTTCACTGAACGCACTTTTTAGCGTGACGCTAAGGCTCTTGGTCGGTCATCTTCTTAACGAATGTCCCTTACTCAAAACTCAGTCTGTGTATCTTTTTTGGTTGTTAAATATCCTGCTAGTTTGCTACTTTTTTTTCTATTTTCTCCGCAGTTTCGAAGTTTGTTTGCTGCAACCTGTGAAGCAAGTGTCTTGGAAGCAATGTGGGATGTCTACTTGTTGGAAGAAGATCCATTCTTGCTATTTTTTCTCGCACTTGTTATGATCATTAATGCAAGGTTGAGTGCGATTTTATTGATCGAACATCTTACCAGAGGAGCATACCTATTTGTTTTTGAAACCTTATTCTTGTTAGGCAATTAGAAAAACGTTATGAATTATTGTAACATGTTTTAGGGAAGACATACTAACACCTGGACAAGAAAAGTCGGAAATTTTAGGCAAGTATCTGGATTTGAAATGAAAGATGATTGCATGTTTTATTTAAAAAAAGGACATGGTAAAAAGTAATGTCATTTGATGCTCTTTTTTAATATTCCAGACATCATATCAGAATTTCCTTCACAATTAACGGCAGATGATATCGAAGATTTCTGTTCTTTGGCGCAATATTATTCATCAAAAACACCGCAATCATTTAGAAAGGTACGATTTTACTTGTTTTAAAATTCACTTGGTAATCTGCTTGTATAAAAAGACTATACTTGCCATGAGTTTCTGGGAACAGTTTGTGCCTATACGTCTACCTTCATTATCCATCAATTGCAACTTCAATACATGACACAAGGATGTTTAAATAAAAGTGAACTTTGACATCTCGCATGTTTATTGTGTGGTGACTCACTACGAAAGATGAAATAAAAAAACTGTTTTTATTTACCAGCAATATTATGGTCAGCTGTTTGGTGTCAAGACATTAAATGCTCACAATGTTTCTCAAGCATTATGCTTGCCTGTATCAATTGATGAACTACTGCAGTCTCACAAGAATCAGGTATTTATTTGATCCCTTTTGTTTACAGTGAGTCAGTATAGATTAGTTAGCTTGTTAGTTAATAAGCAAATTATTTGACGTATTGCCTGCACCATATTTCAATCTATGGTATGCACTGTACTTTTATCATCTGCGCTTCTATCATCAGCACTGAACTTCAATGATCTATAATTTTTTGCTTCAGTGCTATGATCTGCTCTATATTTCTATGATTTGCACTGTACTTCTATGATCTACAGTGGCAGTCAAAAGAAGTTAATAACTTTTGGTGTAAAATGTTTTTGCAAAACTATAAGACTACCGTAATATAACTTTGCTGTATCATTAAAATATGTCAGGTTTTGTTTGAAGCATGCGCATATGTCAATATGATGTCTAAACACGATCATAAGTAAGATAGTTAAACACGATCATAAGAAAGATACGTTTAAGGGGAAAAACTAAATGTGACATCCCTGTTGTTGACTTTAAGATGGTGTTTGTTTGAACCGCACAACAGGGAAATATAGCAAATTTTTAAAAAATTGGATGTTGTATCCCACAATTGTTATGCTCATCTGTCACATATATAAACTCTACGTAACTGCAACATGGGAACTGCAAGAACATATATGAAGACCATGGGAAAAGAAAGAAAGGGAAAACAAAGAGAAGTAAAAGATGGCAAAGCAAAGAAATGGATGAAAAGAATACGAACGACTGAGTCACAACGAGCTGTTGCAAGAACTCTTGTGCTCGAAGGCTACTCCCAGTCGGAAGCTGCGTCGAGGACCAGAATGTCGCAAGCATCTGTGTCCAATGCAATGAAGAGGTTCAAGGAGACGGGTCGTGACACCTATCCTGTCAAAACTTGGCGAGGAGTTTGTTGTGAACCTTTTCTTGAAGCCTGCCGTTTTGGAGAAGATCGACCAAACACAATTTGGGACTGTACCTAACTCTTCCACCACCCACTCACTTATATCTATGTTGCACACCTGGTTTAAAAATACTGATGGCAATTTCCGCAAGGCGTTTGATCTGATTGACCATAACATTTTAGCCAAAAAGTTATCAACATATAACATTCCCGAAACTATTAAGTACTGGATTTTAGATTTCCCAAGTAACCGTAAAGAACGAGTAAAATTGGGTAATGACTGCCAGTCAAAATGGAGTAATGTCCACGCAGGCGTACCTCATGGCACTAAATTAGGCCCCTGGCTATTTGCAATAATGGTTGATGACATTAATGTACCAGGTGTGGACGATTTTTGGAGATATGTTGATGACTTCACTATGTCTGAGTCAGTTGCAAAGAATGATTCGACCTTACTTCAAAGCCATGTAAATGTATTTGCCGAAAAGTCCAAAGCAAATGGCATGGAATTGAAGGAAACCAAATGCAAAGAATTAAGAATAAGTTTCTCTACACTCAACAAATCTTTTGACCCTATAATTATCAACAATAAGAACGTTGAAGTGGTAACTGTTGTAAAATTATTGGGCGTTACCCTATCTAACGACCTTAAATGGAATTCTCATATAGCCAACACGACAGGGTATATTTCCTTAGACAACTAAAGCGTGCCGGGTTACCACCAGAAGATTTAAATCAGTTCTATGTGACATGTATTCGTCCTGTTATTGAGTATGCTTGCGAGGCATTCCACGACTTATTACCGCAGTACCTGTCTAATGATCTGGAAAGACTTCAAAAACGCGCTTTTTACATAATTTTTCCAGAGCTGCATTATCAAGAAGTCTTGGAATCATTTAACATTTTGTCACTACATGACCGGAGGGTGAAATTAACTACGAAACTATTTAATGAAATAATGAACAAGCCAAATCACAAATTAAAGAGCCTACTTCCATCTACCCAAGGAAAAATCGACGGTCCTTTCTTAAGGAAATATAGGGAGGAATACTTCTTAAGGAGGTATACTTTATTGTTCCTGTGTGTAAGACGAATAGATTAAATGACAGTTTTATAATACATAATTCGAATAGATATTTTAAATAATAATACGATCAAATTTATGAGCATGATTATCTTGAAAATATATTAATCGAAGTCAAATCTTGTAAATATTGTATTCAAAGATATTTTAAATAATTCAAAATTCTGTAAACATAAGCACAATTCAGCTCTTAAGGCTGCAAGGTCTTTATTGTTATAATAATAAACTATCTATCTCTAACCGTAAAAGTAAGCGAAATGGTCGGCCACGAATTTCGACTGATCGTGATGATCGTTTTTTGGCCCGCAGGTCCCTTCAAGATCGCTTTAAACTTGCTACCAAATTAAAGGAAGAGTGGGAGAAAATCGGTCTTAATGCAAGCGTCCGTACGATTCGGCGTCGTCTTCGTACTGCAAACTTGACTGGGCGTATTGCTAGGAAAAAGCCACTTCTCACAATTACTTACAAACGACGTCTATTAGATTTTGCAAAAAAGCACAAGAGCTGGAGTAAAGAGGATTGGGAACTCATTCTTTGGACAGACGAATCTCCAGTCTCTATGTTTGGATAGTGTGGAAAAAATTATGTTCGAAGACGACCAGGAGAGGAATTTAACCCCGAATGTGTAAAACGACTATGAAACACGGAGGTGGAAAGATCCAAGAGTGGGTTTGTTTCACTGCCAAGGGCGTTGGCCATATTCATCATATTAAAGGTATCATGGATCAAAAAGTGTACAAACAAATCCTAATTCATCACATGCGTCCATCACTGCTGCAGTTTGGAGGTAAAGATCACATAATATTTCAGCAGGACAATGATCCAAAACACACGGCTAAATCAGTGGAAAATTATATTAAGCGAGCTAAATACCAAGTCCTTGGAAACTGGCCTGCACAGTCGCCTGATATCAATCCCATCGAAAACTTATAGCAAGAGCTAAAAACATGGGTTGTGCGGGCACGGACTCGGCCTGCAAATAAAGGTGAACTTTTTGATCTTGTAAAACGCGAGTGGAACGCTCTTCCTGGAGAACTACGGTTGAACTTAGTGCACTCAATGCCTAGGCGCATCAGAGCG
Organism: Muricea muricata; assembly: GCA_963855995.1. Lineage (NCBI taxonomy): Eukaryota > Metazoa > Cnidaria > Anthozoa > Malacalcyonacea > Plexauridae > Muricea > Muricea muricata. Next base: position 4,677,794 of record OY979718.1, read on the forward strand.
GTCATAAAGGCCAAAGGAGGACATACCAAATACTAGTTACATAAACAAAGTGAAGGAAGAAACGTTTCAAAACTTATTACATTATACTTGTGTGATCTATAAAAACAAGTACAAGACGCTTTTTCGGGGCTTTAGGCTATATTTTGAACTTTAATGTTTTCTTTTCCCGTCTTTTTCTCGTTGAATTTTTAGTTTTTACCCTTCAATGTACTTTTTTCCTACGATTGCGTTTAACTATCTATGTGGAATAGACGTCATATTGACATATGCATACTTCAAACAAAACCAGGGATCTCTTAATGATACCGCAAAGTTACAGTCTTCTAGTCTTGCAAAAACATTTTATCCCAAAGGTTATTAACTTCTTTTGACTGCCACTGTACTTACTGCACGTCTGTGATCTGAACCATTGTATTTCTGCGATCTGTTCTGTACTTCTATAATCTACAATGTACTTCTATGATCTGCATTGTAATTCTATGATCTACACTCTACTGGTATGATCTGCACTGTACTTCTATGATCTGTGCTGTACTTGTATGATCTGCACTGTACTTGTATGATCTACACTGTACTTGTATGATCTGCACTTTACTTCTATGATCTGTACTGTACTTCTATGATCTGCACTGTACGTCCGATCTGTCATTTGCACTGTGTTGCTATCATCTGAACTGTACTTCAATTATTTGTGTTGTACTTCTGTCGAGTTTCCCAAGGTCGTGTTGCATAGTGAAACGCATTTTGTTATTTAGAATGACGATATTCGATATTTTGTCGTGGATTGTCGACCAGCAGAACAATATAACAGTGGTCATTTACCAACAGCTTTCCATCTTGACGCTAATCTGGTGAGTGTTTTTACAGTTCGTAAAGTTGATCAATATTTGCAACAGCTAGATGTATTAGTTTCTTCTAATGTATTCTTCCACGATCTCATTCACTTTGTAACAATTTTCTTGCCGGTATCCATACTTATATGGAATTTTGACATACTACCAGATGCTACAAGCACCATCAGATTTTTCGACAACAGTGCAAGCATTATTTTCGACACAAAGACAATCAGTTGCCGCGGGCTCAGCAGCTGGAGGAGAACATCTTTGTTTCGTGGGATCCGGGAGGGAAGAAGAAGATCAATATGTTAATATGGTCGTCGCTAATTTCTTACAGGTAAAGTTGCGCAGGGATTGGGACGAGAATTTTCTGTGTTTTTCTCCAGTTAAGTAAACACTTTTCAACAATTAGCGCAGTAAGTCACAAACCCATTATGTTGCTCTCCCGTAAAGTGTACTACCGCTGTATGCAACCTCTATACACCATAACTATAACATTGTGGTTCTAGCCAACTTGCATTTTGTTTTTAGAAAAAGACCAAATACATCAGCTTGGCTAAAGGTGGATACAAAGGTATGGGGTAAATTTTGTACATTGCCGGTTGTTAAAAACATTAGGTAAACATCTGTTATTGCTAATCTGTTACTTATCATGAATTTCCTGATTGCGTTTGCATTGTGAAGATATCTTATTTAATAAATAAATAAGTGAATGGTTCGACATATAATCCGGCTATCTGACATATAATTTGCAGCTACTTAATGGTTTTGGTGCTTGCAACCTCTTTAAACGACCTTACAGGAGGTGGACGAAGATAAAAACCTTACCAGTTACTATCTTTGTTCTACTAGTAATGATATTGCGTTTTGGATTGACTTGCAAGCTGAGCTCAATATAATTACTTTCATTTTAATTTAAGGCTGTTTTTCACCAGGCTGAATTTTGCGCGCGGAGCGGAATCACAGGCACAAAAAGACAATCAAAAATTCCGTTTCGCGCACAAAATTCCGTCTAGTGAAAAACGGCCTTTAAGTGTTACACATTTTCGTCAATGAATCATTAGAAATATTATCATTTCAATTTAGCTCTTCATGATATGTTAATCGATGACTTAACAAATGGCTTGGCTGATCACGTGCTGTCTTCATGCATTGCATGCTCTCCTCACGCATCAACTCCAGAGAATGAGGTTTGTTCACTTTAATGTCTGAGTGCCAGCTTCAAGTTTGTTAGTTGATAGATATGTTAGGTTTTAACATAAAACACTGGATAATTTGAGATGTTGTATTTGTAATACGAGTGCTAATAGACCACTTTCATAATTGCATGTTTCTAGAAAGATTGGAGGGTATTTATATAATTTTCACACTGGTATGTGCAACAGTTCTTCAAACTATATATCTTCTGAAGACTTCATGGCAAAATACCAAATACTCACCAAGTTATTTGAGGTCAAATTTACAAGGATTTGTACCAGATTTTTGAGAGAGGCCTTCTTAGCCTCGTTTTGGTGTTTTTTCGCACTTGAAAACCCTCATAACTTCAAAAGAATTTGTTTATTCTTTTTGAAACTTTTACATGTTGTTTAGGACACAGTTATCTATAATTTGTGTTGAATCTTTTTTTCAAAATCATAATATTTTCATGATTATGGTAATTAGCAGCAGCCATTATGAAAGTGGTGTATTAAAGTTCGATTCTCGCTGTGGCCACAAACATGATTTTTATTTGAGGGCATAACACGATGATCACTGATCCAGATACATAAAAATCAAAGCTGGTCGCTTGAGATTTGAGTGCATTTTTGGGGAAGGAGAAAGGGGTGCTTCTATCGTTTGAATGTTTCCAACTGAGAGCTAAGCGAAAAACGCTTGTAAACGATATTCAGTTGGTGGTTTTTTCAGGGCGTGTCCGGGGAGCCAACTAGTCTGCCAACATTTAGTATCGGTGGAATGGTTCATCCAGTAGATTAGCTTAAGTTTCGATAAGTGCGAGGCACGTAATGTTCGTTCAGCGAACATTATGATGTTCTCAAAATACAAGAATATATCATAGTTTAATATATGATCTTCGTGCACTGTACAAAATCCGCGCACACGATTGGTCAAAATCAATCACGTGTGTTTTGGTTACCTGGTAACAACGAGTCTTTTGAGTGCAGTATTGACAATGACGCACGGAAAACGTGCATTATTTATTAGAAATGTCCTCAAATTTATAATAAGACGAAATTAATAAAATTAATCATGAAGCAAGTTCTAAAAGTACGAAAAGACAAACAAAGCGTATTTGTAGTAGATAAACTAAGCACAGACGTAGGCGTGCGGTATTTAAATTAGTGCAGGCAGTGAACTCGGATCATATAGAAAATTTTTCTTTTGTTGCACATTCAGCTCGTGCGTTATGTGTGTGAGAAACTACACGGTCCGAGAGGTATTAATGAAAAACTTCACACGCGTGTTTAGCAAAATGTTTATAATGTTATAAATATTTCGCGAAACACAAGTATGATTTTTCATTAATACTTCAAGGACAAGTGTAGTTTCCTACTAATATCATTTTAAGCCGATTAATGATTAATCGGCACAGTTCTTAGCCAATCAGAATCGAGTAAACTAAGAAAAATGATAATAGTAAACAAAACACTCATAACAGTCTCTCACCCTTAAATAATACTCTTGTTTTGTACTTGATAGTTTCCTTTATATAATGTATATAATGTGTCATCAAGTTCGAAACAACTAACAGCCAACAACTGCAGCCAGATAGGAACAAAGTAACTAGCGCATGCGCATAACTATTTTGTGTATTTTGTTCTATAAATTTCTGCTGCGTGTACATTATAAACCGGAAGAATTGAAAGACTCTGTTTGCTCACGTCTGTAATAGGTACGAATTCATTCCTATCTATTTGTTTTGGAGTTAAACATTTGGTGTTGAATATACTATGATTATTCTGTGGTGTTATGTGGCGACGTGTGTTTTTCCTCAGTCGCTTACCGTATACTAGTATGGTTACCGAAATTCTTAATGTGGTGCAGTAGACTAGCGCATTGCGATGCAGCAGCTAAATTAGTCTAGCCGTTCACCTCAAAAGTTGTGTCAATAGCATGCGCGATCCTGTTGTAAAAGAGTGCGTATTTTTAAAAGGACGCAGTTAATAAATTTTTTGCCCGCCAACGAATTGACACGATAACAGGATGCTGTGTGATTTGTTGTGAACGATTGAAAGAGGTAGTATACCAAAGAAGTAAAGAAGTGCATAACGAAGCAATAAGTGTAATAAGAAAAAGCAGTTGTATTGCTAAAATTGTATTGGTTATTTGTCCAGTCGTGTGATTTCTTTTGTTTTGCTTTCATTTCTATACTTGGTGTTTTTGTTTTGTATTTTCATGCATATTTCCTAGAAGAGCACAGTTTTATTTCAACATTATACACTTGTCAATACACACAGATGTACATTCTCTGTGATATACAACAAGAGATTACAGTTATACATTACAGCAACAAGCTAGGCTACTTAGAGTACCTAGGAAGCTACTTGTATCTATTGCGATAATAAACTAACTAATCCTATTTTAGACTGCACCGTGAACAGTTTTGAGTTTCACATACTGTATATAAAATTTCCTATTACCTTTTAAGTTTCAACCCAAATTGTCAATCGTTCCTTCATAATATACACCCGCAAACATATGATAATGTCGATCAAACTCCAGTATTTTAAATTTGTAATTCAAAGAATGTCAGAAATATACTTGCGTTGCTGTGTATTTTCTATTATTTACAGCTATAAGTCTCTCAAGTGATTTTAAATCTAATTTTTGCCAATTCATTGTATTTTTTCTTTTTCATTTGAAGCAGTAAGACAGAATTTCTGAAAAAAGACTCTTCAAAATCGAATTCTATTACATGTAATATCTAAATTAAATTAATATTAGCATTAGTCCAAAAGCAATTATATGACGCTTGTTGAAAAATATGATCATATCAAATTTCTATATATGTCACGGGGTTAAATGATCTATATGAGTATTTTTGAATGTTATTAATAAATTTGGGCAGCTATTATTTGACTGCTTTTTCCACATCTAATCTTCTAAATGTAATTGATTTCTAGGTTTTCTTTACTTTCTGAACATTCCGCGTGTTATATGGCGTGTTCAGCACGTTCAAATGTGTCATCTGCTCCAATATTTTACTTTTAGACTCGAACAGACATGAGTAGGAAAGGAGATCAGAGTCCTGGAGTAAGTCATTAGTGCTTTGTACAGAGTGTAAAAAAAGTACACTAATGTGAAACAGCTTTCAACCTCGCGAAGAAGCTTGATTTTTATTAATAAAGATTGCTTGGGTACTTGTGATGTGGAATAAAAGAAAATGTGCGTATTTTCGAACACATTAAAAATGGCTTGCGCACGAAACTTGAATGCTTAAAAGTGATTGTGAGTTGGCAGGTAGAAAGTAGGCTAGATGTTTTATTGCTGTTCAAAATTTCAAGAAATTTGATTGAGGTTAAGCCCTTCAAAACGTTGAACTTACATTTTTCGTAATACTGAAGGATTCGTAAATTCGTTTTTGTGAAGAAAAGTGGTATCTAATTTTACTTAAATGTCTCTTGGGAGTTGTGTGAAAATTAGATAAATGCATAAATGAAGCATACACAAAGCTGATTTTGCTCAAAATGTGGAAGCTCGCGCGAAATTTTTAACGGCTTCGGCTCAAGCAAGTTATCTGAAATTTTAGACAGTAATACAGCACCCGCAAATTTTTCAACCACCAAGTCAAAATTACTTTTAAACATTTAAGTTCTGTTTATTTTACAGTATATTATATAAGTACCAAAATAATCTATTTTAATAAAAAAAACTTCGTAGATTGAGGCGCTTGACGAAATAAAGAGCTATATTTCAGATTTGTCTACTTTTTTATACACCCTGTATAGTGTTGTTTGTTTTATTCGGCATTCACTTGTTGGTCGAGTAAGTAGTTTTACTAGCATTTACTTGGGTTCACTAGACGTTGAGGATACTCAAATGCTCTGTGCAAGCAAGTTATACTGCATGCTTCAACCATTAAAAATACATTCTTCCAGGATTAGCTTTTAAAAGATCGAGTTTCTAAATATTAAATACTTATGATTGACTTTAGGCTGGTTTAGTAGGCATGCTATCTTCAGCTATACGCACAAGTAAAACAAATGTTACTCAGAAATTCTCAAACTGGATGTCTGAACCTCGAGATGAAGTAAAGTAAGTGGTTGAAAAACTAGAAATGTACTTTTTAGGATAAATAGTATAAAGACGTTATCAACAAGTAGGTTCACGACGCCAATACTTCAGTGTCGTGGTGACGCAGCAACAGTGTTCATCCCCTTCTTTGCTAAAGCTACATCATGGGAGAAATCAAGTTTGAAACATTCATGATCTCTAATATCTGCAGTTGATTGTTCTGTCTAGATTACTCTCGTCTGATCTTCTCATTAAGGTTCATTTTTGCATGCTCGCGTGTAACTTTTCTGTATAGTTTTTTATTACTGTTCCGTACCAAACTCTTATAGATTATATATATACTAATGGTGATGTTGTACTCGGGTAAATTTAATATTTTGATATTGTGATGCTACTCCAAGTGTAAGCCACACCGGGCAGGCTGAAAAGTTTGCCTGGCCACAGCGGGATTAGAACCAGCGACCTTTGGAATACTAGCCCCAACGCTCTACCAACTGAGCTACACGGTCAGGACGGTTCGATAAGTGATATTTCGGAACAGAGTCTAGTTCCTTCAATACCTAATACTCTAATTATATTATATATATATACTAATGGTGATGTTGTACAACAACTTTTCAGCCTGCCCAGTGTGGCTTACACTCGGAGTAGCATCACAATATCATAATATCTTATAGATTACCTGAAATTGCATATCAGGATATCCTTCATACAGAAACGTTAACAAATGTACAAAATGTATACTGACAGAGCTCGCTACTGTCGCAAAAAAACGGAACCTATCTAAATAATTATCCTGCTATTATATAAATTATAATATAATGTGGGAGGAGTCAGTTGGCAACCAACAACCATGTGCATTAATTGTTTATACTCAAAATTCTAAAATAAATTATAATTAATATCTGTCGTCGCCATACTTACCCATGTGGATGGTTCATTGAGGATGGTTAGGTGCAGATCAATGGTGCAGACGTGTTCCGATAATTATCTGGGGATTTGAGTTACTTGGAATCGGCTCCTATGATACTGACCTTTGTTATTACATAACATTAAAAAATGGTTTATATTATTTTTAGGCACGTTAGCAGTAATGATAAAACAGGTAAAAGATATCGAGAAACTAAACCTGTGTTCAGCATCGAAGATGATGAAGAAGATGCAGGTATTATTGTCCTCTACACATATTGCTCTTTTTCTATGACTTCCAAAAGGAATTTACCAACTTTACACTCTTACAACCAATGCACGACCGGTGACAAATTGGCAATACCGCATATGTGGTAAATGCATGACCAGGGGCGTGGCCAGAGCTTTTAAAGGGGAGGGGGGGGGGGTAGCTCTGTGGAAACTAATAATTATGGTAGCTGAAGAGCGAATTGGGCATTGCCTTATAGGCATATCCGTGTCAATAACGTGGGCAAATGGCTTGAATATTCATCTACAAAGGTGCCCACGGCATTTCACCTCGTTCTAACATCGTCTTTGGCGTCGCATCGTCTTTTCTGAACCATTCTATTATATTATCAGGGTCGGCTTTCTCGGCATGACCGTGGTTTGTGCTAGAATTTATATCGTATGTCATATTTCAAATCAGAGCAATTTATCAATATCCAACAAAACATGCTTCAAGTCTGTTCCAATTAACACTGTATGGTCAAAGAGTAGAGACTACAAAGAGGGGCCACTTCATTCAAAAAAGTGTAAGATGTGTTGTCATGATACGTCATGGGTGCCATGTTCCTAGCCAGTGCCCTAAACAGAAGCATTTCCCTCCGGTATTAGTAGCCATTTCTATATTTCCGGGGGTGACTTCCTCTGTTTAGGGCACTAGCTAGGAACATGGTGCCCATGACAAATATTGCATGCTCGTTCCCCTCGGAAATATTAAAAATGGCTACTAATACCGGGGGAAAATGCTTCTGTTTAGGACACTGGCTAGGAACATGGCGCCCATGACGTATCATGACGACAGCACCTTACACTTTTTTGAATGAAGTGGCCCCTCTTTGTAGTTTCTACTCTTTGGTATCGTCAAACCAAAAAGCCTGGGTACGAGTTTGTCGTGAAACGTTTACACGTGTGCCGGCTATAATGAGTCTCTGAGGAGTTTCCTTAAAAAAGTGCGACGTTTAGTATGTGCCCTTTTGTTATTGTCTCACTCGTAGGAAATTATTGCTCTGCTTCCTGCATGAAATTTTTGTATGTGTACCGGCATAAATGGGCACGGCAAGGGCAGTTATTGTATTCACGACTTACTTCATTTTGTAGTCCTAGAAGCTGTTCTCTTCGGAACTTTTACGTTTGCTCAAATTTGTGCATTTTGAGCCTTAAAACCTGTTTCAACTTCGGAATTAAAGTAAACTTCAACACATTCAACACCCACTATATTTTTACACGCTATCGCTTATATACAATTATCTAATTTAGATAATGCTAATTGATAGACAGTTAATTGACTGTCTCTAACAGAAGCTGTATAGTATACTAATTGTGCAGAATAATTAATTCCAGTGTTTTTAGCACTCGCTCGCGACCGTAAGGCCCTAAGGACAGGAGAGCTTATTTGTAAACTTGTAACTGTAACATTCACTTTATATACTCGTAAAGCTAGACCTGAGGTACTGAGAACGAGAAACAAAAACGGTGACGCTGGCGAAAAAACAGCCAAGGATACCGCTTTTCTACGTTTTTGATAGTTGAAAACTATTCTAAAAGATGTAAAAAGGATTTAGATTGATAAGAAAACAGTCCATTATAATAATTATACGGCAAAAAGCCTTGTCGTTGTTACAAACTACAAAGTTGTGATTTGGAAACTGAGTTACTTTGAATGTACTGTTAGTTATTAAAAAATGAATTTCAAAACGTCGTATCATGCAGCCATTTGACTTTCGACAGTCTTTTATTGTATACAAATATGAAATCTTGAAGCAAAACTTTTGAATTCGTATACTTGAAGAGTTTTTTTAAGTTGCTTTAAAATAAATTGCTTGAAATACGAAAAAAATTTAGTTTTTATTTTTCTGTATCTCGAGTGTAGAACCGAAAACTCTTACTCAAAATACTATGCTGTCATACTGCATGCATGATCATGCATTAGCCAATCATATTGCAGGTTTCGCCATAAATACTGTTATACTCTGAGTTTATACTCTAGTAAGTTTCATTACAATTTTTGATAATCATTCTGTATTCTTGTCAAGTCTCTACCTCAAGCTCTCGTACTGAGTTCATTACAGCTTCATCGGCTTTAAAAATAATGATATAACTACAGTGTCTCAAGAAACGTCCCCTTATGAGATCACTCTGTTGTTGTTAAACGTGTACTTTTTTGGGACACCCTGTGTATATGAATGCTACGTTAGGCGTGGTTTGCGTGCGAGCGCGAGCTTTATTGCTCCGCATAAAATGCTTATTTTTTACAACTAATTTTGAAAAATAAAACAAAGAAATAAACAGAATTGTAGATAAAGATTAGATCTACCTGATACACCTAAGCTTCTGGATCACGCACCAGATTTGTTGTATTTTGGTGAAAAAGTTTTGTTTGCATCTGCTATTTCATCGATTTCCGTGTTTAAAGAAACCGTTTGGTGTTTTTAAAGCCGTTTGGTGTTTAATTTATTTCCCAAGGCCCCGACTAGTTGACATATTTTAAAGGAAACCAACATAAACTTCGTCTCTGGAAAAAAATAAATTGTCATACCTTGAGAGTTTATAGTCGATATCATCTTCGGCTGTTGCGAATATACGCGGAAACGACCCCGCGTAGTCTTGGTTACGCCTGCAGAATCACATTGTAATACTCCTGGAGGGATGCAATGACTTGCACAGAAATTTATTTGCAAAAAAGAATCATAGGTTTAAAAATGATGTTACATTTATTCCCTCTTGTTGTGCTCTTGTTCTTGTTTTATTGTTATTTTACGATTGCGTAACAACGATGTCGATGTATATGAATGTTTTTTATTAGTGACTTTCGGTATTTACTTAATTTCAAAATGAGTACTTAGCTGGACTCTTTTTTAAATCAAGTTCTTGCATCACGACTGGAAGTTGGCTAAAGTAACACCTATCTTTAAGGATGGTAATAGAAACATATGTGGAAATTACAGACCAATTTCGGTAATTTCCGTTGTTGCTAAGGTCTTTGAAAAATTAGTATACCAGCAGTTAAAATCCTTTATGACAAAGAACAACATTCTTGTGGATCTGCAGTCGGGTTTCCGTGCTAAACATTCCACGGAAACTACCCTGCTAAGTTCTACAAATGAATGGCTGTGCAATATGGATAAGGGGCTGTTTACTGGAGTCCTTTTCCTGGATCTTAAAAAGGCTTTTGATACTGTCGATCATTCAATTTTACTTGCTAAACTAGAAAGATATGGAATTCAGGGATGTAGCCTAGAGTGGTTTAAAACGTATCTCAAAGGTAGAAAGCAGGTTTGTTCAATCAATGGTAAGAAATCATCTGCAAAAGATGTTAAATATGGGGTTCCACAGGGGTCGAATCTTGGCCCCATTCTTTTTTTATTGTACATTAACGATTTGCCAAATAGCTTGAAAACGTCAAAACCTTCAATGTTTGCCGATGATACAAATCTTGCCTGTATTGGACAAAACTCAAATGAGATTGAAATTAAACTTAATGAAGAACTTGAGAATGTCCAACGATGGCTAACAGCAAACAAGCTTACTTTGAGTTTATGCTAATCGCTTCAAGATCTCGCCTTGCCTGTATTGATGATAGACCAATTTTGAAACTAGGAACTAGAAATATAAGACAAGTCCGCTTCAAAAAATCGCTTGGTATGGTTCTTGACGAGCAGTTGAAGTGGGACAAGCACAATGAAGAGCAATGCAAAAAAATTTCTAACAGTATAGCCCTGCTAAAAAGAGCTAGACCTTTCGTCCCAAGACACACGTTAATAAAAATGTATAATGCCATTGTTTTGCCTCACTTCTATTACTGCCCCACAATATGGAACGATGGCTCATGTAGTGTAATTAATAAGCTATCAAAATTACAAAGGAGAGCTGCGCGTATAATAACCTCTAGTACATATGATATTCGTTCCTCTCAAATTTTGAAAGATCTTAATTGGAAGCCAATTGAGGTTGATTTAAAAAATAGGGAAACTGTTATGACATTTAAAGCTCTAACCGGACTAGGACCTGATTATTTAGAACAATTATTTAATGAGTGCAATAATGATATTTATAGCCTGAGAAGTAACAATACTAAATTAGCACTCCCAAAACCTAGGACTAATTTCCTAAAAAGGAGCTTTTCCTATAGAGCAGCAAAGTCTTGGAACGAATTATCAAACGAAATAAGTGGTGATTTCCGCGAGCTATCAGTTAGTGCTTTTAAGCGACGACTTGAAAAAAACAATTGATTGGGTTTTTATATTTTAATTAGTTTGTATGTATTTGTATATATATTAATTTAAATATGTGTTGTTTAATCATTAATTAATTAATCAGGATTTTCGCTTTTAACACACGGCCCTTTGAAAATCAGTTCTGTAAATAGTTAAATATTGATTATTAGGTTACTGAATAGGCTACCGTGTATAAAGATTTTTGAATAATAATAATAATCGTACAAATTTCATGGGAAAAACTACCCATTTAAAAAATCAGGTAACAGTGCCTAGCTCTGTAATTAAAATACATCACCAAAAAAACCCTTGCCTAGTAAATTCTTAAAAATCCTTCAAATCACATTAGAACAATGCCATCACCAGTATACGTTGAAAACTGCCTAACGCCCAATCTCCATTCAATGCGTTTATTCAATACGTTTAATACAGTGTTGACGGTCAACATTGCTTTCGAAAAAAATGACCGTCAACATTGCTTTCTCGGCGTTATAACAAAGTTGATAAATATTTATTTACGTTGATCTTACCAATCATATAGTTTAATGTTGAAACGACCTTAAGATTGCAACTCAAATCGACATCATGAATGGACATTATCGACGTATCAACCTATTTTCATTTAAATTTCAACGTTGTTACGATGTCCTGCATGTTCGCGCTGGAGTTGGTATGATATTCCTGAAGCAATATATGCATTTTGCTGAAGCGCCAAATGATGAAAAGCTAACGCATTCAAATTAGCAAATTCCTCTACACGTTGGATCCTGAGTCAGTCGAGACAGCTGGAGGTCAATTTATTCTAGAAAAGATGCTGGTGAAGATGCTGAAACAAAACCATAAGCCTCGTTGTATTATTGATGCTTGGTAAAAACGTTTTTATCAAAGCTAAGAAAATGGCGAACGTTTTGGAGAAAGATTCCAAGCCATACATTCAGCAAAGACCATGGCTTGCCTGGTTTGCACTACAATGGGGTGAACATTCATAATATCGGATAGATTAGTAAGATGTTGAACAATACAGTAAAGTTGATACATCTGTGTTGCTTGGTGCTATGTTAAAGGGTGCAGCGTCACTCCATCAGAGTAACAAATTTTAACCAAAGGCGCAATATGCTTCACCCTTTTAATGAAAATCAAAGCACTGGAAGTTTGCTTATTTTATCCGAAACAATTCGAAAATCACACGATGTGTTGGATGTTCTTGCACTACGACGACGTACATTAGAAAACCAGAACCTTTGCGGAAATGTCTAATGTATGCCATGGGAATGCCAACAAAGGTGTTGCTAATTAGTCGCCTGGCTTGGTCCATTCCCTATATTACAAAAAGTGTGTGTACAGACTGTTAGTATAAATGAAGGAAGTTCTTACTACTCAGTTGAAGTAAGTCCTGTTGCGGGAGCACGACATATTTGCAGCATCCGACTTGATGCCTTGATGACACTGTTTTGGGAAAAAAAACCTGGTGGAAAAGATTGAACTCAAAAACATTGCTGAACATTAGAGAGGTTCAGATTTCGCTTCTAATACCTCTACCGCTGCCTAAATCTATCTTTGAGCCAATCAGATGTGTCGTACCTGTCCGATTAACCAATCAAATTGTTTAAAAATCGGGAAAAGGTAGCGGTATTGGTAGAGGAAGTCAAATCTGAACCTCTCTATTATTCCAAACAGTCCAAAATTCACAGACTTCTTTAAAGTCCACTCTAATTATCATATGTTTTAATTCTTTCTTGTTTCAGCTTTAAACAATATATAAAATTACTTTCACTTATGTATAAAGTCATAAAATTAATCCTACATATCAAATTATGGGAGGATTAATTAAGGTTCAGCTGATCCGCACTATGTAATCCAAATAAGATTATTGGTGGCAACGTTATATTAACGATTCCAATAACTTATTGGAATTTCATGCAAATAAAATGAACCCAGACCCAAACTCCAACGCTAACCGTAGCAATGTTGATAAGTTATTGGATAAAATAATCTTATTTGGTTATACGCATTTATATGCACATCTTTTGCATATGAGGAGTTTTAACATTCACACAGTCATATTTATTTCTTTTTAGATGATTTTAATGGCTCTAGCTCAGAAGATGAAACGAAACATGAAATTGTAAATATTAAAACATGGCTAAAAAGAAAAGATGTTGTTCAAGTCATTTCGTCTAGGGAGGTATCTATGAAAAGCAAGCGTGCGTACGCCAGGTAATTCTAGAAATTCTCATTTGCTATTTAACAATTAGTCGCCGAAGGCGAGGTGGTTACAAGCCTATATTCACTGAGCCGAAGGCGAAGTGAATATAGGCTTGTAATCACCGAGCCTGAGGCGACTAATTGTTTTAGTATAAATTTCCAGGTGTTTACAAATAATAATCAAATAAACTTTACAAAAATTCACTTCAAATTTATTACTGTATAGAAAAGCAAAAATCAAAAAGCTATAGTCACTGGTCAGTGACTATCACTTCGGAGACAGCGAATCTTGACCAATCAGAATGCAGGAAAATCAATAGTCACCTGGAAATTTATACTAATGACGGAAAGTTTGAGTTAAATTCCTTTCGAGTTCAATTCCATGTGTTCGTAATACACGTGAGAGAAAAATGGAACGCATGTTACGGTAAAATTTATTCACGACGCCCCAGATCTGTACTATATATAGCGTTCTATGAATGTCGTCATATGTTTAGTTTGTCTGCAAATTCTCATAATTTTTGCTGGTTTATCATTAGGATATAGTGGATCTTTTGTAGTAATTTCAAAGTCAGTTTCAGTTTATTTCTCCAAAGTTTGTATCATAAAGAGCAAGCGTAAAGTACGCTATTTCGAAACTGTCATCCGATTGTACAACGCGTTGCATTGGTCTTGCACATACCGCTGAAATCTAAACTATCTTTAAGTGAATTCTCTAACTATCTGTTAAGTGAATTATTGTTCTCTGGCTCAAAAAATGCCAAAAATATTTCTCCCATAAAATCGCACTCGAAATTTATAAATTATTTACGGTATGTGCATGTTATTTCACATTTCATGAGAATTCAATAACTGACTGTCAATTATTTCAATTGCAGCCACATTCTCATAACAGACTTGTTCATGTTCGTTCTACGTGAGATGACGTCCAAGGAAGGCTGGGCGACTATACGATCACGTGATCATCTTCAACATATTTTGAAAATTACATCAAAGAAAAAACGACCTGATATAATCACATTCACGATATCACGCGGCCAAGGTGAAGACACGAACATAAGAGCGAGATTTATTATTGCTGATGCACAGAAACAAATCCAGAAACTCAAAGAATTTTTAATACAATCATTTGGAGAAGATTAAATAATGTCTAGAAATAAGTCGTAAATTAGCTTTTTTCAAGTTGTGCAACCATGCCTTTAAAATCTGTCATTTTTGGTAGTTTTTGACGACTATTGGCGTCAAAAGTAGAAAGTAACATGACACTTAGTGTCTTATCATATCTAATTTAAAACACACACACACAGAGGACATTTCTGAAAAGAAGGTGCCAAGAAGACACACGTGGCACATGCTTACGATTTTCTGCCTCCAACTGAACGGCTAAAAGTATAGATGTGCAATATGTCAGAGTAAGTTCCCATTCATAATTAATTGTTTCCAAAGTTACATGCCTCAGCTGAGGGATTAGCAACACATAATCTGCTTCGAATATCGAATTTTTTTATATTCACTCGCAGTGATTACAACCTTGTAGTCAAACCTAATTATTCATATTAATTATTTATTCAATTTAAAAACTACACATAGGATAAAGTCCATTTCAAAAAGATACAATTTGGTCACATCAAGTAAGTTTTAATTTCATTTAACGTGATCAACATTTGCCATGCGGTTCAAAATGTTTCCCAAATTTGCCTCTAATATTACTGCATTTTCCCTTTACTTTGTGTATTCTTATGTAGTAGTCTCATCTTCAATGTCCTGTGTCTATAATTTAGTTCCTATAGGAATTTCATCATTATACATTTGGCTTTTAGCAATGTAAAAATTGCTTATTACTGCGCACTAAAATTAGGTATATACTTAGTTCAGTCATGGTTGTTAAAATTTGAGTTAAATTGCGACATTTTCCTATATGAATACGCCGAATATGTGAATTTTTTATTGCGTATTTTCTTGGCAAAAATTTACTGCTGAAACTGCTGAGGGTGCTTACTAGTTACATGGTGAGAATGGTTAGACTAAAGAAAATAACAAAATTCTAACCTGACTCTTTGTTATTCAAGTTTAATGTCAAAATTAATTTCATCACTAATGACTCTGAGCATACCACATTTGAATGATTTTATATGGTTACTAAACATCAAGACTTAACGACAGTCACCACAGTTTACCGAAGTACGAGAAATTCGGTTCAATCCCTAATTCAATCATCTTGCCAAATTCGAAAAGGCGTGGTCGTATAGCGTGAGAAAGGCGGTTATATACACCATATACACCAATGTATAATGAACTTTTCGTTCTGTTTTTTTATACATAATGTATTGTGTATCTAGGATATGAACATACGACCAGAAAGACAAATTCACAAGGATTTGACCTGAGTTGCCAACTTGACCTGCACTGGACTAACCTGGCCCCTAGTGACAAATTCGTCTTCAGTGCAAATAATTGCAATGTTAGAAATGGTAGCCATGTTGTATCAAAACACGAATCAATACAGTTTCTGGGCCCAACTATGTTGGCTACGAGTAGAGCAAGCCTTAAACGCAGGGCACTGCGCGATAATTAGCGTTGAACATATATGTACTCATATATCCCGACTATAGTTGTTTAGTATAGGGTTGCTTTCAAAGGAAATTAGTCTGGCAGACAGGGCCACCCAGACAATTTTGCGAGACTATGGAAAAAATTTCAGTTCCCCCCCCCAAGATAAAAGTAGTCGCTTTTAAATTATTTTAATATTATTTTTTGTTTCTATCAAGCCATCGGGGCCCAGGGCAACTTGCCCCCACCCCTCTGGGCGGTCCTGTGGGAAGAATATACTACAGATACTGGCAACGTCAGTTCGTGTCACTTTGTTGCAGTAACCTCTCCTTAAGATAAAGAATTCATACTCCACGCTTAGTTTCAGTGTAACAGGATTTAATTGACTGAAATATAGAAATGTTTTATTATATACAAGACCTAGTGATTTCCTATACCAAGGGGTATGGAGTTCATATACTCATGGAGAGTTACTAGTTATTGTATTATGCTACCATCTTGACAGTCTAGCATTGTTTTTTTAGAGTATATATAATTTACATACGTAAATCCGGGCAATTATTCTTCATTGTTCATGATTTAGCTCTTCTTCGTTCTTATAGTTTTCTGTAATACGTACGCATCAGCTGGATCTATTCTTTTATAATACTGTTTTTTTGTATCAATGATTTCAAAGTTGAACTTCTTATAAAATTCAATGGCGACTTCGTTGCTAACTTGAACATGTCTGAAAATAACAAAGAAAGTCTAAACATGGCTGCAAGGTGAACAAAGGCTGTTTTTAGACACTCAGGAGAATATTACTGTAGAAAATTCTCTGCTTTTGACCATAAGTCCGTTTTCCACTTCAGCCGTACCGTGAAAGATTCGTAGCGTATTCTATTGTGTACATATCACTAGTTCTGCTTGAGTGTTCACGAAGTAACGAAATACGCTACGTTTCGCTACGATATAAGGTTGACGTGGAAATTGCCTTATAGACTCGGAACGTTCAATTAACTATCTGAAGATGGTTGACTGTAGGGCGCGTGAGCTAAGGATTTTCGTAATAAAACATAGCATAAAACCTAGAGTCATGTTTTGATCTTTATAACTACGCTTTGCAAAGAAAACTAATTTAAAAATAAACGGCAGAAGCCGTTTTATACCAACTTGCTGGCGGAAAAGTCGGAAAGCTCATGTTTTCATCTTCACGTTTCCTATCCTTCACATAAACTGGCTAGTACGATATTTCTATTTGTACAATAACGAGAGTTCATTCTGGATTTTCATTGGTCGACAGCTGCGTGTCGTAGTACACACGCACAGATGACGTCATCCCATGGCAAGGTGCACTTGAGCAAAACGTTTTTGTGGTTTTTGCCATTTTTTTAATATTGTATAAAAAGAAACGAGATTTCATTTTTTGTGCTTCTGTACTGTAATGGATCACAAAAGAAGTGACTGGGTGTGAAGAACAAGAAGTCACTGAAAGCACTCGAATTCATCTCGTGTCATACTTTTTCGCTCTTTGCATGCCATGATAGTCGCGCAAAATTGTGGATTTTATTAAATACATGATTGTGCACAAAGTTACACTTACAAATAAATGTTATCAAAATTTCCATCTTTTTCACAAATCTTTAGGACATGTTCAACCATTACAGTTCCTACAATGTAAACAAGATAAAATGTAAAAACAGTGGTGCTACTAGATACCTTCCTGCCTAGGCCTTAGTTTCCATTTAGTCATGAATTTATCAAAGTGACCAATGTGACAGAGTATGCAAGCTGATCTACACTTAATTAAGATCGATCACAAAAGCATACACTCAGTCCTGTTGGACGTACAGAAACCATGGCAATTTCACATGTGAAAACAAGGCCATTGGGTAAATTCAATGAACACTAAAGCCTGCAGTAGTTCCCATTTAGTTGTAACTGTCATAGCAAAGTCATTCCTGATGATGTAATATAGTCTAGTTTTGCCTTTTCTTTTATGGGCTGTATTCAAATTAGTCATATTAACCTTAGAGAGTAGGGATTTCAGTTGTTGAAACACATGTAGTAAGTAGTACCTTTTTAGGGATTTGCAAAACAGCATTTCCAGAATGTGTTTTCGTAAGGCTGTCCACATAGGGAAGGGGGGGGGGGGGGTAGCAAAAAGAATGAGATAAAGATCTTTTGAAAACATTGTATAATATGCAATTACATAATGTTTGTCCCTCCCCCTGCAGTGATCAACTTTTTGAAGGAAATTTACTGCAACTGTGAAAACCCTATGTGTAAAAACTGCTCCTTCTCTGCTAATTTCTGCCAAGTAACTCATATACAAGTTTCAACCTAATAGTATTGTCATGATTGGCCACCTGAGCCTTTTATTAATGTAATGTTGGTTTAAAGTTAAAGCAATACCTATCCCAAGCTTTCTGTATGGGGCTAGGCAGCCTAATGTCATTATGTATAGACGTCTTGTGCTGTCAATATGATCAACCCGACAGCAAACAGCTCCAACTACAGTGTCATTGTAAAATGCTGTAAAGATAAAATATATTAATTGATTAATAAAATATAATTCTAGCTATATACTTTTAGTTTTCTTTTTAGCTCAGCAGCATGTGCTTTTACACATACCAACTACAGCTGACCCATATTACATAAACCCACCCTTGGCATATTCAACTTTATCTGTGGGAATGTTCTGGAGTATCCAGAGAATTTAACACACAACTTTCAGCAGAGCCTTGGGTTTGAGTTACACTGAGGAGCTTTACTGGAAAGGTGGACTGTTCAATCAATCAATCAGAGAACAACAAACTTTACCTAGTTTTGCCAGATCTCCAACTTCCAACACATCTTTATAAAACTAAACAAAAAACAGTTACCAGTATTAGAAAGAGAATCAAATTTCCCACGATAATGCTCCACCAGCAACGGCGAGCAATTTATATTTTTACTCCATTGCTGTATGTAACACTTTTGGTCCTTACTTGGCCATGGGGTATGAAGAAAAAGTAGCCTAAGAGCAGAGTGGGTCACTAATGCTCTTGTCACATTATGTCTAACATGCATCTATAACTGAACTGACAATGGCAAAATTTTACCTAGGTTTTATATAATAAAAAAGTGGATAAAGTGAAAAGTTAGTGCTAAGTAGTGCAATGAAAAGACCTTCACATGTTATTTGACATGATCATGACCTACACTTGTCATTGGCTATTGATAATTCTGAAATAGCTGTGATTAATACCATCTGCAATCAACCGTTAACCGTGACCAATCAAATGTTTTGTTCTATGTTTATTTACATGACGTTTAGGTGTGTAAACATCATGTGTTGTAATTACACATTTTCTTGCTCATTTAACTCTTTATGTAATTTTAAATGAATTGAACTGCATTTTCAACAATTCTTTATCATTGTGATAAGTTTTTATCATACAGCTGTCTTACTAAATTGAACTATTCTTATAAATCGCAATATCCTAATGTAAACTTCAACTATTTGAGCGAGTGGCAATTTTTATGACAAAACATCATGTTTATGCACCCAAACATCAAAGAAAATAAATGTAAAACAAATTGTTTGATTGGTCATTGTTAACAGTTGATTGCAAATGATAGTAGCTTGTTACTGAAAATACGTCAGTGTCTTCTAATAGACCACAGTTCTCAACCAATGGAATGCCAAAATGACATCCCACTATTATATAAAGTATGTACAAAGAATGATGGTAAATTTGGAATACGCATATTTTGTTTCTGCAGATACAGTAAATTAATATCATATTTTTATATCACTGATCATATTAAACAGACATATTAAAATTTTGATTGTCGATGTTTAAGAACAAATTAATTGTTGGTTTACAAGCTCAAGATAAGTATCACTGCATAGACATTGGGAACCTGTAGCCAATTTGTTTAAAAAATGCTACAAACTGTCTTTGAATTGAAAAATACACCAGGAAAATCATTTTGCTCCGCTACTTGCTTACCTATCGTGGATTATAGTGAGTAGAGTGGCCAATCAAACAACTGCATTTGCAATAGTATACTAGCATGATTCGACTAATGCTGTTTACAAATGAATCAGCTAGATTGTTACAGATTTATCTTGCAAACATTTCCAGTCATTGATTTTTATCAGTTTTAGATCACCATAAACACTGCATTTCATCATTTGTATCAAACAAAGTAAAGCAGTCATTTTTCGGCACACATGTTTTAACATAATGTCATAATCAAAAACACTATCAGCGATACCTTATCATTGTAACTAACAGGGAAAATAACTGAATTTAATTTCCTCAGTTGCTTGATGTTATGTGGTGTAACATCGCCCAATTCAATTCTGCCACTAGAAATCAACCAAAATACGTTAAATACATATCAAGATCATTTGGAAGATATAGATCTTTAAAAGTTGTGTAAATCACCATGCAAACCTTCTCATTTTGTCCAATATCGTGCCAGAATAGATGATGGTAGTCACAACACATGAAATTCCCACCTGATGCCTTTGGCACGCAACCCGGGGGGAGGGGAACGCTCCGGGAAGCAGGAGGGAGTGCAAGTAAAACCACTGAGCGAGTAAAATCCGGAAATGAAATATTTTCAAGTCGTAGTTTGAGGTTTCCTGGCTAATTATTAGTTATTATATTTAATACTGTGTACATTGGTTAATTTGAAAAATAATTGACCACGTCAAATACTTTTTGGGTGCACGAACAAAACACGAACTTTCTTTTGTTACCATTCTTATCCCCCCTGACAGATGTACACCTCGTTCCAGTCATAAAAGTGGTGAGATCCAGAAAATCTGTTCAAACATGGCTACTGTGGAAATTAAAGTGAAACGAGCCAATAAAATTTACCATGCTGAGGTAATGAAAGATTTATGTTACTCATGAAAATCACTATACTTGTTCAAATTAAAACATATTGAATTGACTCAATAGTGAGTTGCTGGAATATAAAAACAGAAATAATGTAATTAGTCAGAATGATTTCTAAAGGGTACGGTATATATTTATTGTACATCTTAAATTTGGGTTGTATTATACCCTAGGTGCATTCCGTGTAAACTCCACTCCGAAGATACATGAATATTTACTATATTTACTATTGTGATTTGCTTAATCCACACCGAAGATCTTCGGCGTCGAGTGCATAGAATGCAGTCTGGTATTATACACATGTCGAAATTCAAGCTGGAAACAGTTGAGAAAAATCTATCATCAACTACAGGTTCTCCTGCAGGAATCAAACCTGTACGTGCCTTTGTGTTGCTGGTGTTAGTAATCACTCTCATGCCAGTATGGAAAGTATGGCTGTTTTTGACGAGATCTAGGGTGTGCATACAAAAAAATCCAAGTGTGCAGTTTGCAAAATGTGTCAAGTGCACTCAAGTGTGCATGTTTGTTAGACAAGTAGCACTGATCAATGATAAATTAAAATTAAACTTCAAAATGTATAATTAATGCATTCTTCAAATAAAAATATCACACTCCTTATTGAGTACACAAATCACAAGATATTAAATTTTTGCCTTTTTCTATGCATCCTCCAGACCTCTCCCAGTCTTTCACACTCCCTACATATCTTGCACTTTCAGCACAAAAATCGTAACCAAGTGTGCAAACCTAAACATAACAAAAATTCTCGTGTGTGCATTTGCCATTCTTTCCATGCTGGCTCTCATGTTTTCCCCAGTATCAATTTCTCTTTTAACCACAGGTCAATTCTAAATTCTAATGACTTGCACTACTTCATCAATTCTTGACTGGTATGCACATACAACATGGCTATGTTGGTAATATTAAAACAAAAGAATCTTTACCTTTGAGTGAAATTTATATTAACATGTAGCTGCCATTTTATTGTCTTTTATTATGTGTCTTTTATCAAGTGTCTTTTGTTACAATTAGTTACAATGAAAAAGCTTAAAAAATTATGTTATTTTTGGTTTATTCCACCAGCCTGGCATGTATTATAAACCTGGCATGTTTCATTAACCTGGCATATATATTTTATATGATTGTGTGTCTGTTCTTTGTGTTGTTAAAATGGTGGATGTCCAGGTGAAATTCCTAATTATTATTCATCATACTTTGATATTATTTGCTGGCAAAGAATTGAGTCTATTACCAAGTGTATAATATTAGTATGATGAATTTGTACTTTTGGTCGAGGAAATAAAGTATTTCATGCAATAAAATGGACCATTCCCCATTACACAAACTTTTAAATTCGAAAACAATTTTAGCACAGTTGGAAAGAGCTTCCAAAATTTAGTGAAATTGTGAAGTTTGGTTGCAAAACCACTATGTGGAAATGTGGTAATGCTTTTTCCCGCATAATACAAAAGTATACAAAATTTGCAAACTTTAACTATATTTTCGACATTTTGCAATATTTTACTACCAAACTTCACTATTTCACTAAATTTAGGAAGCTCTTTCCAACTGTGCTAAAATTGTTTTCGAATTTAATAGTTTGTGTAATTGGGGAATGGTCCATTAATTTGTCATCGTTAACCAAGTTGACTCAAGTTGATTGATTATTTGGTGTATGCATTACTGCTGGTGTTTTATGGAATCCTTTTTCTTTTTTTTTCAAGGAGAAAGTTCAAGGTGTTATTATTGTTCAGAGCAAAACAGACCTTGCTCACAATGGTATAAGCTTAGCCATGGATGGTACTGTTAACTTACAACTGAGTGCAAAAAGTGTTGGAGTTTTTGAGGCATTTTACAATTCCATCAAACCCATCACATTGGTGAATCAAACAGTGGAGATACAGAAGACAGGAAAATTATACCATTCTCTTATTTTTATACTATGTGTAATTTTGTGTGCGCATTGTTAAAGGGACATCTAGACATCATCATCAAACATATGCATGAGTATTCAGTACATGTTCAAACTAGTAGTTTTTACCTTTAATTCTTCCCAACTAAAGGCCTTTGCTCGAAACTTTGATTTTCATACGTCATTTCAGGTGGTAAAAGAACCTATACCTTTTGTGTACAGTACCATATTCTGTACTACCTACACTGGCATGTGTAAGGTTATTTTTTTGCCTTAGATTACAATGCAGCAATGTTCACTTGGATGTAGTATCACCTCTAGTCATTGATATTTTAATGCGTCTACTAGATAATTTCATTCAAAAGATTTAAATGACATGTATTTTTTCTGACTCTCCACACCTGCTGGAAAGACAGAATTGCCTTTTGAGATTCCATTAATAGGCAAGGGGAACAAACAGTTGTATGAAACATATCATGGTGTGTTTGTTACTGTACAGGTAGGTTTACATAACATTAATTGTTAATAAGTAAATATATTACTTATTAAGTTTGTTTATTCATATGCACTCTATCAGTTTGTGTGTTGAAAACCAGAATGGGTTTAAAAAATATTGTGTCCTTGGGATTTTTTAGATTGTAGAATGTCAATGGTACATTCCAATTACATATTAATTGATTATATAATGACAAGTTACTATTAATAATAGCCAAAATTTATCTAAAATAAAAATCTTTGCTGTCGCTGTAATTATATAGCGTTTATTATTTTTCTAAATTTAAATAAATAATTATAATAATAATAAAAACAGCAACAATTAACAGTTTGGTTTTCTACCTTGCACTCAGAATTCAGGGCTAATCACGCTTTGCAGTCACGCTTATTAGCTACGTGAATTTAAATTACATAAAAACTGAGCGCTCTGGCTTGCTTTGCCATGAGACCACGCGGTCATTTTTTCCTGAGCTTCATTCATCAATGCCTGCCAAACATTAGTAAACTAGCTACCACGAGTTTTATTCGCAATATTGGTTTATATATAACGGGCCAACTTGCTCTTATCCTTAGGTACATAATATTGCACGGGTTATGTTGAGATCGGCCCCTTCAACTCGTTGATCTGAAGGATTTTCCTCTCATGAATGATTGGATAAGTTGAGAAAGTTTAAATGATGCCTACCTGTATGACATGATAAACTACAGTTGAACTCCGCCTTACAGGCACCTCGATAATACGGTCACTTTTTACCTCGGGGAAACACCAATAATGTATTTTGTAGTGAAGTTTCCCTTTTAATACGGCCTCTCTGCAGAGTCCCATAAACTACAGAAATCAACGCAGAATGATTAGCTTGAGACAAAGAAAATGCAATCAAAAGTCAATGATTTTTTTACCAAATCCTGAAAATGTTTTGTTAATAGTACTGAAAACTTTTCATGACTATATGTAGTTCGTATTGTAGTATTGTTGTTGTACGTTTGAAATAGTAACGTGAAATGGTAACATGGCTTTTATGTCGCAATTGAAATTTAATCTAATCCATATTATTTCGGCCCGTCGGTGACCGTATTAACGGGGTTCCACTCTGCTCATTTTACGTCCTTTGGAAAAGGAAAATCGCTTCAATCTCCTGAAACTGCAACAAAAAATACCAGCAGACATTGTGTGCCTGCCCACAGTTTTTTTTTGGGAACTGGGATTGACCTATTTCTTTGCTGGGAATTAAAATGGGATTTTATTTTGGGTTACTGGAATTAAGATTTACTAGCCAAAAGAAAAAAAACAATCGAGAATGGGAATGGGATTAGGATTTGAGCAAGACAGTCACTGGGACTTTAGGATTCGAGCACTCAGAAAATGTGATTTAATCAAAATTTGGGTTTAGGAAATAGGAATAACTCAGTCCCTCAAGGCACGCTGTATGTTTGTGCTGTTTTTCTTCTGTGCTACTTGAACAATCATTGTGGTTTCATACGTGCGCCGGATTGGCATGCTTATATTATACTGTTCATGCATATATAGTGCATAAAACTAACAAGTATATTTTATCATTAGTATTCCCTCCGTTGTGAAATAAAGCGTCCGATGCTGAGTAAAGATTTGATGGCTTCTTGTGAATTTATTGTGGAATATACGAAGGTTAGCAAAAGCCGATCGACAATGTTTGAGGCTACTTTGACGAATATTTCAATCAATGTCACTAAAATGTCTTGCTTTACTTCGAATTCTCCTGTTCTTGTCGTCATTGCGTTATTTCAGCTTTTATTTGTTTCTCCCAGCATGATTAGTTCAAGAATAATGTATATTAAATTTTATCAATCTGTTTTTAGACTAATTTTCCAAAGCAAGTTAGTGATGCGCAACCTTTGGATTTTAAAATCACGCCAAATTCGTTAGAAAATGTGAAAGAGGTATATAGCAAGTTAAGCATGCAATATGTTTTAAGTGGATAACGCAAGGCATAGTTAATGGAGTGGAACTCTCTTTGGAAACCCATTATCTTTGTTGGTCATCGCTTATGCAAAAATATGGTTCTTCATCGTAACGTGTGTATTGTGTTTTTGCCAAATCCACCAATAGGAACTCTTTAATTGCCTTATTGTTCAAGTTGCGGATGGCTAATTTTCCTAAAACGTTGTTATTGGTTAGTTTCAGTGAACTCTAAATTAGACTGGAACGATAACTTGGCCGCCATCTTTGAAGCCAAATTGGTTATCAATAGGTTATCAAGTTCAGTCCTTTTCTATTGTTTCTCTCGGCGCGGTTGACACCATTCTTTTGGGAATGTACAGATATTTGATGTTTTTATTTTGATATAAGAGGTAATTTTATGGTTTAATACCTCGGGAAAATAGTACTAAGACTGTTTACGACATTTGTAGTTGTTGCCGCCATCTTGGCTTCACCCAAACGTAGGGTTTTTATCTGGAGTTATCGTTCCAGTATTTGTAGAGTTCACTGGTTAGTTTAGTGAAAATACAATTCGCACGTGACGACAAAGGACCTTGTTTTTGCATAAACCAGAAGAAAAACACAGATAATGACGTAATTGTAGTGCTAATGAGTTTCCAAACCATCTAGCTGTATTAACTATGCGCAAGGATAACACATGTTTTAAACCTTTGAAAGAAGCATCCATTCTGTGGAAAATTTACACTTCTATTCTCTCACCCATAGAAATCAAAAGTTCCAAAATTTTTAATAAAAGGAAAATTGGATTCAACTTGTTGCTCAATCACAAAGCCGTTCACCGGCGAGGTAGCTATAGTCACGCGTTTCAGTCACGTGATACGTTTAGCGCTTAGTGGTGAACCCAAAACACAGTTATTGGATCGAGTTTATTATTTATTATTATGATTTGCCTTGTGTTTGGCAGCACTTATTTATTACAATTTTAGCGAAATTTGCTCGCTTCCACAGGGCACAAAGCAGCAATATGTGTAAAGTTGACCACCAAGCGTTGTCCTGTGTAAAAGTATTGAGTGCAAAACCCATCTATAAATAGCCGACATGCAAGTGTATCTAAATTAAAGAAAACGCAACTTCCATGCAACTTCTAGGGAAATCTTCAAATATTTTAGGCCTAAGAAATTTAAAATACTATAACTTCTTCAGTAGCGGATCCAGGGTAAGTCAAAATACATTATAGCAGCTCAATTTTAAATTCAAAATAACTTTATAACAATGTCATAGGTTAAGAATTTCAAAAGAATAAAATCTAACCAATGAAGGTGCTTTAATGGTATTTTAAAATGTAAATATATCCGAGAATTAGCTGTGGTAATTTATTTTGACTTACGCTAGATCCGCCACTGAACTTCTTATGTCGGGAATCGCGAATCCCGAAAGAATTAAAATAAAATAAAAACCAGAATTCTAAACAACAACAACAATATATGTTTTTCTCATCTCTCTCGCGAAACTCACAGCTCAGCAATATAAACATTCCACGCACATCAACTAATTGTATGAAAATATTAACCTTGTTAGTATATTATTAAAGTTAGTTAATTTAAACATTGCGCAATGTCACCGATTGTCGACACTCTTCCCAAATTAAAGTGCGCAGGTAGCTTTAATAGTAATCATCCTGTGATTCTTGGTCATTAAGTCCTATCCCAACTAGTCGGTTTCCTGCAGTCTCCTTCGCCTTCCTCGATGGTGTTTCTGGAACTCTGGCGCCATAGGATTAAGCTTCGTTTCTTGGTGGGTTTCCGTTGAGCTTTCTTGTTCACCGCCAACTTCCAAGTCTGCGACTAATTGCACTGGTCTTTCCGGTAAATTTCCATTCGATATTCCGACTTTGTATCCTCTTGTTACTCCGTCCTTTGACTCTCCCTTCAATGCGTCCGATCCTCCACTGTGCGTTACGTTTAAGATAATCCTTGATTAATACAACTAGACCCACTTTAAGCCTGGTTTCAGTTTGGCCTGATTCTGGTTTCTGTTTCTTGTCCAGTGCATGTAAGTACTCATCAACATATCTTTTTTCTTAAGTGTTCTCGATACTGTTTCAAATACCTTAGTCGCCTTGTCATTTTCGATTCCTCTTCCAAGACTTCAGTATTTTCTTCTAAGAAATCAGGTGGCTCGCTACTTAATAATATGCTCGGTGTAATCGTCCTATCTTCGAACTCTTCACCCAGATAAACGAGAGGCCTGTTATGCATAAAACACTCGACGTCCAGCAATGTTTCTTCTAGTTCCCAAAATGTTAGTAAGGCTTTCCCGATTGCTTTGGATAGGGCAGATTTCATTACCAATCAACCGTTCAAAAAAGCCTCCCACCATGGAGCTCTCGACAAGTTGAACTGCCATGTAATGGAACGACTCGCCAGGTAATTGTTCACATCATTGTCGTTCTTTAAGGATTCCAACTATTTTTTCGTAGCAGCAAATGTTTTTGCGTTGTCGCTCACCATTTACTAAGGTGTACCTTTCCTTGCGACAAACTGAGACTTTTAACGCTCGTTTAAACTTCGTAGTAGTTAGGTCCTTGCACAACTTCAAGTGTACCGCCCGAGTACTGAAACATGTAAACAACACTATGTATGTTTTAGCGACTTACTTCATGCCAACTTTGTGATATGTTGGTCCGGCAAAGTCCACTCCCGAAGTAGAAAATGGCCGTGTAAAATTCGTTCTAAAGCTTAGTAGGCTCGAAGTAGTTGGACTGTTTAGTGGTTTGGCCATTGCCTTCTTACACTGATTGCATTTAGCGCGTACAGACTTTACGATTCAACGCAACTGTGGAATCCAAAAGCGCTCTCTGATCTTGCTCATCCGTTGCTTGTACTCCCCCGTGCAGCGTTTCTTTGTGGTAGTGTATTGGATTGTAATCGATGATTCGGCCATGGCAACGAAATAATCCAAAGTTGTCAACTTTGAGCTGGAAGGAGCATCGCAATTCTTTCTCGTCTAGAGCTATCTTTAGCCAGCGAACTTCGGCTGCTTTAATCTCCTCTCCCTGCAACGAACCACGAATCTCCTTCCGCCAACAGCTCTTTCGAAATCTCAGAATATTAGCAGTGATCCTCATTAACTTCCAGTACTTCTATTTCTTCACTCGAAACGATATCCACGCCCCTTTATCGTTTGACTCCCCATTCTGCTCTAGTAACATTTTCTCTCGTGGTTTGGGTATGGATTCAACTAGTGCTTCCCTCGTAGATGCAACATCAGTTTCTTGTGGCCATTCGCTCGGTTGACACAACCATGTCGTGTATATCAGCTGGAACCTGCTCATCGCAGCCGAGTTTCTGTGGACAAATTGAGATTAGATCAGATTGTTATACCACAAAGTTCTTTGGGCATCCCGATCTTCATCATCAACTGCTATCTGCAAGAAAGCCTTCTCTATGTCACCAATGACACAGTACTTATTCATCCGATTTCTCAAAACTATATCAAACAACAAAGGTTGGAGGGCAGAGCCAGTCTCCAAACAGTCATTCAAGGATGGCTGATCGGGATTCCTTTTGACAGAACAGTCATATACAATTCTAAGTTTAATAGTTTCAAAATCCTCTTTGGTTACAGGTTGATGTGGCACATAGTGTACATTCTACCCAGTTGGTTCCGTAGAAACGAGCTCCAGAATAACCTTTTCTATCTGCTGTTGCATAACCTGATGGTACTCTTGCAGTTTTCCGATCTTCTCTAACCGTCTTGTGGTCGTTCTCAACCTTGGTTCTGCAAGGTTTTGATTCTTCGGTAATACTGGATGGTCCAGTTTCCAATGTAATCTAGTTATATAATATCCTTCTTCGGTTTGTCTCAAGTGTTCAGTAAAATCCTGATGCAACTCCGATAAATTCTGCTGCTTGTCCGTCAAGCCTAGCACGTCTGTAGAAGATAGTTTCTCCAACTCAGACTGAATCGGACTTAAGAAGAATTCTTTGTCGACCTGCATATCATTAGATGGAATTCTTCCACACAGCACCCACCGTAACATTGTATACTCCGCTCCGGGATCCTGGTCTGGATTCACACCAAGGACCGGTTTCCTCGGTGATCTTATCCTCTGATAATCTGCTACACCAAGTATGATGTGTACCGGAAGTTGCTCACCAGAACTTTCGTCATCACAAAGAGGTAGTTTTCTTAGTTGGCCAAACTTTTTTTTCAAATCTTTAACATTAGAGTTTAGTAATAGTGTAAGGATTCCCCTTTCCGCATTGATACACTCGACATCTAAACTAAATCCACCGACTACCTTATGAACTTCAATACTCAATATGAACTTCATAATTGGTACAATTGCTAATTTCAGATATTTTTGCCCCATCCACTTCCACGCTGAACTGATTCCAGAACCGACTCCAGTCTTTATAGTCACCTCCAAATGGTGTAATTGTGTATTTTTGTAATTTCACTGATTGCATATTTTTCGTAATGTCTGAACTAACCTCGGATATTTGCTCTTTAGCCTCCATTTGTATTTTACGCGACAGCCATTGTACCTCGTTGAATTTTACGCTTTGTTATGGCGTCTATTTCCTGCTGTTCGTGTAGTTTAGCTCGCATAGCCTCCTCGTTAATAACGCGTTGTTTTTCCATTTCGTCTCCAAACTTCCGATCGTCCTCGTCTCGTTGTTTATCATTACTCGCTTGTTTCAATTTCGAGCGCATTTCTCGAAAATGTTTTAGGTTAAGTGTTTGCAATTCAGACTCATTGACTATTTCCTCTAATGATACGTCGCCATCTAGCATCGCTTCCTTCGTTTTCTCGACAGAATCTTCTAGTCGTTTTACTAAATCCGAAACCCTTTCCACACATGTTACAAGCTCGTCTCCGTCCCCTGTTTTAGCGAGTGCAGAAATCTCCTCAAGACTCAATTACCTCACCTTGTTAAATGTAGTATTGTTTACGCAACGACAAACCGTAATATGCTTGTTATGATATTGAAATCCTGATGTTTGAATAATCAAAAGGTTGCCATATATTGAACCATATCGTTAGAATCCTGCCGGGGTCGCCACTTTTAGTGTCGGGAATCCCGGCCTCGTAACCCCAAACACCAAAAAGAATTAAAATAAAATAAAAACCAGAATTGTAAACAATGACAATATATATATTTCTCATCTCTCCCGCAAAACTCACAGCTCAGCAATATAAACATTCCACACCCATCAACTAATTATATGAAAATATTAACCTTAGTAAATTATTAAAGTTAGTAAATGTCACCGATTGTCGACACTTAATAGCTTAACAAGTAATCATAGAAAATTGGTAAAAGTAAATATATATATGACCGTTAACTGACCGAGCTAGAGCTCGACGTCATGCATAACTACGTGGTCCGGTACAGTGTAAACGACGTTTTAATTCAATTAGCTGTATATCCGTTCGTTGCTATGCAGTTAACCTAAACTGGTTAATTTATTCGTATTTACTCTTTATACGTACGGGGAAAACAGATTTCTGTAGAATAACATACTTGCATCTCTAATATAGAGTCAAATTAATTGAATAATTTGCATGTTCTATGGAAAGGAAAACGTCTTTTTAACCGGTTCTTATACACCGTGTTTTACTGTAATTAAATTCTTATAGTGTTACTGTATGTTTCTATCAAGGTGACAGTGGTGAACTCTGAATTACCAATTAAATCTATTGAGCTACAATTAGTAAGAGTGGAGACTTGTGGTAAGTTTAAAGTTATATAAGTGGATGCTGAATCAACAAAACAATTGCATATACTGCTTGCTGTAAAATCATTTATCTGCATTGCCTTTTCCTTGTTCTTATATACAGGTTGTGCTGAAGGTTATTCAAAAGACGGTAAAAATACATTCTTCGTTTTTCGTCGTCGACTGTATTCAGTACTTTTGTTATTCACAGTTGCATCATGATTATTAAACATAATGTACATTGCTTTTTTAGCTACCGAAATTCAGAATATTCAGGTATTTACAAAGATTTTTATAGTAGATTATTAATTAAATTATTCTTTTATTCATTATCTGGAAAATGACTGATGGCAAAAAATCTTAATGTTCCTGCAAATAATTGGCATATCTTTTCTTCGTAAAAATATTTTTCTTCAAAAGTTTGAACACCCTTTATGTATGTAAATAATTAGCATTGAAAACTAGGGTCCAGCAGAAATGTTTTGTATATATCAACTATTTTTACTTTGTAAATAAATTATGGGCAAAATCAGGAAAAAAAGATTTTGCAAGCTGAAAGATCCCAACAAGGCTAATGTTAAACATAGATGATCAATGTATTGAAGTTAGAAAATAAAGATTTTTATTGTTGTTTTTTTTTTCGGAAGGTTGGCGAAGGAAATGTGTGTACAAAACTTCCACTTCCAATTTATATGATATTCCCAAGATTGTTCACTTGTCCTTCATTAGCAACTCCGAATTTTAAAGTTGGTGAGTGTTTGTTGCAACATGAAAGTATCATTGCTCACTAGTGGTCGAGGAGGCAGAGGTGCAAAAATGTATGTTTACTTACCATACCGAGGGGCAATTTCATTTTATGTTTGTATGTACCATCAGGTTTAATAAATATATTTCTGCATGTTGAACGCGATAAAATTTCTTGTGGGCTCCAACCAACTCGTTTTTCCCGAAATTTTCTATAAAACTATATTATTGTCAAGAAAGGCGAAATTTCAGATTTATTTCTAGGAAAAACCACTTACGTTATCAAAAAGGTAATAAAAAATTACATATAACACATTATTATGGTTACTTTTATTTTTCACATTTTTGTTGAGTTATGAGCGTTTAAAAACTTATTTTCCGACTTGTGCCCAGGAAATTAGCGTCATTTTAGGACACTTTCCCATTTTGAAGCAGCGTTAACTCAAAAACGGCTTGAAAAACAAGGGTGCCCGTAATGTCTTATATGTAATGTTTTTATAAGCTTTATATGCAAGTGAGCGAATTTGAAAGTTTACTATTTTTGACCACATAATAGTTTTATAATAAAAAAAAAGTGTTGATCGAAGCCCACAAGATAGCTAAATCGGGCCAAACAACATTCAGAATTGTAATATTAGGCATCCAACGGACAATTTAAAAGCAAAATTGTTTTCCCCTCGAGAAGGTAGGTAAAATTAACTCTGCCTCCCTGACTATAGTTATTACCTTTGTTCAATGTTGAATTGAATAATTCCGTATTACTGATTTCTTTGCAGAATTTGAAGTGAATGTCGTGGTGATGTTTAATGATGATAATTTGATTACTGAAAATTTTCCAATTACTATCACAAGGTTTTAGAAACAAAACTGCAGGCGCCGGTTGTTCAAAGTCGGCTAGCTTAACCATGGGATGACGCAAAATTCAAAAGGAATTTTCCGGCATTTTTTAACATAAAGAAGTTTCGTCAGAAATCGTGTCTAGATCATCAGGAGTTTTGATTTCTGAAGTTTTAAAATGAAGGGATGTGCAGAAATTCAAAAATATAATAGTGTGTTACAGTATATTCAGGGTTATACTAGTCCAGCTTTGAACAACTGTCCCTAGAATGTTAATTACAAATATGATGAGCATGCGACAACTTGCATAGCTGAATGAATTTACCGTGTACAGACACAGGCGTATACAGGTGAAGCCTTGGGGGAGACACCATTGTTTTTTTTTGCAAAAACCTTAACATCATTAGTTTGCTCATGTTTAACTACGGGTCTTGGAGTGATGATCCTACCTGTTCTTAGCCAGTTGTTTCCGTCAAATTTTTCTATCAGGAAAGTATATTTTATAACAAATTGCCCTACTACTTCTGTGGAAATTGCCCAATGAGTATTTCTAACCAAATTACTTAGCCGACTCCCTCCCGCCTCGTATGCCTATGTTTCGGTACAGAGAAGTGTATACAAGTATTATATAATTTTATACATAAAAATCTACATGATTAGCCTTAGTCTACATTTTCCTTCGCATAACGCATTTTCGTAAATCTCGATTAATTATGGCTATAACAAAGTGTTTAGTTGACAATTTATCACGAAATATATAAAAGTTTAAAAGTATGCCATGTACAAATCAATAAACTATAATGCCAAGATCTTTTTAACTTCGAATGATAAATGCAGTCATGATCATTAGTAAAATACGAACTAAATAATAACATCTGAATTTCTTGTTGGAAAATGAGAAGGTGAAGAAAATGGCCAAAG
The DNA here is from genome assembly GCA_963855995.1 of Muricea muricata. Classification (NCBI taxonomy): domain Eukaryota; kingdom Metazoa; phylum Cnidaria; class Anthozoa; order Malacalcyonacea; family Plexauridae; genus Muricea; species Muricea muricata. Next base: position 4,711,432 of record OY979718.1, read on the forward strand.
AAGATCTCTTAAAACTTTTTGTGATTTACCTTAAATATAATCAGTCAATCTCGTATCCAGAGCCAGCTTATTTTGTATTCCACCGTTTTAGAATCAGAGTACTACGTGAGATATAGTCCAGCAAAGCCTGTCAACATGTACCAGAGTTAAGCAATAGCTCAGTACTATGAAGTATCATAACCAAACAAAACCTTGAACAAAAAATTGAAACAAACCGCGTTGTTGGACGAAATCTGAAACCCTTCCACTTCGACATAACAGATACTTCTTGAACCTCAACAACCATGCTACGTGCTTTCGCAATCGATGCTAACACAAACCTCTGCCTTAATTAATAATTCCTTATTCCTGCTCGACCTCATTCAATAATTGTTTATTATAGCTGGGGTGCACTAGATTATAGGTATGGGATGTAAACGAAAATAAATAATTTATTAATTACACTTGAAAGTACGATATTTACTTAAAATCAAAGTTTCTTGAAGACTAATTTACTTTATTCAGCTTTAACTTCTAATATTTTGAAATTTCAGCACATGAATTTGGATATAATTGTAAGCGGTACAAATGGTGCCTACGAGTAAGTTTCAGGTACGCGAGTGTTGGACACAGAAGGATTGGTGGACGTCTTTTGTTCGTAACGTATGGACAGGGGCCCCAGGGTTGGGGGCGCAACCCTTAAGTCCCAATTCGGTCGGGTACTAACGTTGCTTGAGGGTGCTAAAGGGGGGGGGGGATTCGGATCACGTTTCATGAGAGGAAAAACAGTCATTTCACATTTCACAGGTAAAAAATTATTAATTTCACGAAATTTAATGAACTCGTTTTTAACTGTGTAAATTTAATGCGTTTCTTAACCCGTTAGCCTATTTTTACGTTGTGGAAAGTAAAAAGCACCATTGAAAGCTCAAATTCGGACGAATTTTTGTAAAAACAAGAAAAAAATGAAGAAAATAAATGCATTTAGTAAAATTGTTGTAACCAATGCATTGTACTTTGTTCTTTAGCTCTTACCCCTACTCGTCCAGCTGCCAATCACGGCTCAGGGATAGGCATGTAAATCACATTTCACGACACAAAAATTCGTCAAATCTCATTTCACAACAACAAATATTGGCAATTCACGGCTCACAAAAAAACCCTTTACCACCCTCTTGCTTCAATTTCAGGTGTCGTCAACGACAGTTCATCGTCAGGTGATCAGGTATAGAACTAATATAAGATCAGTTAGGTTTTGGAATTTGGACTATAAAAGGACTATATAACTTTAGATTTGTTGAGCTTGTTTCATTCCGTCCTAACAGTGATCACCGCCTTTTTTTCTAAACTAATCTGAAGATATCTAATTTTTTTGCGTGTTCGCTATGGTCAATTACATTTGTTCAAAACAATTATGACTAAATGGGAACAAAGCTTTGCATAGTTCGAATCCTCCACCACCAAGATGTGATTACTAACTTAGGTTGTTTCAAACGTCAAACTTTCTATGTGCAAACCTAATATACATAAGTTAGAATAAGGGATTTAATTCTTCTGTATTATGCGTTTTCCTCTTTCCTATTTTCTTTTTTATTTCTTATTCTCTTTTTTTAGGAGAGAAGAAAAAAAAAAACAAAAAAGTAGAAGAAAAACTCTCCATCATTGAGAATGCATCTATATCAGTTGTCAGACTAGAAACTTGTTCCCAATTCTTTAATTTAGCAATTATAATGTCTGTCTTTAGCAAAAAGAATTGTTTTGGTTTTTTACTTTCGTTAATAAATTATATTGTTCATGAGAAGTTCTTATGCTCGTGTATAGCTAGGAACAGGTGAGGATATGAGCTTTAATGATCTGCGGTCTTCAGGTTAGATTCCTGTTCTACTCGAAGTCCTGAGAGTGTTATGTATCTCAGATGATCAGATAACTTCAGGATTGCTGTAAACAATTTATATAATTTTTTTGCTAAACATGAATTTTGTACTATGAGTTTGCCAAAACTTGCTCGGAATATGTCGATACAACGTCGTATGTTTCGGTATTCTTCGGTTTCCGACACTGCTCGAACATCCCGAACTTTTTTTGAATTTTCGAATTCAAAACGCTGAGTTGCTGATAAAAGTTCACCTCGAATTTTCATCAATCCTAGATTTGTTTTAAGGTAATATGGTTTATTTTTTGTTAGTGCTTGTACTTAAGTACTTAGCGTGCTCATAGAAATAGATTTTTGCAAAATCGGGCGGGAATTAATTACAATATTTGAGTATAAAGTTTGTACTATCCATGCTTGAAAGAATGAATGATCGCTTTTCAAAATAAAGGCTGCACTTTTTGGTTGAAATTTATTATAGATGTCTGATAATAATGCGCTGCAAATACTTGGTCGGATCTTAATTGCTAAGATTGTTGAAAAAGTTCTATAGATTTGGATCTCCAAAAATGATCTTCAAAATTTATTATGTTGTTTAATTTAAAGTTCCTTTGTACATTTGCATGGTGAATATCAAGTTACAGTGAAATATAATTTTTTGAAACACCACATAAATATATTAGTGCAAAGCTTTCGATCTGTGAGCTTGTAAGCTTTGTGATGTTAAACTTATGTGGTGTTTAAAATTATATTTTAGTTATAACAGTATTGGGAATGAGCATAGATATAGTAGGCCATAGATAGCCAACAAGTACCTAGCGCAGGTGTCACATGTATGATGAATCCGAGATGGCGTCATCAATTAACAAAAAAACTAGGGAGTTCTCTATCACTATTATATAAAATAGATCACTATTATATAAAATAGATCACTATTGCAAGTGGTTGTTAACGTAAAATGAGAAGAGTGGGTTTGATTCTTACAAAATTATTGTTCGATAAAGTCTTCAAGGAGTGGATGTTTTGACCGGTTTCAGTTTGCGTGGGTTATTGGACTTTGAACACTTCCAATACTGATCCATTGCATATATTTTGGAAATGGTGATTATTATGGATGTTTTAGATGTGAACTGGAAAGCCGGTGCCGAATTTTTTAAAATTTATTGTGAGTTATGCTATTCATAGTCATCAGCTATATATGCCGGCTAGTATACAGTAACATAGTTTCTAACCCCTCCCCCTATTTGTAGGGGGGGGGTCTGAGATTTTTCCAAACCCATGGTAAGGGGAGGGGGTTAGAAAATTTCTAATTTCAAAAGGGAGGGTTGGTCTTTAAGGGGGGTATTCCTTCATAAGGGGGGCTCCCTAATAAATTTGGTACATTTCCAGAGATTTTTGTTTAAAAGTTGTCTCACTTCAAATCTAAAAAAAGTTCTATTTTTAATGCTTAAAACAATGTTTCGCCTGCGGCGCACTATGGTTTAAAATTGAAAATCTCACAATTTGTCAACCATTCATGTCTGTGACAAATGTGTTCCAAAGCAACTTGTGAAATACTTTGGTTTTATAAAGCTCCTGCAAACATGTTAACGAGATATTATTTATATAAATGCTTGTAAATGTGTGGGAATGTAAATACAGTTTTAGCAAGACAATACATTATAAAATCAGGTATGCTACAGGACTGCTACAGAGATGCTTAAGTATAACTTGTAGAATTAACTTTTGCTAGGTATTAATTTTTATTTGTAATAAATATGACATTCGTGCAAGCACACAACAGAACTGCTGGATGCCCATTATTGGGCTTATCTCAAATCACAGTCAATCATGATGCATCCTGGAAAACTTGTACCAAAATGTACTAAAGGACAAATTTTGTGCAGATATTCAGTTTAACATTTAATACTAAGCAAAAATCTAAATAAGGCTCAAATTTGCAACCGCTCCAGTTCACATCTAAAACATCCATAATAAACATCCTTTCCTAAATATATGCAATTGACCATGATTCAAAGTGTTAAAAGTCAAATAATCCATGCAAACTTATGAAGCCAGTCAAAATGTCCACTTCTTGAAATCTTTATCGGATGATAATTTAATAAGAATCAAGCCCACTCTTCTAATTTTACATTCAAAACCATTATGCAGTTTACTGGCTGCCACCAGCCAGTTTAGCATTCTTATTGGCCAGAAAATGCAATTGACTGGCTGGCATAATATGTAGGGACACACAAACTTCAATTGAGTGGCTCTACTGTCTATTCCCTACTCTGTGGTTTAATTTTGTTTTTAAAACAGGATTTTTCAAGAGGTTTTGTAAATTTATTTTAGCAACCTTTCGAGCAGTTTTATTGCCCATCTTAACATTCATTGGTGCATGTTAAAGGAGGAAAATGTTGTTTCAAGATTAATGTTTGAGTCAGTGAGAACAACCGACTGACAGCCTCCTAGAGCCGCTGTTGCACTATGCAACTTGTCTTGCCATGACTTGATTTTAAGAATTGAAGTTGTATGATCAGAGATGTTACACTGTGTAATGTTTCTTGCAACATAATTGTCTTGCAATCTCAGCAGATAATAATAATAGTCTTCATTTTGAAAAATCTGCAGACACATGTGTGTCTTTACATGATTATAGGTTATTAAAATATGAATATTCAGGTTTACTATATTTACAAATTTGTTTGAGTAATATAAAAACTTATATAAAAACCTATGTACATACAGTTAAATTAATTAGAAATAATTAAACAAGCATCTATTTACAAAGGAACGCTTGAATCTTTCCGTTCTAATATTTGGTAGAATAAAAGGATGTTTACGTTTTCTTAAGTTTTTCTGTCTCTTACCGAGCAATAATTCACGAAAAATATGATCAGGATTATCAGTAATCTCTTTAAACAGAGTTTTGTTCCTCGTTTCAAATTTCCTCGTTTTCTGTTTTTAAATGAAGCGGTTATGTCAGCTTTTCAACAGAAATATTGCGTGACAAATTGCTTAAAAATTGCAATAAAAAGTTGCATGACTTTATGACTGTTAGGCATGTGTCTAGCAACTTATGATCTCAACAAAGTTCTATGTTGTAAGACAAGTTGCATAGTGCAACGGCGTCTTAAAGGCCTCCAAGATATTTACTCTATTCGAACAATTGAGTCACAGTTTGCCAGAATAAAATCTATTCTAATTTCATGGAACATTCTCAGTACAGTTATTGATAGCTGCTATACCTGGTCACATAGAGTTAGGGTAAGTGTTAGGGTTTGGTTTAGAGTTTAGGTTAGGGTTATAAGCTGGCCAAGTATTATATAACTATTCCACATCTTCATTAAGAATAATGTCTCTTGGTTGTGGAGCAAATCACATTTTATGACACCAAAATCAAGCATTTCCTACGAAAAAATATTAGCCAATCATGGCTCACAAAAATGCCCTTCGACAGTGTTCAGAGGGGGGTTTAGTAGCCTAGCAAAAGTACAAAAATTAATATGGCTTTTGACAAATAGATTTCATCCGTCAATTGAGGACTTATTCTGTGATGGGGGCAATATATGGGATGGGAATAGACTTTTGGTAAAAGATCTATTGAAATGGTCTGTGATTGATGGGGTGGGGGGGGATGCAGTTGAAGTACAGGACCCATTTCTCAATGGCTACGTACTAACCCAACTAGTGTAAAAATTTCGTGTGTTTATATAAGCGAAAGGAAGGCAAGGCCATTTAGGGAAGATTTAATTATTGACTTTAATATAGGGTATAGGGTGCATTCTGTGTACAATGAGTTGCAGATCACAGCCCTAGTTGAAAGAGGGTTTAAGGTTTATTATCCAGGAGCATATAACCCCTCCCCTTATGTGTGGGTTTATGTATGTTTTTTTGATATATTTAAGTGACATGTTACTTAATTCACACAACCTCTTGCTGTATAATTACCTTTTCTATTTTGTTTACAATTTCATTTATTCATAGCATAGCTTAATTAAAGAATTTTGTAGATTAACAAAATGCCCCAGCTCTCAGTAACTGACAGATTATAAAAAGTTAAGATATCATTTCTTTCTTTCTATAGATGGATAATTAGTCTCTAAACATGGTTTAAGAAACATCATAAACATTCAATTTTTTATATTTTCGTAGACATTTGTTGCAAGTTTCAAGAATGCTTCATTTGAATTCCCAACTGACATCCTCATGATCACCAAAGAATAGCCATTGTCTTGAATGGAAAGTATGGAGAAAGGTCTCAAACTTCTTGTGCTCAAATTGACTTTCAATGTTTGTTTAAAAGTTTGAAACATTTATTTAAAAATCACAAAGATGGTTATACCTAGCTCCATTGCATTTAAAATTGATTTGTTATTAGAAGTAATTTGAATCATCCTCAAATCATGCACTGCTTTAAACTTGTCAATTGCTTAACCTGTATAATGAAATAATCCTCCTTCCTTGTTTTGGCAAGCCTAACACCATGATTGACCTTACTCATGAATGGCAGAATGTGTTAGTGGATCAATTTCTTGAGAACCCAAAGTTCATGAATTCTAGTCTTAGTTTAGCTAATGCATTTGCCACAAAAATTGACTATGGCTGCTTGTTAGTGAATTTTTACAATCGTAAACACCTTGTTAGCATCTATTCTGGGACTTAACTTTGATAATTGCCATTATCTGTTAATAGAAAACCTCAGGTGTTGCAAAATTTTAAAAAATGATTCTCACTTATGCCCATATTTAACAGGCAAATTTATATTGATATTATATAATATGTGAATTAACTAATAAAGTGCAGCAACAAAACCAGTATGTGATCAGAAATCAAAACACAAAGTGTGGTTGATTATAGTCAGGAGATTTAAGTTATCCAACACAAATTTCACAAAACTTCACAACTTTACTGCATTTAGGATGCTCTTTGCAGCTGTGCTAATGAATATTCCTAATTTAAATGTTTGTCCACAAGGGGAATTGTCCATTGTGCCACAGAAAGTGAAAATTCAACTGTTATTATATGCATTTTAATCTTTAATTTTTCAATCTTTGTGATTTTTGAATAGTAATATATTCAACTTTAGAACAAACAATTATGGTCAAATAATCCAGCAACATAATTCATAAACTAAGCTTTGCTGCATTGCCAAGTGGAACTGGTTTGAATAATGCAAATAAACTGAAGCAATTTTTATTGAAATATAATATAAACAGAACCTCAACTACAACAGATAACAAGATTATTCCTAATGAAACTACAAGAAAAACCCTCAAAAATTTATGAATTGTCCAGTGAGTACATGTTGCATAACATGCATGTAGCATTTCTGAAATTTATGCTCAATAAAAGATTTATAAATAAACAATCAATAAAGTAGTTTGTTCAAGATTTTGATGATAGCTGTGGTGATACTGAATTTTATAACAAAAACTCAGTGACGTTTGTTCTTGCTGTGGCATGCAAATATGTTTTTTACAAAACATTGAATCAAATTTGGGGCATTTTAGTTGTTTACTTATCTAAACCACTCAGGCGATTTTCTTCAGATTTTATCCATATTTTAAACTTGAAAAATAAGTTGTTACAAAATCTGATTAAATGGAACAATTACTAGATGTCCTTTTGCCCAGTTTTCATTCCTTTTTGGCCTGTTCATTTTTGTTTGGCGATTGAAATTAACTTTGTGAAGTTTGTGTGTTTCATTTCCTTTGCTTCAGTTCAAATCTATATTCAAGTAGTTCCACTTTATATGGGTTAAAACAGGTTTATATGGCTTTTGAACAAGGTCTTTTTAATTCAACAAGTAAGTAAAGATATGTTTATACTTCAAAGAGACCAGCTTTTTAACCTGACAAGAACATTAACAAAATTTAGTGTGTTATTACATTCCTGCTTTACACACAAATGCTCTATCTAAACTGTGTTGCTACTAAATTTTGTAATGTTGACTCTAGTTTGTGTAACTCAGAATTGAAAGGAAGTTCTATGAATTGAGTTAAAATTGATAGCTTTGGTGTTGCATACTGCATACATTAATATATTAATCAATTGAGTAAATTTACCTACCTTTGCCTAATCAGAATTTTGATATTAAAATTGTAAAACTTTCCTTTCTACTGAAATAGTTCTTTATGTTAAACGTGTAAAAGAAAATTTTTCTAAGCAAAACCAGTATGTTAAAATTGTGTTGAAAAATACATAGACTTTGATTTAAGTTTATAAAATGTTAAGAAAATATCAAAAAAGACATAAAGAAACATTCGAGACATTACGTCTTGTCAGGCTAAAAAAGTAGGGTAGATATATGGCTTATAAGATGGAAATGATTTGTTTTCAAACTCTTTTGGAACTATAGACAAAAACTGGGATGCTTCTTGCAGAATATTTAGTATACATTTTTTCGGTACGTTTTGTAAAGTACTCCAAAGAATACATTAGAAAAATGTTAAGGCAATTTAGAGGTTATTTCAGGCCATTATTTCTAACTTAGCTCAAAAGACTTCGTGTATTATGTATTCTTGTATTTCAACTAGCCCATTGCTTTCAATACTTGAGTAAACATACCATCAATTTTATGAAAAAAGACCATTTGTATAAAGGACTCTAATTTCCTATTTTTAACCAAAACAAATAGCATTTTTATTTAGTCCTTTAAATCTGTAAGCCATATATTTCTTAGTATTATTATGAAACAACTTGGTGTTACGTTTTGCATTTCTTTGTCAAAGTCGCAAAATGAATGTATTACTAGTTGTTTTGTAAGTAATTTATCTTGGAGTATGAACATTGACCTTGAAAAGACCAATTCCCGTTAACATTGCCTTTTCACTTGTGTTCACACTAGTGGTGTTAAACGCAATGCGTATTGCCATGCTCTGTTCTCTTCTATTGTTATTTAAATTCGTACCAGGTGCGGTAGTTAAAGTCTTTTTATTGTTATTCAAATTGTACTCTTTACAAATTCTTTTCAATAAATTGTTTACAAAATTTACATGTGACCCCTTTTAATTAAAAATTCAATTCCCATGGGAATTGAGAAATTAAATAAAAAAAATCCCCTCTACCCCGGCCAGCTCTCCAAGTGCCACTTCCACCTTAGTAGAAGTACCTATACATATAGTACAAGTACCTCTACTTATTTACGGTGGAAGTAGCACTCAGAGAGCTAGCCGGGGTAGCGAGCCAAAGAGAAGACCAAGCTTGCAAATGCTAATGCAAATTGCTAAGTTGATCTTCCCTAGAAAGCAGCCGCGCATACCTAACAAATTAAAACAACTAACCGTTAATGACTTCAAAATACTTTGCATGCAAATTTGATTCCCAAAGCGAAAATGACAAGTGCCCCCCTCTGATCCTACCAACTGTCTACCTGCCTCAGTTCTAAGCTGTCTTCCTCAGTCCTAAGCTCCTGCATTCCATTCGTTACCTTCACTTTCCTCTCCATCGCACAGTCACTCACAGCTGATAAACCCACATGCACCACCACCACCCCGACTACCACCCAAATCCGAAAATTAAAGGAATTAAAATTTTAGTAAAGTATGCCTGCTCATTTGGTTTGAATTTCATGTTTTAGGCTAAGACGTCGAATATAAAAATACCAAGGCTCGAATATAAAAACAGGTGAGCTGACTTTGTACTTAAAATTACCTTGCAAAGTATACAAAACTTGACCCGAATTTTTGTCCTTAATATCTTACCACTGCACACAATACTAGTTTGAATAATAATACTAGACTAATTTAGTTGATGTTGAGAACTTACTTCAAACTGTTTGTGAGAAGTGATGGTAGATTTTAATTTTCAAGCATACTTTCAAATATTTTAAATTCCATTGATAAGCCTAACCCCATGCAACCTACACACGGCTCACACCCTCGCAGTCCATACATTTAGCTAATAAATTACGTTATAAACAAAAAAGCAAAATAAAAAGATAAATTACGTTATCTCTAGCTACTTAAACCCACTTAGACTGAGTATTTGATTGAGTTTTCAAACGTAAAACCTTAGCTGAAAGGGCATGGGCTTTTCGTTACGTTAAACTGTCCGAAGTAAATATAAATCTGATACCTACCAAAGTCTAAGGCTGGGTCAAATAAGCATGAGGATGCAAAGAGTTTAAATCTTTTTTCCTTTAAGGCTAGCTTAGAGATTTAAGTCCTGCACCGTAGAAACCATACAATTTAATCTCCTTATAGCTATTATTGTATACTCAAATTAATGATCGGAACATTTTAAAGCTGTACCGCTATTCTCATACTTATTTAACCGAAACACCTTGATTTGCATGGCACGTCGCAGCTGCTCTCAAACCACTTCCGTAATTTGCCCTTGAGCACACAAACAATAGACTTATTGTCCCATTGTTTATACTTGCCAAAACAAACTCGAAGGAACCAAGATACTTATTATATTTATAATCAAAGAGGATTCTCATCATTATACAGGGTGTCCCAAAAAAACCCAAAAACTATTGAAATCACCTATTGTTAACATTTGAATGCCCTAGCACTTGTTAAAAGATTAAAATATCTTTGTAAAGTACGTTTGTTTTGCTCATGGGGATATTGATAAAAACCAAATTGAATAGGCTAAAATAAATCATGCATAAAATTTGATTGCATTTTTAATATGCACTCGTAGGTTTAGTTTTTTTGTCTGGCATAAAAATGGTTAACACTGAGTATTACTATTAATTATGACGTTTATGTCAATAGTTTATCCACTCGTGGGCTCAATTTAATCCTAGGCATTGAAATTCTAACAATAGATCATTTTCAATAGTTTTTGGGGTTTTTTGGGACACCCTGTACAGTCACATCTCTTCCATGAATCGACAAATCACCATGAAAACAAAGCTTGCTCTATTCCCTTGGGAATTAAAAATAGGCAAAAAAGTAATAAATCCTATTGTTTTAATGTACGCGTGAATCAAATTAACTAAGAAATACAGAAACAATATTCCTCTGGGAATTAGAATCAATCAAGTGACATGCATTATTTCGTTTTGCTTTTAGAAATAACCACAATCCAATTGTTATCATTTTTACCGTTTTGAACTCGAAATATTAAAGAAAAGAAAAGAAAAGAAAAGTTCCATTACTTCAAGACTTCGAATATTTTGTGCAATATATTTTTTTCAGTGTTAATTCAATCTTTAATTCCTTGCTTTTTTCACAACGAGAAACAATGATTTTGTTCGACGAGAAACAATAAAATCTACTTGAATCGTCTTTGATCTCTAAATAATTAGTATCTTGTTTCCACTAACTTGTAAATTACCACTACTTTGTATTGCAATGCCGTGTCAATGTCGGATCGTTGTTGATTTGTGGGTCCATCTCATCCAGCATCGTTTATTCTGGTCTTTTTCTCTTGCGTTTTTTCACACCCCATCACCTTTCGAAATTAAAGAATCGTATCCATTAATTTATTACAATTAAATTATAAACCACTTTATTGCAAAAAAGAAACTCGAAGTTCTAAATGAGACTGATTTTTGCACCATGTAACAAAATTTCACAATTTCCTGAAGTACTCATGTTAACTTCTCGCTATGATTCATTCATTTCCAAATTAAGTTTACAAACAGGCCTTGATTTTGCTTTATGATGAAGTTAGTGTGATATTTTACGCGACAAAAAGGGGTTTGTGACTAGTTTATTCGCAACATTTGAGAAATCTACTTATTGTTGTTTAATAGTAGTTTTACTTGGCTAGCTCTGGTTGTGACATCGCCAAAATCAACGTTAATTAATGTGTTCATTGATAGCGGGTTGCTCAATTAATTCACAAAATATTTTAGGAAACAAGCGACGTAAAAGTGTGCAAGAGAGATAGAATTTTTAAAGGGATATCGCAATATATTTCTTAAAGCAATTGGAATATCCCGTGGTAGTTTTTTCCTAGTATGCTTACTTTTAACAAATCGGAGTTGACTCGATATTAAAGAACTCGCACTTGTAGTACAATGTAATGAAGGAAAATTCCTGTTCTTGGAAAAAAATGAATTAAACCTTTAGCAAATACAATTTTGAAGGAATTTTCTAATGTATATAAAGAGTACGAGAATTTTAATAGTCTCCGTTTTCGAATGTCTTCGGCGAAAACGCTTTAGGAAATGAACCTTGGTTCAAATAGCTGTGCGCTTGGTCAACAGTGTGTATTGTAGGGTGTCACTTTTGGGTATGTGTGGGTGTCTAGGATGGAATACCGTACTTAGACTATGTGCACACCAGGTAACGTTTCCGGACGCTTCACAGCAGTCAAAATAAAAATGATATGAACTATAAGAGTTCTCGTTGTATGAAGTTTTTAGTTTTTGTCCTTAGACGATGTTTATGCTGGTTTTCATTAAATTATGTCAACAAGTCGGGAGCTTTTTGAAATAATTCGGAATGAAAACGCTCAGAAACGACATCGTGTGCACGTAGCCTAGTTTATACTTGACTTGAAAATGAATACTATACTAGATAATGCTGGCCTTGGACTCGGACTCAAATGCACGAGACTTCTAGTTACTGGACTACAACACTGCTTAGTTTCTAAAATATTGAAAGAGAAACACACCGTCCGCGATCTTGTTTTACCCTTACAAATGTTTTATCTTGTTTTATCCTAAAACTTGCCGTTAATGAGTTAAATTTAATGAAATTTTATTTGACCATTCGCAATTTAAGAAAGAATTATATACATACAAATATAGATGTTTAACATGTTTGCTGATTGCTTTTTTACCCTGTTTGAATATCTATGATGGCGGATGACTAGTGTCTTTGCCTTACATTATTTCAGAACCTAAGCACGTTATCAAAAATTTAAGGTTCCTATCGATAAGTCAAATTAAATTATTTGAAAATGAGACAAACATAGTGGTGACTACTGACTTCTCCACGAGAACCGTCGCTTGAAACGTCGAATTCTGTTTATTGTTCAGATAATCAAAGAACCGAGCATTTTGTGTGCCTTTGATTGCACTACCAACGCTGGAAACATTAGTTCGAGATTTTTATGCCTATTGCCATATCCCTTTAACTGCAAATTTGCGATAGGTTTACGAAGCAAAGAACTGAAAGCAGCAAGCCTCGTACCCAGGCGTCTCTTAGTGCAAAGTAACAGCGCACATATTAATTAAGTAATTTGATTTCTGCAAGATATAACCACTTGAGGAATTATGGTGTAACTGATCTTCATGTATGACACTGGATTAACTCATGACATTTTAATTGGACTAACAAGCGCCTGGGTACGAGGCTGGCAAAATGTAATCACTTACATTCACTCTATCCTTGGATTGTCGTTGCTTCGATTGGTCTAGTTTCATCATATGCTGTTCATGGTTTCATCTGCTTGGCATTCTCTCTTCAAAGAACATCACACCGGTCCAGTTGGTTAACAAGCTCTGTCATATCCAGTCAACCATCATAAAATAAGAAGAAAATTCGTAATGTTACAAAACAATATTTTAGATTTTTGAAAACAAAGCTGCGGAAATATGATTGTAAATCACTTTGACAAACCGTACATAGCGATGGTATTTTCATCTTGACAATTTCTGATGGACACGTGTAGTGATTCACGTCTTGGATCAATATTTGTTCTTCCCATCTTGTTCAATGAATTGACTGGTGTATTTGCTCTTTCACTGGACGTCCTTTAATAAAATAAATAATTACAATGTTTAAAAAACTCGTTCCAGGATAAGCAAAGAAAACTACGTTAACAAGCATTGAGGAGGACTAAGTAATTATATAATAGGTGTGGCATATCACAGAGGATAATCAATGGACAACACTTCGAGATACCGAAACAAAATCTAGGCATGACAAAAAAAGGGCAAAACAAAATAGCGGAATTAAAATGAATTACGACGGATTTTATTCTTTGTTTTTCATTTTGAAGCAAAAACTGGAAGAAAATTTTGGAAATAAACAATTGAATGTTGCCTAGTTTGTCGTCAAAGAGTATAAATTTTACTTATAGGATTTATTTAAACACAGGATATTTGTAAAAAAGATTGAAAAAGGTATTTGACAGCGGACGTTAGGAAACGAACGCCTAGTAATGCCCGCAATTTGGGTTACATTTTTTTATACCTTAAGATCAAATGGTTTTCTGTTCAGAATAACGACATCCAAGCGCGTGGGCAATCCCAATCCCAAATACATGAATAACGCTTTCCTGGCAGAAAACTATTTCGTAATTGTTTTATAAAGAAATTACAGTGAAACACAATACAACGCGATACAAGTTAAATTTCTCGTCCAGGATTGTTTGATCCTACGCAGTAATCAACAAGTGGCGCAATCGTCAAAGCAAGCGCCTGCCGCCTCTGAGATCGTGAGATCAATCCCCACTTCAGATTCGTGGCACTTATGCGAGGAGTTAGTCAACGCTCTGTCGACAGTCGTAGGTTGACTCAGCTACGGTACACTGGTTAGGGAATGTTGAGAGGGTGGTTAGAATTGTGAAATATTGGTAATCAACTGAGCTCGGGTCACTAGCCAAGGCTGCTATAGCTAGATGACGATGAGGTGACGTTAAAATAAATGAATAAAACTGAGTGTTTCACTGTAGTTATCATATAAATATTGTCAAACTGAATGGATAATTCCAGTAACCACGAAGGAGGAAGGAAGTAAAGGATAGAATTGGAATGAAGGCAGAAGGAATTAAAACTAGTTGTTAACAATATTTGCACGTAGCGAGTTCTCACTTGACCCTAACTCGGAATTCCCTTTGAATTTGAACTGGAAATCTGGATTTCCTGTTTATTGTATAGACTGCAGTGTATCAGTGGACAGAAGAGGTTTTGAAGAAAAGAAACAACGAAAGAAGAGGAAAAGTAAGTTAAAATAATGTTTATAAAAAAATAATCAAGAAACTATCCATATACAACGCTCGATACATCATAATAATAATCATCATAAATGCTCTATTAATCCCCATACAGTGGGTGTGGTCTTGAGCGGAAACAAGTTTAACAGATAGGGGCTAGAATAGAGAATTTACAATGACAGTAAGTGTATTCTAATATTTGGTTTTCTTACCACTAAATCCTCTTGAACGTCATTGTATTTGGTGTGACATTTTGCATCGAATTTGTCACGTGGTAGTCTTGCAATTCCTCTGGAATGTCTAAAATGTAAAACAAAATGTGCCAGTTAGGAATAAAAACCTCAAACAAAATTGATGCCTGAACATTTTAGCCTGAATCAGTTGTGTAGGTAAATGAGCCAGAATTAAGATAAAAATTATTTTACCTTGAAAAGGTCCTGTTTTAATTAAGTCATCGTTGTTGCATTTCGAACAATTCCCTGACGGCTTAGCTAGAGAGAGAAATACAAGCTCAATTTTATATACCTGTAAATTTGACTGAACTTTATGAAATTTATAAAATAAAATTTCTACTTGGTGAGCAAACCGAATTTTCGCCAAACAAGAGAACATTTAGCACTAATACATACGCAGATTAGTTAAAGAATACTTACATTTGTAATAAAAATTCAATATTGTTGATGCCCAACTACACTGAAGCAATTTTAGTTGCATCTTTAGTTCGGAGAAGAAGACTGACGCCATTTTGATTTTGAATTTTCTCGACGACGGCATATGTTCGTTCTCAATTTTTCCCGATTTCTTCGTCAGTTTAGCTCAAATTTGCCCAAGATGTCTTCTTTGTGTCTTCGTAGCCATTTTTGTGGAATCCTGCGCCATTTCTTTGGAACTTTGAAGACTTTGGTGTCTAAATATTTGGTGCAAGAGGAGAGATTTTCAACGAAGCTTCGTGTTAGAGGAACTAGCAGCAAATGACGTCAGATGACCATTGTATGCCAGAAAATACCCGTATGTATAATGTTTGATCATCTACGTACGAAGGTGAAAATAAGTATTTATTACCCGAATGAGGTGTTTTTGCCATTATTGCTAACTTAGGTCTTTCTTCTACTTCTTTACTTTTAGTTTACTTAGTTAATTCGCCCAAAAAACACCTGTAAGGGACGTTTTTGCAAAAAAATTTATTTGCATGCTGATGAGCAAGGAAAGACCCGTTCGTGATTTCATTGGCAAACATCTTTCTCTCCGTGGCCGAGAGGTAAAGGTAACTGTGTTCCGAATTGCACGCATCGTTTGACTTTGATTTTGGGCGGATCGGGAACCCTTCAAGCTCAACTGAGGTTGGACTTGATCGGTCCCTGATCAACCCAAAACTGAAATTGAAGCTGTGCGTGGGGTGCAGGAAAACACTAGGCAGTACAGCGAGGCCAAGGAGGCAAACGTTATTTGTCTAGTGTTTTTAACTAATATTTAAGCAAATTTCTTTCTCTTGACTGTTGGGGACAGACCTGTAGGGGTGATGCACTAAAGACTTCTCGCCGTTATTTCCCTTCGTTCGAGAGGACGGGTTGTCTTCGATGAGAAATAATGACAAGAAGACTTCAAGGCACCACAAAACCACCACACTGTGAAACTACAGTGTAGTGGCTTAGCTGACCTAACCATTACACTGTGCCAAGTATATATGGCGGACGTCTTCCCAAAGCTTACGGTACAAGCATGGATGGCAAAGTTGAGCAAACACTTTAAAGCCTTAAAACAAGCGTTTTCTTTCGGGAATGAAGACGACAACGCTAACTAAATCAACGCTTTCTGGTCATGTTTTAAGTTGTTTAGCTATGTTTAACGATATTTATGGCGAAGTCTTTGCAAGAAGGAAAGTCGGGAAAAAGCGCAAAATTAATGACTGTTTTCTTTTTTGACTTTCCGTGGGCCGTTTCCTTCGTGTGATCGAGCTTGATATGCCATTACGTTCAGTGTCCTTGATATAGGAGTCATTTATATATGGCCTTGGGTTTAATTCCCAAACATTGAATGGCAGTCTTTAGCTCTTTCAACTAATGACTCAGAGATAACATTGCGACAAGATGGCGTTATCACTTTGCGCTATGTCACGCCAGTAATTATCTTCTCAACGCGCTAAACAACGGCAGAGAAACACAATGTTCATACTTTATACAAACTGAACCGCAGAGGTAACTCAGAAGAGCTAACAGTCTAACAGAGTAATTACAACACGGATGGTACTGCTTTATCACAGCCCAATCGACACTATGTCACGCCTGTAACCAATTTGACATACACAGTGTTGTTGTAAGCCTTAACAGCTTTTAAGACAACTGCAAGGCACTTAGTTTACTTGTGATGTATAAAATGCACGGTTATGTGCAAACGGTGAAGGTCAAGCTTTCTCGTTGACACAAACTGAATCGCGGAGTTCTGAGTCAAGGCTCATTGAATATTCTTGGTTTGCACATGACGTCATTTCGTGTCATTGGGCGCCATCTTGGTTGACTCTGCATATTACTTCAGCTGTTTACAGCGAAGTACTTGTGTCAATTTACTATTTCATCGTTAGTTTTAGCGTATTATGAATGATACTTTAAAGATGTATGGCTCGATAGGATCAGATATAATGAATAGATACTTTGTGGTTGCCATGTGTTTCAAACGTCAACCAAGATGGCGTCGATTGCAAACGATCAATACTATGTGTTTGTCTGTCGTTTGGGCAAAGTTATGAATAACCCAGTATGATCTAGTGGCAATGTTATCTCGTTACTTGAAAGAACTGAAGACTGCCATTCAGTGTTTGGGAATTAGACCCGAGGCCATGTATAATTGACTCCTATATCAAGGACACTGAACGTAATGGCATATCAGTCAAGCTTCATCAAGACGAAAACGGCCCAGGAAAGTAAAATAAGACAACAGTTATTGATCTTGCAATCTTCGACTTTCCTTCTTGCAAAGGTCTTGCCATAAAAGATTGTTAAACATATCTAAACAATTCGAAACATGATTAGACACGACTTTGATTTAGTAGGCGTTGTCATCTTTGACTCTTTCCTGAATATAATCCCGAATCTCAGATTCTGGAGAGCAACTAGGTTGTTTTGTTGGTGAAAGATTATGATGAATTTCAGTGTTTTTAAATTTCGATGTAGAGTTGAAACCACAGGACGACAATTCGTCGTCAAAAAGTGGGGGTGGGGGGGGGGGGGGTGGGGCAGATTCGAGAGGAAGCAGTTCTAGGGGTATGCTTCCAGAGGTATGAGCCACCCTATGACCGCACCCCACCGAAACCCAATGTTTCACATGAGAGAAGACTCAACGTTTATCACTTTTAAAACATTTTTTCTGCTCAGGACTAATCTCTGTTGGTTAAAAAACTTATAACCCGTTTGATATGTAATTTACCACCTGAAATAATAGCAAAATCATTTCAGCGCCATGAAACCACGGAATACGGATGTTACTGAATGGAATGCCATTTGAATTATCACAACCTGACGAAGTATCGGAGCTACAAGTATAATCAAGCATTATAGGGCAACAGCGAAATCTTTCGCCAAAGTATATGGAAGCGAGAGGTTTTTCCAGCTAACAGGCAGTAATCTTGTGCCACATTAGTACCAAAGATACTTTACTGTTTAACTCAGGGTGTCAGAAATCTTTAGCACTGTACAATAGCATAACCTTAAGGGCGCTAGTGAACGGAGCAGTAGACCGCCTTGCGCCCGTTTTTCTTCTGGGCAGGCGAAGAGGCTTTTAGCAGGGGTCCTGGTTTTTTTACTTCCTAAGCAATCACGTGAGATATGCATGCACAAATCGCATGTGCCACGTCCATTTCTTCCGTCTTCGAAAAAACATTGCAAACTTCAATTTGTGATTTGCAACCCAAACTGAGCAATCGATTCAACCTCGATCCCAGGGCCTTTTCTTAAATTAGGGAGGGGAAAAGGCCCTGGCATCGGCTGGTCACATGACACCCAGAATATCTGGGTGTAAGAATATGTTAATTTCTGTGGTCTCTGTGAGTGTTTGCATAAATGATAAATCATAGAAGTAATTTTAAACGTTCTATGCAATACAGCTAGCTTTAAGGTAAAAAACTTCCTATAAAAGCAACCTTCTACGGACTATAGCTGGCTCTACATCTTCGGCTGTATATATGACAATACAATGCCCCATGAAATAAAGTAATATGTTAAACCTTGTAGAGCAAGTGCTTAGTAGGTATAATACAGTTAAAACTTGTTTAGAAGATTGCCGTGTGTGAGCTGATAACATGCATAAGTTGTCCCTATACCTTCATCAAATTCCGATGATGAAGCATACGGATATTCTACGTATATGACTTTATACGAAGAGTGTTAAGAGTCAGCGGAATAAGTGATTTAAAGTTACATAAACAAACTAAGCAAAGGGTTTAAATGATTTAAATCTCTCTTCAGTTGTATTTTACGAATTTGCAGTTTGAATGAGCCAATGGGATTACAAAATAGATCAGCCGATGCCAGGGCCTTTTCCCTTCCCCAATTCAAGAAAAGGCCCTGGGATCGAGGTTGCAATCGATTCAAATTTATTTTTTGCCACACTTTATTATATTTTTCCAGCTAAATCTTACATTGTAATAAAATTATTTGAAAGAATGGAAGAGATTTTGCCAAATGACACAGAAAAAGAACTAATACGAAGCAAGACTCGGCGAGTGTCATAAAATATAGTAGTCTGACATGGCAGTGGCTCTCAAAATTTAGCTTCAAAGGTAAAAAACTCATCTGTTTGTGATTTATTCTTTAGAAAACCGATTTCTATGGTTTATTGTCTTTAATTGTTAGAACGAGCCACTCACAAAGCATGTTTGTATAGGTTGGAGCATGGCGAGCCAGTTTTGAGTTTTGAACACTCAAGTTACGGAATATTCAATCAGTCACTGTTAAAATGTTCTAATACTTAAATTTCGACCAGTTTGGAAAATTATTACAGGAATAGAAAAGTATTCATTGATTGTTACGCGAGCACGCCTGCTCCGCTATATGTATAACAACGGTTTATTTCAGGCATAATATATAATTATCGTCGTCCGTATTACATGCGTATGATGCCAAGCGACAAAAGTTTTGCGCAGTGGTATAGCTCGACCAGCAAACAGTTGCAACATTCACAACAAAGTTACATGATATTGTTGAAAACGATTTGTTTTCACATATTAACAGTATACATAACAAATTTTTGGATGATGGATTTTGATTCGTATCATTTTACCCACAAAATCTCTCTTTACTCAAATATCACTCACAACGAGTATACGATCGACTTCAAGCTAATATCAACTAACCTCACCCGTAGATCGCTCACCAAAATTGACTTGATTCATGTACCAAAAATATTCTCTCCAATAACAGTAATTATAACAAACAAATTGACGAGTATGGGCATTAGGAGCGACACGTCCTAACATCATTATGGCAGAGTCTTAACTAAACGTTATCATATAAACATTTATTACCCATGTATTATTGATTTCTATAAACAATATGTTGATGATACTATAGTCTTATACCTGGACCTTGTAACTTAAACAAAATTCTAAAAATAATGCAAACTTTTCACTCTTAAACTCTTTTATTTTCAAGCAAATGCACACAGAACGATAGCGACATTTTCCAGCTAACTTTCTCCATTATCAAAAACAATTGCTTGCATGGATATATACGCTAACAACATGACGTAGGCTCCTTCATTGCACTTGAAGATCCCACAGCTAAAAAGTACAAAAGCTTCAGTGCTTATGAATTTCAATGCCCAGGATGCAATCAGTGAATTTTGTACTTTTTTAAATAAGTTATAATCAAACAAACGGTTTCGTTCTATGCAAATTAGGAAATATTCCCTGCACAACTTCTTGCATGTCAGTTTACTTACCAATACAAAAGTTACTCACTAACAAAGTTAATTAGTTTTAGCTTTCTTGTTTTTGGCTTTAAAGCAGCTAAATGTTAAGACAGATCCAAACCTTAGACGTACTGTGTGCATGAGTTTAGAAGTCGCTAGATGGTCAGTTAAAACACTTCAAATCATTGGTGGCCCAGAAATCGGTGGTTTTTAACCTTAAATAAATTAATATATTAAACCGATAATACTGTACAAACTTCGCGCGAGACTGACCGACTATCGCACGAGAAAAAAAAACAATTCCGCGAGTTTCTGACAGAATTTCTGAATATTATGTACAAGATTGATTTATTTAAGGTTTAAAACTACCTATTTCTGGGCCACCTATGTTCAAATCAGATAAACGATATACATTTTATGTGAGGAACTTTAATTCTAAAATAGAATCCTCTTGTGCATTTTTTTATTTTTGTTTTAATCAGTGACATGAAAAAAACGTCTCTGCCAATCAGGCTCAAGTAATTTTGCCCCATAATTAGGAAAAAATTCTCTTTTCATTAGCCAATGATTAACATGCCAGTACTGCAAGTCACTGAAATAGCGCGGAGTTAATTAGTAAACAGGCATTGATCTTTTTGCACGCGATGTGACGTAACAATGCAAAGTTCTATGTATTCGAAAGAGTCCTTAATTAAAATCTTTAAGGCTTTATAACAATTTGAAGGAAATGAAAAAGGGAAATGTAAGTAAATGGGATTTGCCAGGATGGAAATTTGAGCCAAGTTATTCATCTCGTACTCTTGTTGGTGATTGGTTTGAAGAAAGAAAAGTGGTGGGTAAAAATCTTCAGTGAATTGAGCATAATTGTTGCGGAAACCACTGAGTATTTTCATAAAATACACAACAACGGTTACACCGAATAAAGACAACATTATGATTCAACGTTTCGACTTTGTTCAGTCATCATCAGGAATGGATAATGTTACATGTTAAAGCCTTATATATACAGATAATTGTAATTCGATATCTACTATAAGAAAATTATTAATTAGTTCTCGAGACGCTTTGACGCCATGGTTGAGTCCCGGTTTTTGCCTGTGAATTGCGAGTGCTTCTTTAAATTGAGCATACATGTGTGATGTCCACATTCAGAACAGAAACTGTTGGGAATAATTAATCGACTACAGCTCCTCCACCGACTGGTATTAAACCTACTAGTACAAATGTGCGATACTGGTATGCTGCTCTAAGCAGTAAGTAAGTGAGTGACGTCTTCTATATAGAATTATGTGAGTAAAATGATAGCAACAGAATATTCAAACATTGAATTAATTTGTTAATTGAAACTGGTACTAATTAATTTTGTCATGATGGTTGCGATCAACACTTTGGGTCGAAAAACGAAACAGCTAACAAGACCGTAATAGCAGCGTTGTTTATAGTGCTACAAATTACAAGTAAGAACATCCAGTGTGTGCTCAGTCAGGTTCTGTTAGTTTGAGAGCGTGGTTTCGGAGTGTTCTCCAACAGTACTTTCTTTGCAATGACTGAAATTAAAACTCTTGGTCTAGCTACTTGTGCTAGAAACAATTACAAAACTTTATTTCTATATTTTTTCCCTTTAAGTTTTTTAAAGGTAACATGTCGTGCCTTACATCAAATATGGCGGAGTATAAAGTATCCGATTCTGACTATAAATCTCGTGACGGGGCTAGCATGTGGAACAACAGGATTGTGCAGCAGGTTGGCTACTTTATTAACGTGAGACACTTCTTCAAAGGGAAATTACAACAAAAAATTTTATTGTCTTATTGAAAGGGACTCTAAAGCAATATATGGAAGCCCATTACAAAATTTTTGTATCTGATTCACTTCGGGAGATATTGTTACCTAAATCAACGAACTGTCCCCATCTTGGATTAATTTTTAACCTCATTAACAATGTTTTGGTGACGTCACAACAGGGATAAGCCATTTAAAGCTGCTCCTAAATACCTACCAACAATCAAATATTGTTTGAATCTTCTCAGTCCGTGATGAAATCCGAAACACTTACCGTACGTACCGTATGGGAGCATATTAGTCATTGTGTCGTGAGAAAAAAAATCGCGTGACCCCAGTTGTGACGTATCGTGCATATCCACAAATATCCAAGATGGCGAACAACTACAGATTTTAAGTGAAAATATCTCACCAAATAAGGCAGATATAAAAATTCTGCAATAAACTTTCATATATTGTTTTGGAGTCTCTTTCAAATGAGACGATAAAAAATTTTGTTGCCATTCCCTTTAACTATATTAGGTTAAAGTTATTCAGGGCCTTCGCAGGGCCTCAGTCATTCTGTTCACAAGGGGTTGACAAGTTGTCCTCACATGAACTGCTTGTACCAAGCTCAAGTTGGAACAAGCTGTTAGCAACTTGTAACTTTAACAGACTGTAACAAGGTTGACAACACAAGGTTGTTGCTACAACATTCAAAGTATAATTTTATGGACACACCAACGTAAATTTATCACCGCATAATAGAATTACGTGGTGTTTCTAGAAAATCATACTTTGATAATCACCATCCAAACATACAGGAAACTTATGTTCAAAGTTGCTATATCAAATTGTCAATGCTGCAAGAGGATGTTAGGAAGGCCTGATAATGCGATGAAGTTTGTTACATGAGTTGCAACGGCTTGTTGCAAACTTGTTAACAGTTTGTTGACAAACTTAAAGCTTGTTACAAGATGTCCGTTTTTAGATGCGTAAGCTGGGAAGTCGCTTATATATCCGACTAGTGTCCCTGGCGCTGAACGACTTTTTACTATATGACATAATTATTCCATTTTCTTTGATAGAGTGGTTTTGGAATAAAACATCTACTGGATCACAATAGCAATGATTACGTCACTCGACGTTTATCAACATACAATTTAGAATACAGTTCACCATTTCGAATCGAGACAACGAAGTATCAACCAAGGCGATGGGATAGGAACACACAACGATGGGTGCCTGAGAAGATGGACTTACCTATATCAAGTATGTCTACTATAGGTTTTTTCTTCATCTACTCTTAACTCTTGTTTCCGACGATGAAGTGATGACTATCAGGCTCTTAATATTGTTTATCTTTATTATCTTTACTTGTGCCTGGATATCCCTCCTTATGTGACGAAGTCAGCCCAGAGTCGAGTCGTCTCCGTCTCCATACAGTGCGACCCATGATATTACTTTTATGAGATATTTATGCCGTACGTATTCAAAATGAGCATTGCTATTCATTAAAACTTACGAACGTCATAACAAAGTTGTGAGAAGATCTTTACGACGTTGATATTTGATGTTAGTCACATGACTGAAAATATATGGCGCTGTTCCATATTTGAGGCGGACCACGCTATTAGTTTTAAAAATATGATAACATGACAGGACGTCGTTTTTAACTTAATTGGAAGTGGAAACGACATTCTTTAACCAACAACAGCATAGGTAACAACAAGAGAATGTTTTAGCTAGAAAATAAACGAACTTGGTGTCATAGTTGAAGGATTTTTCAAAGATTACGTGGAACGGTGGAAAAGAGGGATTCTGGACTTCTAAAATGGATAAGAATGGGAGGTATTTAAGCGTTTGAAGGAGAACTGTTCGTAAATTATCATGATCAACGTCTATCAACATTTTGAGAAAGTTTGCTTTGCCATATATCTTCAAAACAAGCAATGATGGATTCCTGGTAAGCAATAATAATTCTAAATTAAAAGTACCTTCACTGGTGTAGCGGAATAAGCGTTTGGAACTGGATTGAGGCAAAAAAATGCTTGAGAGCACAACAGAAGTTTGTCCTTTAGACGGCCAGACGAAATCAGCATGGTAAAGCTTGGAAAATACATGCATGGGTTAGATTATTGATATTCAATGATGGTATGTGACCGGCGAGGCTAAGGAGTCAACAAAAAAGTGGTAAAGTTCCGCTGGCAACAGCAGAAATAGGGATCAGAGGTCTCTTTTGCACATTTAGGCATATATGAAGACATATTGGTAGCTAATAATACGGATCTAAATAATCGTTTTACCACTTCTTTGGCTGGTACCTAAAACCATTCAGCAGAAGTTCCTTTTCCCAGCATTAGGGCATTATCATGCTGATCTCGACTTGTCTGTCACAACATAAAAATTCCGTTGTGCTTTCATGCACTTTCAAACGTTTCTTCCATGGCAGTAGTTGAGGTATATTTTTGGCATCATTATTGCTTACCAGGAATCCATCATTGCTAGTTTTGAAGATATATGGCAAAGCAAACTTTCTCAAAATGTTGACATACGTTGATCATGATAATTTACGAACAGTTCTCCTTCAAACGCCTAATACCTCCCATGCTTATCCATTTTAGAATCCCAGACAAGACAGACAAGTCGGGATCAACATGATAATGCCCTAATGCTAGGAAAAGGAACTTCTGATGAAAGGTTTTAGGTACCTGCCAAAGAAGTGGTAGAACGATCATTTAGATCCGTATTATTAGCAACCAACATGTCTTCACATGTGCCTAAATGAGCAAAAGAGACCTCTGATCACTATTTCTGCTGTTACCAGCAGAACTCGTTTACTTTACCACTTTATTGTTGACTCTTACCCTCGCCTATCACACATACCATCATTGAATATCACTAATTTAACCCATGCATGCATTTTCCAAGCTTTATCATGCTGATTTCGTCTGCCCGTCAAAAGGACAAACTTCTGTTGTGCTCTCAAGGATTTTTTTGCCTCAATCCAGTTCCAAACGTTTATTCCACGACACCAGTGGAGGTACTTTTAGAATTATTATTGCTTACCAGGAATCCATCATTGCTAGTTTTGATTATATATGGCAAAGCAAACTTTCTCAAAATGTTGATAGACGTTGACCATGGTAATTTAACAACAGTTCTCCTTCAAACGCCTAATACCTCTCATTTTTATCCATTTTAGAAATCCAGAATCCCTCTTTTCCGCCGTTCCACGTATTCTTTGAAAAATCCTCCAACTATGACACCAAGTTCGTTTATTTTCTAATTAAAACATTCTCTTGTTGTTACCTATGCTGTTTTTGGTTAAAGAATGTCGTTTCCACTTCCAAATTAAGTTAAAAACGACGTCCTATAGTGTTATCATATTGTTGAAACTAATAGCGTGGTCCACCTCAAATATGGAACAACGCCATATTTTTTCAGTCATGTGACTAACATCAAATATCAACATCGCACAGATCTTCTCACAACTTTATTTTGATGTTCGTAAGTTTTAATGAATAGTACTGCTCATCTTGAATACGTACGGCATAAATATCTTATAAAACTAATACCATGGTTAGCACTGTATAAGCGACAGAGTAACCCGTTAAAGCCCCTCCTTGATTGGGTTTCAGCCTTGTATATATTCGTGGCCATGGAGCTCGATACCAGGGCCTAGTTGGTGTAGCAAATGGTAGTTTCTTCGTGACGGCATTGTTTGTGCTACAAGATATACGGGCAATATACTGCAGCTATTGTTTTTCGATATTTTTACGTTTAACTTCATAACAATACATGTCTGTTCTGTTCTTGTAGAGAATAAGACGTTATATGAAGCGATACAAAAAATGAAGGTACACGACATTTCTAACATCTCCTTTCATATGTTAACGTCGGAATAACGTAGACAACTTATCAACTTGTTAATGTCCTATGCTCGCTTAGTGCATAAGTTTTTATTGATAGAGCCTGCCAAGAAATACTACAAGATCAACTATTATGCAATACTACCAGTCATTGTACATACAGTAGGCTACATTTATTTATACATTGTAATAGCGAGCATTCTGTTTTCGATTTAGACAAACCTTAGAGATATCACTATGGAAGAAAAAAGAAAACAGGAGAAAGCATTTGTTTTTCCAACTCCAGAAGAAGCTTCGTCGTCAAAAGCACCTAAATTTTCTTACAAACACATTGATAGAGAACGAGATACCAACGTTGATAAACATCAAAATGTGGGTATTTCTATGGATGCATAATGTCATATTTTTTATTCGCATATATTCGTTAATAAAATATGTTAGCAAAATATGTCTGGATCACACTGAAATGACTTTAACCGCATACAAGATCAAGGCCGCGTTGGCCGTGTTTTCATGGTCAAAAGAAAGATTCACGTTCTATTTGATCGAACACGGGTTGTCTTTATATAAAGCCATGTTGATTAATTATTATTTGTGCACAAGTTCACAACTAGATATAATCTTGTGTATAGCATGTCATTTATCAAAATTTAAAAATTGTGCAGCATCAACTTATCAAGCTCCTTTACACAACTTAAAGCCCCCCCCCAAAAAAGGTGTGTAAACCAAAATGCTATCGATTTGGCTGAGAATGAAGCATAAAAACTGCATTTTTCAAATATGCAGAACAGCTGAGTCTACTTTTATTTTGCTCATACTATTTTATCACATCTACTTCGAATAATCATAGTTAATTTTGGAAAGAATATCTTGGTCAACGCTTATGCAAAAATATGGTTCTTCATCGTCACGTGTGTATCGTGTTTTTTCCCAAATCCACCAACACGAATTCTTGAATTACCCTATTGCTCAAGTCGCGGATGGCTAACTTACCTAAAACGTTGATATTGGTTGTTAGGTAAAAATACAATACGCACGTGACGACGAAGGAACTTATTTCTGCATAACCCAGAAAAAAACACACAGATAATTACTTACATTGCAGCTCTGATGAGCTTCCAAAACCATCTAGCTCAACTATGGTATACGTTCTAACAGTCAATATTTAGTTTACGTTCATGTACGCTGTGCGTACCTATTTTTTATTTATTTTTATGTGTATATGTTAATTATACAAGCAATGTCGAATATTAGCAACGAAATGATAAATTCAAATTTAGTGAGCGTTCATTTTTATACCTTGTTAGCAAGCTGATTAGGTTTGTAGTACCGGCCAGAAATGAGTTATTTTTCCCACACATTGTTGAGCAAAATACATTCAAATAAAACAAATCACTCTGAAACATTAAATTTATGAAAGTTGATATAGGTAGATTAATAAGCAGTTATATTGGTAAATTAGATGGAATTATGCTCGAGTAAGCAATAGGATTAGTGAAGTCTTCTTCCTGCAAAGTGGTAGTTTAGCTGCACTAAACCACGGTATACAAATGAACGCTCTCTCAGTACAATTAAATACTTAACATAGTAGAATTACAGATTAATATAATAGAGCTTATCTGCATGCAACAACTTACTTTACAACAAAACATGCGTATAAATATTCTGCACAAAGGTGCTAAAGTACATTACGTTATTTAGGTTCCAGGTTAAAATATATTTAGTTAACAAAAATCCATCTTGCCTTGACTAATAAACTTCAGTAGATCAATACGAGTTACAATGCCGGACGCCACTTCTTGTTCCGTTGCCTGTTCACCACTGTCTATATAATGCACGAATATTCTATTATTGGTACGGCTATATAGATTTCCTATCTTTCAAGTTACGTTGGACACAATTATAAACAATTAGAAGCACACGGCACTATAGCTAGTAGCGTAGCCAACCCGTCGATTTAGTTCCGCAATGCAAAGATTTTCATTGACTGTAAAAACAACAATTTCTAAAGAGATGAAAAATTATAATTATTTGATTTTTGCATGGCAGGACTAAATTGTCGGGCTGCCACTGCATGACTACAGCACAAGACAACAACTCTGCTGCCAGGAAACCTGCCATGCTGCCAATGAGGAGGAATGGCCTGAAGGGGATTTTTTAGAAAATGGAACCAGTACACTGTGGGGTTGTAGATTGTAGTTGCTTGCTTTTCAAGCTATAGGAAACCTATTTAAAGTGCCACTGCAACGAAAAAAATTTTGATCCAATTTTAAACACAACAGAACAACTTTTCTAGATGAGTCAAAATGGTGTTTTCAGTTTTTCACAATCTCGTTTCGTTTTGAGATATTTAGGTTTTTAAAGTATGCAAATTAGATGTCTCTTGACGTCATTTACTCACGAATAATAAATTATATATCTAAAATAATGAATATCTTTGGATATAATGGCCAGAACCTTTTCTAACTTTGCACGAGTGTAGTGATTAGGAAAACGCACATTACTGTTCACACTATGCTGTTGCCATGGAGATCGTTCGGATGCAAATGTCTTGTGTTTGGAAAACAAAAATTTCTAATTTCTCTCCTATTAAACGATACTTACTTCACTGCACATAATACAATGGTTGTATGCACATTTCGATCGCATTTATTGAATTCAAATTAGTATACAGTGTAAAGGAAAAATGAAAATTAAGATATTTATTTTACAGTTTAAAAGCTTTTATTCTAAAACCGTTTATGTTGCAACAACACAATAGGAATAGTGGTGTGAAGCTACCAAATTGTTACAGTCATGCAAAGTGTGAAAAATTTCTGCCTGCTAATTACAGAGATATTCACCATTTGATAAATGTAATTTATTATTCGTGAGTAGATGACGTCAGGCACACCTAATTTGCATGTTTCAAAAAACCTTAATATCTCTAAAACGAAACAAGATATCGAGAAACGGAAAACGCCAACGAAAAGGCTCGTATGGAAATGTTGTTCTGTTGTGTTTAAAATTGGATCAAAGATTTTTTCGTTGCAGTGGCACTTTAAAAACCTATGTCAGGGACCTTCTGAAAAACACATGTGATGTTGGTTTCTCCTGAATAAATAAAGTACCTACCGTAGGTTCAGACCTATATGTTGTAAGAACATGATAGTATTGGGACATCTAGACATTGTATTATAGTTATGAATATTCGATAAGTCTTTATTCTGTATTATTATGTAAATCATGTAAAATACCCAAAAAGAATAGTATAAATACTGGTGTAAACAGCTTTTAGATGTAGTCGGTAAATAATAGTCTAGATGACGGAAAACGTGTATATTGTGAGTTTATAACAATGATCTTAACATATTAATGAAAAAAGAGATCTCTTAATCTTGATATCGCTAAATGGCAAGACTGTCGAGTCTTCTCGGATAAGGACGTTAAAATGGTAGGTACCCGGGTCCCCTGTCAATTCAGGAATAGCCAGTTGGCAAAATCTGCTCACCGAAGAACAAGGAATCTATAAAACTGAATCGATCATTCTATAGATCTTTTAAATAATGCCACAATTTTTCCTAAGTAACTAAAGCTTGAACATATAATTATTCAGCGTTGTAGAAAAAAGAGTTTCATATTTGTCTCACATGAACTCTTGGTGAAGACGAGGTCTTGACCAGGCCCTTTGTTTAAACGCCTGCTTTTTTGGTAGAGGATTTTTCTTCAAGAGGCAATGGTTCTTTTATGTCTGGATGTTGTAAGTCTAAAAATCTACATGCCTTGGATGACAGAGAGAAAGAGAGGAGGCACCATTCGAAAACGATGAGGACGCATCCTCTTGCGTCCCCGCTTCACACAAAATAAAACAACTTACAGACAAGTAGTTTCAAGACGACGATAACAAAATGATCGCTATCCAATAATCGGGATAATTCTCCGAGAGTAGTATCTTGCGTTACCTTAGAAATTTATAACATACAATATCAGCTAAATAAAGCGAAATGCTACCCTGGATCTAAAAGAAAGAAAAAACAGGCAAAATACGGCTCATATGTCATGAGACGACTCCGATCCATATGTACAGACTTGATGAAGATTTATTCCTGTGCGAAGATAGAGAGAGCAAGGACTATTACATACCTTGGTAAATGATTTATACATAATTTCCGAAATGGCACTGTCCGTCGTTACGAGACCACCAACAATTCTTGCTATAATTCGGCCAACAGTAACTACACCTAAAATTTTTCTGATAAAAAAACCCACAACATAACATATTTGTAAAAACTCGTATCAATTAGCATTGACGTTTGTGTTAATTAACAATTATTGGATGAGGCTGACGTGATATCAAGATTTATCCAGACCGAGGTCAAAGTCATCTGTCGAAGCGACGCTGAGGCAGATAAGTTTGACCGAGGTCTGGATAAATCTTGATACCATGCGAAAGCCGAATTCAATCATTGTTTTATTATACAATTCAGAAATAGTTGCGAATCTCGACGAAGACGCCATTACGGTCCCTGCAGAGTGCAGACAATTTTCAATATCGTAATTGTCTTAAATATCGTATCGTAATTGAATTGTCTGTAGGCTATCAACCAATCAAAATTGAGATTGCATAAGCATTGTATAATAAGAACATTTAATGGTCCGTGGTACACGGACATTTCAATAAAATATTTTTAAAACTTTGAACTTATTATAATAGATCCAATAATAGATTGTAAATCTGTTGATAACACTCATAGATATCTCATATTCACTAGATAGCGCATCTGTATGTCAAAAGTGAAGCCAAAAATCTCAGCGGAATCCCATCATAACAATAGACGGCGGCCATATTGGTCGCTCCCACTCATCAAAAAATGCTACAGAAAACACTATACTTCTCTTCATTTAGCTGTATAAAAGAGGACTTATTGTCAACTTTGTCCATCTCCGCAATAAAAACCCCCACAAATTATCATGCTCCTTGTCAACTCTGTGGGAACGACCAGCGCCTGCGATCTGGCTTCAATATTCGCCTGTCCACAGTATGGAATGCACCATCTAGTGTATATGAGATATCTGTGGTAATACTCACCCGCCGTCCCCAATCACTGGTAGTTGATCGTAGGCTTTCCTGAAAAGGAAATCACCAAGTACTTTGGAATGGAAATTAACGTTAAAACAAAAAGTAAAACAACATGCATGGAAGAGCCACTATAAACATACAGAAGCCATTAGACAAAATTCTGCGAAAAGGTTTGTACGAAAGATTTGAACTGGCCCAAGTTCTGATAATTGTAAAATGGACAAAATGACTAACTTGCTGCATATATCAATAACTTGCTGACATGTGACTGACGAAAGAACTGATACAAGAGGTGTAAGATCCAGACAACTGACTTTTTTTTTCCACCACCTGAAAAACACCATTCACGAAAATGACTGAAAAACAAACTTTTATCATTCCACACTTACGAACACCTGTTTCTATAACATTTAGCTAATTTAGATAAAACTTCTAATGACAACTTATCACATTTATATTCTGTACTACAACAGTATGTACACACGCGTCATAGCGCCAGTGGCACAGGATTTCAAGTGTTAGGAAAATTATGAATTTTAGACGAGAATACACGAGGAATTAGGGAAAAACAGGAGGTAGATTTTCAAGATGTTGCAGTTTTCCCAGTCTCAAAGGGAAAACGAATCAACAACCAGACAATTTATAATATTTCTTAACTATACCTGAAGCTGACCTTAATCCTAACCTTAATCCTAACCCTAATACTGCCACGAACTCTAAACCCTTGGCTGTCTTAAAGCCTGCCTCTTTGCGCTTGAATTTATCGCCGAGCGCGGCTTACCATAATTTACTTGAATTATCAGGAACATTTAACTCCAGAAATTTATGTTCAGCCATCCAATCATCACTAAGGAATTTTGTCCTATATGAGAAAAAGAGTAAATATCAAGGAATATTCACGTGATCGTGTTCACATCTAAAAGTAACTCTGAAGTAACTCTTGAGCAAACGTCATTTACCATCAATTGACACATATTAAGCTTTTCACCTCACTCACAATGTACATGTAGTAGTGCGTAGAAATGTTTTAAGGCCTACGTGACTGGTGCACGTGACGTCAAGTGATCTAAGATGTTTTAACATTAAAAATGTTTAAGAGACACTTATTCATGTACATAATGGGACGAATTGCTTTTAAGTGCGAATTTAGAAAGTGGCTTGTAAAAAACTGCAAAACAAGGCATACAAATCATCACTATATAAACACCATACCTAAATGTAATATTTCAAGTTTGTTTAATCTTATTCTTATATATATTCTTATTTTATATATATATATATATATATATATATATATATATATATATATATATATATATATATATATATATATATATATATATATATATATATATATATAAGTTAATCGCATTTTCAAATAAAATAACGTTTCGACTTTATTTGTCTTTTTTTTTTTGATAAAGACAAATAAAGTCGAAACGTTATTTTATTTGAAAATGTGATTAACTTATATAAATGGCTTTTTGCCGAGTGATTACCTATATATATATATATATATATATATATATATATATATATATATATATATATATATATATATATATATATATATATATTATATATTATATATATATATATATATATTATATATATATTATATATATATATATATATATATATATATATATATATATATATATATATATATATATATATATATATATATATATATATATATAATGCTACTTGGGCGATCAGTTGTTATCATGATATAATAAAAACAATGTTGTATCAGATCTAATATTAAAACCTTAAAAATTTGTTTAAAATTATAACATCTAACTGAATTTTCGACCGCTTTCTGCGGCCTTCTTCAGAGTAATAAAACATATACATAAACTAAGTTCAAGTCAGAATTAAATACTGGTAATGTGTCATTACTTATTCGCCGTCTTTTGTATTACTGTAATGATGTAATTAATGGTAAATACGCACTTGGGAGTTCAATATGTTCATTTACACTATCTTTTGTCTTAACTGAATGAACTGCCTCCAAAAATAAGCGTTTCTGATGATTAATTACACCTCGTTCCAATATCTCGACGTCTGTTGATTTCACTTCATGGCCTGTAGTTTCTGCGTGATCTTTAACCGCCGAATAATTATGTTTCCTCACACCGGGTTTATGTTCTAACCATCGGGTCTCCCACGTTCTCTTTGTTTCACCAATTTATGTAAACGAGCATGAGTTACACTTAACTTTATAAACAATGCCCTTTACTCGATCGGGTGTCGGTCTTTCCTTCGGAACTCGAAAAACATCAGCCAATATCTGACATGGCTTCAACGCTGTCCGCACACCAGCCTTCTCTAAAATGCGCTTGAGTCTTTCTGACAAGCCTTTTACATATGGTAGGCATGTTCGACCTCGTAATTGAACGGATTCTGTTTGGTGAGACTTTTTTGTTGGCTTGCACGCATTGTTGATAAAACTTTCAGGATAACCATTTAAACTTAAATCTTTTAAGACCTTGTCTTTTTCTTGATTTTTCAATATATATATATTAGTCTCTTCAGATTGTTGTTTTGTTATACTTACATGTAATTTCTGACTGAGTCAGGCATGATAACAACACAACGTTGACCTTCTTTAAGTTTTTTTGCAGCTTTCATGGCAGCAACCATTGCTGTTCCACTTGATCCACCTAAACAGAAAATATACATGTGAGGCACTTCCCACAGGATTACATAAAAATCTCATTCATCTGTTTTTCACTTTCTAACTCGATGCTCGTATTTCTCCACACAAGCAGCACCTATTTAACATCTTCTGCGCCGTCCTAAAGACCCGATGCTTCCTATCATCTTACCACAAAGTAATCCTTCTTCTCTAATAAGTCTTCTTGCCATTAAAAATGATTCTTTATCGTCCGTCTTAATCCACTCATCCACCAATGATCTGTCCAATACAGTCGGTATAAAATCATAACCAATGCCTTCAATCTATAACAGGAATTACACAATATTTTCATGAAAATATCAACTCAGCTGGAAGTAGGAATTAAACATTTATGGAATCGTGTTCCATACAACGTTAGTGCAATTCATTCCTTTAATTATTTTTAGGTATTATTTATTCATTAAAAAGTATTATAATTACGCTGTATCTCTTAAGTTAAAAGAAACATATAATGCTCGTGATTTGTCGCGCTGGTTAATTAATCGGAAAAATAGCAAATTACACCGTCATCTCATCGGCATCGACTTTGAGAAAAACTTGAACTCTGTCTGACAAATTCTATAGGTAATCGTTATTTTTATATCACCCTTGTTATTGGCGACTCGATATACTCGATGACAGTAAAAAGATCCAACGAGCTACTGGACACAAGTCGGTCTGTCACTCATACAGTGGAGCCACAGTGAAACAGATCGAAAACAAGTTAAGGAATTATGGTGATGGACAATGTGAGAGTGCTATCCTTCATGTTGGCACGAATGATTTGGTCCATGCTGATCCTAAGAAAGTGGCGAAGGATATGGACGATCTCATAAATGAGGTGAAAACCTACTATAAGAAGACTGCTGTCTCCAATGTAATTAAAAGGTATGATGGTAGAGTCCATTCCAGTAAAATAGACCAATATAACAAATTACTAGAAAACTTATGCATATAGTTACTCTTATAAATAACTCTAACATAGATGAGTCTCGACTAAATGGCTCAAGACTGCATCTAAACCGATTTGGTGACATAGCACTTGGCAACTGGTGCTTTCTGCTCATCTGTGAAGTCACTCAGAACTAGAACCCCAGATACTTTGCAGGGTTCTGTAAGTACTAGTAGTGATCATTTTTTATCCAAAGTCTATCATCATCGGACCAGAGAGTGGAAGATTCATCTGAACCATGTCAGGCGAATGATGACATGATACCTATTTTAGATAATTCCAATAGTATAAGCAACGATTTTTACACCTATCTTAGTTCAATCCCTAAACAAAGAGGTTTTAAAATGGCTTTTATAAATATTGTTAGCTTACCCAAAAAAATTGATGAAATAAGATATTCAATGTCAAGCAAAAACATTGACTTGATTGCTTTTAATGATTCCAGTATAGGTGATAGTATACTTAACTTAAATGATTATGATTTAATTAGGAGAGACAGATCAAGAAATAGGGGTGGAAAGTGTATCTACTTGCGACCTTGCGTAGCTCCGTAAACTACTACATAAGAATGATCTGATTCCCACTGAACTAGAGGCTGTTTGCATAGAAATTATCAAACCACATAGCAAACCCTTTCTAGTTACAACAGTCTATAGACCACCCAATTAATTCATCAGCAGACTTTTTTGACCATTTTAAAACTTCATCAAAGCTATTGATAGCGAATTTTATATTCTTGATGATTTAAACTGTGATATGTTAAAGACAGATAATGAAAATATGCCGATAAAGAAAATTAAGTCTCTATATGAATTGTACTAATTATCACAATTGATTGAGGAAGTTAGCCGGGTAACTATGACAACCTCCACCCTTATTGATCATATAGTTACTAATACTCCAGATAAGGTTTCTGATTCTGGTGTTATCCATACTGGAATAAGTGACCATAGTTTAGTTTTTACAATCAGAAAGATCTCTGTTGTAAAGAAACTAGAGAACACGGTTGAAATCAGAAACATGAAGAAATTTGATATTCAAAAATTTGTTGAGGACATAATGATACAACCATGGGAAAATGCATATTTTTTTTACCGAAACTCCAAAGGCAAAATGGGAAATTTGGAAAATGCTCTTCTTGGAAGTTTTAGACAAACATGCACCTCTACAACGCAAAAAGATTAGAACAAAAAAGTCCCTTGGATTACGAGATCTATAAAAGAACTTATTAATACAAGGGACAAGCTTAAAAGAAAAGCCATTATTACAGGCCTCGAAAATGATTGGCTGAATTACCAAAGAACTAGGAATAAAGTAAATATAGTGCTAAGAAATGCCAAAAAAGATTACTATTCCACGAAAATTCCAAACGACAATTTCAATCCCAAGGAAGCTTGGAAGACTATAAACAGTTTATTGGGAAGGCAAAACAAACCAACGATCGTAAATGAGCTAAAACTTGGTGAAAATAGTTTAACAAACCCTAAAGATATCGCAGAAGGCTTTAATGATTATTTTTCAAACTTAGCTAGCCAAATTGATACTTCAAATTTCAACTTTAAAACTTATGTCAAACATGCTGAATCAGAGTTCACTGCTTTCCAGCCTGTCACAGTCAATCATATCAGCCAACTTCTGACTGGCCTTTCAAGCAACAAAGCCACAGGTGTTGACGGGAATTCCTTGTAAAATTATTAAAATCACTTCACTTGCTATTTCAGATTCACGAACAAATACTTTTAATCATGCCATTACTCTCTCCTCATTCCCTAATGAATGGAAAACGGCTAGAGTAACACCTTTATACAAAAATGGCCAACGTAATGTGGCAAGAAATTACAGACCAATTTCTGTCCTGCCAGCCCTTAGTAAAATTATGGAAAAAATTCTGTATGGTCAACTATACAGTTATTTATCAAAATTTAATCTTTTAAGTGATAGTCAATTTGGTTTTCGAAAATTTCATTCTACGGCTACAGCATTACTAGACTGCACAAATGACTGATATATAAATTTAGACAGAAAAATGTTTAATCTGGTTGTCCTAATTGACTTAAGAAAAGCATTTGATACAGTTGATCATCAAATTTTATTGAGGAAATTGGAGGTGTACGGTGCAAAAGGCCAGGCTCTATCTTTTCTAAATTCATACCTCTCAAATCGAAGTCAGAAATGTCATATAAATGGATTTTTGTCATCAGAGAAAATGATTAGATGTGGTGTGCCACAAGGCTCTATTTTGGGGCCATTATTCAAGAAAGTCAAGGCAAAAATGATGTTTAAATTATTAAATGACATGGGCTCACTCATTAACTTGTTCACTTATAAAGGTGACTATAATCTTCGAAATATTTCAAGTACCCTTTGTTTACCGCTACCGCGTACTAATAATTTGAAAAAGAGTTTTATATGGTATACGATGTAACGATGGATCATTCCGTAGGAATTCTATTCTTAAGGATAGTAAAGAGAGCAAGTCTCTTTCTTTCTTTCGGACGAAAGCGGTTCACTTTGATAATTAAAACAAATATGGTATATATGCATCTGTAAATACATTCTTACCTGATATACTATAAAATTATTTGTAATACTATATCTTACGTTTTGTAAATAGGTTTTAAATACTTTTCAAACTTTGTTGTAAACTTCTTCTTCACACGCCCCTCGTGGAAATCAGCTTTATAGTTGACGAGGTTAGCGTGTTTAAATAAAGTTATCTATCTATCTATATCTATATACTTTACCTGATAGAGTGTAACATCGGTTTCATTTAATTCACTCGGCTCAGCCAAGAGCGAGCCATAAGGATCTACACCGATAATCTGCAATTTATATTAATACTAAAATGAAGAAAATATTAATACAACTTAATGTTCCAACAAAAGAAAGAAAAAAGAAAACAAGAAAACAAATACGTATATTAAATTTAACTCAATTTTAGGGTAACGTGCAATAAATATACGGCCAAATTCAATAGCAGTGAAATTCACACAACCAATAGGAAGTATACCTTGCAGTTTGGTAATTTTTCTTTGATCTTACGAGCAATTCCAGTCACAGTTCCACCAGTTCCAGCACCAATAACAACCATGTCCAATTTACCTGCGGAAAAATTTTTTTTACAAATACACCGCACCTGTACAACTGTGACGGCCGAAGACGTTGAAAAAAAAATGGAACAACGTAATAAGAGTGTATTCGGAAACGTTAGAGGCAAACAAGAATCACATGATTCATCTGATGCAGGTTTTAAGTGTCAAAACAATGTTTATAATAGGAAATTCAGGTTTACGTTTACCATAGAAACAAAACTTGTTTTATTAGTATAATCCGGCGCGAAGCCAATACTTTATTTGAGGGAGGGAGAGAATTTCTTTTGAAGTGAAGTTGATTTCATAAAGCGATATCATTGCCCTGAGTCTGAGCATTTGTCCTCCCCCCGTCACACAAGCATGATACTAGGTAAGGCTTTAATTAGGAGAGCAGGGTGAATAATTACATATTCGAGTTCTACAAACTAATTTCTGTTGAAACCCAACGCAAGTGACTAGCAAAAGACATTAGCCCACGCATAAAAGGGCCCTGGGAAAATTGTAGCTAGACAGCAAGTAAACAGTCATCAAGGTTGCTACAACTTGTCCAGTGTGTGGCCGAAAAGTTTGCTATAAACCTATTACCAACGTGCAACCTTCTTGTACATCTCAGTTATAACACGCTTGCTACAAGTCGGGAAACAGACCGATAGAAGACAGTCTCGACAAACTGATAACAATATCTTGTTGACAAGGTGTTACAAGAGCTTGTTACAAGAGCCTTGTTACACTGTTTATCACGTGCTGTTGCTTACTACGTGCTTTAATCATATAGTAGCATGTAGGGCAATATGCGTTCAACACACCATCACACTGTTCCAGGATTTCTTCAGCTGTCGTATCATAGTGAGCTAGAGGATTTCCAGCATTGCGGTACTATAATGTGATTTAATTGAAAACATTTAATATAAATTAATAAAAAACGTTTTCTGACACATTTTTATTCGAAAAACTAAATACCTGATCTAGAATCACAGAGTCAGGAATTTCTTTGTTCAGCCTTTGAGCAACACCAATGTGCGATTCTAAAAAACAAAATCAATCTAATAATTAGTTGCAGTGCGGTATAAAATCATGGTTCGAATAATAATGTACAAATTTAATCAGTTTATGTATAACCGTAATCACTTTTAAATCGTGTTTTGTACTTACAGAGTGATTAAGTACAAAATACGTGGTTCTGGTTGGTTGCATGACGTTTCATTAATCATACTTAGTTCAGTTTAATCGTGTTTCTATACAACCGGGCCCTGAAGCACAGAATAGAATTGACCAGAAGCTTCACTCTCGTCGAATCCTGTCACCTTTTCATATTGAGCTAAACAAATGTAGTGCAGTTCGCTACTTGTTCCCACCACTAAAACGGATCCATGTAACGCATTTTTTACAATTCTAAAAAATCTTAAATTCTCTCTAATTCTAATCGTAATTCAACAACTAACTGCACAAATTCTTCAAATTAAAAATCGTGAAAATGACGCAATGTCATGCAGTGTGGTGGATGAGAAAAAACAATACACTTAGTTAGGGCACTGGAACGAGCACGCCGAACTGCGTAACGCGTGACTAGTGACTTATAAACCGTGAACCTTCTGGTAATTTTCTATTCTGTGCCTAAAGTAAGTTTAAACAAACAAATTTGTTTTCAGGTTTTAGTGCCTGGTTATACTATAGATTATTTCCAAAAAAAAAATATCAGGAAAAACCTTGAAAGCATATATGAGAAGCACGTAAACAACTTTTAACTTAGTTTAGATGAGTTTCCGAGAAATAAAGGAGTTGTTACAACTCTAAGTTAAAAAATATTTAATGTTTCGTGACCACACAGAAAATGTGCAGATTACTGAGACGTAAGGCATTAGGATCACTTGCATGAACGCGACCTCTATAGAGATACGCAAAACAATTATAAATCGCTCATTTATGATTCGGGTATTTCTTGAAGGCATAAATTAATTCAGACAATGCCAACATAATTGTTTACTTTTCGTGAAAGCGTTCTTATGAGGAGTAGAAAATTGTAAAACATTGCACCTGGTGCATCATATCCAGCCAAAGAAGGAGTCCTTACAATTTCTGCACCCAGTGCTCGAAGCACATCGACCTACGTAAATTCAATGAATGAAAATTTAATATAGAATTCTTGGCTGGGATTTATTTGCTGCATCAAACTTAAATCTAAGACATGATTAACTCTGCGTAGTATATGACATAATAACAAAATATAATGAAAATAATAAAATAAGCAGGAAAGCTAGTAAACACGTCAAGTGCGAAAATACAGGCTGTGTTGCATTAATTCTTGGAAAAACAGACTTACCTTTTCTCGACTCATTTTCTCTGGCATAACTATAATACAACGATATCCTTTGACTGCAGCAGCCAGAGCAAGACCAATACCTGCGAATTAAAGAAAAATACAAAATTTACAACAATACAAATGAGAAAAACTGCGACTAAATGTAAAGGTATAATCGCTGAAACTTTCGCTGTGCCAATCTATATATTTACTTCACGAATGCGATATCCATGATTCTGTCGCATGAACAATCACAGATCATTATAACTAGTTGGGTTTCGGTATCAATACAAAAAGCCGACCCTGAAAACTATTTGAAAGCCTAAAACAATGGCTTGAAAAGCCGAAAATCTGATTGCACATAAAACTGTTTTAGTAGAATTGTTTGAATAATACAGAAATAAATATATGTATATTTTGTAGTATATAGTTGCTCATATAACACACGCGTAAGACGTTAAAGAAATACCATTACAGACCAGAGTATATAATAATGTAACAAATCAAGGTTTCCTAGACGAAGCAGGTTAAGGGTGAATGGCAATATCAGGTTTAGAAAAAAATTTTGCGAGAATTGGCCAGTTTAGGATTTTTCAATCTTCATGTGCAAGTCACCCAAGAGTGATGTTTTTTACTAGTTAAAGTTTTTCTGAATACCTGTATTCCCAGATGTTGGTTCAATCAATGTAATTCCGGGTCTTAATGTTCCTTTCTTTTCTGCATCTTCAATCATTCGCAGCCCAATTCTATCTTTGACAGAACCACCAGAGTTGAAATATTCACATTTGGCCACTAGAAAAAAGATTTATGTTCAACAAAACTGGCCAGCATCCCACAAAGACAATTTGCCTCATATTCAGTTAAAAATTTGAGGACCTAAACTAGGTTGTGAGACAACAACCTTAAACATAAAACTGAAGACATATACTAGTTCTTTTTGGGTTACGAATATATAATGCACCCTATCGCGATATCGGAATTGTCCGTGTTTCTGGCCAATTTCAATGGTAAAGCTCCTAATTTTTAGCGTCAATGATTAAGAGAAATTATATAATTTGTTCACGAGAAATTAGCCGATCATTGTTAGCTGTATACTTGATGCGTGCTTTCTGATCTCAACATAATCATGTATTTGCATGTCATTATAAGCTATTTTACAAAACATAGTTGAATTATAGTAGTTTCATGCTAAACTGCTCGGTTGAAAAACAAAGCATAAAAACTTGATGTTTGCATTGCAAGCACGCAGCCGGGTTTGAAAAAACATGGGGTAGACTTTGGGTCGAGCGAGACAGCGAGTCGAGATCGAACATGACGCACAAAAGATGTTTAATGTTCAAGTCAATTAAGCAAAGTGCATTTATATGTACCAAAAGGACCTCTTCGTCAGACATCTTAAGTTTTCAACTTTTTTTTTACGAACCGTGCTATCCGGCTGCAACAGGCGGACTATTTCGATAATGTCGTCTGTACTACTTATCAGTAACTAGTGATCATACCTCCGTCGCAAAGCACAGTTACGACTTAACAAATGCCTGATATCTGGTTAGTCTGATTCTGTTCAATAAGGGAACATGCCCATTTCAAGAGAGATGCAATATGTAACTGCCCCAGGATGAGTATAGTCGAGATTATAATCGGTAACCATATGTGATTTAAATACAGTCAGTCAGGGGCGAACGGGAAGGGGGACTGGAGGGGGGGGGGGTAACATTTGGACACGAACCAGAGAACTTTGGGCCCCCGGAATTCAGCAGATTTCGAATGACCAGCAATGAACTATTTATCTCAAAATTGTTTATATCATGACTTTTTTACGTTATGGACGTTCAGCTTGCTCGCAACTTGTCGTTAACGTCATTTACTATAATAGAATTTACATATTTTAAGCAAAGAAAATTATTTTAAAAGCTGTATATTTGTACACTCATAAAGGGCCTGGACTTTATTCCTGGCCGAGGCCGGAAAATTGCCAGTCTGCCCCTGCAATCAGTGCAATTTGTAGCCATGGATTCTAGGCAGATTCTAGACACTCATCTAGCGCACATCGAGATTGGATAGCAGGGTGTGGCAGTTGAAACATCTCTTAAGATACCACAGTTCTTGATAAATTTATTAGTTGGCCAGAAAACCAAAAGTTGTGCAGAAAAAAACACCCCCTTCCCCCCCCCCAAAAAAAATGGCATTCACATGAATACAACAATCATCACCTAACAAAGTCACGTGATCAAAATATACTAATTCTTTTCATTTCATTTCATTTCAGAGGGTTGTACTGTACCTCTACAAAAATAATAGAGTGTAAAAAGGGTGATGATTATTGCAGAAACCTATATGACATGGCTTTTAATACATGCATAAAATAATAAATTAAAGTAAGTTAGGCATCT
Source organism: Muricea muricata (assembly GCA_963855995.1). NCBI lineage: Eukaryota > Metazoa > Cnidaria > Anthozoa > Malacalcyonacea > Plexauridae > Muricea > Muricea muricata. Next base: position 4,754,115 of record OY979718.1, read on the forward strand.
AAATGTGCCAGCATTTTGATGAAAATATACAACTTAAGGTTTCAAGATAGTTTTCATGATATAATTCAGTAACATGTATTCCTCTATTAACAATTTTCAAGACACAAATGAATGACACAAAATTATGATGAATTGACACAAATATTCAATCAAATACTTATTAATAATAATTCACAAGATTATTGGTAAATCATGTTAACCATAATAGGGCATACAAAGTGGCTTTATATATCTTTATACCTCATACTTGACAACATGATGGTAAAATTCTCCTGGCCAAGAAAGTGACTAAGAGAAGATCTTGGATGGGGTGAGGGTCTCTGCTATTATGGACCTTGTTCCCCTTGTTGCTGTATGGCTTCACCATAGGAAGGCAGTGCCACATGGGCACCTTGCTTTTTCAATTTATTTTATAAAAATAAATTGTCCTATAATTATAGCTCCGACTTATGAAAAAAATTCCCACATTCCTGCATGCTTAAATCAGCTGTGCAGCTGCAATATCAACAGCAAACACATCTGAATTCAGGTGAACTACCTAAAATAAAAACTATACCCTTTTTCATACTGTTTATTGTAGTTTATATTATTTTATGTTGACACACAAAGGGTATCCACAATCCTGTATATCCCACTCATTTGTCCCATTGTCCGACATATCCCATTTTATGTTGACATATCCCACTCATTTGTCCCATTGTCTGATTTCAGTAAAAATCCTAAATCAGATTTCAGTAAAAATCCAGCATCTTGATATGTTTTTATTCCTGTCCTGTATCAAGTTATGGGCTACCACTAATCACTATATATCCTGAATTCTGCTTGTTACTTTTCCCAGTCCATAATCAATTTTGGTATGGAATCATTAGAATTACTTGATTTTTTGTTCAAACCAGTCTCACCTAGCCTTGAAAAAGTCAAGCATGGCAATAAAATAACGTGGTTATACGAATTGTCAAAATATGTATTTCTATCTTGCCATGGTAGAAATGCCAATTGATTAACTGTTGTTACTCATTGTTTGATATTAGTTTCTCATCCACGGCCCACATGACTTAGAAAATAGCAACATTGGTTGTCATTATTGACATTTTTTGTCATTGTCTTTTAAAGCGCTAGCTAGAATTCAACTGCTATTATTGCTGCTATAATTAATTAGATCAAAGTTGTGGAAAAATATCATCGAATCTCGACTTAAATTGTTTAAAGTCAAAAGACTCTGTTAGAAAACCTCTTCAAAAATAAATTAAGTTAGTTAAATACCTCGAAAGTTGGGATGTATGTCATTTATACAGCCCTCGGACGCTGTGCGTCCTCGGGGGCCGCATATGACATAGATCCCTTCTCCTCGGTATTTAACTCTAACTTAAATTTACATACACTTCGCAACATGTTCATGCGCTGACTATTACTACCATTAGAATTCAACTTACAAATTTCGCATTTCAAACCACTGCTCTCTCCAATACGATTAATTCTTACTAATGGAGTATTACCAATTCCTTCAAGGACATTAGACATTATTTTATTCCTGCTAGAAACCGTTCTAAAATATAACAATTATAAGGTTGTATTTCGTTCAAGATTACCACAATTATTTGGGCATACATTATTAAAATCCAAAATTACTATAAATAAACAATACATACCTTTCATGATGATGTGGTGAATCGGTAGATTTGCTACCTAAATGCCAGGTACATCTTGATGGCAAGTTAGGTGGTATCCACTCACGTTCCATAACTCAAGAAAGTGTAAAATTAATACGGCGTATCGTAGGTTGGTCAACGTTTACAATACCAAGAAATATTTACAAATATTGTTCCCTTTCTTATACTTTTAATATGATTTATGGGGAACTTCGAGAGAATGGGCCGAGTGGTTACGTGGCACAAACCTAGGGTACTAAATAACGTCAGTGTGCGATGGCGTGATTAGTTTCTCGTTCTTTTATAATGTTTTGATGGCGTATGTATTTCGTAATTCCTAGAGTACTGACTACGGTACGGTAAAGTGTAAAATTTCCCAAGCCTACTGCAAATATTTCCTGTACTTGATAAAAAAAAAATAGTAAAATGGACCAAACTATATTTTAAAACAAGACGCCTACTCGGGCGTTCACACTTCCCTCAGAAATTACGGAACTTAGGGTCCTTTTCAGACTTTTCTCACACACGGGGGCTGGTTGGTACTTGGGTTGAATTTTCAGAACAAGGGGGTGGGGATAGGCGGGTAAAAGGCAGGACACGTGTGTATGCGCATCCAATTATCGAAACGGAAATCTTGCCACGAGAAACGTCAATTTGACGTTTGTGGGTGTGTGGGTTATTTTCTTTGACGTTTTGCCTGTGGCAAAATGATATAAAGATGTTTCGTATAATGTATAATTCTATAATTTCTATTTGTAATATGCACTTTTATTAGGGCTGATATACGCGACACAAACCTGCACAATATTTTTTGTAATCAAGGAATATACAAAACAAACCAAGCTTCCTTATTTCGCCATACGGTAAATTCAAAGTCATATATTTATATTGAAGGAAACATAATAAAAAATCCAGTATTCACCTTGTTTTTTTGTTGCCACGGATTGACGTTTCTAGGGTGGGTCAATGTGGGTATGGAAAAGAAACGTCAAATTGACGTTTTTCGCGGCAAGTCGAGTATGGATGCTAAACAGATTAATTGTATGTTTCCTATTCTCACGTTTTGTATCATTAATTAGTTCCTATTAGCCTGTTTCCGTACTTCCAATTATTTATATTATATATTGTATTCCATTTCCATGTATACCGGTATTTCTTGCAACCGCATCATTGAACAGTATCTGATAATGTATACTGCAGTACAGCGAAACATGACAAACATCAAGTTTATCATGTTGTAGTCAATTTTCTGAGTTTCCGTTGTAGACACTCTACGCAAATCGGTCCAAGCAAACGGCCTCGGATCGCTTTCGGATCTATCTAATTAGATGGAACTAAACGTGTGAACGCCCCCTCTTACAATATATCGTGTAACAAATTTCCTATACGCAAACTTCCATGGCCAAGTGACGTACTACGCATTTTTATATCTACCTCAGTGGCCGGATATGACGTAATCCGTTAGCGAAATCATAGGCGAAGTCTCCCCCAGTTGCACATCTATGTATCCTTAATCTAATACAGCGTCTGCAAGCAGGCTAAGTAACTATAAATAACCTAATATAATGTATATTGTTGAGAGTATGTATAATACTGATTTGATTAGATTTCACTTGGACATAAATACCAATCAAAACTGGATAAGGAACCTGGCCATAGATAGTACATTACAACAACTGCTTGCAATAAAACTGTGCTGGCAGCTTCCCCACTGCATGACTAGTATTCTTTGTAGCTCTTTAACAGAACGATATGCCACACAGGCTTAAAAAAGGTATAATTTATTACATTAACATCGATTATTGAAATATTTATAACGTGCTGAAGTACTTAAAATTTACGAGTTTACCGCGCCATGAACGCCCTATTTTATCAATGTTTGCATTATTATTATTAAAAGCACACCGTCTTTGAATTATGTACCAAAGATAACGTCTACGTGTCATCAATTATTGAAAAATATTGATAAATAAAGAATGCGATACACATGAACATGGCATCAACTAAATTGCCCAAGCCAGTGTATGACCAGGGAGCGTTGCGTCTGTGGGTCTCTGTGCGCAGGCTAGTGTGTAGTGTGTGCAACCAAGTCAGTATATGTGATTCATGCTCAGTGAAATGTTATTCTGGGAATATTGCTACGTTCGAGGTATCATGCCATTCAGAGTAGAATGAAGTGTCGCTTGTGGAGCCAGCAGAGCGTGACGTTGTTTATATTTACGTTGTTCGGACATCTACAACAAATAACAAAAATTAATATCATTTCTCATTCGATGAAAACATCAAGACGACGTCCAGTACTTTCTTGGCGTCAAGATGAATAGTGACAGCGTAGATCACGTTTATTCTAATAGGTCTATTCATGCGCAGAAACGATGAGTTTAATGACCAAGGAATGATTCGTGACGAATTGTTTAGTGTAGACATTAATGATGCACAACTGAGTATTTAAGCGGAGATTAAGAATCGGAGATTTTCGCCTTCCAAGTACGTGAATAATTACTATTACTACATTCTCTATGATTAGTTCTTATAAAATTCTTAAATTCTTAAAAGTTATCACCAGGCCTGTCCAGAGAAATTTGAAGGCCCCCGTTCCCCAAATGAACATACTTCACTCACTCTTTTATTTTACTTGGTCATTATTTGGGGCCCCTTACCCTGACTCTGAGTATTGGACAATTTGCATGTTAGACTAACTTTCAGTCTAGCCAAGACAAACAAAATCTTTTACCACAGGTGAAAAGAGCATCCTAAAATTAGTAGAATTGCCAAGTTTGGTGGCGAAATGTTGTAAAACATGGAAAATATGGCCTCGCAAAGTTTGCAAATTTGTATACATTTGTATTACCATAGGCGGCCCAATTCAGTGCGTAGTTTCATATAGAGATCAGTGCGCACGTAAACACTACACTTCGTAGTTTATGATATAGTTAATTTCCTAAGGTTGGCAACTCTTTGAACTTTTTGAAATACACGGCACGAAATAAATCCGTAGTTTATCAAAACCAGAAAGAAAACAGCTTTAAAAACAACACAAATATAAACTAGGATAATTTTACTAACCTGTTAGCTACTTTTCTTGTCAAAACGCGGCTTTAAACGGTCCGTATTTGAACGAAATATAAAGGTATTTTGCCGATTTCTCGTCTGTAACTATGCGGGATGCCCTCATCCTGCTACTGGAAAGAGTTTTAAATGACGAATCCGTGCAGCGATTGGCTTAACTATGAATTTTTCGCAGGATGAGGGCATCCCGCATAGTTACAGACGAGAAATCGGCAAAATACCTTTATATTTCGTTCAAATACGGACCGTTTAAAGCCGTGTTTTCACAAGAAAAGTTGCTAACAGGTTAGTAAAATTATCCTAGTTTATATTTGTGTTGTTTTTAAAGCTGTTTTCTTTCTGGTTTTGATAAACTACGGATTTATTTCGTGCCGTGTATTTCAAAAAGTTCAAAGAGTTGCCAACCTTAGGAAATTAACTATATCATAAACTACGAAGTGTAGTGTTTACGTGCGCACTGATCTCTATATGAAACTACGCACTGAATTGGGCCGCCTATGGTATTACGCGAGGAAAAAGTTACCACATTTCAGCTAAAATTGTATCAAAAGTGGTAACTTTTTCCTCGCGTAATATACAAATGTATACAAATTTGCAAACTTTGCGAGGCCATATTTTCCATGTTTTACAACATTTCGCCACCAAACTCAATTCTACTAATTTTAGGATGCTCTTTTTAACTATAGTAAAAGATTTTGTTCGTCTTGCCTAGATTGAAAGTTAGTCTAACATGCAAATCGTCTATTTGTTGTCGTCACCACGTGGATTCGTAAACGGGGTGTTTGTATAAGAAAGCATTTGTAAAATTTTGTATTGCGCAAGTGTGAGAGCTATGCGGATTTTTCCTAGTAAGGTAACGTGTGTTTCCGGCGTGATATATTTTACGTCGAGTAGTTTAACTTGGTTACCAACACTAACATTGATTTAATACTGGCATGTATGTAGTTTTCCAATGTCAAGAATATCATCTTTGTTTTATATAAAATATCCACAAAGATTCAGGCGTGACGACGACATGAGTAAACTTGAATAAAAATGTCGAAATCAGCATAGGCGTACCGGTCAAAAAAAATTGGGGGGGGGGGGGCGGACACATTTTTGCCCGACGCATCCTAAAGTTTCGCGACGGGTCAAAAATGAATCAAAATATCGTTTAATCGTTGCATGATGCAACACTATATCTATATTAATACACATCCAACAACCTTTTTGATAAATTGATATTGTATTATAAATTCGATTCAAAGTTGGTTTGCCTGAATGTGAAACAGGTTTCAACAATTATTGTTTTGTCCGTACTCGTACTCCGTAGGCTATTTTTGCAATTGAGCCCATTTGAGCGCAGAATGCCCGACCTAAATTGCCCGACTTTTCAAGCACAAATTGCCCGACTTTCCTTGATCACGAAACTATGGAAATCAGTTGCATTGCTGGATATAGTATTTATTTCCCGACTTTACAAATTGCCCGACTTTCCTTGATCACGAAACTATGGAAATCAGTTGCATTGCTGGATATAGTATTTATTTCCTTATTGTTAGCTTACCGTGAACACTTTTAAGCTTAAAAGCAGCGCTTGTCAGGGGATTGGCACAAAACACTGCAAACGACTACGTACACCGTAACTTCAGGCGCGATATAAATTCCAGTTCACTCATCTGCAGCGTCAACGTCAAGGTTGGCAACTTTATGTATAAGACTTCCAATAATAAATATATGTTGCTTAATTTAGCTTTTAGTCCTGGATTGCGTAATGTTGCTGATACACGACAATTATTTTTGAGTATCTTAGTCGTTCATGCTGTCAAATTGCAACAAATTTGAGCTTTTTTATTTTGTCTCTGCTGCCTCTGCTTGACTTCTGAGTCTAACTCTTCTTATCACAACTTTGTTCCCTTCACATTCTTATAACCATTTACAGCTAATTTAAAAAAGGTTGTCCATTGCAAAGGATAATGGGGGACAATTTTAGGCTTTATAGTTGAATGTTGGAGCTATTTGTGAGTGGACCAGTGAACTCTAAATTACACTGGAACGATAACTTGGCCGCCATCTTTGAAGCCAAATTGGTTATCAATAGGTTATCAAGTTCAGTCCTTTTCTATCGTTTCTCTCGGCGCGGTTGACACCATTCTTCTGGGAATGTACCGACATTTGATATTTTTGTTTTGATTTAAGAGGTAATTTAATGGTTTATGAACTTATAACCTAGTTTGCGATACAGTCTTTTTTAAAAATAGCAAATACCTCGGGAAAATAGTACTAACACTGTTTATGTCATTTGTAGTTGTTGCCGCCATCTTGGCTTCACCCAAACGTAGGGTTTTTATCTGGAGTTATCGTTCCAGTATTTATAGAGTTCACTGGAGTGGACTGTTCTCTTGGGGGAGTAGTTACCATGTCTCTAAAAATATGGGCTCCATATAAGTGTTCTAAGCTGCTTAAATTGTGCTCCCATCATGCTTTACGTGCTTAGAGTTTAAGGTTTGAAAGGACAACCTTTTTTGAAGTAGCTGTATTCCATTCCCACAAGTCTGGCTCTAACATGTCGCCGGTGGTGTTGGCGAATCATTGGTGGTAATAATTTCATGAGTAAAACTTTTGTCTATCTCAAACTATTTCTCCTTCAATGATTAGCGACAATAAGTTAGTGGTTATTCGGCGTCATATGGAAACCAGTCGCTTCTTTAATTCTTCGCTTTCACTCTTCGCTTTATTTCATCTTATACTTGAAAGATTTTCCTACATTCCCTCCCTTATTAACAAAGCTCTGTTCCATTCTTTGTCTTGTCTACTCCTGATACTTTCTCTTTCGTCTTTCTTACTTTATAAAACTTTATCGTATTTTATTATTCTGAAACGCTCCGCTTTTCTTCCTTCCCTTAGATCTTTTTATTCGTAGCTCTCCTTCTTACGATTTCTCTTTCTTTCAAAGTAAAATTAAATGTTTGTAACTTTGTAAAACACGTTGCCTGTCAGCTCGAAAACCTACTATTTTGAATTCTCGAACATCACTAATTCAGCGTGAACAAAAAAAAAAAACAAACTTTACATGTTTACCTATTGCTGAATAGCATTGTGAATCATACCTACCACCATACATGCGGAGCCCAGAAGGGTGCGCAAAACAGAATAGAAGTGAATTTGATCAATATCGAATTGAATTCCCAGGAATTCTCATGCAATAAAAATCCCAATCTATCGAATTATTTACGCAAAAAAGTGATAAACGTATTTGGTACCTGTTCGCGTAATTCCTTTAGTTGTACTGAAAGTGCCTGCACTTGTTTGGTCGTGTTATCGAGTTTTTCTTGTAAAATTTTCATGTCATTTTGTTCTGATTCACCTTCAGCATCCACCGCTAAAGACAAAGTTCTCATTCGAGGAAACCATTCCAAGTTCCGTTGCTACGAGAAAATATTCAGAGTACATTACTATACTGTTTACGCGTGCAATCTCTGCAGCGATTTCGTGTGCGATTTACTCTTTCTGACTGATGTGAACGACTGGATTGACAACGAATGTCCTCAGTGGATGATTCCTCATCTGAACATTCCTAACTGGTTCACATCCATCAAGAGGAGAAAAGATAACATAGCCAAAAATGACGGACATAATTAACATTCTAATTGTTTACTAATAGTAATACATATTTTGCATGTGGCTTCATCTGTGAGTTCTAAATTGTAAATTACTCGATGTTATAAAGCTTAAATAGTATTTGTGAGCTAGATTGGTCGTTTGCCACTTGCTCAAGTCGTTGGAAGTAAAACAAAGTCTGCCAATTTCATCAGTGTATACTATTGGTTTAGTTTTGCTTCATATCGATTCTGCTTTTTAGTTTTGTGCGGACATTGGGCATTGTGTGTACAATTATATACACATAAATTGCTATAACTATATTAAATTTTATATAGAAAATGCAGAAAAGGTAATACCTTAATCCAAGTCAACTTTAAGTACTTTGCTAGGCTTCAATCTGCTTCCATCGAACTGAACTACGTAGTGCTCACATTTTGTGATATCACTCATCGTGTAATGAGTTGTACAACTTACTTGCAGACTTGAGGTGAAAAACCTCCTGAATATAAATAAAACCCTATCGAGTGTGTTCTTGTGGCCACTACGACTGATAATATATATTTACCTTGATCAGTTCACTAACGTAACTTTGTGGACCGGTGAAATCTGTTCGTTTCTTCAGTTTCAATAAAACAATGAAGTAAAGATAATGCCATAAGTTATGCTCTGTTTTTATATGGTCATCGAAGGAAACAGTTTTGTTCACAAACTCTGCGCGGCTCAAACCTATGCAACACGAAACAAAATATAAAAGAATTGGTAATTGTTTTATTAATAAAAATATTTAACTGTTTTTGTTGGTCCCTCTCCTCCTTTCTTGCGATAAGCTGAACATAGCAAAATCAATTCTAATGTCATTTTTTAATCCATATTTCAAATCCTGGTAAACTTACCACAAACAAAACAACTATTCTTTAATATTTCTTCTTTGTTCTGTTTTTCACTTCTGAGGTCAGCAAAAGTGTCAATGATAACGCCAAAAATGAGATTAAGAACGATGATAATGACGATGAAGAAAAACAACATATCATAAACCACACGACCAATAAACATCGGCTCCTAGAAATGTTATATGAAAACTAAAAACAGTAAATATTAACTGGAAATTACCAGCAATGATTTGATCAGTTTGTGAAAAAAGTCATTCAGACATGCAGCAAATAAAGATTCACTTCTTGTTTGTTCAAACCAGAGCCAACAATCAAATTGCGTGCTTACCCTGAGTGAAGGTGGACGTAAGACGTCACCAATACCACCACCATTGCGTAATCCTTTATTCAAAGTAGTAAGAATACACAGCCCCAACGTTTCACATGCATGTTCTTTCACGGATTCTGACACATCATCATCCTGATTTGGAAAATAAGAATTTTCCCACGATTTTGAAGCTGAGCAAACACTTTTGGCATCGTTTGATTCACCTACATGTAAATAATTGTATTTAGTAGAATAATACTAGCATACTACAGCAAAAGCTGTAATTTGATTGGCTACTCTACCTGTTATCTATTTAACAATTAGTCGCTAAAGGCAAGGTGATTAAACAGTGTAAAATGACCCATTAAGTAAAACTGATGCAATTGAAAATTGTCAGTTTACGAATGACTACAATCCCAAATTTTGTTTTAATACATGGTGTAGGTACAATACTATAAACCAACTGCTAAGAAAGTGAATCTTGCGAGAAAGAAATAGCTTTTATTTTCTTGTTTCCTATCAAAAACAGGTACTCGATAATACCACTTAACAAACTGCTCACTGCTGTTTAGACTTACTAATGGATAGTGTTAAAACACAACTGAAAACAGTCAGTCGTCTAAATTGGGCAGAATTTCGTTAGATACCAGTACCCCACCGGTAGCAGCACATAAGTAATTGTCCCCACCAATATTTCCAACACGGAAAGATCTAAGCCTAGTAATGCCACAAAAAGTGTCTGAAATCATGAGCGTTTCATGTGAGTCGAGTTGTCATTGTTGATATCGCCTGTGAATCGAGGGTTTTTCGCCGAATAGCGAAAAAAACCCAGTTTTTAGTGCGATTTTCTCCTTCTGATAGATGTGAAAGAATGAACAGCTAATAAATGTTCCGAGTGTATGATTTCTCACTTGAACATTACTAACTGATTCACTCGTTTACATTCATCAAAAGAAGAACAGCAAAAAAAATTAGAATCGTAACTACAATCTCGTACTTATGCCCTCTTCTCCACGCTCCTCATTAGAAGAAGAGACCCTGGTGAAGGCTGGTCACGTGGCTCCCAGATTTTGGGAGCGACTCTGATATACATTACTAGGGATAGGTGAGTCCTTGCGTTATTTGCGTAAATGTACTTCGTGCACTGTAAAAGACTGGAATGACATACATTAACAAGTACTACCCAGTACCCGCCATCAATCCCAAGGGTCATATTAGTGGCTCCTAGAAGCCACATGACTTGCATTTCAGAGAGTCTCTTCACAGTCTATTCCTCCAGCGAGGAGCGCAGAGAAGAGGGCCTGGCAGAGCCTACGTGTGAGATTCACGTAAACATACCTTAAAGTTTATTAAAAGTAAACTGTAGCTAACTTAGACCTGCCTTATGAAATATCAAATTGACCTCACCTGGCTCAATTCGTGGCATCCGTGGTTCAGCTTCAACTACGAAATCATCTTTCAAGAAGAGAAATCCAACGATAGAGAATAAATAAACCAGAATAAGTGCAAGTAGTGCTGTTAAGATAATAGATCGCCCATTTCTTGTAACACTACGAACAACATTGATTAATGTTTCTTCCCGAAGTACAATGTCCAGCAACTAGAACAAAGACAGGAAAAAATCAAGTTCCTGTAAATGATAAATAAATGCAACTGAGAGTAGCAGAGCAGGATAGAGACTCCAAGATTTCTCCACACTCCCCTATTTAGCAGATAAAGAGATTTAGATAGATACTCTTAAGTGTAGAGTTATTCTAAATTTTTGTTGCTTCCTACTATGCTACTGCATGGTAGGCAACCATTTTCAAGCGAGTAAAAAAGCGTGGATATTGCAAAACTAGCAAGATTGTGTATCATATTCAGTGAAGACAAAAATAAAGATAGTTGAAATATTATGGTCATAACTATGGCTAAACTGATTGATCAGTTGAATAACAGACAGTTGTACTATCGCACATAATTCAATCATTTGCTGCCTCTTCTTCATCGATTTGTAATGGAGACAATTCAAAATATCAATAGTTTTGCACCCACTTACCAGCAAGCTGTAAAACAGTTCGTTTACACAAAGTCCTAAAACACAAAATCCAAAATAACCAAGATGAAAAAGAAGATCTTTGTCTGCCAATATTCTTGCTAGTCCATGTTGAAACGTCCCTTTATTGCCAACGAAACCAACAAGAAATACTCCTTTAGCCAACAACTGGAAAATAAAGACAGAATGTTGAAAATGACAACATACACACTGCTTTTTGTTTTAATAGTTGTTTTTACTCTGTCGCGAGTTCCCACACGACAACAAGAAATACAAGTCAGTATTAAACAACAAAAGTATTATAGTGTAGATAAAAGGGTTAGTTGTAACTATAGTGTTTAGCATAATTTATATTAATTAGTTATGACAAAAATTATTGACCAGGAGGCAGGTAAGGAAAGATGGCGACCTGACTACTGTAAATACAAAGTCAAAGTTTAGAAACATTATAGTAACCAAGAGTCATTTGAGGAAGATATAAGGAAATGAACTTACGTTGACGATTCCCAATAACAGAAGGGTGGTTTCCAAGCCAATTGAGAAAAATAAACGAACAATGACAGCAAACAGAAATGTCCGGACACCAGAAGGACGAGGAAAAACAACAATGAGTGTAAACGATATGAACATGGCAATCCACACCAATAATGAAAGGCGATAGTCAATTTCTACAAAAATAAACATCAAAAGGCATCATATTAAGGATAAGGACAAACTGATTATTTGATTTGGAAGGGGAGAAGCAGAGCTTGTTTCCCTTGCAACCTAATATATTTTGATGCAAAAGTTGATATGATAACAGGACTTCTATGTGAGACCACTTGTGATAAGTAACATTAGCTCTAACATACGCTCCATCTCCAGTTGAAAAATCATCTTGTAAATTTGACGCGGTGCAAGGGGAAACAAGTTTTCCTCTCCTCTTCCTGTTATTTTATCTCCCGCCTGCTGTCACAGAATGTAGAGGCACACCTGGTGTAAGACTATTCCTATGGCAGCCCATTCTACTGGTGACTAATGTAACCTATTACTCGGTAAAGCACGACAGCTATTTTGCACGCGTCATAACATTTGAATTCATTTATCCAAGCATTCAGAGTTTAAACTTGACAAAAGTAAACACGCCATCTCTTGTTAGGCATATTAATAGTTTTTACTGTACCTTGTACATTTCCAGAAAAGGGATAAAATACCGCCACCAAGATATTTATTAAAACAGCGAAGTGCATAGATACTCGTTCCCATAGCAACATCTGATTACTAACCAAAAACAACATCTTATGTTCTAAAAAAATAAAGAACAATCTAAGACTACTTGACACACTTGACGTCCCATGTAAATCAAGAGGTAAGATCTATTTGAAAAGTACCGAAATTACTAAAAATTTCACAAGATAATGTCAGCTGAGTGGCAGACACAGAAACGATGTTTTGGTCTTGTTCAGGCTGCTCTTGTTCAGGCTCAGGCATGCCGACGATTTTCCTTGAAAGTGACCTCGTTTCTATAATTCCTTGTTACCCGCCACTGCATGAACTCATCAATCCTAGCTATGCATCAATGTGGTTATAAGTTGCGCTATTATAAACCTACAAAATTTTATTCTATTAAACTGAAAACTGAGGGTTGCTAAACTAATAGCATATTTCGTAATGCAATGTTAAAGTTTTCTACCTCTGAGTTTCTTTTGCCATTTCATTTCATTAAATAAGTCATCACTCCTCGAGAAAAAGTCGGATACCTCAAAAGAAGCATAGAAACCTTGGTCAAAAGGTTTCAAGCTATTTACGACAAGTATCATCGTTAAATATGGGACTATACACAAGCCACGTGACTGCAGAACTTGACTACTACTACTGTAGTTATCCAGCCTTAATGTCATTAAATTGAAAACCGTCGTTGGTAGCATCTCCGCATGTAGTAAAACAATGACTAACAAAATGCCTGAACAAAGAACAATGGTTATATCTCTCTGTTACCCGTACGAACTAACTGTTCTTCATCCCAGTGCAAACCTCGATGAACACTACACGTATTTATTATAAATATTACTGTAAGTATGATTTACTGTAACGAAGTTATGAAAAATATTCTTGAAATACAGTTAAATAACATACGTTAAGTGATAAATATGTAATTGCTATATGTAGCACATACTTAAGGCGAGATAGTAGAAATGATAAACATAACATGGAATATCACATTGCGGGCAATTTCGACATAAACTGCAGCTAAAGTTAGTTGGAATAAGTCGGTAGTGATGGACAGTACGTCCAGCTGTAACACGTGTATACAGTATATATCTATATATATATATGTAGAGAGAGACACCATGCACCAGAATACTGGTGTTCTGATACTCTGGTAATCAGTGTTTTATTAGAAGCTGCCGTTGAGATTATGTCCCAAATAAGCGCATTATTCTAAGTAGTAGCTATAGGACGTTTTTTCTTAGAAAATAAACATGTAATGAGATCGACAAAATAGAAACATATGATCATATTAACAGCATGAAAAAGCCATTCTCACCTTGCTACCGTGTTCATCTCGCTCGGTTGTCTTAAAAACATGAAGTTTACTGCGCTCAGTCAAAAATTCACAAATCTGTGGAACTGGATAAACAATTTGTTCAATCATTCTGTCAGCACGAACAATCTAAATTGAGTAGATAAAAAGTAAATAAATAAAGAAAATATAAAAATAAAAAATAAGGAATGTAAAAGGAATTGACATGATTGGATCTGACTTCATGTCTACCTACCTCGGCCAAACATGTGAAAAGTGAAAATATAGGTTCTTTCACGATAAAAACAGAATTTTATGTTTCGATCTTCGGTTCCATTGTAAAGGCCTTCTCTCGAAGCGTTGAATTCTGTTTTTATCGTTTCTGGTGGAAAAAGAACATATATTTTCGTGTACTTTTGACTGCATGACATACATAGTTGCACTACATGTGTAGTTGGAAATGTTATTCAAATGCTATTTCTTGTCGATAGTTCATTGTTGTCCAGAAGATTTTACGTAAATCACGCCATCTACTAGATGTTGTTCAAACTAACAATCCACTATATATAGCAAATTTTTGGGTAAATACCAACCTAAAATGACCAGGCTTTGTTGTTGGACTTATGAAACAAAACTCATCATTGTTTGTGATTCGTTCTTTAGAAAACCAATTTCTATAGTTCATTATCTTTCATGGTTAAAACCAACCACTCACAAAGCCTGTTAGTATAGGTTTGTGGCGACCTAAATTTTGTGTATTACACAATAGCTATACCTCAATTTGGGCTGTGTTCCGCGAGTAATAATCCAAGGCGCCAATCCTCTGCTCTTCCCCGTCGGGGGTAGATGGAGCTCTGAGCAATAAAGCTAAATCTTTACTGTGACGAGACAGCTACGGAAGGCAGAAGAAACGTTAATGACTTCAATATAGACACATCGTATCCTAAATCTTTTTGCAACTTTGAATATAAATCAACAAGGAAGCATACAACCACGACAGACATTTTTTCTCATTTTATCTGATACCAAAAAATGGTAAAAATATTTACTTACAAAATACTGACTTAAAAATATTTCGACATTTTTGCGAATAATTTAACTTTGTCTAATCAATCACGTTGGCGAAATTTGCGAAAAATAAGCTCAAGTGATATCATTGAAATAAACCTTAATATAGTATACGTACTTGGTGAGCTAAGATATAAATGTTGTGTCCAACATCAAGCGGAGAAATATCACTTTCAAAATCATTGTTGTTGTTAAATCCTTGATGTTTGTAAGCTTTCTCGCAAGATTCCACCTGAAACATTTAACAAGTTGTATGATTTAGTGCAACTGATTCACGCTGTTACAACGCACTAATTATAGCATGACCATCAAAAAGTGGAGCTAGAGAAGAACTGGGCAATTAACCAGCAGCATCCAACAAAAAGAGAGAGGGCATAAAAAGCAGAGTAATGAGCACAAAAGCAGATTAATATGAGAATGTATATTATGTTGAACATTTATCCAATTAAAGGTACGAAAGAGATTAGATAACATTTTTCATAAGAGAATTAATAATAAAAGGAGAACTTGAAATTGTGAAAAATACATACAGTATGCATCTTGCTAAGTGATCCCACTATGTAAACTGATAAACGGACATTCATTGCTTACCAGTTGTTTTGGACTTAAACTACACAAAATTCGTTCAGCATTTTCGCTATCATTTTTGCTTTCCAATATGGCCAGTAAAGTTTTACAAGCATTGTTCTGCAAAAGAAAAAAAAATGGACCTGTTGTGGAATAAGAATAGAAAGGAACAAATTTTCATTTAAACAAAAATGAAATTTCCCCGACGACATAACAGTCTAGTTGTTAGTAAGCAGGTCAAATAAATCAATGATGAGCAAAGGTGCACTTACTGTACTTTCACAACTTAACTACATGCTTTTTATGCTAAACAACTGAAATAATCAGGAAGGAACCGAGAAATAATGCCCTTGGAAATAATCTGTCGCTAAATTTGTCACCAAGATTTGTCTTAGTTGTTTACAACAATTTTCAATTTGCAACTAAACTTACGTGTACGATAATCCGAAGGGGGTATATTCCTATATTGACAAGCAAGTTACAAAATCATTGAGGGATTATTTTCTATTCCTTCCCTTTATGTTTTACACGTTATGTTAGAAGTTCTAAAGTTATCCTCGCACTTTGCCACGCACAATTAAGTTGACTCCAACCTTGAGCTCTAATACCAAATCCATCCGTTGTTTAGCAAGAGGATTGATATCGTTTACCACCAATGCAGTAATAATGTCCACACCATTAGAGTCGTGCATTGCTATGTCATTCTAAAGTATAAACACTTAGACTGAGCAGATGTCATAACAGATATTCTTATTTTCAGATGTTGCTACAATGAGCATTATCATACTGGACCAAGCATGGAAATTTTGTTTGGTAACGATGGGGTTTGAACGTGTCACGTATCGGTAACCACTTTTTTCAACTGAACTGCGCGATCAATTCAAATATCAACCTCGCAAGTAAAAAGCCTGGGTACGAGGTTGTTCCAGTATGTGATATTTAGGAACTTGTATCAAGTTCCTTCCATTCACAGAAGAATAATCTTATAATATCATTGCTTAAATAACGGCCCGATTTCATGGATATGAATAAAATATACACTAACGTATTTATCTATAATTCTAATGTATTTCATCATTTCAAGTAATATGCCTTTTTAGATAACGTAATTAAGCCGCTAATTAGCAAGATAACTGCAAACCAACAGATACGCAGACGCGTAACAAACATCTGCGTTTGGACTAATACAAAACGTTTGAGGGCTGCAAATGTTGAGAAAAAGCACATCAATTCGGTACCTGATTTTCAGGACAAGGTCCTTGACAATATTCAGTCAAACTTTCCAAACACTGATTGATCAACTCCACATTCTCCTCGTTGATATATAAACCGAGCAATCCCAGACTTCCTGACGTACTACCGCAAATACAGTCCAAAAATTGTAGTGTTTGCAAAACCAAATTATAGTTTGTTTTGTTGTCTTGATCTCGTATGTAGTTCTGAAATAAAAAATCTTAATTATAAGGGTACGATGCAAAAAGCATTCTATCTCACCCGCTAATTAAGTACCACTGGAGTGACCACGAAAGGTCGATGGGGACAGTAGTAACTTACCTGTAGATCACGGTTATGATTTTCACAGAGAAGTTGCAAAAATCTCATGATTGGTTTAACCAAGAGGACTTCATTCGAAGCAACACTGGATCCAACGCCCCCTGGTGACTTGGCACTTACGAGGGATCTGTTTTCTGCAGAGGCTCCAGGTTTTCCAAGCTCAGTGTCAACATCAGGTTGACGACTACGTCGAACCATCGCGTAAGCTCGTGTAGTGTGTGTAGCCGCATCAGCTAACTGTTCTTTAACTTCGTCACTCATATTGAGATATGAAGGCAACGTCTGCATACCTAGAACAAGAGATATGAGGCAAGGTAGTAACAAAGGCAAAACTGAAGAAAATCTTTGAGATGCCTTGCTCTCGATAAGACGAACATTGTTTGATTTTTTGAAGGAAAGATTTCCGCTTCTTTGAACAACTTTGATATCTTAGTCAGGCTGCGATTTTTGCTGTGATATGAAGCTAGTGACCGCAGGATAAATGATCATACAACTAAGATATTAAAGTTGTTCAAAGGAAGCGGAAATCGTTCCTTCAAAAAATCAAACAATGTTCGTTTTTAAAGTTTTACGTTTGTTCCAGATATAGTCGAGAAAACCATCATATTTGATTGTAATTAAATTGGAGCAGCTAGTAGCACATGGAAAAATCAACTCTTACCTGATGCAAATGTGTTTTTCCTATCGGAAGCTGACTTGGTATTATTTTGCTGTGCGTTAGGCTGGGGTACCTGGCTGGATTCTGATAGTACGACATTGCTTTCGGCCATGACGGTCATGTTGTTTTTGATGGCACTCTCTGCTTCCTTCATTTTCTCATGAACACTTTGGAAAAACGCTTCTGACTTACCATTTATAAAACGACCATAAAGAGATTTCTGAAAATCAAAGAACAATATTACGCTCTCGAAATAACGCGAGTCTATAAAAAAATAACTAATTGAGGCAAACTTGCTCCTGTGTCGTGCCTAATACATTAATTAAGTTCGGCACATAAGAAGAACGCCGTCTGAAACGGGTCTCATGCGATTAGTTCAAATAACTTCCGCTTATCCTTACGCACGGGCCTTAAAATCGTATTAATAACATACTGTACACGGATAGTGGATACCTGAATCAAATAATTTCCACCTTCTAGTAACGAAATACCAAGCTTGATACACTCAACAAACACGTGATAACTGGGTTTCTTCATAATGATATCAATCACTAAGTCAGTAGCACCGCATTTGTTCAACTGACACTGCATTTCAAATAAAGTCACGCCAGCTCGTTTAAGAACTCGTGCTTCACCACGCACCAAGGCTTCTTTATTTTGGGATGTTTTTTCTTCTGATACCTCCGCTATTTTTGAATAGTTCTTTCCAAAATAACGTTTCAATAATAATGATCTTAAATTGGCAGCCTGAAAGTGGATAAAAAGGCTTGAGTACAATAAAAAGATACAATAGTAAGAGACTAAATCTGTTATGATTTTGTGGTACTTCACTCAATACGTTGAATAAAGGTAAATGTGTCTTCATACACATGTTGAGAAAAAAATCATCATCAACTATACAAGATCGAACATACCCTATACAATTGATCAAAACATTGATCTGTACCACAAAATAAAAAATAAGCAAAACAACACTTAAGTCCGAATCTTTAAAGTTTGTGTCTCCACGCATGTCGCATTACGTATGTTCACACTATTATTATCATTGTCATTGTAATTGTCAATGCCATTATTATTGGTTCATTCATACACAGATGCTTTGACCAATCTCCTTTAGCCCGCAACATTTTAAGAGTTATTTTATCTTAAATGAAGGTGTCCACTCTTACAAAACACGAAACGCCAACAAAGTTCATCTCAATAAAGTTCGAACAACAACAAGAATGCTAACTCTTGACACAGTGGACCAATTTACTGGAATTCTTTAGATAAATTCATAACAAAAGCTGCCTCCCTGTCTATTTTTCACACCAGAATAAGATCTTATATTTTCAAATCAATGAGTATGATATGTTCTTGACTTTTATTTACTCCAAATTTAAATTTCTTTATCTTAAATTTATATATTCATTAATTTGAATTAATTTTAGACAGAAAATATATTGGGCAAACTGCCATGGACAAGACCTGTACGTTTTAATTTTGAATTTATTCGCATTTTGTCTCAACTAGAAACACTCATGCATTAATGCCTAATTTAATAATAATGACATCAAGAAATACAAGTTTAGAGAGTTTACCTTCCGCCCAAAACGCGTATCTCTCTCGACCATATTTCTCAGGTGTTGTAAGACTTGAATACACAAACCTTCCTCGGCTTCAACAAAACGTTTCGTGTGTTTCACTAACCTAAACATATGAATTAGCTTGTTTGCTCACAGGTGTAATAATCATGTTACGCTCGCTACTTTGATTGTATTTAAATTAATAGTGAAATCGCGCAGAATTACGAGCAAAACATGAATCTACACAGATTTTATGGCGATAAATATTGCAGTTATGTTCTTATGAAGCGCTTCTACAACCACTGAGCCACCTTCTTGGGAACAAGGTTACCACTTTCTCATATTAACGTAAAGTATCCGGTCAACGTAATTAAAACATAAGAATTCTTTCACTTTCCTGGTTTTCCTTAAAAATGTTTTTTCAATCACACAAACACACCCTCCCTAAAACTAACGATGAGTGAAGAATGAGATTTCCAAGCTGAATGCTACTGCTGTAATTAGTGTTCTGGCTCTCTACTCACCAGTTAACAACTAAACTGTCATCTTGCATTGCAACTACAAACATCTTATTTCAAATGGATCTTATTTAAAATGAGAATCTTTACAAAACGTCTGTGTACCTGGTAATGAAACCTCCTTTTTCAGACTTCGACCGACAAGCAGAATTTGGTGGGAACATGAGCTCAGGTTTATACAAAATATCTACCAGTACAGACTCTTCCGCTTGGATTAAAGGACGCAACTGTTCTTCCAATAAGCATACAATGTCCTAATTAAGTTGGAATGATTACAGTTAAATAGTTATCAAAATGTAGGCTAGGAATGTTCAAAAAGCAACAAACATACAAAGTACATCAATAAAGTTTCATTATAACAAGAAGGACTTAATTCATTACCCTGTGAGCAGAGCCTTACTTTCTTTTTTTTTTTCTAGCGATGGGGTAGCAAGAAACCAGTCAAGAAAACAAATTGGACAAAAGACCAAAACAGTCAAAAACACAGAGCACTGTTAAAGATTTGATTACGTCGTGGACTCGGTCAACAGTTAACCGTCGCGTCTATCAAATTATTCAGATTTATTGAGGTTTCCGTAATAATAGGTTCTTGTAGCTAATTGGTTTAAAAGACGTTTGCAATTAAAAGGTGCTTTTGAATAACTTATTTTGACTGACTATACAAGTCTATAGTATATGGGACCATGAATGTGTGGTTTGCCACTTCATGTTAGAAAACATCCTTTGGTTTTTGTAGACATCACGGTTGTCTTGCAAGTTAGGAGATCCACTGGTTCACACCTTGTCTGAACTTAATTAAGGAAAAAGAACTGCCTGTATGTTGACATCAAGAAATGAGAAAAGTTTTCCGTCTTCTCGACTAATAGGGACACTAAAATGGGAGGTATCAACTTAACTAAGATATAGTAAAACAAAAGGATCAAAATTACACGATTATGGAACAGAAATACCCAGTTGACATCAACCTTGAGTAGGGAGTGAACATTTTTCAAGATAGATTCGTCTTGTCTAACCTGCAGGCCTTCAATGATATTTCTGTAGTCTTTAGAAAGGGGTTTATTAACAACTGATTCCTTCTTTTTGCCATGATTCAACCATTTTTGTGTACTTCTCGCCATCATAACAGTTTGGTTAAACATCATGGTTATCTGAGCATCTAAATCCCCAGGAATTGCAATAGATCGTGTCTTTGCTGAAAAAGAAAATTAAATGCAGTATTTACAACAACATTAACCGAATTCAAACGAAGAGCCTTACTCGAGACGTTCCCTACTTCCACAAAATGGGCCTTTACTCGGAACGTCGAATTCTGTTTATATCGTTTCAGGTAGGAAAAAATTCTATGGTTTTGTGTACTTTTGACGGAACTACCACCACTGGTAACGTTAGTTCCCTGATAAATACGCATTTTATGTAAAACCAAAAAGTTCAACTTGAAGACTTCAGTATAATTTTTAAGTGTTTTGTGTCACCAAAAACCTGCCTTACCTAAAGAGGCCACCACAATTCGGCTAAAAAATTCGTTTCAAGAAATTCAAGTGTCTCGATCATACCTACGTCACAGAGAGTTCGAATGCAAGTTTCAACATTATATTTCTGAGATCCAGTCAGCAACGAACATTGAGACAAACGATAAACACTTTGAAGAATTTTGACGAACACTAATTGGTGGGCCTAAAATCACAGAAAAGACGGTTTCTATGAATTAAAAATTGGTTGCAACGCGACAGTTCATTGTGGTGCAAGTTGGAATTAATAATCATAAACAATAAAGGAATACTAACGTCAATTGCAGTGCTACATTGTGAAAACGGTGATGTAAAGAAGTTAGCAATCACATCCATTATAGTCGAAGTAACATAATTTTCCAACGAAGCATCTGGTTGTCTTCTGTTTGAGCCAGTCGTGTAAATCTGTGGTGTAATTAATAATTGATGAGTTTATTGTTGTAATTATTCATTATAATTTAAACATTATAATTATTCTTTATTTCTCATCGCCCTATACTATGTACAATATATTAATTAGCAAACCCTAGATTGATACCCTTATCCCTTTCTAGACGCATCGTTGTTTTCAAGTGCATGCAGGTCATTCTTATCCTGAAACTATGCAGGAGCTCTCACTTCGGCTGAGTATGGAAACATCAGTTAGGCTGATAACACGTGCGAACGTTTTTTTTTGGCAGGCTTTGACAAGGAAAAAATGGCAAGTTCTTATTCTACCAAAATACCAAATTTTTTTCCACCTTTAAAACTTACCCTTGCCATGTCTAACAAGAAGTTATCAAATAATGCCCATATATGATGGCTGGTGTACACTTCTTTCATCTCGACTTCTGTGTCCACGTAACAATGGATAAGAAAGTAAATATACGCATCTTTCACCTGAAACACAGAACAAAAATAAGGTGTACTAAAGTGTGCGCACTGAAGCTTGTGACGACGCATTGAAGATGTACAAAGAAATGTCGAATAAAGAGTCACTCACGTCTGTTTACCGTATGAAGAAACAGTCATATAGTCGTATGAAAAAGGGTCTAAAAACTACTGACTGTTGCGCATAAAAGAACATTTTAATCAAATATCCATGTGTATTCATCCGCTAGCTCGCTGGATATTAGTAAATGCAAATTAATATTCAACAGGATATCTCGTTAGCTACTTACCTCCGACATACAGTCGGGATGTGTAACAACTCTGAGAATATCGTCCAAGGAAAGCAGGCTGTGACATTTAATCTCAGTATTAGCATTCTTTCCTTCAGTGCAAGTTGCCAACAGCCTCACCAGATGAATGTGATATGCAATAGGACTTTTTTCACTCAGATTGTCTTTTTCAGATCTCATTAATTCAAAGAATGGCTCTTGCATCTTTCGTTCATTAAAAAACAACAGCACTTCTTCGCTTGCGTTCAAAAACTAATGAAGAATGAAAAATGATTAATTAAACAATATTTACAATACAAAAATGTTTCACAGTCTAGCTGGATAAAGGTCTGTTCAAAATATTTTTTCCAGGATCGTAGGTGTCAAAAGTACATGCACGTTACGTTGAATGATCACTGACAATGACTCATAGATGATCGTCGACATATGAAAACCAGGCTATAGGCAAATTTGTTCGCATGACCCGAAGTGAAAGCGGGAATTCAGCTGAAAAACTGGAATTCAGCAACGGGATTGTTTAGCGAAAAAGTTTGATTTCCTTTACGGCTAGGTTACGAGTAAGAAGAAGATATGCCTACCTCGACCATGATAAAATCTTGGCATTTCCTCACAGCCTGATTCTCTGCTTTTACCAACGTTTGTAAAGTTTTCAAATACTGCACTTGACGACCTTGCGTTTCAATAGCTCGAACAAGATGCTGAATAACTTTGTCTGGAATTTCATTACACAAAGACAAGTTATCTTGAAATATATGCTGCAGCGTGTGAGCTTCCTGTACCTAGATGTGGATTAAAAAACTAATAAAAAAATCCCACAGAAAATGAGACCATATATGCGAAGTAAATAAAGAATATAAAATTTCACTGCGACTATCGACTTTAGCCTACAAGTCCAGACATTGGATTATCTATGAAATAGCTGAGGCTATAGTCACAATATTTACGTGGGGGCTAGACGATCTAATTTAATTTAACAAATTTACCAGTCTCAGGTCGACGGAAATTCTTAACAATTTTTAAATTTTACAGCTTTGAAGGTTTCCGAGGGTAAGTAATTTTTTTACATTTCCAAACACTCTGGCGAGGCACAAAACCTGAGTACTCGGCTGTGGACAAAGCGTTGAGAAACTCTTTTCACATATGTTCCACCAGACCAAACCCATCGTATTGGACGTAAGTCGATAGTTCGAACGATTCAATTAACACAAAGCTCAAATTACGGACCCAGACAAAATCTAATCCTTACCCCAGGAACGAGGAACAGGTCCAAATGTTTGTATAAAATAGCTTGGTTATGTTTGTTGTCCAGACAAAAGAACTGCAGAAACTCGTGAGCTCGATCCATCACGTCTATCATGTAGACATCTTTCTTCTACAGAAATAAATCTATCAGTAAACTTCTTTAAAAACGGAAGAGATTCTTTAAATTTATCTTCTCTAAATCCAGAGCTCCTGGATCAATCAATTTGTCATTTTCTTTTGTTAGTCTATATAGCAAAATTTCTGGCACACATATCGAAAAATTTATCGCTGCACTCATATTGTCATGTGGATAAGATATACACAGAAAATTTCCATAATTTGGATACAATTAGTATAGAATGACGAAATCCACTACTTTCAACCAAGGTCCATACAAATTCAATACTACTTTCTTTCCAATGATATAGTTATGATATTACACTTGCTAGTCAATTTCGACAGTTCAGACAAGTTTACCTTTTCATAAGGAATCTGGAGAAGTTCAACAAGCACTGTATGAGCTCCCATATTACGAAGTAATCTTTGCTCGTGTTTGTTGTTCTTTCTCTTGCCATGTGATTCCGTCACACATAGATTACGCAGATGTTCAAGGATCTGAATCAGAGGTAACAATCATAATTGTGGTGACATATTTAATACAAAATCAATGTCCAGCACTAGCTGTGGTAGAGAGGGGGCGGTTTTGAAAACTATTTTGCCTTGCCATATCACGTTCAACTGGCTACAAACGAGAACAGAGAGCACGAATAGCAAGATCCACGAAGTCTAACGAAAATAGAAATCTATTCTAAGTGACCAAGTTAAGTCAGGGATGCCATCTTGACAAAGGATTTTGATTATTTAGAAATGAATGTCATCCAACATGGCGAGAATCTCCTTGTATTTTTAAATTCCTCGAGATTGGTTGCACACCTATAAACAACATTCATTTTTAAGTTTAAATTCTTTATGTTTGGACAAATTAACTTCATAATTAGCTTTCTTTTTTAGCTTTAAATTCTTTATATTTCGACACATTAACTTCGATTCATAATTACTAATTAGTGCAGAAAGAACATGGTAAGCAACTAGAATGCGACTACATTTATATGCCCATTCCAGCCAAACATAACAGAGAATATTAATCTTGTACCTTCGTGATAGTCTGATAGTTTGTTAGCAAACTGGTATCTTCATTTGGGTAGTCTCCATTTGAATCTTCGCTCGCGAGGCGGGGACGATATGACTGCCGTTACAAAAAAAGATGAAAAAAAAAATTATGATCATGGTGGCTCTGAAAACGAGTGCATTATATCGACAAACACCATTTTTAAGCAAACAAGCATCGAAAAAATGGACTGTAGGCGGATATGGATAATATAGTCAGACAAATCAAAGCGTTGAGTCGTTCATGTTTCTTATATTAGATTAGTGTCTTTATTTTACGAGGGGAATACATGACAGTATTATGGAAACTGATAAAGCAGTGACCCTCGCATGTCCAAAATGAGCTGATTTTTAGAGAGGGAGGAAACCCGGAGTACCCGGCAAAATGCCCACGAAGCACAGGAGAGATCAGGTACAGGAGCTCAACTCACAAGAAATACCACACCAGACTTGGTTTCAGTGTTGAGAAGCACAACGCAGTAAAAGGTCCCTCCTAAAAGTTTTCCCTGTTAAAGCTTGTCTTAGGCAGCAGAGCAAGACTATGTAAAAAAAGCATAACATGCAAAATTTGAATCGTGATTCTTCGACATAGCATAAAAATATAGCATTTGCCAGCAGGGCAATTTGTTGGGCCGAAGACAAACACTGTGTTTCTCTGAGGAAATCACTATCGCCAGAGTGACAAGCAATAAAAGAAAAGAAAGTAGTCGATTTATGCAAACAATGTTATGTAGTCCGAAACTGGCTTAAGATCTGACTCGTATACCGTCAAAGTCATCAAATTTAGGGCAATGTGCATTAAACTATAAAAAGATGAGATATTGATGAAAATAACATAGCTACTGCATGCCATGATCACCTTCATTTACGATCACGCTGGCTTAAGTCAAGCTTCATAAGATTGCAAGATTACAAACTAACTTTGTGTTAAAAAGCTCACTGTCGCGGTCACAGCCGAAGTATTTTTACTCTGCTTTACAAGTGGACATGTAATTTAAAGCTTTTAATTGCGTGGTAGAGGAAGAAAACTATAAGATAGTCCCTATGTAAATATACAGGAACAGTTTAAAAAAGTGGTTTTACACCATTTGATATATAGTATTGAATAATACATGATTCAATAACCCGATACACAGTGTTATTATAGATTTATAGATTGCTAATTATATTTCCATACCTGCATGTCAACACTTTCGGTAAAACCTTCCAGACTTTTCCCGTCCATTTTTGACTGATCTTTTACACTACTTTTTTTCCTACTCTTTTCCTCTGATTTCTTTTTTGCTTTATACACCCACAACTCAGACTTTTCTACTAATAATCTCAATTCATCAAGAGATTCTTTGATGGTTTTGTAGTTCTCCACATCCTTGGCTGAAACCAAGAGTTGTACCTAAAATAATTAATGTGTTTTAAATTAACTTTCGAGTTGGTTTTCTTTGATGTACTACGGCGGAATAAATAATTACATGAAACTTGTTTATGCATAAATTTTCACCCACCTTCAGAACAAATCGATTTTGTAACAGACTTATAACTTTTAATGCCCTCAAGGCTTAATGTTACCTCAATCTATCTTAATTGTAAAATTTTAATGAATATGAATTAGATTTTTTGTGGATTACAGAAACTGACTTATGTATCACCACAGGAGTGTGCAGTGATTCCAGAGAGCATGTGAGTGATCAGTCCTGACTTCTCTTACCTGTTTAAATGCCTGAAGTACTTCTTGTCTTTGACTAAAGTGTTTGAGTAAAAGCTTCAGAGCTCCAACAACAAGTTGTGGATAATCATGGATAATCAAGGATAACAGTACACGAAGAAATGTGCAACCACCAGTTCCATCGAAATCTAATTCACGCGTTTTGGCTCCAGCGATAGAGGTTCTACAGGGAAAGAATCAACGATAGAGGTTATAAAGATAAGCAATCAACGATAAGAGACCCAATGATAAGCAACGCATGTATGCCCGTAAGTTGTATGGACGGACGAATAAGTAGCGCATCCAACTGCGCGCAAGGAATCCGTTAATGGTTAATCCTTCTTTTATTTCTTCTTTGGTTTTTACTGTATTTACTAAAACATGCAGATATGTTTTAACTTCGCCTTAGACTAACAAATTGCAGCCAATTACTACTGCTAGGAGAACAAGTACGACTGCAAGATTGTTATTTCTTAAATTCTCTCCGAAAAACCCGCTTTGGATCATCTGCTGTTTTGTTATCAAGTTTGCAATAGCTGATTTTCAACAGCAAAATCTTGTAGTAATGGTTCTCGTAGCTTTAGTCACATTTATTCGCCTATTTACCCGGACTCAGAGCCTCCAAATAACTGTTCTGCTTGAATCCCAACACGCTCCAGATCAATTCCTAAAAAAAGGTAATGGTGTATAAATTTCACACGAAATTTTAAATTGCGGCAAGGAGATTATTCTGAGAGTGTACAATACTGACTAGAATATACTATTTCAGTTTCAAGATTTCAGGATATTCAAAGCTCAATGGGAAATGTTGCGGATAGACATTTAGCGCACTATAGCGAATAAACCATAGGGCCACTCAGCAGTGCAACTTGTCTCCATGTCTTCATACAATTTACTGACCAGAATAATGGCGGCACATCTAAGCGAAACAGCCAGTTCAGCGTTTCTATTGGCCAGAAAGGGCAATTGACTGTCCAGAGCCTGCATAATGAACATGCGTAATGCGACATCCGTGGAGACCATTGACATAAATCCATCTGGACTGCCTGCTCGCGATATTTTTGCTTGAATTTTGCGTTATCAATTGAAAATCACGAAGGCTGACGAATATGAGAGTGTTTGGGCATCGCTGGCTCTTAAATCATACAAAAAATACTGGTCAGCAGTTAACTTCATGAGCAAACACTCTCATATTTCGGCCATCTTTGATAACATTTTTTGAAGCCGAGCAGGCAGTCCAAATGTATATACGTCAATGGTGGGGACAGAAACTTCTAAGATTCCGACTCGAGTGACCCTTCTGTTTATTATCGATGCTTTTAGTGATCGCTTCCTTTTGGAATACAAACAGTCAAGTGGAAAAAATGTCATTAGCCATGGTTGGCTGCACAGATTCAAAAGAAAGTGATCGCCTTTAGATAAATTTGCTGGAGGGATGCCACAACTCCGACGACAGCCCGCGGGTTAAATGCAGGAAACGTACTTTTCGCGGCATATAACATTGGCCGAAACATTCATTGAGAGGGAACGAAAGTCCAATGGTGCAATTAGAACAGTAAAAAAATTCTCACCTTCACTTCCTACCGCGCCGCCATTTTTCACATCAAACTCGCGTTTAAATATTGTCAGTAGACTTGAAATTCTGTAATCCAGACGAACATTTAGAATAAACTCTAAAATTTCAATAATCTTCACTTTTGTTTCCATTACAACACAATCTGTCTCGACATCAGAACTCTTCAAAGTGTTCAGTTTTTCAGAAGACATAATTAATCCCCAAGGATCTTTTGCACCGGGAAGGACCATGCGTGTCATCAGGGTACCTATTGTACTCACAGATCTTGAGATGTCTCGTTTTGACGTAGCTAAAAACAAAAACAAGGTCAATATCTCTTTTCTTCGGGCGTAATTCCATCGAAACGAGGGTAAAATAGGGCAATAGTTTGCGCAAAATTAGATTACGATGGGCGATAAGTTTGAACGATCAGATTACCCCGCTCCCTAGACTTGGATCAAGTCCGTCTCTAACAGGGTCGGGGGGGGGGGGATTTAGGTATCTTTTCCTCGGGCCCTACAGATAAACGGTCGAAATCTATCCGTTCTGCCCCACCTCCGAAGCTTTTTCTCAACATTTTACGTCTGTAAAGATTGTAAAAATATTCCATGCAATATCGCAGGAATTTTCTTTCTTGTTTACAGTCTCGTTTACAAAAATTACAGTCCGATGTATGCAATAAACCCAGACAAGATCTCAGGCAAAAAAATTCTTCCTGAGAGCACCTACTGCGAAGAAAAGCAGATACCTGCAGTTTTCATCTTTACAGCATTGGCGCGATCATAAGCACGTTGTTCACCGTCCAAGATTGCCAGAAGTTTCATTGTAAGTGTGATTAAATCATTCAAGCCGTAGAATCCAAAATATATTAAATGTCGAGCTATTTGAACAACCTAATGAAAGAAACACAAAATATCTCAAACATGCATTAACCTGCACTAAACATGTTATACCCATGTTTAATAATACTGTAATTGATAATTCTGAAAATATAATGAATTTTTAGTGGTAAACATCGTGACATAAACTTCCCAAATTACTGGAGAAAACAATATTTAATTCAACAACAGTGAACAGTCGCGCACTCCAATTAGAAATTCTATGGACCTTTATTAGAAGTAGAAAGGCATTTGATTTTTTTTAATAACAAAATACCCCTACACTACGAAAATGATTGAAAATGACTAGAAAAATCCATACCAAATCTATGCTATGAAAAATATTTCCCAACTACGAATTTGTAATTTTTCTCAGTGCAGTCTTGAATCAAAATTATTTTAATGAGATTTTCATTATAATAGACGGGTCAACTAGTGCAGGACATAAATAATTCTCCCTTGTAAAATCTAGTACGCATTTATAGCGCAGGAATGATAACTCGTCATTTGGAGCATATCATAATTCACCGTTTGTTAGAGAACACTGTTTATTACGTGCAGGAAGCAAATAATATAGGTAGTCATCTGTTCTTATCGTCTTAGACAACTGCCACAAGTCACTTTGGGAAAGTCTATTATCATTTATATATGTACTCAAATTAGGCAAAATCATCAAGTTTAACAAACCTCATATGTCAGTTTATTCTGTTCCTTGTCATTAAATGCCCAGATATTTGAACTAATTTGACGCAAATATGCTTCAACAAAGTCGACAGTTTTTGTAAACTTGGCGCGGTTCTTCTTTCCAAAAATATCTTGTTTGTCGTAGCTAAAAAAATTGATGTTAGCATAGATAAAAAGCGAAATTCTAATCAAGCAAGAAGTAGTGAAAACTAAATGTCATTTTGTTGAGCATTGCATATGGTGTCAGGAGCAATTCATTTTTCATATGTATGTCTTGACATCAGTAGCATCACTTGATATTCCATACAAATGCTTACACGCAGTTGCATGAAGAAAATATTTGAGTAATGCAAAACAAGACATCGATTCATATACCTCTTTCACTTTACCCACAAAAATGAATCAAATGATGCAGTATATACACACCATGCATTCTTGAGAGTCACTACGCTATTAGGCAGTGAATCTGGGTGGGCTCATCAAATTCAATCTCATATTTGTGGTTATGACTTACTGAAGTGAGCAAAAGATATAAAATTGCGCGTTTTTGCTACCAAACACAAGCCGAGCACATACACTATAACCATTTAATTCACTCTGATGAATGAGTGTGTCTGGATTTACAGTTGACCTACACTAAAATCCATGACGTCGTATGAAACCCTGGCATAATATGCAGTAGGGAGCCGCGTAAAACTACAGGTAATTTACTGCAATTTGAAACCATTTTAATATATCGCAAAACTTACTCATCTATGCTGAGTTGAAGAGGAATCTCCGTCCACAGTCGCGCATATCTCACTGGAGTTATTAATTCTTGTGGATCTCTATCGATATGCATGTGTAACATAAGACGACAAAATGCTGCTCGAAGATCACATGGTAGTTTTTCATCTGCCATACATCTGGAAATGTACGCGCACTTGTATAAATTACACATTTGATTGGGTAGAGACATGTTAACAGTATAGAAACTGCTAGTCAATCAGAATAGAGCAATCTGTAAGTGTAGACGTCTGTGCACGGACTATTGGAGATACTTTCGTACAGAAAATAAGGTTCCACTACCTTTGAATAAGATCAACATCCAATTGTTCACTTAGTGTATTGATCGCCAAATATTGTCGATCGAAACACATGTAGGCAAATAGATCCAGTTGATGTCTATAAAAAATATCACAACATTGTCAAAAGGAGGCAAAAATCCACCAGAATTCTAAAAATGGTCTACTCGCCAAAAACGTAAAAATTATCAAATTTCTCAAAACGAAACAATATTATTGGCTTTATTTATTGCCCACTATTACAAATCTTAGATAGAGGGTTGAAATCTTGAGGGTTGGAATCAAGATGGCAAATGCCTCCCTCTCCGCCCGCGTCATAATCTGTGATCCTGCCTTTCACAGTGTTGCTATTTCGTAACCTCATCTTTCGCCATTAACCTTAAATTGAGAAGCAAAAGAGCTGGACCTCCTTTGTATTTGTTATTCTAAGCTGAATTACCTGTAAAAATTCATAATTTCAACATCTTGTTTGTCACCACGTTTAAAACCCTCAGCGAGTTCATGTTGACTCTTTTGTATTGTTCCATGATCTGTACACCATTCTACATGTACAACGTCATCTATAACCCTAAATATAACAGAATGTTAGCACTCCATTTCGTTTCTAGTTCCAGCCTTGGTCCCCCGACGATTCAATGTTTCATCATGCTTGCCAAGAAGTACGTAAAGAAGAAAAGGATAAAGTGTTGTTGAATATGACGTTTGAACTCCTGAGTTTTCACCAAGTTCTCAACAACTGGAAAGAGTAAAATCGTATAAACTGTACCTTGTTTTTATGAGCAGATCTGAGTTGGAAGACGATTCAAGGACTGATTTATATATCAGTTCTTGAGTTGCCGGTATCGCTGTGTTGTTAGAAACGCATAAGTCTGATAAATACACCAAAAATCTACAAATACGACAAAAATATAACAATGTATATCACTTACACACACTGACTCGAAAAGTGGTAAACTATTTAACTGACAATCTTTGGTGCAATCTAAAAGTAAACTTTGTATCTAGAACAGCCCACTTATACGCGCCTAAGTAATGACGGTTACAGCATCATGTGGACAGGTCTAGGGTTCGCACAGTGTGTTAACAACAGTCAGTCATTTTTCTCAGGGGGAGGAAGGGGGGGGGGGAGGGGGTCTAAACTTGTCGTCACCACTTTTTAGGAAAATCACCAAACGAGTCAACGCCCAAAATACAATGAAAGAACAGCAAAAGTTACTTCATATACCTGCACTCTCTTTTCAACCTGACAAGACTGACAAACGTTTCAATCTCAGTTGCTGTAATATGCTTTTCTAGAAGTTTCCTGTTATTATGGACAAGATCCGTGATAGTGTCTTCAGCCATGATATCATAGCCAATCTGAGCTTGCATGAAACCGAACTGCTTGGCAATGTATTCCTGTGTAAAATATAGGACATCGAAGTATAGCTAACTTCAGGTAAAACTAAGAGTTAACAACGGGAAACAAATCTTGTGTTTTCAAACCTGGTTTTTCCTGTAATCTTGCTGAGCGTATTTCAACACACGATAACACAGACGTAAAATATGACGTATTTGAGCGTTACTTGGATTACTCAAATCTTCTGGTTTAAGATTAGCTTCCTCGTCCTTTTTGTGGAATGGCGTTTTCAACACACGAAAAATCTGTCGAGAAAAAAAAAGTGAGCAAATTTTCCTGCTTTTATTGAAACCAGTTATTCGGTAAAATCCATGAACTGTTAAACAGCAGTGGCTTATAACCCCTCAGGCAGGATACGCTGCATAGAGCTCTGAGAAAAGACTTGATCTCAAACATAAGTGATCTCAAATCCAAAAAATGAGGAAAAGAAAGAAAAGAGACAAGGAAGTGAAGATAAAAGTAAATTTTAAACTAAAAATAATTAAATTAATAAAAATACAATTTCAAACTAATTTTTGAAATCAAAGTTAAAAGTTTCCAACTTCATTTTTCCAACTCAAAAACAGGGGGCTCGGAAGGGGGAGGGGGGCTTTGATGGCGCCTTTCATTTAAGATCATGGGTTCGATGCACATTACAGTCCGACTTCTGAGATTTACGTAAAAAGAGTTAGTCAGCAGAAAATCGCGGGGTTTCACAGGTACTGTAACACTGTTTCCTACCACAAGGAATGTTGAGATTGGTTTGAAAGATTAACTGTTAAACAGGTTGATGATCGATGATCTCTTAACGTTAAGTTTCTATCTCTGATGGTTGATGGTTGTGAAATCTATAAAAATATTCAGTTGATTACTCAATATCATGTAATTTTCCATACCTCTTGTAATATGTTTTGTTCTCTCATTAGTTTCTGGCGATCTCTGTCAGGATTTTGACATGTTATTGACAACGGATCTGCATCAGAGTTTCGCGTATCTGTGACGAAATGTGCTAAGTCAGTCAACAATTTCGTTACAAACCTGAAAATAAATAAATAAAACTTTTATCAGTTTGCATGTATGATTAATTAAGTGCCCATTTATTTCATGGAATCGATTATGATATGCCCTACTCATCAAGCATCTCAGGCGAATTTGAAATATTATGCCTAAATTTGTATATTAGTAAAACGCAGCTCTGGGTTGAAGTATCGCATTATTAAAGATATCATACACTCCATTTGATTGCTGCTATATTATCACAGCATGAAAACATGGATATCCTTACAAAAAGAGTTTTAGTACTTTCTAATCTCGCCAAAAAAGCCACCGTAACTATAGTATTACCTCCTGTCGTTTTGTGTAACAGTCCCACTTTCCATGCGAAATGCAAATTCGCCTAAAACTTTACTAGCATCATTCGCAAAGTCCAAATCTCGAACTTCAGACGGAGAGACATGAACAATAGCGAAGGCTTCTTTATCTTCTCGAATACTAGCCGTACCAATCTAGCATACAGAAATATTACTCGATGAATAATAAAACAGTAAATTAAATAAACTTGTATAAGTAACTATGTGCATGTTACTATAGGTATAGCACAGTTGATTGGAGCAGTGCTCGAAAATTTCTGATACATACGTAGACAAATGTCGCTTCTGCTAGATCTAAACACTATAGATCTGTCTGATATATTGTCACTACCAGCTCTGTTTTCTTTGCACGAGTAACGGTTAAAACAGAAATTTGGAACAATTTTTGATTATGTGTGCATTACGTATACAAAACGACTTATTAATCTTGTAATTTTTAATGATTAACAAATTATCAGCTAAAAAATGAATGGTTAGCACAAAAAGGTTATGGTAGTCAGCCACGCCCACCCTGTATACCAGTATACCTACCAATAGCCAATGTAAAAAAAGTTTTGAGAACAAGCAAGGGGAGGAAATACCAACTTCAAAAGGTAAATCAACCGTGCATTACAAACGCGAAAGCCAGAATATACGACTTTGTCATAATCCATATAGTACAGCACCACCACATTTTCCCACGAATTACACTCGTGCGACAAAATAATCTGAAGTAACTACTCAAATTTCCTATTTGTCAATTTATTCTACTAAAAAAAATTTAATTTCCAGGAATAAAATTTTCATTTACCTTAAGCATGACAGGTTTATCTTCTTCTTTATCAATTGGAATCGTGGTGGAATGAACCCAAGTATTTGTGCATAAATGACGAAGCCGAACGTATGAAGACCTGAATCAAAATGAATGAGTATAACATGTTATTATTATTTTTATATTATGATATATTATATTACTTATATTTTTTCACTTTTCTTTTCAATCAACCTGATTTCTAAAACACCATGCGGCTTGATTAAGTCCATCTAAATAGAGTTCTGATCAAGTCAAGTAGTTTGCAAATTACATGCAGTAATTAACTGTACATTATTTACACGGTGGGTTACGTAGAAATCTACACAGTTATGGTGACATATGAAAGACGTAGTAGATTAATAGCATGTTCTACCAAATTTCAAATTCGCCTGACTCGGCCAGACTATTCGATTATCGTTTTTAACAAAACGCTATGGAAAAAAAGACATGGACATGGTGGACGGCGGTGTCTAAACTGTGGTGCGGCGTGTAGATAATAATGTTATTATTAAAGAAATAGAAAATGAAGAACAGACCTGGGTACATAGTTATCAGGTCGCGCCATAGTAGTTGGATCTAGCTCAAATATGGATGAAATATCGTTGCTGTGTGGAACTTGAATTAAATGAAATACTGGAGAGTTATCCCGTAGTTTCGTCCGTGTAGGATCACTTGTACCGTCATCGTCAACCTGGGATAAATATGTCAAAAATACGATCAGTTGCTAACTTTCAGAAGAGTTTTTTAGTCAGCAGAGAAACCATATTTATCTTAATACCTGATTTACATATGTATGCTGCACTGCATTATCTGCAGCTCGAGAAAACAAATATTATACATGATTAATATTTGTTCGGTAGACCACAACAGCTTGCTGAGAAACTTTGATATAAAGATGGTTTGCCAGAAAAATAAACAATTAAAATGTTTTCATATTTGAAGCTTTACGCTT
Source organism: Muricea muricata (assembly GCA_963855995.1). Taxonomy (NCBI): domain Eukaryota; kingdom Metazoa; phylum Cnidaria; class Anthozoa; order Malacalcyonacea; family Plexauridae; genus Muricea; species Muricea muricata. The sequence continues at coordinate 4,789,533 of OY979718.1, forward strand.
CACGAGGGTTTAAGACGTCGTACTACTGCTATACTTTTTAACAACTCAGCAAAATAAGGCTGCATTCAGAGAGTAATGACGACTTTTAGGACTTACCTCTGCAGCGAGATAGTACCCGGTAGCCAAATGTTTAAATCTCAATAAACTGTTCCAATGCGCAGCTCCTCCAGCACAGGGATCATGTTGAACTACCTAGAAATGATAAGATTCGGACCACGTCTGCATGTAGGTATAGTTATAACAGCAATATACGTCGTTTATGTAACGGAATCGTATGGTCTCTGGGGCTATTTGTGAAAAACATGTACGAACGATTGAAACTGCTAGACGGTAGGCAAGGAAAACACGTCGAAACAGGAGAGAATCACTATTTACATCCACTTTCAATAGGTGAGAGTACTGCCTTAAATTGTTAGCACGGCTTAGCGGTTGCGGGCAAAACGTTAACAGAATCTGCTACTGATTTATGCAGCAAGTACCGGAAGAGCATGATATGAACAAAGATTACGTATCAAGATCAAATTATCTTTAATCTGTCGCAGTCGATGACCACAAGTGCAAGTGCATTTAAAAGAACAAAACATTGATTAGAGACAAAATTGAAAGTCCATTTCAGTTTCTTAGTATGATACATAAATAATGTATCACATTAGCAGCATTATCATCCTTAATTGCTGATCTGAACTTTTTAATAAAAATTACTTTAAAAAATCTGCTACTTTTCCTAAAAACTATGTTTGCAATGAGAATGAGGCATTTCGGTCGGTTAAAAAACTCGCTCAAGTAACAATGCGTACCTCTACTTCCCACAATGCTTTAGAACTCGTAGCAGACGTAGCTGTAGTTCTACCGGTCGTTCTCAGAAATACAAATGATTTCTTTTTATATTCGTCCATTGTCAAAAATTTTTCTTGTTCAGCATGGAAAAGACGGACGACATCGCCCTGGATAAAAAATCATAGTACATGATAAAAATGTGAAAAAATTTGGCCTTTGACATTCAAAATTTCCGAAGTAGTTTCGTCTTTCACATATATCGTATATACATGTATAGTTTGATATCAAAATTGTGTCAGAATTGGAATCCATGGCCACTCGTACATCCTTGAAAGAAAGATTTGGGCAATATATACGTTGATACTAAAATGTTAATTCTGCAACTGGAACATTTAATGGGACAAGGTAAGGTCAGTTTCTGAGTATGAGGCGGCCTTGTACTAATAGTATTTACGGGGAATCGTTTGTGTACCATATTACATACTACAACCATATCATGACAGGAACGTGCATGTTATCTAACCATATTCTTATACAATCAACTTTATTACTTTGTATCGCCTTTTCCTTGAGAATTTTTAACATACATGGCCACAAAATAAAAACAAAAGTTCTAGTTTCTAGAGGACAAAAAGATGACGTCACTTTAGACTATAGTTAATAGACATATACACTATAGACAATTTAAAACAAAAAAAAATTATAAATAAAATCAAGCATATGGTGAGTTTTCTGTTATTGTACTCGAATATTGTAGATCGTGCACTTTTTTTTGTCCAACCCGCAGTAGAACAAAAGAATTGCGATTTTCATTCCAGAAATTCAACCTTGGAGATCGGAAGAGCACAATGAGAGAAAAATACAAGAGAATGGAAAATATAGAAGAGATTAAAACCTGCATTGTGGAATACAATGTTGATCTGGCTAACACTGGCCAGAAAACATGAAGAAAAAAATGTGGCAAAAAATGATAGAGAGTATAATTAATCGATAAGTACAATTAGATAATAAAAGACGTAGATAAAATAAATAGTAATGATACTACATAATCAATTATGATACATTGTAAAGTATTAAGGTACTACGTGTTGCATGACGGAACATATAAAATGATTTTGACAGCCGAAGTAAACAAAATACGATTGAGAATTATCCTTCTAACATGATCTGGGATAGCAATACAACCATCCAAAACAACAGTGGGTGTAGTGGCACATACCGACGACACCACTATGCGTGGGGGTCTTCATCTTTACTGACCGTATCAAATCTAGGGACGACTAGCAATCGAATTACTGACAGGTCTTATTTTTCCACTCTCTGTTTTACCGACGATGTTAGCGAAAGTGGGCGGTGTCACAACCCTGGTACCCCCTTATAGTAGTTAGATATGTTAGTAAAATACTAATAATCTAATAAACTATAGACAATTTTAAACAAAAAGCTAGCCAGATTACTTTTCAGGTAGACAAAAGCAGACAACACTGTTAGGTTAGTAAAGATCATATGAACTTGATACAAGCAGTCATGATTAAATTCAGGTTTCATATTTTATTTTGATAAATGTCTAATTTTTTTTAACAAATCAGGGGTAGCACGATCACCCCACTCTTCACAAGATCCATCATAGACACTGACATCCTTAGCCCCGCAATGATGAGCAGCTAATGCCATGATACACGCAGTAATCCCTGAGCCACAAGTGGTCGTGAGTGGTCGATTAAGATCAACATTGTGCTTAGCAAACACTTGTTTCAACTGCTCTGAGTCTTTCAACATTTGGTTGTCGTCCTCAAAAAATTCAGGAAAAGGTATATTTCCTGAGAAAGGAATCTGGCCAGCCATCATTTCTTTTGGTAATGTATCAACAACAGGATGCTTCCCGCCAGATTTGACATTTTCAGCCATAGCCTCGTAAGTTCGTACCAGGTATGGGTTCAATTTGGCATTGTATGGCTCATTTGCTGAAATAAAAAATCTCAATAATAAGGGTCACAACATTTTAAGAACGGATAAGAACTCCAGGGAAGTCATGTGATACTCAAGATTTTGCTTTTTCATGACAGTTACATCGTGTTTCCAGTCGAAGCGTTGTGGAAACGTTCTTATAATTTTCTAACATTCACCCAAAATTTAGTATTTGGGATTGTCAGTTCAGTACAAACTCAGTGGCGGATCCAGCGTAGGTCAAAATAAATTATAGCAGCCCAATTTTAAATTCAAAATAACTTTATAACAATGTCATTGGTTATGAATTTCCAAAGAATAAAATCTTACCAATGAAATTGCTTTGAAGGTGTTTTAAAATGTAAATATATCCAAGAATGAGCTGTAGTAATTTATTTTGACCTACGCTAGATCCGCCACTGAAACTTTCAGGTTCGTAAAGTAATCACTTATCGTTGTCAAATGGAGTGGAAAACCTTCCATTCTTGAAATAAAGATAAGGAACGTGGGCCTTACCCACGGTAAAAGAAATTCACCGAGCGTAGGTAAAAAACCCTGGATACGGGGTTGAGAGAAATTATGTATTTTTATTGTGCAATTTCTAATATTTTGCAACAATTAGTTTCACATCCATCGCGCGAAAAAAAAACACCTTATTGTCGAGTCATTGAGACTAAGGAAAAAATCGGGACGATTAAATAAAGCTCAATTTTAAACAAAAGATTTCGCTAAAATTTTGATTCGTGCGAACTAAAATTTTTTGCTTCGCCACGGGGCAAAAGTTGTGGGAGTGAATTGTTTTCCCCAGTTAAGATGATGAAACCTGCAAATTATGTTTGCTCGCGTCATTCGAGTTCTGTACAAATAATTTCTTGAAATTGATTGCTTTTACCCTCCCACCCAACAAACCACAATTATCTGTTAAATATTATCAGGAGTCATTAATTAGTTGATTGTATAACCATGACGACGTTGATTAGTGTTGCGACTACACACTACACTTCCAACATTATCTACTTATTTATGCAAATCCTCGCTTGTCAACCATGCATGTGCGCAACCATCCGTATTTCGCAGACAAATCTGCCCGTGGTAAATGAATTGACAGGAAGTTCAAGTCGACAATTATTAATCAGGCCATTGTTTGGCTATCAAATATCTCTATATTGTTATAATGATATGTGAAAACACGACGAGAAAGACTTACATCTTGGCGGTTTTTCTTCACCCGATTCTGTCGCCAAATCTTGTTTCAACCACTGACGAAAACCACCATTCAAAACCGAAATCGTCTCATGACCGAAACATCCACCAAACTCTCGGGCATGAGAACATTCCAAAATCATCATCATAATCATACGTGATAATATGACTGTCATTTGAAATACCTAACGACAATATGAAATGTTTAGTAAATAACAACAGTGCGATAGGGACGGCGAGGGAATAAACATACGAGTTATTAATATTTGACCAAGAGATTTGTTTTCATGAATGATCTACTATTGTTCAGGCTTTTGTATATTATTATAAATTAGCAAACATTACATACCCAAATCTCTTACATATTCAGCAAATAGTTTTTCATTTGGAAGCATTTGTGGATACTTGCTCGACTTGTCAGAGCATTCATCAATGTCAAAGAACACAGCGCCAGGAATGTGTTTGTCAATATAGTCTTTTCTGGCTTCCACAGCAGCACCATTTATTCGCCAAGTTCCGTCAATGATTTTAAACGACTTCTGAGGTTTCGTTTTAAAAATAGCTCGAGCTAGCCATTGCACATTAACCAACGATGGCAGTTTCATGGTTTAACATTAAAATCGCACAAAAACCGAATACTTGCAGCCGAAAGAACACTGCTAACCAGACCACAACTATATCTCACTCGTTCCGATAAAGTGCCGAGCTGTTTGCTCAAGACGCGCGCCAATGATCTGGATTGAATATGATTCTATGATTTGGGCGGGGGGAGGGGCATTTTTTCATCTATATAGGAAACCTTTCTTGACGCAATAAGCATACACGATGGTAGAATTTGGAGGCATTGTGCTAAGCATGTGTCATATCAGGGATTTTCTACACGCGATTTACTAAAATCAGTAAGCTAAATGAGAAAGCACTTAATTAATCCTACATAACGTACACCACACTGTTATGACAGTAACTAAATTGCTTCGTGTTCTTGTATTAGCAAACAAATTCAACGTCTCGTCGCCAAGCTTCGCTCAGTTCGCTGGATGGGTCTTGAGTTAAAAATGTCATTGGCCAATGCGGAATTTTTAATTGAAATAAGCCATTCGGCTTTTCTTTAGCTTCTGTGTACAACTATATAGCTTCTTGGAACATCTACATTAAAAGTATGCCTTATGTAATCAATTCAGGTATTAGGGATCATTAAAATCACCAAAATTAAACAGAACTTATTCTCTGCACATAATTCGTCACCAATCTCTTAAACTATATAGTTGCAGCAGCTGGGAAATTTGTCTGAGTATGCGCCAGATAAGCCTGCGTGAACGCGTGGATATTGCGTGATTTACGCGTGATATTTAAAAATCATATAACAAACATGGATCACAAGAATTTTCAGTGGACTAAACGACCTTTTAGCTTAATTTTTAAGAGCACGCTAACAAGTCAGGTGAGTAGATATAAACATGAAGGCCAAGTTCCAGCTAAAATCATGTTGGAGCAAAAGGCTGATTTTTTAAAATTCGACTCAAACTAGTCAACGCTCGTACTCGAACAACAATACAAAAATGTCACTGAAATCGATCGACTAAACGCATTAGTCAATTGAAAAATATCTTTACCATTTGTACGAAAACATTTATACAGTATCAAAGACATCATTGCACTGACGGCCCACGTGATTGTGGATATTTTATCACTTTCACGACCATTTCAACAACAACCGTAATTTAAAGTACTTTTCCGGTAGCGAGTTTCACAACAAACTATTGGCCATGAGCGGAATTTATAAAACAAAAAAATTTGTTTCGAAAGGAACATAAACATATTGGAAGTAACAGGAAACAAATATCTTTTTGCAGCAAAAGCTAAATTTTTCAGTATTAAGTCAAACGTAAATTCAACATCGCACTTAATTCTTGGCAACCCACTCACATGTCAAAGTTTGGAAATTTTGCTCAACAGACGATGTCATCACTTCAAAATATGATTAACTGACAGCTATATCAGTCCTTTACTGAAATCAATAAAAAATTGTGAACAAACTTATAACTGGCTCGTCAAAAAAACTAAATTCCGAGCACCTCTGAAACCAACCTGTATTTCGCAAATAATATGCTAATTAAATTTTGTGTTCAGCCGCCAACAATACTTTTGCACAGCGGTGGCAAATTTCCCAGCTGTTTATAGTTGCCAAAGCAACCATATTGTTTTAAGTGGAAAAGTGTTTGCATGCTTCAGTTGGACTTATTGCCCCAGTTGCATTATTTTGATACGCGATCAGATAACTGCATGTACCCATCATAGCGTTTTGATATCCCACCATAATACCAAATCATAATTGGGGGGGGGGGGGCTTTCATACAATGATTTTACATTATATGCAGCAAATTGCCTTTTGGTAAAAATTTTTTAGTTATTTTTAGTTTTCTTATTACGCAGTCTTTCTTTTGGCAAAATGAACCTACATTGCTGTAAAGTTTTAAATACGGTCAATATATGTGTGGTATGTTAATGAGCAAAGAAAAAAAAAGTAACTTTATCTTGTTGGTCTAGCAATATTTATCAGGCTATACTGAGCTAATCATAGAGGGAAGCTACGCTTCCTATACATGCCACAATATGAAGTTTCCAACCTTGACTTCGTGCAGTAAAGCAACCTCGCAATACTTACGCCTTTTAGTGTTTCTTCGTTGTTTTCTCTGAACGAAAGAAATAATGATACCTTCCAATTTGTGTCAGAACTAACACAATTCACCTGGAAAATAATTAAGTGTACTACTGTATTTTTAAACACAAGCAAGAGAGGCGCAGAGCCATATATATTAAAGGATTATTGACAGAGCATGAGGTCTGCACCGTGAAATATCGGACTGACGTTTTTTAGTATGGACCGAGCAAGCTCAGCGAGCGAGGCCCGTACTAAAAAAACGCAGTCCGATATATTACGGTACAGACCGAACAAGCGAGGTCAATAAACTGTTTATTATATGGCTCGCAGTCATTTTCAGAGTTAGTGTGACATTTTGTATTTAAATGACGTCGATCGTGGTTTCGTTACAATACAAAAAAGTTGAAGAAGAACAAATTTTATTTTTTACACATAAAGTTTCAAACATATCAGTAAAACATTAATTTCGTTAATAAGTACATTGCAAGCAGTAAAAAGTGCGATTAGAAACACTGGGGAAAAGCACGGTCCAAATACGGAAATTTACGGACCACGGTCTGAATACGGGTTTCTACGGACCGCACGTCGACCAATCAGAATGCAGGATTCTTCAAAGCCATATAATATATATGGAAGACAAACGATACAACAACACTGTTTTCTTTACAATACAAATAACAAAGTGTCAAAAAGAAACGCTGCTCTTGGGGTACAGGACGTTAAAATGAACCAATGATAAAATTTTTTATTGCTTCATATTACTTTTAAGATCGTCGTTACCTCATAACATCCAGGGTTATCAATCAGCTCACTACCACTAGCGTGCAATGGCTGGCCAGCATTCACAGGACTTAAAATAACCTTGTCGTTCACAACAACCTTTAATATAAAGAAATGACAATTTATAAACGAATTTCATAATTTTAAAGGCTTAATCATACTCTGAAATATTTAATTTTTAGATGCGTGGCATTCACTTAAGTTACCATAATAATTATGGTTTCATATCAGGAACATCTCAAGGTAACAGGTTTAGCGGGAAAAGACTAACAACTTCATGTTACACATTAACACATGACAATAACACACTTCATTATAACATTCTATACAATTTTCTCACACCAAAGTGATGGGTGAGTCCACTGTCACACACGTGACAACGCCATTTATTTTCGTGACACAAAAACCATGAAGCCCATTGGAACTTCCGTACAGTAGCGAACCAGCCCGACAATTTGGTCATGCTATGCAAATTTAAATCATTATCATTATTCATTTCTTTAGAAAGTGATCATTATACGGTTTATAAACACTGAAAAATTGGCGTTTGCATAACCAAATGTCAGGCTGGCTTCCCCACTGCTTCCGAATCATGTGTATGATGATTGAATTACATCCTCGTCGAAATACAGGAATTTATGCATATTTATTTCGCAATAAGTGTAACTGCAAGCCAGATTACAATATTAAATTACATACATCATCACCGTGAGATCGTAACTTGTAAAAAGGCAAAACATAAAACCACGATCCCTGTACAGAAAATTAGGCAAATATTAGTCACCTTGTGTGTACCGGTACTAAAGCAAGGAAATATACTATCTACAAGGACCGCCATCACATAAATTGACGTCTTTGGTGCTTTGTCATCACAATTACTGAAAAATTTCTGAAAGTAAGATTTGTTACTTAAAAACAGATATTTTCGTACCATGTCAATGTATTTTATTTACAAGCCTTCATTAGGGTTGACATTTATATATTCTTATTAGACGTTTATTTTGAAATACTTTATCCTAGCGTATTATTCGAGCTCCTATTGGCTACAAAGAGCTCCAATCTCGAACCCACCTTTTAAAGCTGCTTATATGCTGGCCTAGATCGGAACTCAAGGGGGTATGGGGGCTGGCGACACATTCTAATTCTTGATCTCGCACGGCAAAAGGAAATTGGTAGAACGTGAAATTTGAAAAGCGAAAGCATGCAGAGTAAAAATCCACAAAAAATCACGGATAAAATATGATCAGTTTAGGTTCAGTTATAATTTTGTGCAAGACACTTACACACTAGCATGGCAGTGTACCCCCCCCCCCCAGCCCCTAATCTAAAAGTGCTAATTTCGCCGCAGAAGCTGTCGTGCACATAATCAAAATGGCGAACAAAAGCTGGTTAGTAGGGGCCGCTTTTCTTTGCTCAAAAGCTGGTTAGCAAGGGCTGCAGAAGATCGATAAGTGAGAGGCAAGTGGAAATATTTCTTAAATCTTGTCTGCATCAATAGTAGCTTTGATTTGTGAAGTTTTGAACTAAACAAACGGTAGAAATGATAGAACTTTAACCATGGATTACCACCAACCAGACTTTGAATGATGCCCCCCCCCCGTCGGTGAATGCAGGGTCAGGGAAGGGAGATTTCAATTGACTAGTGCATTACAGATTGAAAGTTACTTAGGCATAAATATTGTTGCCATGCCAACCATTGATGCCAACGAATATCGCATATTGTAATAATCTGCACCGTAGGCTCAACATGCAGATAACCCAGTTATCTGCTAGCAGATAACGGAGTTATAGGCAGATTGTGTGATAGTCGCATTTATCTGCATACAACTGACCAATCACAACGCATAAAACAACTACAATGTATAATAACAACAATTATATGCGAAAAGTGTCATTAACAAATAATAGAATTATACAGGAACTACACATTGCCTGTTATAAATAATCATTGAATGAATTTATATAATTGAAATCTCCCAAAAATTCTAACAAAAAGTTATCATTTTCATCATTCTTCAACAACCATGTTCTGTATGTCCAGAAAATGTATTAATTTATTAAAATGTTTTCTATTCCTTAAACGTAACCAGAAAAATGTAACTGTCGTAATAAAGTATCACAGATGACATATTATGTGGGTTAAAATAGGCTGTGCCGATATGTATTTTAACCAAAAAAAATCGTGTTTTTTTCCTCAAAAATCGGTTGTTCAAAATCTGTTGTAAGTTAGGGTTTTTTATTCTTAAAATCAAAATTAAAAAATCTCGACAAAAAAGTGAGGAAATGAGATTGTACGCTGATTTTACGTTGCTTAAACTGCCGTATTAACAAACGCCTGATAACCAATCGGGTGACTACCATCAGAGTGGTACATCTGTGAAGACAAGGAACATGTACGCTTAATTAAACAGTGTACCTCTGGTGCTATCGCTGCTTATGGAAACTGACAAATTATCTGAAATTACACATGGATGTATGTAATGCACACAGGAATTTGCTGCTAAAGATGGAGACTTTCCTCTAGCAATTAAGCTAAATGACAAAATTCTCTGGCGCTTAATTAAAGTGAAAAGATATATTCATATATATGCGAGATAGATGCCGTAAACAAAAGGCGTGCAGAACAACATAATAGACAGAATTCTTCAGCAGGCGACAGAAGCTCGCTTGGAAAACAAATACAAGAAGGAAAACCAGGGAAGTCAAACGTCGGGGAGTGCAGAAATTGTGGCAGAAACCATGAAGCACAAAGATGTTCCGCGTACGGCAAAGAATGTTACAGATGTCAGAAGAAAAATCACCTCGGGAAAATGTGTCGCTCAGATCCAAAACAAAGTAGAAAACCATACAAAGAAGTCAAAGCCATCAGAGCTGATGTGAGCGATGATTTTGTTATTGATACTGTGAATTTTGTGAAGCGCAAAGGCTATAGACTGAGGCTATAGCAATTATCAATATATTAAACGGAAAAGTTCGTGTGAAGCTTGATACGGGGGCAGAAATTAACGTAATGCCCAACAGAGTATATCAAAAGTTGGTGACGGATAAGAGCATAACGAATGGTGTTGAAATTCAAGCAACTAGTACCGAACTGACAAGGTATGGGGGAGCAGAGATACCAGTTAAAGGAACGTGCGAGCTACCATGTTCGTATAAAAATCAAAAAATAGAGACGGAGTTGTACATTGTCGAAACCGATAACAGGAGAGTTATCAGCCTAGAAGCGTGCAAGCAACTTAAACTCATTAAAGTTCTCCACAGCCTGAAGACAAGCAATGAAGTCAGCGGTTGTAAGCTAGAGCAAATTAAAAAGAATTACAAAGAAGTTTTTCAAGGGCTTGAAAAATTGACGAATCATATCACATGTCCATGGATCCCGAGTCCGTGCCTGTAACACAAGCTCCGAGAAAGATTCCAGCAATGTTACGAAGTAAACTTAAAGATATACTCGATCGTATGGAAAAAGAGCAAGTCATCGTCAGAGTGGAAGAACCTACAGAATGGGTACATAACCCAGTCATCGTTGAAAAGCCAAATGGGAAACTCAGAGTCTGCTTAGATCCCAGATAGCTCAATTAGTATCTAAAGAGAGAGCAATATCAGCTACCATCATGGGAAGGAATAGCAAGTCGATTGCATGGTGCAAAATATTTCAGCATTTTAGATGTTAACCAGGGGTACTGGCAGATACCTCTAGATTGCGAAAGCTCAAGATTAACGACGTTTAACACTCCATTTGGGCGATACCGTTTCTTACGAATGCCCTTTGGCATCCACTCTGCACAGGAAGTGCTCCACAAGAGAGTCAATCAATTATTCGAAAATTTGGAAGGAGTTGAAACGTATATAGATGACATATCGATTTGGGGAAGAACCATCGAAGAGCATGATCAGAGGTTGCAAGAAGCCCTGGACCGAACAAACGTGATGACTCTCAACCCAGACAAATGCAAATTTCGAGTTACAGAAGTTATTTACCTTGGTCACAAGCTAATAGCAAAAAAAGTACGACGAGATCAATCGAAATTGAAGCAATCCTCAACATGCCAGCACCGCAAGATAAGCCAGGCGTGCTAAGGCTACTCGGAATGGTAAACTACTAAGCTAAAGTCATCCCAGGGATGTCCGAGATCACAACACCTTTGCGAGAGCTTCTAAAGAAATGTGTACCGTGGCAACGAAATGAGAAGCATCAAGTGGAATATTATGACGGCACGAAGCCAGTGGTAATACAAACTGATGCATCAAGTAAAAGGCTGGGCGCCGTACTATTACAAGATGGACATCCTATTGCATATGCTTCTAGAACAATGACAAAAACTCAAGAAAAATATGCACAGATCGAGAAGGAACTTTTAGCGGTAGTATTTGCGTGTCAGAGATTTCATCACTACATCTATTGGAAAACAGCTGAAGTTCACTCCGATCACAAACCACTCGAAAGTATCCTAAGAAATTCTCTAGCGAAAGCCCCAGCAAGATTACACAGAATGCTGGTACGCCTACAGAGGTACGACATCAACCTGATTTACAAACAAGGAAAGCACGTTATCGAGAGCACATTTTGCGTAGACCGCAGAAGAAATGACTGAAGAAAAAGTGAAATCGCAAGTGCTTCTCATTTATGCAAACCTTCCTTTGTTCCAGCGAAATCCTCGAAGAAGTGAAATATGAAACGAGTCGTGATTCAGTTTCATAAAAGATCATCAAAATAATACAAACAGGCTGGCCACGGTCCAAGAAAGCTAGGCTACCAGAAGATCTTGAGGAGTATTGGAAACACAAATCGGTTATGAGTGGGAGTGAAGGGATCGTTCTCAAAGATCAGAGAATCCTGGTACCTATCGCGATGAGAAGTACAATTCTCGAAAAACTACATCAGGAATATCCAGGAATTGAAAAAAACGAAACAACGGGCAAAACAAACTGTCTTTTGGCCACGAATCAATGAGGACATTGAAAACTTGGTCTCCAAATGCTCGTTTTATCAAGAATTAAGGAACGCCAATTCGAAAGAGCCACTTAATCCACATCCATGGCAAGTTATCGGAACAGATATCTTTCATTGGCAGAATAACCACTATCTTTTGGTAGTAGATTACTACAGCAGATATTGGGAAGTAGTTAAATTCAGAAGTATGACGTCAGAAGGCATCATCACTGAGATGAAGAAGATATTCTCAAGATATGGAATTCCAGAAGAAGTAAAGTCGGACAATGGTCATCCCAGAAGTAATGGATTAGCAGAAAGGACGGTGCAGTCGGTAACGACAGAAACTTTACCATGATGAGCATCCTCAAAGTCTTCCGACGCTCGTAAAAGGAGAACATATAAGAATGAGAGATGGCAGGAAGTGGAAACTCCTGAAGGAAGAAGTCATTGAAGGAATCGAAGCCAGCTGTTAAAAGCAAAGGGACAGAATAGTTAGCAACTTAAAGATACAGAAGAAGAGTTTGAAGAGCGAGGGGAAATAGCCAATAAAGCGGTCAAGGACCAGTCTGAGGGCACGAATAGGCATTATATAACTAAAAGTGGTCGAGTATCCAAACCACCTCAAAGATTTAGTTCTAGTTAATAATAAACGAGATATAGATTATGAACACTCAAACTTGAACATTTTTAAATAAAATTAGAAAATAAGAAAAATAGATATATTCAATTAATTTATTTTTAAAGGAAAGTTGTAGTATATTCAAATTAGCCTTAGCCTATTACCATAATTAGTCTATGTATATTCAAAGCAACTCGCAATAAAGTTAGTTGTTATCCAGACATCAAGGAGTTTGGTACTTAATATTACAGACTGAGGATCATTAGTGTTTGACAAACGTAGGTAGCATTATTTCTCGAGCCACAGTAAATGTTAGACTTTCTGACAAACAATAATAACTTCGTAATGTAGCAAAGCTGTTTTCTTGCAGAGGTTGAATTGCAGTTATTACTTTAATATATATCAACTTTCCTAATATAATTGTAAAAACAACTCATGTGATGTCTTTTTTTATTTCGTTATCAGTCTCAGTTACAATGTTATTTTTCAAAACAGTCACACAGTCTTGGTTAAAACTGTTTACCTCATTTCCATTTGTATCCAGTGTTACTCTCATAGCATTTTTCTCTAGATGAGCTGGTAATCTCTTGTTTGCAGTAAGATATTTATTGCTTTTCACATGTAAAATCTATATTAAAATATTAAATTGCTACTACTATTTACTAATTAAGGGGAGATTTTACCAACAGAAAGTACAAAATTAAATAAATTAAAACTATCAAGGTGCATATAACACAAAATGGTTTTTTCAGAATCATAAAATTCTTCGAGTATGAATGTTATAAGTATCTGGTTGTTGATTTGTCTGGTTTTAAGAATCTTGATAAACAGCCACAATCTTGAAAACTATTATAGCTTTCGTGCATTCCCTTTAGCCATGGCCATTCAATGACTGAATTTATCATTCTCTTTATACGCAAAATAACACTCTGAGCATGTGCATTGCTTCCAAGTGGTAAACAATGTCTGCTCGCCTTGCTGAACATTCCAAAGGTTTGTGTGAAAAGCTCAAGTGTTGTTTCTAGTTATAAAGTCTTTTTAGAAATTATGTAAGAGAATGATAAAACAATTATTGAACTTGGTTCTCACAAAATATTGTGATTTGCCAGTGGCTCGCAGATCAATCATTGGCAAATAATTGATCTGCTCACCACCAATATTTTGCTCAACCTCATCAAATAATTTATTATTGGGTCGGGGTAACACCAGTGGTGTTATTATGACATCATTTTGGTGCAAATGTTTTCATGCATAGGACAGTTTTTTGCTTCACGGCCATGATGCTTACAATATAATTGTCACAATTATAATAGTATTTTCTACTGGACACTTATTCCAACACAAGTGTTTTTTAGTATGTTTAAAATAAGTTATAAAAATGACACATTACCTGTACAACATGACCATACTTGACTACATCACCCAACAATTTTTTGTTTTCAGATTCATTTTGTTTCTTTTCTAGCTCTGCTGCATGCTACAAGAAAAATATTAATCAGAAAATTTAAGTAATTCAGAAATATTTTAAATATAATATTATTTTTTTCAATTAAGAACAATTGTTATCAACTCTATTTTTTGTAATATGTATTTCAGAATTTAATTGTATGACAGTATTTAAAACCTTTAAAACCTAATAATTGGACATTTATGACCAAATGGTGATGCCAGGGGGCTGTATGTCTGTAGTCAACAGACCTAACAAACACAAGAGACCAATGCAAGTCAACAGACCCAACAAACTCTCTACAAACCGAACAGACCTAACGTAAATCGATAGACTGACCCAACAAACCCAACAGACCAACGTACATGTAAGTCAACAGACCCAACAAACACAACAGACCAACGTAAGTCAGCAGACCCAACAAACACAACAGTCTCTCAACAAACCCAACAGACCTAATGTAAATCGACAGACTGACCCAACAAACCCAACAGACCAACGTAAGTCAACAGACCCAACAAACCCAATATAAGTCAACAGACCCAACAAACTACGAAACGTCACAATAAATAATTTCTATTTTAAATCTTGTTTTTATGGCTTTACTCAAAGCATTATGTTGGGCATTGATCTTTATAATAAGGATGTTAACACAGCTAACAAGTTACACAACAAACCCAACAACCCAAAGGAAGTCAACAGACTCAACAAACACAACAAAACCAGCAGACCCAACAAACACAACAGACCAAAATGAAGTCAACAGACCCACCAAACACAACACACCAAACAGTCCAGCAAAAGTCAACAGACTCAACAAAACACAGGCAAAGCAGCAGAACCAACAAAGACCAACAAACCCAACAGTCCAATGGAAGTCAACAAACCCAATGAACACAACAGACCAAACAAACACAAAAGACCTAACAGCCCACAATAACCCAACAGGCTTTTGGGTCTGTTGCGTTTGGTGATCCTGCTGACTTCCGTTGGGATGTTGGGCTTGTTGGGACTCTCTACTTTCATTGGGCTGTTGCATTTGTTGGGCAGGTAGGGTTTGTTGACAGAGGTTGTTGTGTTTTTTTGAGTTTGCTTGGTCTGTTGTGTTTGTTGGGTCTATTGACTTCTGTTAGGCAGTTGGGTTTGTTGTGTCTGTCAACTTCTGACGTTGCACTTGTTGGGTCTGTTGTGTTTGCTGGATCTGTTGTGTTTCCGTGGCCTGTTGTGTTTCCTTGGCCTGTTGTGTTTGCTGGGTCTGTTGCATTTGTTGGGTCTGACATTTTTGCTGGGTCTGTTGTGTTAGTAAGGTCTGTACGGTTTATTGGGTCTGTTGGGGTTGTAGGGTCTGTTGTGTTTGCTGGAGATTGTTCGGTCTTTTGTATTTGATAGGTCTGTCGACTTGGATCTGTTGGATTTGTTTAACTCATTTAGTCTGTTTACTTTTGTTTGGCTGTGTGGGTTTGTTAGGTCTGCAGGGTTTGTTGGGTCTTTCAGGGTTTGTTGGGTCTGTTGTTTTTTTTTTGGTTTGTTGACGATCTTCAGTTGGTTAAATATTAGGTTTCTGGATGTTTGCAATATCGCTGTATTTTCAACTTATCATTAGTTTGTAATTTGACTTGCCGTCAGCTCGCTAATCAAAATACTGCTAACTTATAAAATATACACTCTACAGCAATATTGTATAGAAAATTTGAAATGAATTAATTCTTTGCTCCATCAAACTTCTGCAATGTTGTTTGCTCTAGAATTCCATTCTTGAAAAAGATTGGCATTGTAATCTTGACCAATCAGAAAAGATTTCCGTAAACACTTAATAAAATGGACACTGAATTCTTTATGGTACTCTATTTTAATATAATTGCTCTCTCCTCTTTGTCTCATCTTGATATATGCTGATCATATCTTTAGTTTGCAAGTCTTTCATGCCTCTAGACCTCAATGACTGCAGGTGGACCGTCTGAAAGTTTCTAATTTTTCTGTATAATTGGATACTTCATGCCTATGGAGCATCACATCACAGCTGGTGACAATTTAGAGAAAATGCACTTCAATTGTTACATACTGTGAAGTGTTGTCTGAACTTTCAACATTTTGGGTTAAAATGGATTTAAAGTCAACAAGAAAGGACAATGCAGGCCTATTACGAAAACTAAACATAATTGATTTACACACTAGATGTTAATATGCAACATTGTGGACAAAATTATTAATTCAAAACCACAATATTGTTTACTTACATGCAGTTTTGTCAGCAGTACAGTATCTCTCGCAGTTGACAGGATAGGTTTCGCGGATTTCCAAAATTGTTTCTGTGCAGAATAACGGTTCATGGGACATATTTTAAAAAGGCAATCTAGGCATTAAAAATAGTTTTGATATAGAGAGCAAATAACAGGTGCTTCTTTTAGGGATTACAGTAAAATCGGTACTTCTTTCAAGTTCCCAAGAAGTGAAATATTAAATACTTTTGTCTGCTAAACATACCTCGAAATTTCTTAGGCGGATTATTAAGATCTCCTGCAGCAGGTTGAACAACACAGCGATCATCGACCAATCTGAAATAAAATCATCTTATTTTATCAATTAAGAGTTAAAGATACAATAGCAGAGATACACGATCATAGGATTGTTTACTCTGACTTCCTACAATTGAAGTCATCAACATACCCCAATGTGCTGAGAAATCCACTATCTGGTCCTTCAGTATACAACGATACTATATCCCCAATGTGGAGAACGCTTGTGGTTGAATTCATAATGACAAGTCTACAAATATGAAGCTTCCAAGTCTAGTGTTTATATATAAAAGCAAGTCCAGTTCCTTGGAATTGTTAATATTATATAATCCAGCAACTGGCCAAGTGTAAATATTAAAAGCATGCTTAACACATTCGTCTTCAATTTTGTAAATAGTGCATCTTTAAATTCATCTTTAATGCGTTCCTGTGGTTTTATTTCGATAAATAATAATGTAGCAGTCAACTCCAACTTCGGATTTGCATCAAAATTCCATGTTCTTCGACTCGTCTAATTTTGCACAGCTGACACAATCCATATAAGGGGTTATTCTAAATTTGGACCAATCAGCGCTTAATCTCAGCGCATATAGAACAGACAAAAACAGGCATAGCAATGTACTACGGCCTCTCCAATTTCTGAACTTCAGCTGTGCAAACCCGAAGATACAACCGAATTTTCGTGTAAGTTTAAAGCCCGACGATGTAGTTCATAATTTATAGGTAATGATATAGTAATTGATACATTGATGCCATATTTTGTACTTTTAGGTCTATATTAAAAGCGCATTTTAATATTTTGTAGGTAATTATTTCCAGGAAATTGTAATAATATTGCAGGCCTGTGTAGAACAATATTTCATTGGAGGGTTTTAACAAATATTTTGGCCATACATAGGCATGGTCATCTTGTTTTGGTGGTAAGCGGTGCAGGGTTCCTACCACATTGCAATTGCATTGTTGTCAGGGGCATACCAAGGGGGGGGGGGGGGGTCGGTGCAAATTCCCCCCATTTCAGCCAGTGTAAAACAGAAAAAATGATTAAAAAAAAACATGTTTGGTCAGTAAATGTATTCAACATACATATGGTTGGTAAATTGACCAACAACATTTTATTTGTAACTAAAATGTAGAGTCTACATGTAAACATGGCCTCAGTACACCACTGGCAGTTGTTGTATTGTGAGGTAGGTTGCTCTGTGGCACCATTGTTGGTGCCAAAGAGAAAGATTTTTGAAATTTAAAGATTCTAGATTGTTAACTGCTTTTTCAACTGTTTGTCATTTCCTACATATTGCCCAAAAAACACCCAACAGACTGGAGGGACACATCCCCAACCTGGTAATGCCTATGAAAGCATGAGCCTAAACTTCATGTAAGTTGTACTTTAAAGGTCCAACATTGCACCCATTGAGTGAGCCTGTAAGAAGTAAGAAGTGAGAACTGGAGTTTGTGAAGACAACAAAGAGAAAATGGCTACAAACCAAAAAAAATTGTTATATATTCTTCCTAAAAAATAGCTTGATCACTCAGTCAGTGTGAGTTTCCCTAACAATTCAGGAACCCTTGACCATTTAAGAGTGATTCACCCCTAGTAGGAATGGGCAATACTAACTTTTTCTTTCAGTGGGTGTTTGCTCAATGTTTTTTATTTTTTATATTGCTACCAAATACTATTTCTTTGAAAAGGTGTGGGTGTATAGCATCTATTACTTTACCAAAAAAGGGCATGGTCACAATCCTATTGTTAAAATTTGAATGTGTAGGCACCATCTATTTTACTAAATACAGTGTGACTCCGTCTTTCTTCGTTAATAAACCTTTTTTAGTACTTATCTTCAACTTGATTTACTGGTACTTAATATGATTCACTTGCAATTTGACTATTCCAATCTAATTATTCCATTGCTTTTGTTATAATAATAAAATATTACTCAGGATTCTAGCTCAAAGGTTTTCATTAAACTTTTTATTTTTGCAACGTTTCAGACAGTTTTACTATCCGTTTTCAGCTTTTTACTTATTTAAGTTTACAAAAATCACGACTGCAACTACGAAACTGTCACCAACCGTTGTGGTTACATGCTCACGCATTTCAAAACTATCTATACGAGCGTGCTCATGCAAGCGTTTTTAGATTCACTATCTAAATACCTGTCTAGCGTAGGTCGCCATGCTGTTAATGGTTCATAGTTATTTAATACTACATTCCCATTGCTTCTCTCTCGTAGTGATTCTATTCCTTCCCTTGCCTTTCTTTGCTGTAACCCATACTCGCATGCTACAACCCTTGCTTCACCCCAATCGATCCCACTTCCACAATCAACACTATGCCTTGCCAACCCGCCATCTTCTTTTCCCATCCATTCTCTCGCTGCGTCCAACCTCCCATTCCGTATATCTTCGCCCGTCAACGTAACTTTGCTTTCCTGTTCCTTCCTCTGAGTTCCAAACAACCGCCAAGTCTCCCCGACATACACCGCCTTGTTGCATTTGCACGGTATCTTGTATACCACCGCCTTTCGCTTGTCCCTAAGTGGCTGTTGACTCTTTATGTCCCTCCTCACCTTTCTCCCGCGCCTGAAAGCTGTCCGAAAATTCCGTTTCCTTGCTACTCTCTTGACCTGCTCCGATAATCCCTGTACGTATGGTATGCTGACAACTCCTCTGTAATTCTCCTCCACCAGTTCTTTCCTTTCGTTCCTTTCTGTCTCCATGTATTTCCTCACCTCTCTTTCATAACCATTTGCCACAAAGACATCCTCTATGTTTTTTAACTCATTACCTAAATGTTGATCATCACAAAGTACCCGTGCTCTGTCCGCAAATGCTTTTATGATCCCTTTCTTCATATAAGGAGGATGGTTTGACTTTTCTTTAACGGTAATGTTCGTATGTGTTTTCTTATGATGTACCATACACTTAACTGGTTTCGCTTTTCTATCAACCCTCTGTTTCAAATCCAAAACCGGTAATATATCTTCTTTCTGTTCCTCTTTGCAATTGGTAAATTGTATTACTCCTTTCTCCATCCCGTTTAAATGTTCAAGTATCTTTTCGGAATCTTCCTTCTTACACTTCAATTCACTATCATCCATATACCAACTCCATTGATCCAATGGACATGGTGAGGTATTCATTGTCCGAATCTGAAAATCCTCCATGTAAATCTTTGCAATCTCACCAGTTGTTCCGAGACCAATCGGACCACTGTCCAACATATAATGCTTTCCATTGTACTCACAATACGTTAAGCTAAACATATATCTCAGCAACTCCATGATCGAATCCACACCAAGTTCCGTGACCTTGCCCAGTGTCTCACAATTCCTCAAAAACCTTTCTACCCGCTCAAGTGCCTTACTAATTGGTATCGATGGGTATAGATTTTTCACATCATAACTAACCAGGATCTCACTTCTTTCTACTCTCCAGCTTTTGACTTTTTCTTTTAATTCCGTAGAGTACTTTACAAATAATCCACTCCGTCCTTGGATTGTTCTTAAAATGGGTGTCAAATTAAATCTTGAAATCCTTTCATATGGTGAACCCACAGTCGACACTACTCCTCGTAATGGTACTCCATCTTTGTGAATCTTTGGTAAACCCGACAGTCGTGGTGCATGGCAATCTTTTAGTTTCAAATATTTCCCCGACTCTTCCGACAGCTCATTCTTCTTTACAATTTTTTGAATAATTTTTGTCTCAATTTGGAATAAAGAAAAGAAAAAAAAGAAAAATGAGCTGTCGAGAGTTCTGA
The DNA here is from genome assembly GCA_963855995.1 of Muricea muricata. Classification (NCBI taxonomy): domain Eukaryota; kingdom Metazoa; phylum Cnidaria; class Anthozoa; order Malacalcyonacea; family Plexauridae; genus Muricea; species Muricea muricata. Next base: position 4,810,177 of record OY979718.1, read on the forward strand.
GTAATATTTTATCATTATAACAAAAACAATGAATCACCAAAGAGAAAGTTTTAGAAAAAGAACTAATTATTCCAATTTATCGGATTAATTATCAGTGGTGATTAACCACGACTGTAATTAACCTTTAAAAGAGTAATGCGAAAACAAAATCTTTACTCATTTGAAAGGGCTTTTGAAATAACTAGATAAATAATATAGCCTTAAACGATAATAATTAACAAAGCCTGTAACGGCTTTTTCGCATCTTGCTTGATCCTTGAAATATTCAAGAGCGAAACATGTGAGCTGTCCGCGAGATAAATTCTTCATCTCATTACATGACGTCACAAGTGAAATAAGCCTTAAAAAAATTACTCATGCTGTTGTAATCAAGATCAAGTAAATTAAGTGACCAAAAATAGCCGGTCAAAATGCTTTTACTCAATGCGTGATATCAAATAGCAAGTTGAAACGAATTTCTGGTTTGTCTTTATCATGCGTTGCATGTCAATAATTAAATGTTGCGTTATCCCGCTTGCGAGGTAACATGCATATTTTTGAGAATTCAAAATGGCGGTGTGTTTCAGCCGAAATATCTCAAGAATCAAGCTGGATATGAAAAGGTTGAAACAGGCTTTGTTATACTTATTTCAAAAGCTCTTTCAAATGTGCAAAGAATATTTTTTGTTGCCATTACCATTTAAGGAACATTGTACACAATGTGCCCGCACATAATATTACTTTATTCTTGCTATTGTTTATAACACCAAGTTCACTCAATTGGTGAATTGCACCAATGGATTAATTAGTTGACATCAACTGATCCATCAATGTTTCCTAAATCATTGTTATTCCAACAAACCCAGCTATAATGCATTCTGATGCGCTGTACTTCATTATCACACACTGTGTACGTGACAATGAAACAATTCTCCAACAGTCGATATAACCAAAGCCTTGCCCAGAAAAAATGATTAATACCTACCAAGAACAGTGTGGATTCAAATCTTGTTGTCTGTTACAATAAGAACGCTATTAACTTGGCGCCGTATTTTCCAGTCCTGTGTGCAGAAATTTTAGATTAATATTTATAATCTGTGATGCATAGCCTATAGTACATTTCTAGTTGTTTATTCTACCAATCACAGTGATAATAATCATTGCAAGCTCCACTATACTACGTCTTTTTACATAGATAATATTTGTAATTGTACAACAAAATAATTACTTATTATTGTTCTGGAAAAAGAGACTATTTTAATTTAATTACAGTGTGAGCCGCATAAATGTGGCTTGATCATGCACATTAGGAAAATCATACCAAAAATTGTTACGAATAATGATAGTGTTTAATATAAATCTTGCATGTGTCTCATTGTGAGAGGAGTATCAGTACAGTCCTCGCTCTGCCGAAAGTCGTATAGGACGGGTTCCTTTCAGGTTCACGTTATAGGGTATGTTCCGTAATATGGGGTCAAACTAATAGATCACTCTGACTTGTGGCGAAGCTAGAAAGAGAATTATACATTTAGAATGTATTGCACATATAAAAACGGTCTGTCTTTTTAGACTTGAGAAAGCATGAACAAACTTCAACAGGATGCATTTAAAATTTTCCAAGCTGGCGTTCATGCAGTGGCTCCGTATAAGTTGATATCAGATGCGTTAAAGGTATCAGGTGATAAACTTGTGATACAAGAGAAACAGTACTATCTTGATCATAATGTTCACGTGGTTGCATTTGGTAAAGCTGTTCTTGGTATGGTTCAAGCTGTTGACAATATTCTAGGATCTCATATCGTCCAAGGTGTAGCCAGCGTGCCCTTTGGTTCAAGGGCGCAGATGTTTGAGGTTTGTAATAATTTGGAATCGTTTTGAAATTTTTGCCCCACTACATCTCGCGAAGAGAGTGGATGGCATGTATGTGTTGCGTTTATCTTCGATGTTTCCGTCATTATAGTTTGTTTTTTCTCTCACGAATATCACAATAACATTTAAAATCATTTTATACATATACGGCTAATTGTATACCACCGTTAAATCAATTATTTTGTATTTTTGCATTTTGGTTAGAAGACGGTGACTCATGATGCAAAAACTGGTTCACAACAGGGAAATTTATCTGTTTCAAATTCTAACGACAGGATAGAAATCGTAGAGGGAGCAAAAGACAACTACCCAGATGAAAATGCCCTAAGTGCCGCGCTAAAAATAATAAAAATTGCCGAATGTGTGAAGAAAAGCGACATCTTGTTGGTTCTTGTTTCTGGGGGAGGATCAGCTCTACTTCCCTTGCCTGTGTCTGAAATAACGTTGCAAGAAAAAATTCAAACTACAAAAATTTTGTCGAGAAAAGGTGCAACAATTTTTGAACTGAATACTGTGAGGAAACATTTGTCACGGATTAAAGGCGGGAAATTGGCTCTGGCTGCCTATCCTGCATCGGTACGTGTATTGATCAGTTTGCGTGGATTTGAAAGCACCCATGCAACTGCATATCTCTTTATGAGTTTATCATTCTGTAGTCAAGAAATCTCATGCATTTTCTATAATACTATCACATGAGTAAAATCATCATGGAAAGTTTTTTTCAATGTAGCTGGCTTATAAATTGGCAAATTAAACTACAAGGATATGTTTCATGTTTTGTTTAAAAAATGTTAATTAAAGTGAATTAAGTTATAATGTCCCAGTCACACTCTGAAATTCAATGACTCTTAATTCTGAATAAATGTCAGGTAATTATGAAATTGCACACATAATTACTACTATAGGATGTAAACAAATTGTAATATTTTTACAGGTTATAACGTTAATCTTATCTGATGTTCTTGGAGATCCTCTCGATATAATAGCATGTGGCCCGACCGTTCCTGATATGTCCACAAAAAGAGACTGCCTTGCAATTGTGAAGAAACTAAATGCTACTCATGATTTACCAGTGACAGTTATTAATTATCTTACCAGTAAAGATGATGCAAGAGAGGCTCTTAACTTCTCTCATGTGAACGATATTATAATTGGCAACAATACAGTAGCTGTAAATGGAGCATCTTCGATGGCACACGAGCTTGGATATAACGTCATTATTCACGATACATGTATAAGTGGTGAAGCTAGTGATGTTGGCAAACTCTATGCTAGGATTTCGTCTAAAAACCACACGAAACATTCCGTAGGAATGGAAGATCTTGGTAAGTCAAACAAACCCGTGTGTGTACTGGGCGCAGGAGAAACGACTGTTTCTGTTCGTGGCGATGGACGAGGTGGCCGTAATCAAGAACTCGCTTTAGCTGCTGCTATTGAAATGAGTAAAACACCATCATCTACAAGAGATTGTCTCCTGTTGAGTGCTGGGACAGACGGTCAAGATGGTCCAACCCCTGCCGCTGGTGCTTACGCATTTCCCAACTTAGTTACCATGGCTGCATCACAAGGTCTTGACGCCATGGCTTTTCTGAATAACAACGATTCGTTTTCATTTTATGACAGATTTGAAAGGGGAAAGTATTTAGTTAATACTGGCCTAACTGGAACAAATGTAATGGACTTACAAGTTTTGTTGTTATCATAAAGTAAAGTTATAAATTGGAGATTGTAAAACTATTTCTGGCTCATGGCATTATTGACTGAAATAATTTTGTTACTTGCGAGATGATTTAGGAAAACTCATTCCCTCACAGTGAAGACAAAATAAGTCAATAAAATCATTGGTCAATAATTCATTAAATGAATTTTATTGACAGATTTGTCCACGATTCTAACGATGTGATTTATGATTTATTAGAATTATAAAGATGTTTACACACTAAGCATGTTTACACGTGCAGATGTAGGTACATCGTTAGAATCGTAGACAAACCTGTCAATAAAATTCATCAAAACTTTACTAACAAAATCTATGAAGCTCACTTCGTAGTTTTATTACCCTTTTCTTTCCTGCCCCCCCCCCCCCTCAATTTTCATTAGCCACCAATTGTTTTGCTGGAAAAGGAAGCTGTTTTACATTTATGTAAAATTATATAGACTGCTTAAATTATACAACGTCTTTTCCTTATTTTTCGATTATCGTAATAAAACCATCTTCTTTATGAACATCACTATTATTATTTAGAGCCCGCCCTAGGGTAGCCAGCCCGACGGTTTACTCCCGCGATGCAAATATTTTCATGTTCATTGACTGTGAGGACAATCAATTTCTAAATAGTAACATCAACTGATGACTTGAAATTGGCACAGCGGGTCTAAATTCTCGGGATGGCCCTCGTTTTTGGTCAGTCCATGTTTCAATTGCTACGGCTTGCCTGTGCCCCAGAACACACGTGATTGTGAAGGCTACGGCCAATTTTTTTTTCACGACAGTGATGTTTTTGCCGCTGCATGTGGTTGTGCTTTTGTTATTTCAGTAAACCTGTTTTAAATGAAAGTGTTTCACGAGAGTTCCTTACTCTGTAGTCACCAGTTAATGTTTTGACTAAGCTCCACTTAACAATTAGATTACGAGCTCGAGATTTCTATGCGGTGATAGTTGATGAGGGCGAAGCCCGAATCACCGCATAGAAATCGAGAGCGAGTATACTAATTGTTTTAGTAGAATCAGAGGTCAAACATGGAATGTTTAACAAAAAATTTTATTTTTAAGCAATTTTTTTAAAAGAAATCTCAAAAGGAAGATGATTGCTTCGCTACTCGCTATCTATCGAGGAATAGATAGCGAGTAGAGTAACCAATCAAATTACAGCATTTGCAATAGAATACTAGTATGATTCTACTAATACATTATAGTGAGTGGTAAATGGTATTTCTGTGAGCTGTGATTGGTTAATTAATATCTGTTCGCGCGAAATGTGAAAAGCTTGATTTTGGTGCTGTGAAATGTGATTTGTTTTTGATGTTTTACGCCCATGAGCCGTCACTCTCAATAAAATTGCTCTGCGAAATGAAAATAATTGATGCATTCTCGTGAACTGTGACTTGTTTAGTTGAGATTAAAACATCCTCGGATTTAGTGACCTTTAGTTGGGCGTTCCAGTGGGGCGTTCTCGTCACTCAAACATAAATGTTGCACCCAGGTGCAAAATTTAAGACACGTGAATTGTGAAACTACTCTAACTGGTTTTCTTGTGCAGTTGAAACATTAATTACTATAATTCATGTTTAACTTTAATTTACTTCTAACGGTCTTACCAGTCCGTTATTTCGTCAGTCATTCTTTGGACAGTTGTTTTAAGATGTTCAGTTTTATAAGTACAGGTTATTCAAACTAAAAAATGAACTTGAAAATTTCAAAAATCACGAGACATTTTTATGTCATCGCACTTCTATTTCTTGTGACAATGCTTTGTCAGAACAAGTGGAAATATTTTTGAATTAAAAAAGGAAAATTCAAAGAAAGCAACGGCTATGAATCGCCAATGTTTCGTAAATATTGTCAAATGTTGTAAAGTTCTACATTGACTAACTGAACCTCACATTGACTATCTTGAGCTCTCTGCCCGTTTGCCTATTTTCAGGATTTTATTAAATAATGGCGATGGAATTGTGAATTTGCATGATATTCTGAATTCTGTGATCATGAAGGCACTCAAACCAGAGCGACGGTGTTTAATTAGCTCCGTCACCGGCATCTGCAAGTTGATATTGAAATTCCAAAACCGGTTTGTAAACAAAGCCTATGGTTAATGCATGGTGGGAATTAAAATAATCCAATTAAATCCTTTGTTTAAAGAACCGGTTTGTAAATTTCAATGTGAACTTTAAAACTTGAGCTCCCCCATTATTTCTCAAGTGTACCCCTTATACCGTTTTCCCTGGCGAACTTTGGAATGAAATTCGGATTATTTTGGCAAAAGTTTTGTGAAATCGATTGTAAAAGAATGATTGTTGATAGACGAAGTGCTAAATAAATAAATTACTAATAACCTACACTAATATTAGATTTAAAATTTTTCGAAACACTTTGTCGATATGGTTAACTATTTTAAGCATCATGTTCGACAGTTCGAAGATCAGCTTTCAATTCTTCTGTTTTGAATGTTTCTCGCCCTAATAAATTTAGCACTGTGCACTTAGATCATAAATAGTCCACAACTACTCGTGGAATAAAATCTTTAACCGAAAAAATTGCCCTTTCTGTGAATTTCAAGGGCGGTCCAAATTCTATGGACCGTGGGGATCCAAATCCGCTAGCGGTCCACGAGGAGGCGGGGGTGTCCAAATCCGCTGTGACACCGGGGCTCCTGACTAAATTAATGGGGTCCCCTCTATACGAGACGAAACAGACTCTGAAATAGAAATTAGCTATATTTAAACGTTTTCCCCGCAGGTACACTGACTGCGACTCATGCTTTTGGCACTACGAGTGCCAGGAGCCTTTACCAGTTTGGATTTCGGGTACAAGTTAGGATTTTTCTTTTTTGAAAAAGTTTTAGTAGTAATATGAATAATGGAATGTTGGCATGACCGCGTGTTTCGTTGTCAAGGCGACTCGTATGGTTTATACGCGGAATTGAGCAGTCGATCGAGAATGGTGATCGTAGTTCGAATTTCAAATGCGTACTTTGCTGTGATTTTTAATAGTTTATTACCCAAAGTAACCAAAGAAATTACGTAAAAGTATTACTGTCAAACATAGAGAAGTTTTAGTGACATTATTTCTATCCTAATATTCAAGGTATGTTATTTTATTTGAACAAGTATATACTTTGTCATTACACGGTTAACCGTCACAACATTTGTATCAAGATTCGGTTTTATGTTTCGTAGTTCTCATGTTTTTAATTATTGTAGCATATAAGAATATTGAATATAATTTGCAAATGAATAAGGTAGAGAACTGAACTGCATGAGAGAACTGACGATAGGACATAAAAAACGCAAAAGGAAAGGACATATTCAAATGTGTGCTGTTTATCAGATCTCTTAAATTGTTTAATTAATAATAGTGTTCATTTTTCATTTACTATTTAGGAGAGAGTGAAGCAACTGTAACTTGCTGTAGACGTTTCAGAGAGAAACACAATCTTAAAATTTGAAACTGGTGAAACTTTGTTATGAATGCCATTCAAAATCTGTGCAGAAAGCATGCCACACTATGAAATGTATTATTGTATACAATAAACATGAATTTTTTATCAGAATGTTACTTGGATTGGCAGGCATTCTGGTACTTTTACCAAAAACTTTATCATTATCTGGCTATTCACTAGAGGCTGGTTCTCAGTATCGACATGTCATGCCATCACCATCTGTTAATCATGAAACAAGAAGTGCTGTAATACATGAGAAAGATTGTTTTGTTGCAAGATTTTGTGATCAAAAAATAACCAAGGAGAACTTTTCTTGTGACGTTTCTGAATATGTGGTGAGTTAATTATTGTTCAACTTGATAAAGTTATGTAGCTAATATAAATTATTATTAATACCGCCAAGTACGTATAAGGGTTGGTGGTGTTGCTCTAGATAATATAGAGCAAATTATTGTCTTGCTATACCAGTATGCTAATTGACATGATACACAATAGCCTGTTTACACGAGCCTCAAGTTTGCCAGGCTGGCCTGTTTAAAAGGGGACTGGCTAATGTCTCATCCTGGCAAAACAGGCTCATGTAAACCAACCTCGTTCCCAGGGCCTCTGTGGTGGAATGCAAGGTAGAAGGCCCTGGCCCCTTTCGAGAAAGTTTAGTTTCGCAGTTCCAATTCACAGTCGATGTTTGATGCAAACCTTGTTACAAAGTTCCTGGCTTTTCGATGTATATTCACTATTCTCACTAAATCCCATATGGCTGTGCATGTGCGTTATTTGGGTGTACCAAATCCTGCAAACTCAAAACAAAATGCTGTCACTGTTTGGAGCTATAATTAAGTCTTTAAAGAGTTGAAAGAGTTTTTATAGCTCCAAGGCAACAACATTTTGTTTTGAGTTTGGAAGGATTTGGTACCCCAAACAATGGGTCAATGGGATTTAGTGAAAATAGTAAATTAACTTTGTCTCCTTGTTTACCTGCCTCATGTTCACTTGAAATGGCGGGATCTATGTAACCAGGCATGTGTCAATCGTCGAACGCTTCCCCTTATATCATTTTGTTTCCATAATGAATGTGCGATTCTTTGGGATAACCCATCTTCCCAACAATTTTATCTCAATGTTTCTAACAGGAAACCTGAAGAAAGAGACCTATGGGTCTGAGACCCTTGATGAAACATCTGAAGTTGTAGTGACATGATAATTATTATTGTGTATTTTAGATATCCAATGGACTTGAGCATACCCTTCCTAAATGGCTTTGGTTTGATAAAGAAAATCATGAACTGAAAGGCATTCCTTCACAAGCTGATGAAGGGGTTAATGAAATATTTGTTATTGGGCTGAGAAAACGCCAAGACAATCCCGTCAACTATGTTTGTGGCTTACTAACAGTCAAAATTATTGTGTGGAGTTTAAAATATGTCCCACTCTTTACTCGAGACTTGCCTACAAGTCCTGTAATTAACGACAGGTTTTCTGAACCTGATTTTAAACGTTTCACTTGTCAAGTCACTGAACCGATCGTATTAGCGTCTTTGGTGTTGGCGGGAAATTTTCATCTAATGGATGGAAGACAAAAAATAAATGTTCTTGATAGGCTACTTCAAAGTTATCATATTTCTATATATGACGTGTTTGTGTTATCAAATAGTGAAGATTCATTGTCAGAGGTACTTCAGACTTCGCATGTGTTAGCTTCAGGTCCAGGTGCTAACAGATCTGCCTCTGGACTCGCTACCACTATCACTTGGCATGCTAGATGTGGCGTCATTCATCTTGATGATGCATTATTTCAAGTTATGCAAAAACTCTCCGAGCAGTTGACATATATTAACAGTGTTAGTTATGCTCCCATTGGTTGGCACGTTGTTACTGGCTTTCAGAAACGCCATGTAAGAAGACGAAGAAATATTGCTGGAACTACGACTCTGGCATATAGTACGACTCCGATATCTCGGGCGACAGTGATTACAACAAAGATAAAAATTACAAAGACAACTTATGTCAGCCCCACGAAAACGTTTACTTGGTCTCGGCCACTACCAACATTTTCTTCACCATACACGAGTAAGTCGGTATCCTTGTCATCCACAAGAAGTCTGTCATCACAATATCGTGGCGTCATTTCAACATCAATGTCTTTATCGAGTGTTATGTTTACATCATCTCAGATCATGTCGGGTTCAAACAAAAAGACGTTGGAAATTTCTCAAAATCAAAGTTTTAGTTCAACTCTCGCAGTGCTGTCATCACGCAGGACTATGTCATCATTATGGCACGCGTCGAATAGTTCACTGTACAGAAGTGGAGCTATAATTTCAACTCAATCCAGAAGTACGACTCTTGTATTATCAACACACGCATCATCTTATGAAAGTGTGAAATCAACTTTGTCAGTGATGTCTCAGTCAAGAAACAAATCTGTTATGTTCCCGACATCACCTTCGAAACAACGTAGATCTTCACATTTGTTTGAATCGTCATATATACATGGGAATCAAAATTCTACATACACGGTTGTGTCTTCAAGCGGGATCATCACGTCATATTTACCACCACCAACAGTCCAGACAGTTACAAACAAGCCATCACCTTCGAAACAACGTAGATCTTCACGTTTGTTTGAATCGTCATCTATACATGGGAATCAAAATTCTACATACACGGTTGTGTCTTCAAACGGGATCACCACGTCACATTTACCACCACCAACAGTCCAGACAGTTACAAACAAGTCTGATCAATCGTCTACATTTTTTAATCCCCTTAGTGCTATTTCATCTGTGGTTATTCACAGTTTGTTGACAACTGCCAACTTCTTAACTTCATCTTCAAAGGTTTCCAATGCATTAAGTCCTAACGAAACAAAACCAGCAGTAAACAGGACGTCTGGAAGTTCCAAACCACTCATAAAGACAACGACAGATATTGCATCACCCACACGAGGATCTTACACAATTTTTTCCAGTTATTCCTTTTATGTTCCTTCTTTAACACATGGACGTTCGTCGATGCAAAAATCAAGCTTAATGCCTTCTCCGTTTCTGTCATGCTCACAAAGTTGTTCCGTTTCAATGTTTAGTATGATCCCAAGCAGTGTTCGTCAATATACAAAGACACCAAACTTAACATCAAGCATTACAAGCAACAGTATGTTAAGCAATTCTGGCGCGACTGGGACCTTTGTTCTGAATACTTCACAGATAAGTGGTGTAGATAAAACTGTTGTAAATACGACTCCATCGTCAACTAAAGGAAAAGTGTCTACCTTACCCAAACCATCCCGTGAATCTTCTGATTACATTGCTTCAAAGATTATCAAAACATTAATAGTTAGTAGTACAATACAGTCATCAAGTTTGGGTATTAGATCTACAAAAACCATGCAAGTATCCTCAAGAGATTTTTTGTCATCTCAAGTTACATCTAGTCGTGTACAAACGACCCTATCGATGAGACCTTCCTCTAGTGCAGGTTTGTATAATCATACAGCAAAGCATGAGGTTGTCATCTATTAAACTTACAGGCTGCGATTTAAAATATTTAGGTCCGATTTAGCTCTAGCTATACAAAATTATGGTGGTCAAATGATGGACAAACTTCTGAATTCACCTTGAAAAAAGATTAATTTTAAATCATAATCGGATGTCCAAATCCTGATTGAGAATCCAAAGTGAACGATACTTTGTTGATACAACGCGTAGAGATTACTGTACGTTGACAATCTGATTAACAATATTTCAACATCGAGTCGACTTTGAGATTACAAGATAGTGAAATGGACTTCATATATTAATCGAACCATGAATGAACCTTATATCGATATCTGTCTAATAATGGTGAATTTACGTTTGTAAAGCAAACAACGTTGATAGCGTATCAACCTATTTTTTTAAACAAATTTCAACGTTGTAACATCGTCCAGTGACAGACTGAGATAATTGTTATAAATAAAGTCTTATACATGGTGGATAGTGAATGTTTTTGTTTTTTATCCACCCGCACGCAGTGTTATCAATTTGCACCCGCGTGATAATTTTGCTCGTTTTCTTTTTATAGTAACAACAAAGAACATCATGACATCTCAATCTGCTTCAGAATATTCAACTATGACGTACACACCTACTGAGCGGTTGACAAGTACACACATCTCCCTTATGAAAACACTGCCAACGTCTCTATATGCTGTATCAGTTGAAACTGCCACAAGTAAGTCAATTCTTCACAACGTGTTTGACACGTCATCTTCACCTGCTTATTCTGGTAGCAGCATTAACTAGATCTGCACAATCCTTTAACTCCATATGATAGGTTACGGTACACAATAGACAAACATTCCTTAACTACTACACTAACATATTCATACTTATTTAAATCTCCTCTGACTACATAACATCACAGGTATTTTCCTTTCGCACGATTACAATGATCCTAATATTTCGTTTTCACCCTTTCACCACAACCATTATAAACGCAAATTCCACAACCATTATAAACGCAAATGCCTCCACGTTGTTCTGATATTAACATCCATTTTTTCTTTTCAGTTCTATCTGGTTCGCTCATCACAAACACTGTTCCTAAACCCTCTATAGTGCCATTATTCACGTCATATACTTCCGGGGTTATGTCGTTGTACACTGCCCGCTCAAACACTGGACACAGTTCGATGTCGTTCTCTTACAGTTTGACTGGTAGTCATGATCAGTCTGGTTTTCAAATTAAAACATCTCTTACTTTATCACCATATATATCTATCAGCAGTCTTCAGGATTTTCCACACAAATCATCAAGTTCCGATGAGATCTTTCAAGGGTCAACAACTGTTCTTACTCCTTCACTAGTCCACTCATCATCCTTAGAAATACTCGTTTCTTCATCTTTTACCACTTTCACTCAGTCACCAATCGTTTCACCATCGTACCATATGTCTATCTCATCATATATTACAAATATCGCTTCTTTATCAGACGTCTTGTCCTCTTACACAATAGCTACTTCATCGTCTTTTACTGCCATTATCCTTTCCTCAGACCAACTATCATCTCCTACAAGTAAATCATTGTCAACGTTTTCCGTCATCACTTCCTCAGACTTTCCATCATCTCACACAACAGCTTCTTCGACATCAACCACGTCGTCTCTTCATTCTTTGTCATCTTTCAAAGCAGGTACTTCCTGGTCATCTGTTGTCACTACCTTTCCTTCCTTATTCGTATCGTCGCACCATACAATCAATTCAACATTATCTTTTCCTACCATCAGTCCATCTGTAGAATTCTTTACCTCGCCAGTTTTTACTTTTCAATCATCTGCCGTTACTACTATCCTTTCTTTAGACCAACTATCCTCTTCTGGAAAAACTAGATTATCGTCATCACGTGCTATTACTATGACTCTTTCATCATACTTTTCATCATTTTACTCAACAGTTGCATCAACATCAAATGTCGTTACAACTAGTGCCTCTTTATTAACGTACTCCTTATACCATACACCTACCATGCTAATATCATCATTTACTGTAAACTCAACTCCCTCTTTTCAGTCGCTGTCTTTTAACATAAATACATCGCCATCACATATTGTTGCCACGACTCCATTATCAGAAGTTCGAGTACCTTATAATAGTTCGTCTTTAACCATACATGTTTTCACTAGTCCTACATTATACTATCTATCATCCCGTCGCAAACCCACCTCTCTCTCACGTGATGCTACTACCCATCCCTTATCACATCCTGTAACATCGTCTCTTGCCAAAATCACATCTTTATTAGTCATTCCGTCATCTTACTACACGCCTATGTCATCAGTATCATACGATACATCTTCTTCCCAATCATCTCCTCGATTATCTTTTTCCCAATCATCCTCTTCCCAGTCATCTTCCCAATTATCTCCTTCCCAATCATCTCCTTCCCAATCATCTCCTTCTCAGTTATCTCCTTCCCTATCATCTCCTACCCAGTCATCTCCTACCCAGTCATCTCCATTTCAATCATCTCCTTCCCAATCATCCTCTTTCCAGTCATCTCCTTCCCAATCATCCTCTTTCCAGTCATCTCCTTCCCAGTCATCTCCTTCCCAATCATCTCCTTCCCAATCATCTCCTTCCCAATCATCTTCTCAATCATCTCCTTCTCAGTTATCTCCTTCCCAGTCATCTCCTACCCAGTCATCACCTTTCCAATCATCTGCTTCCCAATCATCCTCTTTACAGTCATCTCCTTCCGAATCATCTCCTTCCAAATCCTCTCCTTCTCAATCATCTCCGTCCCAGTTATCTCCGTCCCAGTCATCTCCGTCCCAGTCATCTTCTTCCCAGTCTTCTCCTTTTCAGTCATCTCCTTCCCAATCATCATCTTTCCAATCATCTCTTGTAGTCTTTACCACCTCTTTACACCCCCTAAAATTTAACACAACATCCAGTTTAGCACCTTCAGCAACAGACTATGTGTCATCTTACCATAACACCACCATGCACTCTAGTACTACAACCAGTCATTCACCAGACGTCCTGACATCTCACCATACACTTGTCTCGTTACCTGTTATTACCACTACTCCATCTTACCCTACTACCACTTCATTGACATATACTACTGCAACATCTTTATCGGCATCTTCCCAGGCCACATACAAGGCATTTAGTTTGTCTTTTCTCTCCTCATCCATAGCTTCCAGTCAAACTTCCTTTTCTTCTGACCTTTCAATGCTGGTGCGTTCAACAATTGGTCCGCCTATGACTGGCACGTTAACGAAGATGTCATCACAAACGTCATGGTTCAATGGGCCATCGTACACATCAAAACAAAGTCCTCGCTCGACATCGCCCTCAATAGATATGTCAGGTAATTACTTAGTAGCTTCTTGCATCAAGGCCTTAAACTCAACACAAATTTACTTGTTCTGATAAACACGTACAGTTCTCTTAAGTTGTCTCTCATGGATGACTAACACATGCATGTATTGTCCTTGAGAATTATGTTGAATGTGAGGGGATATAACAAGTATGTGAAATTTCTAGTCGCTGCATGTGCGTGGCCTGTGGTCTGCTCACTGCATTAAAAAGAATTGAGATATAAGCTATGGGCTGGTAACCCTTTGAGGGACATTATTTCCGAAAATTTGCAGCGCTGCCAGAAGTATAGATTTGTTCCTAGCTCTGTCGGACCATTTTTGATTGGTACGTCTCATTTATGGATTTTATAGCTTTTCTTCTTTATATGTAGTTATTCAATCAAGTTCTGGACTACATCCATCCTCTACGTCTTCTCAATCAAGCTCTAGTGCTGTCACACCTACAAAACCATCAAAAGAATCTCCAAAAATTTACAATAATTTTGATTTACTTCGTGTGACTGTCGGCAAAGTTTTTCGCATTCAAATACCAGTAGATACTTTTCATGACAGAGAAGATGGGAACACACGTAACCTGAGATTGGAATGTCTCACTGTGACACACGCAAGACTTCCCAGCAGTTCGTGGTTGCAGTTTAACTCAACGACACAAGCACTTTATGGACTGGTTTTGAAAAGCCAGCTGGGGAAAATTTCATCTCAATATTTACTAACTGCAAGCGACAACGATGGAAATGCTGTGTACGATGCATTCACTGTTGTCTTCGAAGAAAGTTCTAAGCTATTAGCAGCAATGTTCTCCCTCAAGCTGACGGGAATTAATCTTGAAACATTTAACAGAGATATTAATAATGCATTATTCATTGTGCAAACGATAGCTGCTTATTATGGTGATCAAAATGAGTCGATGATTCAAGTTTTATCTCTTGCCGAAGGTTCAGTCATATTCACATGGAGCAACACCAGTTTACAAACTTGCAATAAAGGCTTGATAAATGTTACAGCAAGCAAACTTATAACAAAACAAGGGAATATACAAACAGCTTTTTCCAAGGCATTATCGTCCGAATTTATAGCAGAAGATGTGTTTATTAATTATACAGGCCCTTGTGTTTTGCCTCCAACAGAATCTCCAAGCATCTCAGAACTTTCATCACACGAAAGATCACCCTGGCTGATGTATGGTTTACCTGCATTTCTAGTTGCAGTTATCATAGTTATAGTTGTCGCATTTCTACTAGTAAGACGACATTCAGGTGTGAAATTACTGAAGGAAGATCGACTGATTTACAAGAGACGTAAACCAGTCATTTTAGATGGTGAGCAAGAGATGTCAACTCTTTCTGGGAAACCAATTGAGTTGCCCGAAGATTCCCTCTCTCCATTCCGTTTTCCTCGCGAGAGCTCACTTGGAACGCCGGAATATGACGAGGACGATATGCCAGAATTACTACCCCCCATATTACCTGCGCCTTCTTATCAAAGACTACCTCCAAACTACAGCGACGGAGGTCGTAACAGACGCAATACACCTCCTCCTCCCTATAAACTACCACCATCATATTGATATTACCCAGAGACCACGAATACCTTGAAATGTAGAATCGAAACTCTGTTATGTTCTTTGATGGAATAGAATGATTATTTTTATGTTACAATGGAGTAATCAAAGGCCTTAAAGTACTTTGGCTGTGATATGAACAGTAATTGCGGGATCCCACTGAGTACTGTTCATATATTACACAACAACGGTAACTCCGAATAAAGACAACATGATTCAAAAGTCGAAACGTTGAATCATAATGTTGTCTTTATTCGGGTTACCGTTGTTGTGTGATATATGAACAGTACTTGTGAAGCTATATACAATCATGGGGAAAAATTCGTAGACCTTTGACATAATTTTAAACTATTTCATTCTCTCGAAAACTATTGGCGTTAATTCATCACTTGATGAAACTGGTATCACTCATTTCATCATTATTCTTAATTTCGGGGAAGAGGGACTGTACCGCGGGAAAGGCTACAATTATTTTTCGAATTTTACTTGTATATAGCTCATAATATTTTGTAAGTACTGTATACAAATCACTTGGTTTCGTACGGTTGCCACTAGCCTGTTTTTTTGGATAAATGAATAATAAAGATAATGCATGCATGGATAATCAAGGTATGGGAGAGAGTATAAAAACTGGTGTAACAATATATTTTATTTAGAAGTATTTATAGGCATATACAGTTAACTTGATTAGTTGTATGTAAATTGTTGCATGTTATATTCGATTGATTTAAAAACAATGTTTATACTAGTAAATATGTAATGAAGTTTTAAATAAAATAAGTTTAGTTTCTGAATAATTTTCTCATATATATAATATATTTCGCCTCAAAAATCCAAACAAAATACTTTTTGAGATTTAATGGATCTACACATTTATATTTTTAACATCATTTACTTCATTTTTGCACACAAGATCATAATCGATGTAGATCTACATATAGACTCATGATACAGAGTTCATGTCCATCTTCTTTACGTGAACAGGTCGACTATATCTTTCCCAGACTTTTTGAGCCTTTTTATTAGCATTACATGACGCTTCAACGAGGAAAGTATGATCCTATTCAACCATAGTTAATACAGTAGATGGTTTGGAAACTCATTAGAATAACAATATAACTCATTATCTATGTTGGTCAACGTTTATTCAAAAATATGGTTCTTCATCGTCACGTGTGTATTGTGTTTTCGCCAAATCCACCAATCGGAGTTCTTAAATTACCCTATTGTTCAAGTCACGGATGACTAAATTTCCTAAAACGTTGCTATTGGTTAGTTAGGTGAAAATACAATACGCACGTGACGACGAAGGACCTCATTCCTGCATAAACCAGAACAAAAACATAGATAATGACTTATATTGTTGTTCTAATGAGTTTCCAAACCATCTAGCTCTATTAACTTTGATTCAACCGATCCGAAAGTTGTATTCCAATAAAATTACTGGTTACAACGTTTGATAATTCCAATAGTTACTGGAATTGTCATTTCATGCATATAAAATGACCCTGACCCAGACCACAACCCTGACCCTAACAATCCCAATAATTTATTGGAGACAATAATTTTATTGGGATACAACGTTCGGATCGGGTGTCCTATTTCATAAAACGAGCAATGTTACGAGAAGCGTCGGAAAATAATAGGAGAATAAAAACAACATAATATTTGCTAAAAATTTATTCAATTTTATAGAAAATACTAACACTATCCATCACAAATTATCATCATTATATTACAAATTAGTTTTTAATAATTCAAATATATTACTCTGTTACTAAATATCACTATACAGGGTGTATCAAAAAAAAGGTAATCGAACTTTGATGTGCTCTAGAGCGTTCAATATTTAACATACAGAAATAATTGTTACGCAGTTGGAAAGACCAGGCTTTTAGCTTTTAATTGCCATCGTTTTTATAAAATTTGAAGAAAAATCAAGCAAATACAAATGCGATAAAATTTGCAGGTCGAAATCGCATTTTTTCACCGTTGGGAGTTTATTGAAAATCTGTTGAAATTTAATCCCACTAGGGAATAAAATACAAAATTAATTGACCAATTTTAGTTCAGGTAGTAAACTTCTGGCATTTTATTAGTGATGTTAATTGTTTCTCGTGACAGATAAATGATTAATGAAATTTTCTTTTCTTGTTCGCTGCCCTAATAATGCTCAGCGGTGAAAATATGCGATTTTGACCAGCTATTTTCATTTGATTCGTATTTGCCCAATCTTTCTTCAAATTTCACAAAAATGATGACAATCGAAAGCTAAAAGCCTGGTCTTTCCGCCTGCGAAAGAATGATTTCTGTAGATTGTATAATGAAAGCGCTAGAGCACTGCAAAGTTCGATTACCTTTTTTTTGATACACCCTGTATATGCGTCTATAAAGTAGCGCATTTTCAAATCCGCAAACCTTACGAGCCGAAGTTACTTTGCTAAGATTCAACTATAGACAGAAACTCATGTGAGACGTGTTATCACGGTCATATCGCTAAGAATTTCAAAAGCCTTGGAATGACTACTGTCCAACAAAGCTATAAAACAACAGCTACTTAACAACAGAGTCAAGACAAACTGTCAGCTTTCCTTTTGAAACGTTAAAGCTCTGTATTTTTTAAGCAGCTGAATTCTTCTTAGCTGAATTCAAAGCTGTTTTATTGTCGCTACAAACCAGAGCGAAGCGGCTGCTACCAACACTCAAGACAAGCGTGAAGACAACCAAAGTGTCCACGCATTGCTACAATAATTGACGACTGAAAAACGTACTCAAATTCGACGTATGGTATTATCTTAGCCAACTTATTTAATTCAGTTCGATAGAAATTTGATTCTTGTAAAGTGATATAGATTAGACCATAATCAAACTGCATGTAGAAATAGTAACACAATTTGCAACAGATCTCATCGTCACTGTCTGACGCATCAATTTTATAATCGTAACTTTACACGTTCTTTTCGTATACTTTTAGAGAAAATCTCAACAAGTTGGACCCCCTTGTACCGTATATTCATCTTTTTTCGTAATGGATTAAAGGAGTTTTTGCATATTCCGCCCACAGCACAGCGTTTTGTACTCCACGAAGTTGGATGTACTCCACGCTTGTCTGTTACGTAGTTGATCTACTTTTGATCACCATTACATTCCGCGTGATGCACCAAATTAACGACAGGAGGGCAATGTATCAAACGTTACAAACAGTCTTTATTTTTGATATCCATTCCTCCAATTCTTCTTTACTACCAGCTTGTAAAACATATTGTGATCCTTTCCATGCTCGTATTTTAAATCGATAACCATAAAACTGTTTGGCTTTTTTCTCACCTAAATTATGGAAGTCGATTACGCTGGTTGTGGTGACTCAGCCATACTGGTTATTGGCTAAGGCCTATTCTGACGAGGGTGAAAGTTTATGAGAGTTGAAACCTGTCGTCGCGTTTCACCGCGTTGACCTAGTATTTCACTCAACTCTCATCGTCTTTCACCTGCCTTAGACTGGAGCGTAATGGTTTATCTCAGGCTTGATTAGACCTGGACTTTAAAAACAATACTCAGTAAGAATTCATGAGGAACAGTATTTTTTCATTTAACTATATCGAGAAAGCAAGACTTAATTTAACATATATTCTACGATAGCAAATTATACTAGGAACTTCTATCGCATTTTACCCACATTTTTCCAAGAAGAATTTCACGTACGTACCGTCAGCGGATTCTCCTGTAATTTTTTCTATTATTGCTCCATTTAACTTAATGCAGCCTATTGGACAATCCGGCTAAAAATACAATTTTCTGAGTTATAGAATTTTGTCCAAATTCCAATTTAAATAATATGAAATTACATGTAAGTATTACCTAATGTGTACTGAGTGAGAGGGGCATGACTACCACAATGTGTGTGTTTGCTATTAGACAAAATTTTAAATTGCTCTCTGTTTTTATTTGCCTTTTTGTTATTTTAGCCTTCTCAATGGCATTAATGATAGTTCGGCTCATCTATTCAGATCCTCTACCGCCCCTGGTTTCCGTTGTGAACCTGGAGCCAAAAGCAGTCAACTCTGTGGCCTGGAAAACGGCGGCCGCCATTGCGAAACCCTAACAAACGCACGCATTGCATTGTGGTTGATCATCCCTCTGTAAACAGTGAAGGTGTGCTGTTTTTAAAGCATTTAAAAAAATGACGTTGGAATAAATACGTTATAATAAATCTCCACACAAAAAGTTGTGACAGCCAAAGCCAAGAACTAATACTAATGCTATGTTTTGACTAAATTATTAAGATTTTGGAGTCAACAATGTTTTAATTTAAATAGTTCTAAGAAAATAAGTGGCCTAGAACTAGAGAATATAAGCGCTTGTCAACTTTAGTAATATATCTATATACCTTTGCTGGCTTAGAATAATAAAGTTTAGCAGGTTGCTCACAAAGAACAAATTTTCTTGTCTTCCAGTTATGACGCACGTGACCCTACACCAACACACACAATTTCATTTAGCGAAAACACGTTACTTATCAATTAACAACTAGAAGAGTCTGGGAAGCAACAAAAAATTACCTTCTTCACAAGAAAACCTTGTTTTACCACAATACCTTCGATACTTTTAGCCTAAAAGAGAATCATATTGCGCATATTAAACAATGGAAAGACGGAAAGGAAATGCTGAAAGATCTGCATGCTCGCTTCTCTCAAAAATTAAAATTTCATGTAAGCCTGTGCATTAACTCATTTTTATATCAGATTAAGCACATTTATTGTGGGATCTCACGTTTGAAGATGTCTAAAACACGTGTAGAAATCTTCCATTATTTTAAACATTCTCGCTACTCGCATGGCAAAAAAACCCCCCGTTCAGATAATAGACGATCAATGCCTGTACTTGTATCTACTGCATATGCTATACTAGCACACAAATAGACAATGGCACAAATCGATTCAATATTTCGATACCTGTTGTTCTTTATCGGAGTCTTCACTGTCACTGGAATCGTCAGAATCGGCTTCAAATACCTCGCTATTGGCAAGACGTAACGCAGACTAAAATACAATATGACATCCAACCGTTAGATTTTGGTCCTACATAGAAATTTCTCAAACAAATAAAATCTAAAAGCGACACTAGGCAACTCTGCCAACCAAATAAACTAGCAACAGAACGGGCCGTTCACACAGAAAGTAGTTGTGCACTCAATTTTATTTTCTAAACTCCAAATTAATAACTAAATACAGTAGAACAGATATTTCTATGTGACACACACTGTTTCTACCGAAATTACAACTTAATTTCAAATAATGACGTGACCATCCAGTGCAAAATAGCTAACCGCATATAGTCGCTTTTTGTAGATGCGCTTGGTAACTCAGGTGTTCATATTCTTAAGCATGTTTGCCGCTGGCAATTTTGTTCGTGCCTACTGCAGAGCGCGGAAAGTACATTCCGTTTAAAAAAGTCCACTACCAACTTATTCGCAGCTTATTCCAAAAACTCCCAACTTATTCGCAGGGAATTTTTTTCACCACGTTGCTTTGGAAAACAGGTTTTGTTGACGACGCCACCGCCCTTGGGTCAAGCACCTTTGTAAAAAGTCAGAGTAAAATCACACACTTACAAATCTGTACAAGGCATTAGACGCATCACAGAATACATTCCTCTCCCCAGTCCTTGCTTGATCTTTGCTTGCCCGTTGTTTGACGGAATTTCTACTTCTTAACCCAACAGGTTGTAAGTGACCTTGTTCTAATAAACTATTACCAACTTGCATTCCTTCCATGCGACTCGTTACAAATGACCACGACATCAACCAATCGACAATTTTAGTACCTAAATCATAACGTCAGTTACTTCGAACTTTGGTTGGGGCATTTAGTATATTCAGTCAAGCGCAATTATGTAATTGTTCGCTTTCACTTGCGCTTGTTTAATCCGACCTGTAAGCATGCGAGTTGTGAGAGCTTGATACCGAACAGTTCGTTCGGTCAGAACTGGTCTCATGCATGACTTCAAATTTGAATATAAGGTTTGCTCTGTTTTATGTTGAATGTTAAGATATCGATGCCGTTTATCGATATCAACACAAACACAGAACACGTACCGCTTGATGATAGGAATCATACAAACCACGATACAGCCGAAAAAATAATTCGTTCATTTTTCGAGAGGGCAATATAATCAATTATTATTTTAAATACTTTATCAAATTAAAAAACACACCACTGCTTGGAATGTCACTTATTTAGGGACTGGTCATAAAGTATGGGGGGGGGGGGGGGGGCTGTGGAAATTGAGGGGTGGGTCATGAATTTTTCAAGTCACAAATAGGGGTGGGTCATGAAAATTTTAAGGATATACTGGGGGATATTTAAGGATTTCTAGTGCCAAATAGGGGGTGGGTCATGTATATTTGTAGGAAAATCAAGGGTGGGCCACACAAAATTAGCCTTTCAATAATTAAATTTTTATAGCCCCCCCCCCTATACTTTATGACCATTTCCTTAGTTCTTTATACTGTACGTACCACTAAAACAATGCTTGTAAAATTTATCTTGAACTTCATGTGTTTCTAAAGAAATTCCTGCATCTTTATCTTGCATTGCTTCTACTAATTCACTAAAAGCAAAACAGTTCAACTCAGCTTCTCAAATGACACTTACGTTGCATGATTGTATTTGATATAAATATTAATAATAAAGTGTCTGGGGAAGTTTATTTACTGTTTTCTATTTTGCAAATATTTGAACTATGTTTACCATAAAGTTAAAAGGGGTGCACAATAAAAGTTTGAACTTGTAGAACTTACCCCAGGCCTGGTAAAGGGAGTTTCACTGTGAGTTTGGAACTTTCTTTGATTTGATGAATGGTTTCCTCGCTTTTTGACTTTTGTTCTGACTAGAATAACAATTGAATCTTGAGGATGTTAAAACAAAAAGTATGCATTGCTGTGTATTTTGGATTGGGAAAGTTGCTCGAGTTAAGAAACACGCGAAAAATCACTCGCCTTTGGTTCGTGTTTCGTGCGCTTTTTTTAACTCTTGCAACTTTCCCGCGTGTTTGGATCAGGCCATCCAAACCCAAAAAACCATAAAGTAATTGTTTTATAAAATAACAACATTCGGACATGTTTTTAAAAAACTCTCGCAGTTTTGATTTCTGTGTTTGGATGGCCTGTTCCAAACACGACTTTCGACCAATCAGAGCACGTGTTATATACATGTTATTTTATAATGTAATTTCAATCTAGAAAGTGCATGTACATCAAAAGCATTAAATAAATTCTGGCATTAAAACATAAAAAAGATTCAAATGATTGACACATCTAGTTCAAGTGGGGTCTCATCATCCTTAAAATATCATTGACAATGGCATTCAATGATAAAGTCATAACTTTTATTTACTCGCTCTTTAGATTCTGTTTCTCGTATAGCGGCAGCAATACTTGCAGACCAAAGTTGCAGTTCTCCTTCACTTGCAGCTTGTAATAAATACTCTCGACCATTACTACTAATTAATCTGAACACAAACTAAAAAAAATACAATTATTATCTCCTTCATAGTTGCAAGAAAAGCAGCAAAACCATACAGTTCACATACAAACACCTGAACAAGTGTGGGGCTTAATAATCATGAACTTCAATTTTACACAGCAAATTATATTTGTCAACTCACGAGTTTCTTGGTGTAATCAGGACATGGAGATACTAAAGAACATCCATGAAGTTGCACCTCGCCTGCACAAATTGAATCCTTGAAAATTCATGAAATATATAATTAAATTACTGTTCCTTAAAGTACAGTGGAGTGTTGAGTACAGTGGAGTGTTGAGTACAGTGGAGTGTTGAGTACAGTGGAATGTGGAGTACAGTGGAGTGTTGAGTACAGTGGAGTGTTGAGTACAGTGGAATGTGGAGTACAGCGGAGTGTTGAGTACAGTGGAGTGTTGAGTACAGTGGAGTGTTGAGTATAGTGGAGTGTGGAGTACAATTGATTGAGGATACAGTGGAAAACATGGAGTGTGGAGTAAAGTGGAGCAGTAAAGTGGAGTGTGGACCACAGTAGAGTGTGAAACACAGTGGAGTGTGGAGTGCAGTAAAGTGTGGAATACAGTGGAGTGTGGAGTATGATGGTGTGGAGTACAATGGAGTGTACATGGAGTACAATGGAGTGTACGTGGAGTACAGTGGAGTATGGAGTACAGTGAAGTGTGGAGTACAAATGTGGAATACAGTGGAATGTAGAGCATAGTGAAGCGTGGAAAACAGTGAAGTACAATGGATTCGGGAATACAGTGGAGAAAAATGGAGTGTGGAGTACAGTGGAGTGTGGAGTACAGTGGAGTGTGGGGTACAATACAGTATGAGGTAAACCTCATACTGTATTGTACCCCACACTCCACTGTACTCCTCTAGACTAAAGTCTAGAGTGAAATACAGTGAAGTGTGGAGTACAGTGGAATAAAATGGATTGAGGACTACAATGGAGTTCAGAGGAGAACAATGAAGTGTGATGTACAATGAAATATGGAGTGCAGTAGAGTACAGTGGAATGTAGAGTACAGTGAAGTGTGGAGTTCAGTCAGTGGAATACAGTGGAATGTAGAGTATAGTGAAGTGTGGAGTACAGTGGAGTACAATGGATTGGGGAATACAATGGAGAAAAATGCAGTGTGGAGTACAGTGGAGTATCATGCAGTGCATTGTTGTGTAGTGTACTACAGTGTACTGTAGTTTCATGTACGGTAGTATTGAGTGCAAATCACAAAGTGCAGAGAATAATTTAGACCAATGTCGGTGACATGGCAATAAAACATGATTTCTTGTAATTTAGGCAGCAGGTTTGATAAAATTTTAGGATTTAATAACCTTTCAAACCATTAGTGTCTTGCTCAGAAAAACGCTTACATCAGGGAGGCCATGCACCTCTCTGTCTCTGCAGCTCCAAATATAATCATGTAAAGTGTATTGCATTAAGCACAGCACAGTGGAATATTTAATGCGAAGCAGTCTGAATGTGGAATGATACGAATTAAGTGCTACGCAGATAATGATTGTTTTACTATACATCTTTCTTTTTGTAGTAACAGAGAGCATCATCGAATAAAATAAACCATCTTGTTTTCCAGTTGTGACGTACATACCCCTACAAGACAAAAAGCACATTGCAAATTTAAGTGCTGATATGTGCCCTAGGTTTAGCCTGAATAATCTAAATTAATTAAGCCAATAAATATAAGAGTATATATTTATATATATTTCATTGAAATCCAACCACTCATGTTGTGCAGCATATATTTATATTACAATAAGTATTCTACTAATTCTAAAAGTTATAACAACTCCTTGTGACCTATTCAGAATGTAAATCCTCTTCAAATCACAAATGTGAAACTTTTTTGACACTTGACAGACAGCTCTTGTCATCACTTGTTGCCATGAATACGCATGGCCATTTGATTCATTTTCTGTACTTAGTTGAGCCGTGTTGTCAAAATATTGCCATGCATGTGGCTCAAGTCTCCAATATGAATATAAACATCATCAGCATATGTTTTAGTGTAGAAATATAATAACATCGTTACGATTAGAGACAATATTATATTGGTCAAAATAGTTTATCAATATGCCATATTTGAATTTGATGCCAAAATCATGCAATAGCTAGTGGCTATAACGTACAATTTATACAATTATTGTCATCAGTGAAGCTATACAATTATATCGTAATTTAGTCCATATAAGTTAAATTACAATAAATGCAAATTTCCGATTTTTACCTTTTTGACCAGAAAACCCTCTTTCAATTTCTTTCGATTCATGTCTGTCTGGCCACAAAATCACGACCGTCAAACGACAGTGAGTGATTTATTTAAATAGAGACCACAGCTTTCACACCAACACATTCACTGAAATACTCTGCTTAAAAAAGCATAGTTTTCTATACTTTAGTGGCACTTCGATTTCAAATCAAAGGATATTGATCGTTGAACTACTTCGGAACACTTGACATTTAGGCAAATAAATCGAATCCCGACATGATCTCGAGTGATGAACGTACGTTACCGAAATGTTTCGAGCGTCGAGCGTTCTAAAATAATCGAAGTTTGAAAGAAAGAGAGACAAAGAGTGAATTAAATTTCTACACGTACTTTATCATATATGGGAAAAGTATAAAGAGATAATTGTAACTACTAATTTTTCAATTTCCTTCCTTATTTTGTCGGCGTATTGTTGACCCGCCTTTGCTGGGGAAATGATTAAATGAGATATGGAAAACTGCCATTGTCAGTGTTCAGGCAAGTTCGCCAAAAGGATACTGGTAACCGGAGGTGCAGGTTTTATGTGAGGATTTTTTTATTTTTAATGCCCCCGTTGGCAGAAAATCAAATTGTTATACCTTGTTATACCATCATATACCAGTTTCGCAACGTTCCCGATTAATATGCATGCAAGAACTTAGTGTTCTTTAAAAGTTTATAGATGTATTTTCTGTTCTCCAGTGCCTCACATGTTGTCATAATGCTGGTACAACGATATCCTGATTATTTTATTGTTAACTTAGATAAGGTGAGAAATTTGTCATATCTAATAACAATAAAGAGAGCACAAAATCATATGACCACACATTTGTTGGGCTGTTATTGACTGCAAGAACATTTCTTGTTTGAAATAAGGAATGGTACGTCAACTGTGCCCCCGAGATTTTTTTTAGAAAATAATTTGCACACCAACCTTACTTTTCCCAGATTCAATCTACCCCCAAAACTCTAATTTTCATTGTTTTTAATACATATTTTATTACTTTTTCCCCTTAACTCAGTCATGATTCGCACTTTGGCAACATTGTCATAGCTAGGGTCATTGTTTTGAGGGGGCAAGTAGCAAACGGCGAAGGCATTTTAGGGGGTCTGCCCCCAACTTCCACACGGATTTAGACTTTGGAATGGTCTTGAACACAATTTGGGGGGGGGCGCGGTTGCTCCCCTCGCCCTCCCTTAACTACGCCACTGCTTGGCAACTGTTACCCGCAGCTACACCTATGATTTGTGCCTTCTCCACACCTGAGATCTTGTCGAAAACTGTCATACTCTGCAATCTGGAGTTGGGAAGTTTCATGTTTGCCATTTCAAAGAACAGCCCCTGTCACCGTCACTTGGTATTGATTTTGGATGATAGTTAAGGGTGTGAGGTCAAGGGTTAGAAGTCAAAGGTGAAAAGTTGAAGGTTGCAAGTCAAGGGTCATAGAAAGAAGCCTTACAGTCCCTTAAATTTTGGCACTTGACTTTTGTTGTCTCGATGAATATTCTTTGATAATCACCTTGCCTTTGCTTTGCGAATAATTGTTAAATAGCAGTATGCCCTCCCAGTTATAAAAATAATGACACTCTATATTGCTTTGGGATAAGCAATGCATGGCACAAATAGTTAACATCTCATGTGTAGTGACTCTCACTCAATCCAAGAAAGTTCTCAAACTGTATGAACAGTGGCTAAATATGCAACATTTATAGCAATGTGCCCTTAGGGTTATCGCCATAACATCTGCATTTAATTAAAGTAGTACTCTCTATGTTGGTGAAGTTAAGACAGTGCTATAAGGATGTAATTGGCATGGTCTCTAACCAGGTAGGGTCTTAGCTAGAATTTAGGAGGGTGTACATTGGGTGCCAATTATCTATGACATGCAAAGGTGCATGAATTCTGTATCACTAAGTATACAAACATTCTATATAATTAACCAACATGACTTAAATGACAAGCCATGTTCAATCTCTTCAATCTGACTGTGCATTATCTTTAATCATCTAATGTAGTAGAAAGTTAGTCATAAGCATTGTTAAAGGTATATTATTCACGTTCTCCTGTAAATATAATCTGTGCGTGCTATATCAATCAAAACTAATGAATAAACATTATTTAAAAAGGGAAACACAAATTCTGTTTTGTATCCCAAATGATGTGCTTTGTAGTATAAAGACAAATATATTCTAGACATAACATATGGATGTATTTTTAAACAGCTTGACCACTGTGCATCCTTAGAAAACCTCAGAACAATTGAAGGGAAACCAAATTACAAATTTATTGAGGTATTTTTAATCATTTTATGAATTAGTTAAACAATTTAATGTTAAATTCTTGCTACTTTAGATATTTAATGCACCTGCCTGGCACACTAAATTATTTTTTATTTCTGTTTAGGGAGATATTTGTGAAGCAACATACATGAAATATTTATTCCAATCGGAAAAAATTGATGTAGTTTTGCATTTTGCAGCACAGTCACATGTAGGTACTGTGATATCGATTTCTCTTAATTGTTTTAATAAAATCTAGAGCAATCACAATTTAATTATTATGTGTAATCAACTTTTACAGGTTTGAATATTGTGTAATTTCCACTTGTGATTAATAAGGCACATAATTTTATTTATTATTTAAAGTGCTAAAAGATGCATTTAATTGCTATAACTGCATATTTATGTTCTATATACTGGGTGTCCCAAAAAAACTTTACCTGTTTGACTTCATATAACTTAAAAACTAGAAAATCCATCGAACTAAAGTATTCTCGAATGCATGTACAAAGGGCTAGCTTAGATTTTGATACATAACATTTAATTATCCATGTGACATTGTCAGAGCAATTGAAATTAAAAGTTAAACTACCATTTTTGAAAATGTCAAAAAATAGCATAAAACAGCTCGTCAATACAAAATTTAGTTTACTTGTTGAATTTATTTATTTTTCCTAAAATAATAAGTTTATGAACAAAAGGATTAATTTTATCTCAAGGAAAGCATGCTCTTGAGGCTTCATACTGTAGAGATCGTGCCATCACACATCTCAAAATATGACCTCAAAATCACCAGAGGTGGAATAACTTTTTGAGTGTTTACTTAATGACTACCAAACTTTAGGCCCTGTCACACATTGCAATTTTTCTTGCAACTTGCAATGCAATTCTACCCTTGGGAGATGTAAAATTGGCAAATACAAGTTTCCATCACAGTTTGCTAATATATTTTTAACATACCAAACATTTGTCACAAATTTATGTCTCTTAATTTGCATTGCAAGTTGAAAGAAAAATTGCACTGTGTGACAGGGCCTTTTGCACTTATGTAAAGCTTCTCAAACTAAGAAACTTTGTCATTTTAAAATTTTTAAATTACTTATATGTACAAATCAATGGCCACATTTTAAAGTACTGCTTCAGTGAGGAATGCAACAGAAAACATTTTTCAAATAACTTATTTCAGTAAAGAGTTATTTGCTTTTTAATTCAAGTTTTGACTGATTTTCTTACAAAAATGCAGGAAAAATCAAACTTTGAAAAGCCATGGTAACTTTTTAATAAAAAAGATATTTGAGACTTTTTTTGACGTTGAGTCTATTTCAATTAGATCTTTTAAATGGCATCTTAAATAAGTTGATATAACTACTTTGAAATTTTCTGATTGAATCTTTTTCAAAAACCGTTAATTTGAAAATTTTAAAACAACAAAGTTTCTTAGTTTCTTACAAAGTTTGGTTGTGATTACATAAAACTCCAAAAAGTTATAACACCTCTGGCAATTTCGAGGTCATTTTTGCCCGGCATGTCAAAAGCATTTTGGGCCATTTCTTGACACAAAGATTCACAAGCAGAAATGATTGCTTCCTGCAGTTCTGACATTAATTATATATCTTCTGTAATCAGTGGCAAATACTGCAATTTCATTAGTTTACAGGAGTGCGATTTCAGAAGATATATAATTAATAAGTAATAGAACGAGTCAAGTCGTGCAATTAATGCCAAATCATACTCGTGGTTAACAAAACAACCTCCCGCTGCGCGGTCGGTTGATTTTGTAATCACTCGTTTGATTTTGGCATTAATTTGGCACTTCTATTCGTTCTATTACCATTATTTACTGGCTGCTGATTATACGCTGCACGTTCCAAATTGCTTGCTTTAGATAGCTCTAGAAAAAAGTCAAATTGCCAGAAAACATAGATAATTTCACGAATTTAGAAATTGCCTCGAAACATCAAGTGCTTGTATCTCCGTTCATAACGTAACTTACTGTAATTTAGTGTCATATATCAAAATATAAGTTAGGCGTTCTTCCTACATGTAATAGAACTTATTTTTGCTCAGTAGCTTTTATAACTATTCACTTAAACAAACAGGTAAAGTTTTTTGGGGACACCGGGTATACCGGTATGTCGTTATAAAAAATTATGTATGTTTTATTCAAGATAAATCATTTTGGAGTTCTCTTGAGTTTACGAAAACCAACGTGTATGGTACACATGTATTAGTGAATGCAGCATTTGAGGCAAATGTTGAACGTTTTATTCATGTTAGTACTGATGAAGTTTATGGTGGAAAATCTGATAATGTAAGTTCTTGCGATCACACCTTGGATTATTACAATGTTACCATTTTCGCGGACAAAGAGGTATCTGCCAGCACCAAAACTGTACAAGCAGAAAATCGTAATTAGTCACTACCTGCTTGTATCGTTTAGGTCGTGAGATGCTAAGGTTTTATGGGAATTTAACTACACTACAGACACCGGCAACATGACTCAAGATTTCCTAGAATCGGAGAACTAGTAGAAGAGTTACTTGGAAACGATAAAATCAGTAAAAAGACAGCATTACAAAACACCAATTTATAAGATTTGAATTAACTTCAAAATAAACTAAAATCAACACGAAAACTCCGACACAAAAAAACTCGAAATTTTATACGAACTCGGATCCAAACTCGATGATTCGTGATTTCCATTTTCATGCATAATTTTGTATGCTTTTGTGCTGAAATTTGTAGTGGGTAAAATTTTAGAACTAGTTGCAATAAAATTTCAAGGCATTTTTCCTATCTTGCAGGTATTAGTCGAGTCATCTCCATTTCGACCTTGTAATCCTTACTCAGCTTCAAAGGCGGCTGCTGAATGTATAGTCATGTCATACTGGGAGAGCTTTAAGGTTAGCAATCAAATAATTTAATTGGAACTTAGCAGAGTTGTAGTATCAGAGATGCCCATAGTCTATTTCACAGCAACACTTTGGGAAAGAAGCAGACAGAAAACACTTCTTGGGGAATAGCGCTACTTAAGAGAGCTTTAACTGCATGCATGTTGTTAATTAGGTAGGAACGGAAAGCTTCCCATGAGCAAAGTTGTCCAAGTAATAATATGTGTTTTACTATCATGGCATTGTTTTCTCTGTTTGTAGTTTCCCGTCATCATCACGAGGAGCAATAACGTTTATGGGCCTCACGCTCATCCTGAAAAGGTCTGTTACGCAGGGTGCATATGGGCATGCAGACGAAGGGGTTGAAAAGGGCGGGGGGAAGGCGGTAATTTTAACAGAAATCAGAGATTTCTACTGACAGCTATTGGGTAATTTGTAGGACATATTTTGGAGTGAATACATGGCTCAGAACGCAGGAAAATCACATTTCAGCTGTTAAAATTCTTAATTTTTTCTGCTGACCTTTCTCCTGGACCTCTAGTTGTAGTCTAGTTGTTGTGGTTAAAAGGTATTGACATGCTTGAGTGAAGGAAACAAAAACATTTTTTGTTAAAGTGGCGCCCTTTTCCCAATTTTTTCGTCCGTATGCTTACGGTTGCAATGTAAAATGCAGCTACGCACTCAATGAGGCTATAAAGGGCAATGTTTATCATGAAACTTGATGACTATTTCGTTTCAGGTAGTACCCAAGTTTATAGCTTTGTTACAAAGAGATAAAAAATGGTAATCAGTTATTATCTTTCACTGGATTTTACTTTTCACAGCTTGCGAGTTCTCACACGGGCCATTTTTGCTGCGATTTTCTACTTTTGATTGATGCAAAAGAGTGGAGTATTTGTTTGGAGTGGAGTTTTATGTAGTTGTTAAACTTTCAGGTTTTACAATTATGTATCTGACTTCGTGTTCTGAGATGTTCTCTCTTCAACAGCGTAACAAGTCTCTCGTGTTCTCTGACATATCCCTTTTCAAGCAGCACTGTTTGACGTCAGTAGATTTAACTTCTAGACTTGAAGATAGAGAGCTAACAATTTCTAACATTTACTAGCTACAAATACATTTTAACGACATTTTTCTAGCGAGCTGCGATAGCGCAGGAGTCGCAAAGTTTTTTCCTAAAGAATTTTTTCCTTCTGTAGCGCATTCCTTGTCCTTGCAAATATTTACAAAAAAATAAATTTACAATGAATCAAGGGTCTGGGGACCAGGTACTGTAATATATCTGAAATAGCGTTGATCTGCCAGTGCGAAGATCCATAACAAACGCACTTGTTCACGTCAGAAAATCGCACGTAAATCCGCTGAAAAAGTCGCCCGTGCAGTGAACTGGACTTGCATTAGTGTGGAGTTTAAAATCTATTTGATGAATGTGCATAGATTTCAACAGCTCTTTCAACTGTTGAGTCCATCGATATTTCTTATCGCAACGCGCCGAAAATATTTAATTCATCTGTATGCTAACTGCAATTTTGTCGTGATGACTGTCTTTCTGAGACAAATAAGGTGCTAGATGCTTTACCATTAGCTACTATGCACATAACTAAAACAATTCTCTATCTCTATAGCTGCGTACATGGTAAAGGGACACAATCAAGGTACTTGTTACATGAATCAAAATATATTTGATTCGGTTACCCGCGTCACGAATCGTGTTGAAAATTATTTGAAATGACATCCGTTGAATAAAGTCAAAATTGATTGCATCAAAAAAAAAATTGTATAAAAATCAATCTACTGCATGGCTTACTATGCACGATACACTCTACAATAATCTTTTTTTTTTCTTTCAGAAATTTTCTTTATGTCACCGATGTTGCTGAAGCATTTCTTTCAATTTTACATAAAGGTCGTTCAGGTTAGTCGACTGTCTATCATGTTCGTACCTGGAGCCACTCGGTAAATCAGTGCGCTAGCGAATTGTTTTGTGATCATTTGGATAGTATCTCAAAATAATGTTATACCAATTATACCCACTAATTGTACTAAAAGGCCAAATATGTATCATAAAAGCATTATTACATGTCTATATGTAAAACAGTTTCCTTGAAAATGATAGGTGCAGCCGCTGAAGTGACTGCTTTCTCATAAAGAATCGCGTTTCCCATAATGTACAAGTAACAAAACCATACTCGGGAATTTTGTAATGAATTACAATCTTATTTATATTCGTATTTTATTTCCTTCTAGGCGAAACCTATAATATAGGATCAGATTTTGAAATTTCTGTTGCAGATTTAGCGAAAGATCTAATCAAAAGGGTAAATGTTTTCTCGTGCATAAAACTGCAAGGATCTAGTCTGGCCACAGTGTACAAGTCAATGTTTTCTCTCTGGGCTGCAAAACCAGCATAGATTTCCAACATGAGTGAATGGTCCAAGAGTACGGGGAGTCTGGAAATTTTCCTCCCAAGAGCGGATTATCTGGGGTTAGGATGAGGGTGTTAACATACTAAATTTTAACCCTAAATAAACTCCCTTCAGAAAGGTTTAACCCCTGCACTAGAATGTCGCTCTCCCCTGGTGCACTTTTGCTGGTCTTTATTTTGAAAATTTGTTTTACAAGCCTGTAATATGCATGATTGAATTTGTACTTAAGCTCTGCAGATTCATTCTCGTCACATTATCTCGTCACTCGTCTGTACGACGATTGGAACGAGTGTGTTTGCAGTCTGACAGTTTTCAAATAAGGATACTCTCGAACGCAGAATTTTGTTTGGCCAACTAGCCCATGCAGGCTTTGTAGGTTTTCAAATATTTCAAAACAAAATCATTATTTTTTAGTTTATATTCGGTTTACAATAAATCACAAGAAATTATAGTTATTGTAAGATATAAAAAAATATTGTTGGATGTAGAAGATGAAATTCATTTTTGTCTGTAAATAATAACTGACGTGTTCGACCTGAAGGAATAGAGCTTTATTGATGCATGTTTTTGTTTTAGATAAAGAAGGTTAAAACAGATCAAGAAATAGAAAAATATATTGAATATGTTGACGACAGGTATATATGATTGAGGGTAGATAAAAAGCCGTCCAAAATCAAATGACTGAGATGCATAATATTTTTCTAAGAAATTACATATGAACTCTACACTAAAAAAACATTAATCATTGCATTACTACTGTTAACACTTTTCAGCTTCCTTGCAAAACATTCTGGTCCAGTCATGCCTGCATCAATGACTCTTTTACTACTCACTCCTCGTAAACCGTCTTCCTTCCTCCTTAGATTTTGTACAAAAGTTTTGGGGCTCCTTCGGCTACTTTGGCATACATAATAACAGCCAACATGCAGGCATTGGCTGTAGCTATGCTGTTGTGGGGAACTTGCATGTCCTCGTGCGAAATCTAAATTAATAAAACAAAAAACTATAGTTTAAGCATAGACAATCAACAGAATGGACTGGAAACGCAAGCTAAAGTGTCAATGTTGCTGACGCAACATCCGTGATGCGGCCAGATATGCTATACTTTAGAACCCTGTAACTTCACTTTGAATATACTTCAGGACTTTCTATTTACACATTTTAAACAAGAACGGCAATCTCTATGGAACTATCGACTTTTAAAATTCTTTATGGATATAACAAAGCTAAAACCCAACGCTGAATGTTTGCATTATTTTTGACTGCAGAAATGTCGCCATTGTTGTTGTTGAAAAAGGTTTACGGAAACATTAAATGGTGATTTTCCGCCTCGTTTATCTCTCTGAAAAGTTATAAAAGTCCATAGTTCCATTCACATTTCTGTTCTTGTTTAAAATATGTAAATACGAAGTCCTGAAATGTATTTAAAATGAAGTTACGGGGTTCCAAAGTAAAGCGTATCATGGATGTCGCGTAAACTTTAGCTTGCGTTTCCAGTCCATTCCTTAGATTGTCTATGGTTTAAGTGACCTTGGCAGAGGAGCTGCCAAATTTCTCAGAGGAGGCGCTGAATCTTCTTATGGGAGGTGCCAAATTTCTCTGGGGAGGAGTGTGAAACTTTCTCAGGAGGTGTGGGTGGATGTAGGTGGAAAAGACGCGTAACTGGAGAGCAGCCTGTACAGATCCCTGTCTGTACTTGACGTCTTACTCTTTACATGAGGACTGGGTCTCAGTCACATTAAGAAACTTTTGTTGAGAATCACAGTACGCTCAAAATTCAACATGCTAATTTTTCATTTGTGTATTTTAATTTTTCATTATTTATCGTAAATCTCTCTAGACCGTTCAATGACCGTCACTATCCAATGGATTCCTCGAAAGTGGAAGCATTAGGATGGAAACCTGTCGTGCAGTGGCATGATGGTATTGAAAAAACAAGTAAGTTGATCTGATCAGTTCCATGCTAAATAATTGCGCGCGAAAACTTTAAAGTATAATACACTATTGTCTATAATAAAACAGTTATTCTGCTCACTCTCATCGTATATGAGCGATAGCCGGCTATCAGCTCATATACGACTCGAGTTGGTAGAATAACTGTTAAATAGTGACAACAGGAGCAAGAAACAGAACAAATAGTCCCAATCGACATGAAACCCCCAAAATTACATCAATCACTACATTATATGTTGCAAAATGTCCAAGTTATTATTGATTCGCCTTTGCTGGTAGATAATGGGCCACATTTTCGTTATATACTATATGATAATCTGTCTAATTTTCAGCTTACAAAGTATGAGGAACTCGGTGACAAGTACCACTGTAAATTTTGTCTTTTAATTCTTGTCTAGTTAAATGGTACATCGATAATTTCCACAACTGGCCAGATGCAGAGCGGTCACTAACTGCATTCCCTATCGGTAGTAATACCATGTATTATCATAAAGATGATGGGACAGTTATTAAAGTTTCCAAAATGCCAAGATGTATTCCTTCAAAAGATTCGTGCTAGTCTTTCCTAATGTATTTACTCGCTATAGGGAAAATCGACGTGATTGCACTAAATTATTACTCTTGTACAAAATCTAGAATTTTACTGGTATTCGGCTATTATTTTAATTATATTTTTATTTCAAATTAAATGGTATAATTGTATTGTATTGTGGAAAAATAAATATTCTCATTTTGTTTCCAACCAACACAGAATTTGAGCGCCATAAATGACTGAAGTGTGTGAGTAACGGTGGTGTGAGGGCAGAGTCCGAAGACTATAATGACATTGAAAGGAAGTCTTGTAAATCACTGAGAATACTTTTATCACATGCAGATCTAACATGGAAAGGGTTACGAGAATGGTATTAAGTACATCAGTCTATAAGAATACCTTAGTTCCACACGTTACGTCATCATTTCCACACATGACGTCATTTCCACAAGTGACGTTGAAAGTACGAGTATATGTAAATCTAAATATGTGTGATGAACTCGGAACAATAACGTAGGTTTAATTAAGAGCTAAAATTAGCGATAACGGAATGACTATATATGGGATAGTGGGGTTGTTATTGGGATAAAAACAGTGAACGATGGGATGATTTAAAATATCCGTACAGTATTTTCGTCCTAAAAAGTAGCGTAAAGTAATGTAAAGTTATATAGTTTAGAATATTATTCAACTTTGATACTTGAGAGTGAAGTCATTATTAGTACAGAGAAAGCATTATTAAAGTTACCGTCATTTGCATCTAAGAATAAACAGGTCCTTCAACCAGTGAAAATATCAAATGAACCAAAGGCAACCAATACCTGGATGCAAGATTGTTCAATGTTGTCAATGCTCGGCATTGTTACAGCTGCATGATTGCAGGATGATGCAGGCTCAACAATATTGTTCAATAATTTTGACGTCATTCTTGCGTCAGCAAAGACGAATCTTGTGTATTTGGCAAGGTAGTTCAGACCCACACAATAATCAAACAAAGTAGCTTTCATATTACCACAAGTTGTACGTTAAAAAATAGGTGCAAAATAACTGTTAAAATTGCAATTGACAGGTATTTCAATTCGAAAAGCACCTAGAAAGCACATAATAGCCCCAGTCTAATATCAGATCAGTGATACCAACGAGCTCTGTGAGTGGTTTGTTATAACAAAAAGACATTGGACAAAAGTTGTTCCAACCCAACAACTAACCAAAAAACATTGATGGGATAATGCTAAAATGCTAAATTCTGTGTTTGAAGGTCACATTAGAGGCTACTTTTGTGGCTATTTAGGTATATTTCATGCTTAACAGTCATTCTAGAACTAGTATGTCATGTCACATGGGCGAAAGCAACCAATGAAAATCATGCCACGCTAGGTCAAGTTATCTTCCCGCCGAAGCCCCATTTGTGCAAAGTCTTGAGACCATAAACAGCAAAGCTTCGTTCTGAGCTGACAAGTTATCTAAAGCTGTTCTAAAACCGCTAAAAACTCAACAGAAGTCGTCATTCGCTGTTTGAAGGTATGTTGTTCTATTTTTCCCGTTTTCTCTCGTTTTTCTCTTTAAATTTTTTAGTTTTCGTCGCCGCGAACCGGCAGATACGAATTCGCAAACAAGGCACGTCGTTCGCTTACAGGACGTCGAAACAAACTCTAACTGAACGTTTTTAAGCTTTTTACTTACCTTTCAGAAACTACAGGACACTAAAAAGCTATGTCAATCAAAATTTAACCAAAGTTCACGCTATTTGGGCATTTTTAGGCAACAGTTTGAAACGAGTTTAAAGAAGCTGTAACATTCCAAGCATTTGTCGACATATTTGTGTTAAAATCATCTTTCTGCTTATATTACAGTGATAAAAGCGAATGAGCGACGTCCAAATGGTACTCGCCAGTAGATACAGGTATAAACTGATTATATTGACTTTTTTTTGTATTTTGTACAATTTTTGCTTCAAAAATCTTGTGAGAGAGTAGAGCCGGAGACGGCCGTCTTGAAAGAATCTTGAACCAACTATGGCGGATTTTTGTTTGAATACTCTACACATCTACCGAAAATGAACAATATGGAGGCATTATACTTAAGATATCAAATAAAATTTTGTATTTTCAGTGTGTTTTTCCCCATTTTTTGAGCATTCGCAGGCGCCATGAGAGAACTTGTCGGTCACATAAAAGGGCTTCTCAGGCGCTCGAACTTAATCACCGGCGCCATAAGCAAACCTCGGGGGAATAAACCCATTTGCCGGCTATACTTCCAACAATCAAACGTCTGCTTTTGAAAGAAAACGCACAAAAAAAAATCGAAAACTGCTAAAAAGCGAACAAAACTCAACAGAAGTCATGCTTCGGTATTGAAGGCAATTGTTCATTCTAATTTGTGAGTCTATCTAAACATTTTCAAGTCCAAATCATTCCACGGAAATTGACCATAGGGGCTAGAATTTACGGCTAATTATGGACTATGGCGGAGTTTGCAGCAATTCATGGTTTTAGAAACAAATCTGACTTACCCTTTTCAGCTGTTGCTTCGCTTCCACGAACTGCAATATTTACTGGACTATGGCGTAAGTTTAGAAAAAATGCTAATTTAAGCACTTTATAAAGAGCAATTAGAGCTAACCGAGACACTTTAGTCAGTTTAGAGTTAAAAATAAGTAAAAAATATTCTTGTTTTTCACAATGGAGGCGACTTTTATGGCGGCATTTACAGCAACTCCATATTCTTTTTTACAAACTTTCCGTAATTTTGTTTGGTTTTACATTCTTCTGGGACAGGTGACTGTTCAAATACCGTAACTTGCAATTGGTTTTGAGGAAGCTTCACAATGTAGACTTTTTAGTTAATATACAATTCTCATGGTAGATTAAATTTTGATCCAGGCAAGATTAAGAAATTTATCACAATCTAATAGAGCATTTAAAATTAGCAGACT
Source organism: Muricea muricata (assembly GCA_963855995.1). Classification (NCBI taxonomy): domain Eukaryota; kingdom Metazoa; phylum Cnidaria; class Anthozoa; order Malacalcyonacea; family Plexauridae; genus Muricea; species Muricea muricata. Next base: position 4,848,413 of record OY979718.1, read on the forward strand.
GCAACGTTTGGTGAGAAAATGTTGTGCAATACGGGAAATAAGCGCTGCGAAGTTTGCGAATTTTGTATATTTTTTTTGTATTTACGGACGAGAAAGCCTATGACGTTTGAGACGAGTGTGGTTGGCTTTCCCAAGACTTACGCAAATATATGCAAAATTGCCCTATTTTCCGTATTTTACAAGATTTCGCCACCAAATTGTGCGGTCTACTAATTTTAAGTGTCTTTTTAACTATGATGTCAGATTTGTTACTCTTGCGTGGATCAAAATTTAATCTACCAAGGGAATTGTATATTAACTAAAAAGTCTGCATTGTTAATCTTCCTCAAAACCAATGGACCTTTCCCCTTTTACATGAAATTTTGAGAAAATTCAAAATAGACAAAAATATCACCACAGCTTGAAAGAGCATCCTAAGTTTAGTAAGATTGCAAAGTTCGGCTGTGAAATGTTGTAAAATGTAGAAAATATAGCCTTGCGAAGTTGGCAAATTTTGTATATAATTTTCTACAGGTTACAACATTTCACTTCGCAACTTTAGTAAACTTGGGATGCTCTTTCAAGCTATGGTGATATTTTTGCCTATTTCGATTTTTTCAAAATTTTGTCTAAAAGGGGAAAGGTCCATTGTAAGTTACGGTATTTAAGCAGTCATGATCACCTGTCCCAGAAGAAGTTAAACCAAACAAAATTATGAAAAGTTTGTAAAAAAGAATATGGAGATTGGAGTTGCTGTAATGCCTCCATAAAAGTCGCCTCCATTGTAAATTACCATTTTGTTCTAAACTTACGCCATATCCTAGTAAGCATCGCAGTTGGTGAAAGCGAAAGCTCAAAAGGGTAAGTCAGATTTGTTTTTAAAACCGTGAATTGCTCTAAATTCCGCCATAATTAGTTGCCATAGTCAATTTTCGTGGAATGATTTTCGGACTTAGAGAAGACAAAAAATGTTCAGATAGACTCACAAATTAGAATGAACAGTTGCCTCCAATAGCAAAGCATGACTTCTGTTGAGTTTTGTTCGCTTTTTAGCAGTTTTTAATTTTTTTTATGAATTTTCTTTCAAAAGCAGACGTTTGATTGTTGGAAGCATAGCCGACAAATGGGTTTGTTCCCCCGAGGTTAGCTTATGGCGCCGGTGATTAAGTTCGAGCGCATGAGAAGCCCTTTTATGTGACCGACAAGTGCTCTCATGGCGCCTGCGAATGCTCAAAAAATGAGAAAAAACCCACTGAAAATACAAAAATTTATTTGATATCTTAAGCATAATGCCTCCTTTTTGTCGGTAGATGTGAAGAAAATTCAAACAAAATCCGCCATAGTTGGTTCAAGATTCTTTCAAAACGACCGTCTTCGTCTCTACTCTCTCACTAGGTTTTTAAAGCGAAAATTGTACAAAAATACAAAAAAGATACTTGTGCACTTGGATCCCGGAATTTAGTCAAATGGGGATGGAAAACGTAGGGGTATAGCCAGGCACCAAATTTTGAAAGGGCAGAATGAGGTGAGCTGGACAATAACCGAGAAAAAATGAAAAATTCTAAAGCTTATAATATGAAAGTTTCAACATTCTGGGGGAATTTTAACCAGAAAAATTTACAAGAAGAATTGAATCTACAGTTTTCTGCAAGTTTTCTTGTGGTGTGGTCTCCATTTACCTCGAACTCCCCCTTCCTCTCTCCACATTTTTATTCGGTTTCAAACGTTGAAAAAAACAGATTTTTAAACAATTGGGGTTTGGTCCCCTTTGGTACGTCCTTAGGGAAAAGGCAATAGTACCCCCAACGCGGCTCCCTTCAGGACCCTGAATTAAGAAAAACCTTTTTAAAGTTTATTTGGGAAAAATCATTATTCGGATTAATTCATCCGCACAGTGTACAGAAGAAAAATTTAAGACAAAATTTCATCCACTTTAGCAGTTGAAAAATGTTTCTTGTTTTTGATATTTTATATTGTTTGGCACTTAGTGCACATGAAAACCTCAGCTTGTGTTTAAGTATCCTTCTGAAAAAATCTTTTAAAATGATAACAGCACTTGATGGCAGCGAGAAAGCAAATGCATAGGCGAAGTATCCTCAGTTGCGCAACTATGTATCCTTAATCTACAATAGTATGTAGCATATATTACTGGTGCCCTGCTGCAGATAAGGAACTGCGGATACGCGATAAAAAGCTGGTTCGACTACGCGGATTTCTTAACAACATTAAAAAACTTTCAAAAATAATTGCATGCTTCATTTTTTTACAATTTTTAGTGAACAACGTGTATCAACATGGTACAAGTGGTAAAGAAAGGTAAAGAATTTGATATATTCTATGACGAACTCGCCAGGGTCTTACCTAGAACTAGACTTACTGCAAGTATAAAACAATACAACAGTATATAGAGACCAGTTCAGAATGACTGCGGTACATAATTAGCGTTTTATTCGAATTCATGAATGCATGTTTATTGTCTGCTTAAACTTTAAAAGTCATAGACTTCAACATATACCCAAAAAATCGTTGTGATTCAAACAAAAATTTAAGAAAAAAAATTAATCAAACAAATTTTGCACATAAAACATGCTTGTGCAAATTAATTAGCGAGCCATTTCGATGAAACTTGACGTCTTTTCAAAAGCCTAAATTGTGAAGTTTCATCGCGCAAGGAATGATGGATTATTCTTTATTCAGGCTCTGATACCTCGATGATGTTTCAGAAAATTAATTCCATCCAGGTAAGCAATAGCCAGTCATCGCGTGTGCGCTAGGACTTCTAGTTTCTACTTACAAAATAATACAAGTGCATGAAGGTCTTAAGATAATCTAAAAAATATGTGATAAAAACAAAGAAATCGAAAACGATAGGCAATGACCAAGCAAGAACGAAACACGTACATGTCTAACTAAATGATATTGTTTTCGAACGTTAGCTGATGAAGTGTTTTGGGGGTTGTCTTACTCTGTATGCATTGATTTTCAAAAGGAATTTTCCAGTAGCTTTTTCGCACTATATTTTTTACTATTTACCAAAAAAGCGCTAAGTGCTGGAGATATATACCCATGGCCTGCAGGGTACTTCTCTCAGATATTTACTATTAGAGGTATTCACATACGATGCGTGCTAGTTACACAAACTTTGGCGGACAGTTGGACATAATTAATATTTAATGATAATATTAATCAATAACAAAAAAAATAGTAATGATATCTTGTTATATAACATATAGAAGTATATTACCTAATTATTATATTTGTTACGTATTATCTAGTTATATATATATATATATGTATACCGTATTTATTATGTGTATTGCCTATGTATGTTGTTGACATAATTTTTACCTATATAATTATATATATACTTTATAGGCCTATTTATCGGTACATATTTAGCATTTATATCATGCATATTTTTCAGCCATCATATATGGTCTCTTACATGCAGTTAGGCCTATTGCATACTAGTACATGATAATGTCTTATATTGGATAAGAATAATTTGTTATCTGTGTGTCACTTGTTATCTGTCAAACATTTGAATGATATGTATATACATCGATCTATGTTCTATAACCAGATCTAGAGCACTAGTTACTATATATGACGTGAAATAATCTTTTTTGTAACCATTCTGCTAGCCATTCTGTGAACTGTAACCGTTCAATAGTGCATTTTTCACGTCAACTAAGATATATAACGGCAATCGAAGTTCCGATCGGTCATATAGATATATGGACATAGGCGAGACCATATGTATAACAAAATGGTCAAATATATATTCATGAGACCATACGAAATAGTCAAATATTTATTCATAAAACCATATGTGTAAGGAAATGGTCAATGATCAACAAGGACAACATAGGTGTATGGACATAGGTATACATGGTCAAAACTACATGGACAAAGGTATATGGACATATGTATATGGACATAGGTGTATGCACATAGGTATATGGACAAAGGTATATAGACATGGGTATATGGACAAGTGCTGTGCAATGTTCTGTTGTGTATTGTTTTAAATGTGTTGCGCTGCGCTGCGATTCCATGCTTCTGGGTTTTGTGGTTGTTATGGACTCGTGTCTCGTTGTTTTTCTGAGTGAGAGAGAAAGTGAGAAAATGAGTGAGTGGGTCAATACATAACTAGGTTAGGCGGAAAACAACGACGACATGAGGGGTGAGGTTGTAGTGGAAAAGCGGTAATGGTTCACACTTGCATTGCGCGCGCTTGCGATCGTATTTGTATTGTCGTGTCGTATTTGTGTCGTATCGTTACTGTCCTGTACAGCATCTTTCCATATGGATCGTGTACATATAAACGAGTCAAATGTACCTGAGACCATATGCCTAACAAAGTGCCGGACAACTATAATGTACATGAAACCAGACGTATAACAGAATGGTCAAGTATTTATTAATGAGAGACCATATTTATAACAGAATGGCCAAATATTTATTAATGAGAGACCATATTTATAACAGAATGGTCAAGTATTTATTCATGAGAGACCATATTTATAACGGAATGGTCAAATATTTATTCAAGAGAGACACCATTTATAACCAAATGGTCAAATATTTATTCAAGAGAGATAATATTTATAACAGAATGGTCAAGTATTTATTCATGAGAGACCATATTTATAAGAGAATGGTCAAGTATTTCTTCATGAAAGGCCATATTTATAACGAAATGGTCAAATATTTGTTCATGAGAGACCATATATTTATAACGGCATGGTCAAGTTCTTATTCATGAGAGACCATATTTCTAACGGAATGGTTAAGTACTTCTTCATCAGAGACCATATATTTTTAACGGAATGATCAAGTATTTATTCGTTAGACCATATTTATAACGAAATGGTCAAACATTTATTCATTAGACCATATTTATAACGAAATGGTCAAGTATTTTTCATGAGAGACCATATTTATCACAGAATGGTCAAGTACTTATTCATGAGAGACCATATATTTATAACGGAATGGTCAAGTTCTTATTCATGAGAGACCATATTTCTAACGGAATGGTCAAGTACTTATTCATGAGAGATTATATCTATAACGGAATGGCCAAGTACTTATTCGTTAGACCATATTTATAACGAACTGGTCAAACATTTATTCATTAGATCGTATTTATAACGAAATGGTCAAGTATTTTTCATGAGAGACCATATTTATAACAGAATGCATGGTCAAGTACTTGTTCATGAGAGAACATATTTATAACGGAACGATCAAGTTCTTATTCATGAGAGACCATATTTATAACGGAATGGTCAAGTACTTATTCATGAGAGATTATATTTTTAACGGAATGGTCAAGTACTTATTCATGAGAGGTTATATTTATAACGAAATAATGAAATATTTATTCAAGAGAGACCATTAATTTATAAGAGAATGGTCTAGTATTTTTCATATGAGACCATATTTATAACGGAATGGTCAAGTTCTTATTCATGAGAGACCATATTTATAACAGAATGGTCAAATATTTAAACATTAGACCATATTTATAACGAAATGGTCAAATATTTATTCAAGAGAGACCATATTTATAACGGAATGGTCAATTTTTTATTCATGAGAGACCATATTTATAACAGAATGGTCAAGTATTTATTCATGAGAGATTATATTTATAACGAAATGGTCAAATATTTATTCAAGAGAGACCATATTTATAAGAGAATGGTCAAGTATTTTTCATGAGAGACCATATTTATAAAAGAATGGTCAAGTATTTCTTCATGAGAGGCCATATTTATAACGAATTGGTCAAATATTTATTCATGAGAGACCATATGTTTATAACGGAATGGTCAAGTTCTTATTCATGAGAGACCATATTTATAACAGAATGGTCAAGTATTTAAACATTAGACCATATCTATAACGAAATGGTCAAATATTTATTCAAGAGAGACCATATTTATAACGGAATGGTCAATTTTTTATTCATGAGAGACCATATTTATACAACAGAATGGTCAAGTATTTATTCATGAGAGATTATATTTATAACGAAATGGTCAAATATTTATTCAAGAGAGACCATATTTATAAAAGAATGGTCAAGTATTTCATCATGAGAGGCCATATTTATAACGAAATGGTCAAATATTTATTCATAAGAGACCATATATTTATAACGGAATGGTCAAGTTCTTATTCATGAGAGACCATATTTCTAACGGAATGGTCAAGTACTTATTCATGAGAGATTATATTTATAACGGAATGGTCAAGTACTTATTCGTTAGACCATATTTATAACGAACTGGTCAAACATTTATTCATTAGATCATATTTATAACGAAATGGTCAAGTATTTTTCGTGAGAGACCATATTTATAACAGAATGCATGGTCAAGTACTTGTTCATGAGAGAACATATTTATAACGGAATGGTCAAGTGCTTATTCATGAGAGATTATATTTTTAACGGAATGGTCAAGTACTTATTCATGAGAGATTATATTTATAACGAAATAATGAAATATTTATTCAAGAGAGACCATTAACTTATAAGAGAATGGTCAAGTATTTTTCATGAGAGACCATATTTATAACAGAATGGTCAAGTATTTAAACATTAGACCATATTTATAACGAAATGGTCAAATATTTATTCAACAGAGACCATATTTATAACAGAATGGTCCAGTATTTTTCATGAGAGACCATATTTATAACAGAATGGTCAAGTACTTATTCATGACAGACCATATTTATAACGGAATGTTCAAATTCTTATTCACGAGAGACCATATTTATCACGGAATGGTCAAGCTCTTATTCATGAGAGACCATATTTATAACGGAATGGTCAAGTTCTTATTCATGAGAGACCATATTTATAACAGAATGGTCTAGTATTTAAACATTAGACCATATTTATAACGAGATGGTCAAATATTTATTAAAGAGAGACCATATTTATAACGGAGTGGTCAAGTATTTCTTCATGAGAGACCATATTTATAACGAAATGGTCAAATACTTATTCAAGAGAGACCATATTTGTTAAGGAATGGTCAAGTACTTATTCATGAGAGACCATATTTATAATGGAATGGTCAAGTACTTATTCATGAGAGATTATATTTATAACGAAATAATGAAATATTTATTCAAGAGAGACCATTAATTTATAAGAGAATGGTCAAGTATTTTTCATGAGAGACCATATTTATAACAGAATGGTCAAGTTCTTATTCATGAGAGACCATATTTATAACAGAATGGTCAAATATTTATTCAACAGAGACCATATTTATAACAGAATGGTCAAGTACTTATTCATGAGAGACCATATTTATAACGGAATGTTCAAATTCTTATTCACGAGAGACCATATTTATCACGGAATGGTCAAGCTCTTATTCATGAGAGACCATATTTATAACGGAATGGTCAAGTTCTTATTCATCAGAGACCATATTTATAACAGAATGGTCAAGTATTTAAACATTAGACCATATTTATAACGAGATGGTCAAATATTTATTCAAGAGAGACCATATTTATAACGGAATGGTCAAGCTCTTATTAATGAGAGACCATATTTATCACAGAATGGTCAAGTATTTATTCATGAGAGGCCATATTTAAAACGAAATGGTCAAGTTCTTATTCATGAGAGACCATATTTGTAACAAAATTGTCAAGTATTTCTTCATGACAGACCATATTTATAACGGAATGGTCAAGTACTTATTCATGAGAGGTTATATTTATAACGAAATAATGAAATATTTATTCAAGAGAGACCATTAATTTATAAGAGAATGGTCTAGTATTTTTCATATGAGACCATATTTATAACGGAATGGTCAAGTTCTTATTCATGAGAGACCATATTTATAACAGAATGGTCAAATATTTAAACATTAGACCATATTTATAACGAAATGGTCAAATATTTATTCAAGAGAGACCATATTTATAACGGAATGGTCAATTTTTTATTCATGAGAGACCATATTTATAACAGAATGGTCAAGTATTTATTCATGAGAGATTATATTTATAACGAAATGGTCAAATATTTATTCAAGAGAGACCATATTTATAAGAGAATGGTCAAGTATTTTTCATGAGAGACCATATTTATAAAAGAATGGTCAAGTATTTCTTCATGAGAGGCCATATTTATAACGAATTGGTCAAATATTTATTCATGAGAGACCATATGTTTATAACGGAATGGTCAAGTTCTTATTCATGAGAGACCATATTTATAACAGAATGGTCAAGTATTTAAACATTAGACCATATCTATAACGAAATGGTCAAATATTTATTCAAGAGAGACCATATTTATAACGGAATGGTCAATTTTTTATTCATGAGAGACCATATTTATACAACAGAATGGTCAAGTATTTATTCATGAGAGATTATATTTATAACGAAATGGTCAAATATTTATTCAAGAGAGACCATATTTATAAAAGAATGGTCAAGTATTTCATCATGAGAGGCCATATTTATAACGAAATGGTCAAATATTTATTCATAAGAGACCATATATTTATAACGGAATGGTCAAGTTCTTATTCATGAGAGACCATATTTCTAACGGAATGGTCAAGTACTTATTCATGAGAGATTATATTTATAACGGAATGGTCAAGTACTTATTCGTTAGACCATATTTATAACGAACTGGTCAAACATTTATTCATTAGATCATATTTATAACGAAATGGTCAAGTATTTTTCGTGAGAGACCATATTTATAACAGAATGCATGGTCAAGTACTTGTTCATGAGAGAACATATTTATAACGGAATGGTCAAGTGCTTATTCATGAGAGATTATATTTTTAACGGAATGGTCAAGTACTTATTCATGAGAGATTATATTTATAACGAAATAATGAAATATTTATTCAAGAGAGACCATTAACTTATAAGAGAATGGTCAAGTATTTTTCATGAGAGACCATATTTATAACAGAATGGTCAAGTATTTAAACATTAGACCATATTTATAACGAAATGGTCAAATATTTATTCAACAGAGACCATATTTATAACAGAATGGTCCAGTATTTTTCATGAGAGACCATATTTATAACAGAATGGTCAAGTACTTATTCATGACAGACCATATTTATAACGGAATGTTCAAATTCTTATTCACGAGAGACCATATTTATCACGGAATGGTCAAGCTCTTATTCATGAGAGACCATATTTATAACGGAATGGTCAAGTTCTTATTCATGAGAGACCATATTTATAACAGAATGGTCTAGTATTTAAACATTAGACCATATTTATAACGAGATGGTCAAATATTTATTAAAGAGAGACCATATTTATAACGGAGTGGTCAAGTATTTCTTCATGAGAGACCATATTTATAACGAAATGGTCAAATACTTATTCAAGAGAGACCATATTTGTTAAGGAATGGTCAAGTACTTATTCATGAGAGACCATATTTATAATGGAATGGTCAAGTACTTATTCATGAGAGATTATATTTATAACGAAATAATGAAATATTTATTCAAGAGAGACCATTAATTTATAAGAGAATGGTCAAGTATTTTTCATGAGAGACCATATTTATAACAGAATGGTCAAGTTCTTATTCATGAGAGACCATATTTATAACAGAATGGTCAAATATTTATTCAACAGAGACCATATTTATAACAGAATGGTCAAGTACTTATTCATGAGAGACCATATTTATAACGGAATGTTCAAATTCTTATTCACGAGAGACCATATTTATCACGGAATGGTCAAGCTCTTATTCATGAGAGACCATATTTATAACGGAATGGTCAAGTTCTTATTCATCAGAGACCATATTTATAACAGAATGGTCAAGTATTTAAACATTAGACCATATTTATAACGAGATGGTCAAATATTTATTCAAGAGAGACCATATTTATAACGGAATGGTCAAGCTCTTATTAATGAGAGACCATATTTATCACAGAATGGTCAAGTATTTATTCATGAGAGGCCATATTTAAAACGAAATGGTCAAGTTCTTATTCATGAGAGACCATATTTGTAACAAAATTGTCAAGTATTTCTTCATGACAGACCATATTTATAACGGAATGGTCAAGTACTTATTCATGAGAGACCATATTTATAACGGAATGGTCAAATTCTTATTCACGAGAGACCATATTTATAACGGAATGGTCAAGTTCTTATTCATGAGAGACCATATTTATAATGGAATGGTCAAGTACTTATTCATGAGAGATTATATTTATAACGGAATGGTCAAGTACTTGTTCATGAGAGATTATATTTATAACGAAATAATCAAATATTTATTCAAGAGAGACCATATTTATAAGAGAATGGTCTAGCATTTTTCATGAGAGACCATATTTATAACGGAATGGTCAAGTTCTTATTCATGAGAGACCATATTTATAACGGAATGGTCAAGACCTTACATGATAAGACCTGTAACATTAAGGCTACCCTTTCCACCTATGTATTTTCCAATGCTTACTGCTATGAGGTAAATAGCAAATTAATAAAGTATATATATGTCCTATAATAAAAGTGTACGGGAAGAGAATGTTCAAAACGCAAATTAATCTGACGTTGTAAACTAACTGCAACGAAGTTAAAAGAAGTTAAAGGAGCAGTTAAAACAAATTAACCATGAAGCAATGAAAGTTTGAAACAAGTTCAAGAAATGAAATTAAGTTAAAAGAAGAAGTGAAATGAAACCATGAATCCGTTGACGTATTTTGTGATGGAAGGTTCAAGAAAGAAGAGAGATGTCCGAGAGAGATGGAAACTGTGCAAGAATGTTGTCCTTTGGAAACAGTGAAAGAATGAAGAGAAGTTTGTGCTATGATTTATACAAGATGACGTAAATGACGACGATCAGCATGCCTGACGAGCGACGAAGATGCCTGACGAACGATGACGATTCCCGACGAATGAGAATGATGCCCGACGAACGACGACGATGTCCAGCAAAAGATGACGATGCCTGACAGACGATGATTTAAAGGTGACGTAAACGGAAGAGGTAATTAATATAGAATCCTGGTGGTTAAATTAAAGTTGAATAACTGATGACTTTCAAACATTACATATATATTTATGAAAACAGAAGTTAAATGTGATTCCCAGAAGTTAAACAGGATTCCCCCGGATACTCCGGTTTCAAACCTTAGTTTAATCCTGTATAGAAAATTGAACACAAAGGAATTCGAAGTTATTCAACTTTGGTTTTCCAAAATTTGGTTTAAAAATGAGTCATGGTATAACTTGCAAATTTATAAGATATTTTACTATATAAAAGATAGTTTCTATCTCTTATGTAAAGAAATTATCTTCTACATTTGCAAGTTTCCACCTATATTAACTTCCCGACGAAGGACTTTAAGGGCGCGAGCTAGAAATGCTCGAAAAGCAAGTATATGACGTTTTTATACGGAAAATAATGAAAATAATTGGCAGATTGCCGGATCGCACTCGAAGCAACTGGAGGAAAGAGGTTTCACTCTATTTCCAAAGGTTTTCTTCCTGAGATCCTTGTTCAACCACCAGGATTAACGACGAAGTTCAAGGAAAATTAAATTCAATTTTAGATTTCTTTGAGGTTCGTCTGTCTTAGTTTAAGTTGCTACATATAGTGCAGGATTTAGTATAGTTTGCATGTGCATGAGCATGAAATAAAATATGAAAGTTAACATACTCCGGATTCGGAGTATTTGCTTAACTATCATTCGGAAATTATTCGGAAACTCCAGCTTGGTAAGCGAGCTTTAAAACGGCGCTTTAAAACAAAGAAATGAAGAACAAATATTAACAAATTCATCAAGTCATAGTATATATCACATAAAATCATGGAGCAAATACAAACTGATGCAAATTAGCTACAACAAATAATAAGTAGGGCACATATGCTAGCAGCACGCATATGTAACTATACAACTATGTATATGGCACAAGCCAACAACATCGGACTTTTATACATTACCATTTACATTACCATGTATTCCAATAATATAATTGCTAATATTCTAATATGTCTCATATGACACCATATAATATACAGAATAACACCATCTTTTATACCATGATATCATCATTAGAATTTATGTGCTTAAAATCATAAAGCAAATAAATATAAACGGATTCAAATTAGCTACAACTAAGTATAGGGAACCCAGCTAACAACATCGTACTTACGCACATTACGATACAATCTGTATTATAATTATGCTAATATTATAATATGTCGCATATAGCTGCACAACATACTTTATAGAATAACATTATCTTACACCATATAAAAAACCACCATTAGAATTCAATGCTTAAACATGGTATATCGACACGTTTTATTATATTACCTAAATCAGGTCAACTGCTGTATATTAAAAGCATGCATGCAATTTATCGAAATTAAGAAACATATTTACTATAATAATTTATTTGTACACAATTTGTAACACGTTTTATTAATACAGCTATACACACATTAGGTATAGGCAAGCTAAAGCCAATTAACTTCATGTTAACTGGTATAATTAACATTAATATATGTCTACACAAATAATACAGAAAATATACAAAACATTCGAAAGCAAATGCAAAATGAAATGAAATAAAAGAAGGAAAACGTGCGCGCCAAGAAACCAAGCCAAATTGCGGATCTCCAAGAATAAATTGCAATGACGTGGAACAGAACAGATAAATTTATCAACACAGTCGCCAATATATCAGATGATTTGCTGTCCTACGTCTTAATGTTTGGCATTATAAACCCTTTAAAAAAGTTTAATCTGTCAGATCCTTTTTCTTTTCTTTACTTGAAATCGAATTTTTTCATTAGAGATGCACGCAAAATATGATTTAAAATCCTTTTTTACCAACAAAAAGTTGAAATTTAATAGCTCCCAGCGGCCACTTATTAAACGCTATGGCAAACAGTGTTTGTATGCATGTATGGATGGATTAAATTGATAGTTATAAAGGGTTTATAAGGTTTGTTGGAGATAAGGTAATATCATGTTTGGCGTGACAATTTCATTTGAACTTTAACCGCATGAAACTTTATTTTTTAAGTTGAAAAATAAAAAAACAAGAAGAATATGTTTTATAAATATGTTTATTCATGTTCATTTCGTTTTTCACCATATACAGTTTTCATCCAGACCAGCAATCATCACGCCTCGTATGATATGACCTAATTAGTTAACACTCCACAAGCCAAAAAAGTGAAATACGTAGATGAGCATGATGAAAAAGTCTTAATTGCATGATCTTGCGAGTCTGGGTCTGTATATCTGTTGTCTTTCAGCCCAATAACCAAAAGGGCGCAAAAAAATAAAACTCATGAGAGTACAAAGTAAAGAGAGGTTATTGAGGGTTTAAAAGGAAAATGTTATAAAAGGGTTTGAAAGGGAAATATTATAAAGCGTGCATGTCAATAAAAGGGAAAGGCTGCAAGTAAAGGATTAAAAAACTTAAAAAACGGAACAAAGGTTTTAAAAAGCTAGGGAAGAGGGCTGTACATTGGGGGTGATACAACTAACTGAAAAAGAAGATTCGGAGAGGAGGTCCTTCGTCGGGAAGTTCGGGTAGTTGTATATCTCTTCATGTACAGCTCTCTCATTCAAGAATCTTGGTGGTGAAAGTTAAAGCTGAATAATGTCAACATCCGACTGATTTATAACCTTTCATTTCTTTTCGAACAAACAAAAAGTTATTGATTGCGCAAGGGCACGATATTTCCTTGAAATCAATGTTGCTTTAAAACCAATTTACGTTATTCAGGTTTAACTACTGATATTTTCAGTGCATGAATTAGGATATACAATTGTAAGCGGTACAAATGGTACCTAGGAGTAAGTTTCAGGTACGCGAGTGTTGGACACAGAAGGATTGGTGGACGTCTTTTGTTGGTAACGTATGGGCAGGGGCCCAGGGATGGGGGCCCCAACCCTTAAGTCCCAGTTCGGTCGGGTACTAACGTCGCTTTAGTTTCAGGTGTCGTCGACGACAGTTCATCGTCAGGTGATTAGCTAGAACTACTGTATGATCAGTTAGGTTTTTTTTATTGTAAAAGCATGACTTTAGATATTTATTAAGCTTGCTTTTCATTTAGTCGTAAGTTCGCTACAGTTATTTACATTTGGTGCGGACAGTTAGTGACTAAATGGAAACGAAGCTTTGCATGGTTCGGTTCATCACCACCAAGATTGCTAACTTAGGCTGTTTCAGACGTCGAACTTTACATGTGCCAAACTTAATGCAGACGAGTAAAGCGAAGTTTCAATTCATTTGTATTATATTGGGCACATGAAAAGTTTGTCTTCTGAAACATATTCAGATATACAGACCATCAGGCAATAAGGTGTTCTGGGATCTCGAAAGAAAAACAAAATATAGCGGTGCCGACAATCGGAAAAACAGAACATGCCGTACCGGATTGTCGAAAAGAGAAAATGGCGGTACCGGAAACGAAAAAAACCTCACAAAATGGCGGTGCAAAATAATATTGTAGATATTGACAGTTTTAAACTGCAGCATTGGGATTTTTGGAGTCATATGTGGAAGAAGTAAATAAAGAAAATAGGTCAAAGGAAATAATCGAAAAAAGAAAATAAGGGAATAAAATAAAAAAAGAGAAAAGTTCGAAAAAAGAAGGCGTCAGAGAATTGGTGATCTGAAGGGCTCAGGTAAGAGGGTTTTTCTCCGGGTCCTCCGGTTTCCCTCAAAAAAAAAAGAGTGGCTATGTTTAGGACCATCTAAGATCATAATTCTTAGGCATTCTCATTGGACCAAAGTTTCGTGCATAGGCATTATTATATCAAAATAAGCATAAGTGACGATGCATTGTTAGTCTATATATATAAAATAATTGTTCCCACTTCTTCAATTTAGCGACTAGTTGTATTAGTCTGCATGCATGCATACACCATGTTTATTTCATTTTCAATTTTTTTTCTGGTTTTTCTTTTTGGATAATGTAAGTGATTTTGACTCATGAGAATAAAATTCGTTTAATCCTAAAACTATAGGAGCTGGTCGGTGAGCTAGGATCTTACTGAGTTTAATGATCTGTGGTCTGCAGGTTAGATTCCTGCTCCACTCAAAGACCTAAGCAGAAAGTTGATCACAAAACAAGTAATATATGTTAACAATAAACAATGAATCAGATAACTTTACCATTGTTGATGAATCAGAAAGGCGTCAAAAGATGAATCAGATAACTCCACCATTGTTGCAAATAATCCAATGTACCAATTTTGTATGTGGTGTAGTGTTAACTTCGTATTTTTAGTTTTGTAGCCTTTATTTTAAGCCAAATTTACTTCAAATGAACTAGTTCAGCGAGATTTGAACCTGACTAATGGAAACTCACGCCAAACCATTTATCACTAGACTATAAACTCATACTTCTACAAAATTATCGACTTTAACTAATCTTTGGTAATTATAAATCCACGATGCTGATCGGTTAAGTACATCCCTATCACTGGGAAAAGCAATCTTCCGCAAGTTTTATTCGTTGATTTCAGTGTTGCTCAAAAACGCGCTCATAGTTCACAGTTTACGTTTTTATCCCCGGCTCTCTCCAAACTATCAAGCTGGCTGCGCCACTGGCACTGCCTTGACTTGTTTTCTAAGTTACGCCGCATCAGAAAACCAAATGTCATCTGGTTTTAAAAAATTAGCATCTGTTACAAACAAGCAAACATTCAGAATTTTCATCTAATGCAAATTCTGCAATTTCGTTGCAAATTCTTCTGCAAAGCTCGTCAATTAACAATTATTCTATTGGGGAATATAGTACGTTTATTTTTGCTTATTTCTTTGTCCGTAATTTGTACAAAACGACGGCTAGTCGCCATTTGGTAAACTCGTTGTTTTTACTGTTATATTCACCTGCAGATCAGAGCCTGTAGATGAATATAAGAATGTCACATCATATTGGACCAATCACAACGTCGGATTTCGTATGTTCACTTGTGTAAAAATACTAATTACATATATACTCAATTTGAAAGTCATTTTATGTCATGCTGTTCAGTGCAGTGAAATATCTAAGCGTGAGTCAGCGAATATCTTTTTAACAGACATTGCTTGGAAAATAAGCCCGAAAACTTGCCAAATATTTGCATCATTTTTTTCACCCTGAAATCAATACAGAGATAACTATGAATAAACCATGTATGAGCCTGAACATTAATAATAATATGCAGGGTGAGTAAAAAAAACTGACGCCTTTCAAATTCAAATTAGCCGCGAATTTCATTACGGTTTATTCCCATGGGTCTACAGAGAACAGATCGTGACTTAGTATACAGTACAGGGTGAATGAAAAAACCTGATACTATTGAAATTCAAACTAGCATCATTGCATTCTTGCAATTTGACAGACGTTGATGTAAAACTAAATCTAATTCCCTGTAGAAGTTAAAATCATAATTCTAGCCGTGCAAGACAGAAACAAGGCAATAATACAAACCCATGGGAATAAACCGTAATGAGATTCGCGGCTAATTTGAATTTGAAAGGGCATCAGTTTTTTTTTTACTCACCCTGTGGCTGTACAGGGTGTCCCGAAAAAAACCTCAAAACTATTGAATATTGTTAGAATTTCAATGCCTAAAGCACTAAATTGAACCCACGAGTAGATTAAGTATTGACATAACCGTCATAATAGTAATACTCAGTGTTAACCATTTTTATGCCAGACAAAAAAATAAACCTACGAGGGCATATTAAAAATGCAATCAAATTTTATGCACGGTAATTTGATTTAGAAAAAACAATTTACAAATGTAAATTCCCATGAGCAAAACAAACGTACTTTACAAAGACATTTTAATTTTTTTACAAGTGCCAGGGCGTTCAAATGTTAACAATAGATCATTTTCAATAGTTTTTGGGGTTTTTTGGGACACCCTGTACAGGGTGAGTAAAAAAAACTGATGCCCTTTCAAATTCAAATTAATTTAAACTTTAAGTATTCCCATAGGTATACAGAAAACAGATCGTGACCAAGTACACACTACAGGATGAGTAAAAAAACTGATACTATTGAAATTCAAACTAGCAGCATTGCATTCTTGCAGTTTGACATTAAAACAAAATCTAATTCCCAACGGAAGTTAAAATGCATAATTTTAGCCGTGCAAGAATTGTCAGAATTGGTTTACGTACTGTGCACTAAATCACGATCTGTTCTCTGTATACCCATGGGAATACACCGTAATGAAATTCGCAGCTAATTTGAATTTGAAAGAGCGTCAGTTTTTTTTACTCACCCTGTATAGGCCTATAGGGTGTGAAAATGATCTATTGTTAACATTTGAATGCCTAGCACTTGTAAAAAAATTAAAATGTCTTTGTAAAGTACGTTTGTTTTGCTCATGGGAATATTGATAAAAACCAAATTGAATAGGCTACAATAACGCATGCATAAAATTTGATTGCATTTTTAATATGCACTCGTAGATTTAGTTTTTTTGTCTGGCACTGAGTATTACTATTAATTATGACGGTTATGTCAATAGTTTATCTACTCGTGGGTTCAATTTAGTGCTAGGCATTGAAATTCTAACAATAGATCATTTTCAATAGTTTTTGGGGTTTTTTGGGACACCCTGTATATCTGCTTATGACTATATTTATACTTTATCTTTTATATGCTTGTGTAAAGGTAGAAGATATGATAAATATACACTGTATAATAAACCAAGCCAAATCAAATTACAGTCCAAACAAAACTAAATATTCCGTACATCTGATCTGACCTGCAAAAATATAGAATGAATAAATTACGCTCAGCAAGATAGTCTTAAGTCCCTAAACAATGTGAACAGCCATATCTCAATTACTCAACATCTTTGAAACAAAACTAATATGTTAATAGTTTGACGGTTTCTACCTCGCGATCGCCGCACGGCAGCAGCATTTTAATTAAACCCTTTGACTTGTAGCATGCTCAGCTCAATCAGACAAACAGGAAAGTGGACTGTTCCAATAGTCTACAAAAGAAAACATATTCCAAAAATTTATATCTTGAATCTTCAAAAACTATGCGCGGATAATTATAAGGCAAACGGTAAGATCACTTTCAAAAATAAGCTGAAGAATGTGACGATTGTCGTAAGAGTAGCAAAGGAACGCTGAATGACCAGTCCACTCCAAACAGCCGAAATCCTGCCTTCAACTTCTCATCTTCGAACACCTTCACAAGCCGTTTAGTGTTTTCGTTATTGTGAAAAACACAGCCGCGGTTGAGTTTGGCTCTAAGTACAATTTCTGGGATTGAGTGAAAATGAAGATGTAAAGCACCAAAAATAAGGAGCGACAAGGATAATTGTATATATAAAAGGGAATACATTATCAACTGTATCATATCCTCTGCATTAATTGGCTCTTTCTTGTCAATCACATTGTAATCATCAAATCCCATACTGAAGACTATGGCCGAATTCATGAGAAAATGCGTCAACAGCCATAGTTTAAGAGCCTCATCTGATTCTTTGATACTTTGTTGAATGGTGAGCATTTCTTCGAGGGCTTCATCCACAGAATGTGTGCAATTGAGAAGCTTATCTTTAAACTCTGTTATCTGGAGTTCATGTGTCTTACACCCAGATACACTGCAAAACAGATCGCGAGATAGATCATGATTCCCACAAACAGATTTATTCTTGCAAGGAGGTTATACCAAACCGCCCCACCAACATTGAACCATCTCAATTTTGTATCGATGAAGCCTGCCACATTGATCGTCAAATAGCAAAATCCAAAAAGCCAAGAAACACATAGCCAGATGAACATCTTATTGGATATTTCTCTGATGTTGATGACATTGTAAATTGGCGAGGATAGCAATCTTTTGAAATGATTTTTTCTTAGGTAATCAGCACCAAACACTTGGGAGAATATTGAAGACATGCCAAACATAATTGACACAACATATGCCCAAAGATTAGTACGTGTTTCGCACAGAAAGTAAATTTGGCTCGCTGGAAGCCAAGACGTGACGCATAAGTTAAAAAGGAATATGAAATACGCTGCTTTGTCGACAAAAATCAGGCCAAGTACATAGAGCATCCAATATAACCCTTTCAAAGCTATTTAAAGCACAATTAATATACAGTTCGATATATTTGAAAATTATGAATGCTTATAAGCTGATTGGCTGAAACACCTGTGTTGATAATTGAATATCAAAATGGAAAATTTCCTGTTGCTCTTTTGTTGAAGTTATATTGCAATATATAATTATGTAATTTAATCTTTGTGCTATGTTATAAAAAGCATATAACATGTTTTCTGCATTGATATATATTATAGGGGTGTCGTCTTTCCCCACAATTTCTTGTTTTTTAATTTCCACTCATGCTGAAAATTAGTGCGACTGTATGTCAACGCAGAAAATTTTTTTACATTTTTAACTTTTATTGCCTGACACTAGTATTAATGCTTTTCAGACATCTTCCTGAAATCTCTCTTTTAGACATCAGTTGCAGACAGACATTGAAGTAAGACCCTTAAGCACCTTCTTGTACTTAAGTGCACCTAGTTTGTCAATGCGGACAATATTGTTAATGTTATTTTTATGATTTAAACTGACATACCAGGACCACCACCAGATGAAGTTGAGAATGCTGTTGGGACACCATTTCCAGAATTCACAATTATGTCTATGATATGTGGGTCACCACCCTGGTTCTCTGGGCTCGACATATGGTAACCTGTAAAATCATGTAGTTTTACATTATGCCAGATCTAGTAGCGAATTATGTAGAACGTTCTAGTAAAAAAGATGGACTTACGGACAAACTATACCACGGACAATGACTATTAAATCAAGCTATATCAATAATGTTATTTTTAGTCGTATAACGCGTTACCGTTAAACGTGCGCGATTTAACCGATCTGTAAGTTCACGGAGAGTCGGAGACTGTTTTTACTTATGATATTCAGAGCACACTGCTCAGGTTGTTCAGGTGTATTGCAAATGTACATCACAATTTTATATCACATATCACCAAAAGTTGCTCAGCACGACAAGAGATTGGCATTACCCCGTGACTCACCCGTCTCGTTCATAAATATTATAATATTATTCAGACAGCTTCTGTCCATCTGTCAAACAAAACACCCAAGTAATTTTAGAAAACGTACCTTATAAATACTTCGACTATGACATAGGATATCATTTATGGTTTACCTTGTCATTGAAATACAAATGTTACGTATGTAAAAGACCAGCTCCTAACGAGTCATGTGCTCTTGTGTGCTTTAATACAGACACTCGCGAGTGCGTCTTCCAAGAAGCCATAGGCAGCGTAGGATATCACTTCAAGCGAAATTTGAAAGTAATTAATCGGGAAACGATTAACTTGATTTCTGCTAATTTGCCTTTCTTACGCTCAATTTTTCAAATTATCCTCATATTTTGCAGTAACGTTATAACTTTAAATGTTAAATGTCTTCACAGGAGCACGTGCATACTAAAACGTTATCGTGTATTTATATAAAATCGAACCCCAGGCCGTTACAAGCCGTTAGGATATCAGCACATAGGTTCCATTTCCAATTGAAACTGATGAATTTTGAAAGAGATATTAGAAACTAATAGTAATTTGAGTTGTTTAGGTAAAATGATATATTCCTCTATGGTATAGCCATGAATGATAAGAATCTAACAAATTTTCAGGTGGTGGCCGGTTAAACATCAGACGTCAGTCATGATATATTTATTGCGAGTCGAATATATTTTGTATATAAATAGTCAAAAGGACGAGAAATACGTTACAAAACTTCGAAAAAAAAATAAAACGGACATCATAGAAATAAATGTCACTCCCTGGGCTCGAACTCGCAAACATATGCCCGCAACCTAGACAACTACAAGAACGTAGATAAACGTAGATAAACGTGGATAAAAGTACTGGTTACCCAGGTGGTCAAAGCCTCTAGCAGTAGTCTAGCGTATCTGAAATAGCCTTTACCATTGAGGAATCGGCTTTGCCTCGACCAACATGGACAGTCTCGTTTTCCTTCGGCCACAGCACATCATCCCCTTGCCAGTCAGTGCGGTAAAAAGAGGCATCCCCCCGTGAAAATAGTCATAGTGGCATAGTGGCTGTGATAGTGGTATTAAAAATGACCAGGGGGGAAAAGGCCTCTTTATAATAGCGCACTGGCTTAATAATAATAATAAGTGTTTATAATCGATATTTATTGACCAAAAATCTTACCAAAAATATATTTACCACCATTACTGGGCTACCTGCCTACCTGGGGTATTAGGGCACAGAAAAACACAGAAAGTATTGCCGCGTAACTCAACGAATAATGAAATTTTAAACAATGTCTCTTGTGTGCGTTGACGATTTTGAGCAACATGCGAAAAGATTCCTGCCCAAGATGTATTGGCAGTATTATTCAGGCGGCACAGATGCAAACATTTCTTTGCAAGAGTCGAAAAATGCTTTTAAAAGGTATTTGATTGCGCCGGTTAACAAGGAATGCATATTAGTATTTGATTGTAGCATTTTTTATAAAATTATTAAAGTAGTTTTAGGAAGCAGTTTTAAAGAGGTTTGGAGCGAGACCTGAGGAGCTATTGCTTGTTTTTGTGCTGGGAAATTGGATTTCCATGCACTCTGGGGTTCATAAAGACAATAGACAATGGGAATAGGCCGGAATATGACTATAAAGATTGATCGACTAGCAAGACAGTCACTAGGGCTAAGGGATTTGGGCACTTCAACAATGGGATTGTATATAACAAAATATATTGAACAAAAATATAGTTTGTATTTCTGTATGTGAGTTGCAGTATTGAGAAATAGCCAGCAGTTACATTTGTATTATTATAGAGAGTGCTTTAAACGTCATATAAATGAATTGAAGGAAAGCTGGGCAGTCCATACAAGTACAGATACCAAATTACCATGTTAAGTAGACCTGGTGGGCAATCTATGGTACACACCACACAGGCACTTTCACGATGCATTCCATCTGGCTGATGTTATTTTATGTCAATATGTAGTTCCTTATAAGCTGTGATGAAATATATATATGTTGACAAAAGATTAATTAAGTCAGAATTTTATTGCAAGTTAATGTAGCACAAATTGAGCATAAAATGCGCCGGCTGGTCACTGTAAGTATACAATTTATCATCAGATTAAGGCTACGTCCAAGAGTTCTACGAGATGTTTCAAACATTAGTATGTCAACAACAATACTTGGATGCAAAATTGACTTTCCAGTATGTGTTGCTCCAACTGGTGTGCACAAGTTTGCTCATCCTGATGGAGAAGTTGCTACAGCTAAAGGTAAGTGATGTTGTTGATATTATGTCTAGACTACTATGTACATGTGGTGTCTATTATGTACAGTCATGTGGTGTCTACTGTGTGCATGTGATGTCTTGTATGTGCATGTGGTGTCACTAGCATGTGATATTTTTGCCCCCATGTGTTGTATATACCACCATGTGAGGTGTTCACCATCATATATGGTGTTGCCAACTTGTGTGATGTTACCAGCCTGTGTTTGGTGTTTTAAGTGACTGGAGTGGTCCTTCTGTTTATTTTCTACTCTGTGATTATAATTGAAGATTTTGCAAGGGTACTGAGGTAAAGAGATTATATGAAAACATAGAAGTAAGATATAACAATGCTTTATTCTCCATAACTCACAATACACAGCTGATAATGAATTAATGAGTCCTCAAAATGAGGACTAGGTTCCAAAAGAAAACAAACGTAATACATATGTAACCTAGCCTTATAACCTCAATTAGCAAGCAATGTAAGATCATATGCTAAAATGTTCAAATTAACTGATAACATAACGATGATATTAATGAATATTCATTCGTGAAATGTATGACCCAACAAAGAAAACTTCACACCAACTGAATGAAAACCAGTGGTTGATCTTTCAATCACTCCATCCTAAAAAAAGGCAAACGTAAAAGAAAAGGGAGGGAGGGTGGGATTCACTTTTGTGTTTTCATATAATCTCGATTTTACTTTACGCGCTATGCACCCTTGCAAAATCTTCAAGTATTTTTCAAACACAGAAGTTTGGATAAAATAATGCTTGTTTAAAGTAACCAATAAACAACATACTGTTATTTTACGGGAAATTCGTATCAAAAACCGTTGTTTATTTGACGATAATCCGTTGATGACGATAATACCGCTCTAGCATACGCCTCATCAAACGTTCGTCGATAATAGAATCATGGTGGAAATTCCTGACCAATCAGCCATTTTCACAACTTCGTCCAGAGTCACTCCTTTTGATCTAGCTTTG
The DNA here is from genome assembly GCA_963855995.1 of Muricea muricata. NCBI lineage: Eukaryota > Metazoa > Cnidaria > Anthozoa > Malacalcyonacea > Plexauridae > Muricea > Muricea muricata. The sequence goes on from OY979718.1 coordinate 4,871,736, forward strand.
GTGGCGGAAGCCGACCGCGCAGAATGTGTTTTGAACAAACCTGTATCAATGCCATCACTCACTGGAACGGATTTGATCTATCTAGAAATCGAACATGATTTCATTGATCGGTGTGGTCTATGGTAACTAACAAGAAGCTGGCTAGGGGTGTCGGGGTTCGAAAGTGGTCTAAAAGCACTAGCACGTGCAATATAAGACCGGAGAAGGTCAACACTCCACATACTTGGCAAAGAACACTGAGGTGACTGACTGCACGAGAAGTTTTAGTCAAACCTGGAATGCGCACAAAGCGTAGATCAAGAAGTTTAAACGCTGAGGAACGTTTAAGCGATTTAAGAGCCAGCAAAACAACTAATTTGTGCGTGAAAGATAAAAGTAACAGTTCCTTATTTCTGGGAAGTTTATTTAACAACCAAACAACTAATGGTTGGTGCCCTACCGGAAACCATCAATTGGTGGAAGAACGCCAGACAAAGCAGAGCGGTATGTTTTCAAGGTTCTATATTCTAATCCTTCATTAAAATAGTCAGAGAGAAAACTAACTGCCAAAATGGGGCGACACACCATTGATGCCATGCATTTCTCCCAGGAGGAGTTATAAATTCCGTTTGTGCCTGGCCGCCAAGCTGCCAAGATAAGTTTAGAAGCGCCTGCACAAATGCCTTCTGATTGCAGGGATGGCATGATAACATGCCACGCGGTGATGATGAGAGTCTAGTTCACAATCAGAGGATCATGCGTCTCTCCCTGAGAACCAAGCAAGAGTGTCTGGGTCGTTGGTAAAAGGACTGGAAGCGACACTGACAGATTCAGATTCTTGGACTGGGCTATTTCGTTGGATATTTCAATCAGTTGTCTAGAAATGGGCAAGGAAATGCTTTCTAAGGACGGCCTTCTGTTTTTGAAGAATGTATCTGAGCAGTCTGGAAGAATAAACTGGAAATATTTTGTTGTTTTGAGGAAACGAAGTTTGTCACAGTTTTCGGGAAAAATATAAAAGCTCAAGGTCATTTTTTAAGGTAAATGCGTAACAGTTCGGGGTGATTCCATCAGGTGTATGGGTTTTCAGTGTAATATAGCATGTCAGTGATTGTCCTGGTGACATTTAGAAATGTTTTCAATAGTTTTTTTTCGGCTGAAATCTGTTTTTTAATTCTTGTACTTTTTTAAACTCTTGTGACAAAACAGCTACCATTGCCCGAGTTTTTTACTGATTTGACTATGTTAAATCTTATTTATTTCCTTGTTTCCTTTTTTAAAGAATACTTCTTGTTATACCTTTCGTTTCTATACCTTCAAATATATCACTTGATGAAGAATAGTAGCAGTACTGAAGCGGCTAACATTGCTTGCGATTTTGTTGTTTTGTTATGGCGGCGAAAGCGTTTGTGAAAACTCGATACGTCCAAAAACTACCGAAATACTAAGAAGCAACCTTGCCGTTTCACAAAACGCTTACCTACAACTAGCAAACAATATATAGACAACAAATTAGAGTGTTTTTTTTGAATGCCTACTGTCATATCTTTTTAATAAAAAGAACAAAACTTTGACGTTCTGAAGACGACGTGAAAACAACTCGATTGACGTCCTCTTTAGGACGTGGACGACGTTCTAGTCTAGACTTAAGCGGATGTGGAATTTCGCGCGTCCACGCCATTTTCACGTCCTCTTTGACGTCGCGTTATGTTTGCTAAAGCTGTCTACTATATCGGGAGGGAGGGTGTTAAGAAGCGCACGACCGTTCAAAGCGTTCTGATGGGCTAACCACCAGTGTAACTCCTCCTTGGCCTTTTTCGACAGAGCTATTGTTGCGTCGTAACCACTTTGCCCCGCTAAAGCTTGGTGTTTGAGATGATGAAGGTGACGATAATGTAGAGGGGCAGGAAAGATTGCTTGTATAGAAGCAGTCAACTTCCCCATCAAATGGGAAGTCCTGTAAAGAGACTTCGGGAAGGGCAAGCAGATAATTGCAGTGGTATTTGATTGACTCCACCTTGCAGTCCGGAAGGAAGACAGCAGCCTGACTTTTCGAGGTTGATCACGAAACCTAGATTTTCTAGCAGATACCGTGCTGTGGGTGTGTCGAGACCTAGACTCTCTTTGGACTGATTCATGAACAAAAGTTCGTCCAGATATACTATCAGACGTATCCTGGCTCGGCGAAGAAGAGCAACCACTTGTTTCGGCACTTTTGTGTACAATCGTGGGGCCGCCGTTAGACCAAAGAAGACTAGCATTAGGAGAAAACCCTTCCAAAGAAACCGAAGGTATTTCCTGTGATCCTTCCAAACTGGAATCACGAAGTACGCATCTTTCAAATCGCGTAGAAGATAAATGCCTTCCATTTTGAAATGATCGTACCTCAGAAATACATTCAGTTTCTTTAGATTTATGACGAGCCGAGATTTGCCTTTCCGTTTGGGGACCAAAAATAAACCGTTAAAAAACTGGCCTGAAACATTCAAGGCCCCCTTTCCCAGAAGAGTTGTAATTTTGGAATCGATTTTCGCCAACTCCGCGTGCGAAAATTGAAGAGAGGTTGAATATAATCCTGACTCGGCCGCGCGAGGAACTCGAGTTTGTAGTCCCGCACCACGTCTAGGATCGCGGGATCCATCGTAATTTGTTGCCAATAGGACTGAAAATGACTTAAATGGCCTGCAAAAGTGACAGGCTCGGTGATTGACTGAAAATCGATTTTCAAACGACTGGAAGCAAGAATTCGTTGAACAGATGGGCCGTTTTCGGGTGCATTGGATTTATAGACAGATTGTTTGAAATATCTGTTGGCCTTGTTTCCCTTGGTTGGGAAGGAAACTGGCTTTTCCTTTTTGCTGAGAACCCCCTCCCCACACGATTGTGCCTTGGGGGCCATCCGCGTGGACGCTATGTTCGGGGATTGTAGCCCGCGCTTTTCCCGGGCTGTTGACGAAAAGGCTTAAACGGTTTACGACCGTTGCCATGGCGACTAGTGCTGATCAAACTATCCATTTCTTTGGAAAGTTTTAGGTCTTAAAAAATAGCCTTTTTAAACTTCTTGCTGAGACGTACAAGAGACGAACAAAGCGGGACTCGAAGAACTATGCAAGACGCCTTCCCAAATTTGGCTAAAGTTATTTTGAAATAACATTACACACACCACATAACTCTGCACACACCTAGTACACTACGGTTTACGCTCTATGACAGGAACAATCGCGGAACAAGGACGACGCACATGACAAGTTAACATCATAAACAGAGTCAACAATACTAAAGTATTGTGTATATAAATTCCAGTTAATAAGGTCATACATATAAAGTTTGCTGTTGCTAAATTACCGTGTTCCATTTTGTCTCTTGTTTTTAAGCTGCGAATCGAGCTGGCACCTGTATGATTTTAAGTAGTTGGGCTTCATCAACAATTGAAGAAGTTGCCCAAAGCTCCCCAGAGGGATTGAGGTGGTTTCAATTGCACATTTCAAAAAGTGAAAAAGAAACTATCAGTCGCATTCGTCGAGCGGAGAAGGAAAACTACAAAGCTCTTGCCCTAACAATCGATACGCCATACTATGGTCGAGGACATGTCACAAACCATCCTTTGAAATTTCCTCCACACATTAAGTATGCCAATGTACTATGGTACATGGATGTTTTAAAGAAAAATAGCAAGGTTACTGAAGAATGTCATGGAAAACAGGCCGAATTGAATTGGGGCAGTTTTATCAGTTGGTTAAGGTGGGACAAGTGTTGCTTCTTTCATCAGTTCTTCGCAGTTATCTTTATATAAATTACAAAATTATTGCAATTCAGTGAATTGTTAATCGTTACTTATATGATTCCTATCCTATGTAGGAATATGTAGCGTTTTTTAGCATTTAACTATGTCAATGAAAGTGCAAATGTGACACTCGCATTATTTTGTTGGTGTAGAATTGTGACTAAGTTACCAATCATATTAAAAGGAGTATCTACGGCAGAAGATGCAAGGTTGGCAGTACAGCATGAAGTTGATGGGATCATTGTTTCCAACCATGGTGGGCGGCAGTTGGATACTGTAGCAGCAACTGTAAGACAGTGTAACTACTCTAGATATTATAGCCAGGTTGTAGTCCCTACCCTGAAGCAGGGTGTTAGCCAGGATTCGAAATCTGGCCGTCCAAAATATGTCTGTGTGTGTGTATGGGCGGCCTTTACCAAAAAAATTCTATACATGCGAAATGAATGACATAAACGAGAATGATTCACTGTGTTCAGGAATGGTCCAACATTATGTTGTTATGTCACTGGATGAAATAAGAAATGATTCACCTCGATTTGAAATGATTTATTTAGTTGTGAATTAATTCAATGTGCGCTATGCTGATTCATTAGGATCATGTCCAATTACTTAACTCGTTTCCGAATATTTGACAAGTAGTGCACAAGTCATTCAACTTAACATGAAATGATTCAGCTAAATGTGAAATCATTCAACCAAATGTGGAATGATTTAACGTGATGTGAAATGATTCAATCTGTTTTAAATTAATTCGCCATGATTTGAAATGACGTAATTTGTGCGGTCTCGGCACTTCTTGTCGTGAAACCATTCGTCTAAATGTGGAATGATTCAATACGTTGTAAAACCATTCAATACTTTGTGAAATTATTGAATGTGATATAAACTTAATCAACAAGATTGAAAGTCATTTAGTAATATTTGAAATGCTGAGTTGAATGACTACCGGTAGAGTTATACTTGTTACAACTTTTGTTCATTTCATTATTGAAATTCGCACGCTAAAATGTTTTGCATAACCGTACTAAAACTCCTACGGTTAGGCGTTCACACGGTAGTCTGACGGTTGAATTTCGTTCCGTTTTCAAAGTCTTACGGTACGTGTACCGTTTTCAAACTCTTACGGTTAGCGTTACGGTTTCACACAATTTCATACCGGCATCGTGTGAATGCAACCCCTAAACGTAAGAATTTCATACCGTTTTCAAACTCTGCCGGTATCGTGTGAACGGGGTCTAAGTGAATCATTTCAAATCAAAGTGAATCATTTCTGATTTTATCCAGTCACATAACAACATAACGGTGGATCATTCCTAAACACAACGAATCATTCTCGTTTATGTCAATTCATTTCGCATGTATAGCATTTTTGGTGGTAACGGCCGCCCATATGTGTGGTCTCGTATTTGCCTGGGCGTGTTTGGAAGAAAACATGTGTCTTAAGTCGTTCCCTCAATTTTTTGTGGGTTTAAATTCTACCATATTTAGCCAGACCCAACGTGTTTTGAAAAGGACAAAGAATGAAAACATATACCATTGGTAAATTAAACAGGATATGATAAATCAAAGTATTCAACAAGTATTACAGGCTTGTAAGTTGCTATTTTAAAGGAAATGCTCCCTTCGGCCGTCCGTGGCCGTCTATTAAAATATAGCTTAAGACAAGTGGAATAACTGATGCTATCAACCAAGGTACCGACCATCAACCGTTTCTAGATGTGCATGCCACTCTCGAATAGCCGCTGTTTTTGCATAAACGCCGCAACTTTCCCTGAAAAATTATATTAAGCACAACTTGACAATCTACGGTATAGGGTGATTGCCATAGGCACTGGTTGGAAGCCTCCAGTTGGATCAAATTGAACTGTGTCCTTTTAATTGCAATTCAGCTTAGTTCTCAGCTTGAAGTAAGGTCAGTGTAATACCCTTGCATTTGTCAGCAACCTCAGAGTCTGTTGCTTAGCGTGGTAAAAGCATTACCTCTTTCCTGCTAGTGGACCTATAGTTAGTGATTTTTCTCAACTGTTGCTGGCTTGAATTTTGACATGCGTGTCGTGTATGATTTTCTAGATTGAAGTTCTTCCCGAGATAGTAGCAGCAGTTGACAATAAAAGTGAAGTATATTTAGATGGCGGAATTAGACATGGCACTGATGTATTTAAGGCTTTAGCTTTGGGCGCAAGAGCCGTGTTTGTTGGACGTCCTGTGCTGTGGGGATTAGTTTATAAAGTAAGTATGGTTATGAAAATCTCAAATACTTGGTCTTATCTTACTTGATCTTGGTTATACATAGTCTTTGATGCTGATTGTCTAATTTGATCAACTTCCTTTCACTTGAGCTTCTCCTTGGACTTTATTATTTTCTGATATTTACTTTGGCAAATAATACTATGTCAGTTGTACACTGTATTTCAGGGCTAGAATAATGTAACCAGTGATCCTTCACTTGCATCTATTTTCCTTCTGTGATGGAACTGAGCACTGAGGTATTCAGAAAAAAACTTGAAAGAGACAAACTAGAACCACGTCCCAGGGCACTGTGTGTACACGAGGAGTGTTGAAGTTTTGCATGTAAAATTTGGCAACACATTTTGACAATAAAACGATAAAGTACGAAGTGCAATGCAGCTGAATTCTTTGACCATTATATCCTCCACTTGATATGGGTAAATCATTGACAATCAAATAACAATAAATAGCAGAAAGTCCATTTGGTCACTTTTTCTTTTGCCCTATAATTCCAGGGAGAAGAAGGTGCGTACCAAGTTTTACAGATCCTAAAAGAAGAATTTAAATTAGCCATGGGCCTAATGGGTAAGATGTACGCTTCAAGTTAACTTTGGGTGATGTGGGAAACGAGCCTTATTTCGCACGGTTTGACAGATTTTGTTTTTTTTTTAGGATGTACAAGTCTCAAAGATATTTCAAGAGAGATGGTTTTACATCAGTCTTTTTACTCCAGAATTTAAAATAATCAGACTAGTGAGGAGATGGGAAAAAGTCCGAATAAAAAATAGTCCCGTGCGGGTCATGTAGTTATTTTGTCTTTCTTATTTTATTTTTTTTTTCATCAGCTTTGTCATATTTTACGTAATAAATTACAACTAATGACGATTACATGCGACTAGGTAATCACAACAGCTTTAGGCAATTACTGTGATCCCAAAAATGACACATAGACATACGATATACAGATACAGCTAATGCTTTGTATTTAGACTCTAAAAGTTACATGCAACAGGTATAGAAAGGTCACGAGCCTGCTTACATTTCAGGCAAATGGTCTTCAATGTCCGAGCATCATCCACATTGTAATTTCTTTTTAGAGCAGAGTGATAGTAATCAAGTAATAGAGTTTTAAATGTAGCCAGAGAGTTAGATTTGTTTGTTATTGGTCTTGGTAGAGCATTCCAGATTCTTGTTGTTCTGACTGTATAGGACTTCTGATACGTCGAGGTTTTGCATTTCGTTTGAATAGTGTTCAGAAACATTTTTTCATGAAAGAGGACCTGTTCCTCTATTGGTGTGAAGTTTTTATCAAGTTTAAGATGTCATGTAAAATTACCAAAATGGCCGCTGGTGCCACAGGCAATACCATAGATTATTTGGATCAAGTGATCTTGTACTGGGCAGACGTGTTTTATATTTAGGAAGGACAGAGTTAGAAAGACTCATAATTCCACAATTGGACTTGAAGAAGCAGAGCATGTCCAGCTTTCGTGCCAATAACTTACATGTATTATGTTTAAGTCGATAAGCCTTCTGATATTCTGGATAAGCCTTCTGGCCTTTGCCAGGTCAAAGTGTTGGAAACCATACGCCTAGATCACGCTTATGTTCAGAGTTCTCTAGCTTGCAATCTTTCAGACAGTAGGGGTAGTCAATTTTCTGATGTTTTCTGGTGACTCTCAAAGTTTTACATGTAGACCCATTCAGATATAAGCCTGCATCTGTGGAGCAAGTCTCGAAGTTATTCAGGTCATCCTGTAGGGATATGGCATAATCAGTAAACATTATTTCCTTAAAGATCTTGGTATCGTCAGCATACGCAGCAATAGAAGAATTCTTTTACGGAATAAGCCAGCTCTTTTACATCTGGCTCGAGCAAATATAATCTACTCATGGTTTATAAACCATCTCGAGTTGTTAAATGTTGAACTAAATAATCCTGGGATGGCTTATAAATAATCCACAGATTATTTATAAATAATCTATGGATTATTTAGTATCGCAACAAACAATCTATAGGTTCTTAATAAACAATCCATGGATTGTTTACTAAGAACAGAAAGATTATTTGCAAATAATGGATTATGTTTTTAACTTTTAAGTAATGAAAAAATTAACATCTTGCTGTTAACATCATTTTTCTACATTTGGCGCCCCATAAGAGGCTAGTTAATATCAAAAGCGATACCTCATCGTCCTCATGTAGTAATCGAGCCTGCTTAAAAACCTGCGTAGTCGTACGCCCACTAGTGGGGGAAATCCTGGGTGGAGAAATCCAGTATATATTCAGTATAAGGGAAAATCCCCTGGGGGAAATCCGGGAAGCGGAAAATAATGATGAAAATTTCTATAAATTCTTAGTTTGTAATCGATCTCTCGGGATGCGGCGGACAATGTCAGCCACCCACGCCGGCTGGTCCAGAGATCCAACAGGCAGCAATGGAACTCACAACATTTCTTTAATTTTGTGTTTTACCTCCAACATGGCCGCCGTGACGTTAATGCAAACCATCTGCGAAAGTATTGACAGTATCGACATATTGAGCTAACTACGAAATGCAAACCTGTGCAAACCTAGTACGAAAATGTTGGACTGGTAGTGTAGTTCATGTTTTATGTTTTATAAATAGTTCATAATTTAATTAATATTTATTTTTCTAAGAAACAAGAATTCCAGAGAAAAATGCTAAAATTACACACCTATTCATCATCATGACGAGGCAAGTTTGGTTTTGTTTGCAATACAATATAAACCGAAATTTTTTGGATGTTTAAATTACGTGAAAGCAAGACAATATCTTCAAATGGCTTCTCGTGTTCTTATGCATAATGGCTAGTCCTGCAGAGCACAGCGAACTAGAAGTTTCTGAATGTGTTGGGCCGCCAAGGCAAAGATGTCCTATATTGCAATGCTCAGGAGGCAAGTTCAAACACAACTTTGTGCATTAAGCTTGAAAATTAATTGTCCATGATTGCTTGACATAATGTATTGTATGGCCGGGTAACACTTTGCGTCTTAAAAGAAAAAAATGCAATGATATAGGAAAGATATTATGTGTGCTGGATACTGTCTGATATTTGGTCACCAGTATTGATAGTGACACGTATCGGTATGGACTCCAAGGCAAAGTGTGTCCGCTTTAAAACATTTTGTCGCCAACAATACCGTCTCTGGTGGCTTAATAATAATTTTCTAGTTGTAGCATACTGTCTAGTACGTGTTCTGGTCTCTGGCCACTTTAGGTTTGGTCTGAACCGCACTCAGTATGGACACTGAGTATTTTAAAAGTTTAAAGTAATAGAGAGGTTAAGATTGATGTTTACGGCAGACCGGTAACCGCAAACGCCAAACTTCAAGTCGGATTTTCAGGTGAAGTGTTAGCTGTTCGAAATTAGGATAATTTGTGCATTATCATTGAAGAATGGATTGACTAAAAACTTGTCGAAACCTTCGAAAACTTGTAGAACTTACCTTCAAATCCGACTTGAAGTTTGGCGTTTGCGGTTACCGGTCTGCCGTAAACATTAATCTTAACCTCTCTAATACCCTTCACGTCTAACTTGGCCAGATGTTACTGAACATAATATCAATTCCCATTTTTAATTTAAACTTGCAACTACGACTTGCATGCATTTTATTCTTTTTTAACCCTCAAACTATAAGATTAGTTTTAAGTCAAAAATATAAAGCCTTAATAAAGGTCAATATATGTGCTGAAAACATATATAGTGACCTATAAATGAATGATAAGCTAACGTGGTACTAATAATGACTGGGACTACCTTGACGTTTTAAATTTACAGATGATAATCATGCTGCTATCCAAAGTGCTGGTAATACTGCATTGCAGGAAGCTCACTATCCCTATGAAGTAATACCGTTAATAGAAGGATATTCAAGGAATGATGGACCTGGGACACAGTATGCCACTGGCTCAAGTACTCTTGTTAAGGGACCAAAAAATGTCATAGTGGACACTGGAAATCCATCTGAGAAAGACAAACTTTTGAGGTGAGACTAATTGTCAATAAATATTAACTTAGGCAGATATTAGCAGGTGTACAAAGAACAAATTGTCTGGGGGGAAGGCTGTTCTTTTGATTTGCCAACTTTATCAATTCTACTAATTACTATTGATCTTTCATTTACTTGCTTTAATTATTACCTTTACATATCAAACTCTTTTGGGAATTAAGTACAGGGACTGCAGAGAGGGAGGGCCTTGGGCAACCTCAGCCTTTCTTTTGCTTACATGCACAGTAACACCACAACATGTACCATTATCTAGTGCTTTGGCAAACTTTTGAGGTGAGACTAATTGTCAATAAATATTAACTTAGGCAGATATTAGCAGGTGTACAAAGAACAAATTGTCTGGGGGGAAGGCTGTTCTTTTGATTTGCCAACTTTATCAATTCTACTAATTACTATTGATCTTTCATTTACTTGCTTTAATTATTACCTTTACATATCAAACTCTTTTGGGAATTAAGTACAGGGACTGCAGAGAGGGAGGGCTTGGGCAACCTCAGCCTTTCTTTTGCTTACATGCACAGTAACACCACAACATGTACCATTATCTAGTGCTTTGGCAGAGAAAGGTGGAGTGGTTGCAAGTGATATTGAGTATGTAGTCTGTACTCATGGTCACTCTGACCATGTGGGAAATTTAAACTTGTTCCCAGATGCGACATTTATTGTGTCTTATGATGTATCAAAGAAGGACAAATACACTGTTTATCCTTTTAAACATGGAACATCTTATAAGATTGATGAAGGTAAGATAATGCTATTTTGTTGTAAGAGTACATTGATAATTGTCATTCATTGAGTTCTTTCTTGGATAGATCATTGGTTGGGTACATTGAGCATTGGGTGCACAGTCACATAGGCTGACTTGCAAATACCTGGCCTGATTTTGTGAATGTTCAAACTTCCTTAATAATGTCAATTATTACATCTTACTCAATGTAATGTTAACAGGTTTTGACCATCAGGTGGGTGGGGGGGCATCAGTGTTCAGCAAAGTACTCAATTTTTTACTTGTAAAAATAAAATTTAAACTGCTAAAAGTAACACCTCAATTTTTACATATTACAAAAAAAAGTAAAAGTATTGCTTGAAAATGTTACTTAGATGAAAATGTATTAAAGAAGTATACTTAACTAAGTGAAAGTATAACTGAAATATAATTTGATAAAACATTTTTTAGCGCTAACAGTGCTGAGCCATCGCCTGGCTGAGCTGAGCACATTCTTGCTAGTTGATTTGCTCACTTCACTCTGAGAATAACAATTTTATTAATGTTAAATAATAAAATTTATATTCAATAATTAAAAATTCAGTTTTGAAATCATTAAAACACCTAGCTTTTTGGAAACAAGCCATGCACAAACATCAACCTGCTTCACAGCTTCATCCTGAAAAACAAAAGATTCAGAACAAAAAGACAAATATAATTGTGAGTCATCTGCATATCCATGTGAATTGGTAAGCTAGTGCTTGTTAATAATTTCAAATGACGTTGATACATAAAAAAGGAACAAAACTAGGCCAAGGCAACTTCCTTGAGGAACTCCATAACTTTCGTCGAAACTTTTTGATTCGAACAAACTGTTTTCTGTCTAATAAGAAGGTCCACTGTATCAAAAGCAACGCTCAATCTCGTTGTTCCATGCTCATCAGAATATCACTTTGAACTTTAACCAGGGCAGCCTTGACTCCCTTTAACAGAAGAGGAGCATGTTCTTCTCAGTGTCCCAGCTGTCCAACTACTGATTTTTCCGCAATCTTTGACACAAATTGAAGATTGTTCACTTGTCTGAAGTTTTCATATTGTGCCTCCAAAGATAGGCCTCAGAAGAGCACTTTTCCAAGACGCAGGAACATAATCTTGATTAAGTGATAGGTTGAAAATCTTTGTGATGTTAGACGCTAGTTCATCAACGCACAATTTCTGTAACCATGTTGGAATAGGATCTATTTTACAGTATACATTTGGTGGTTTACTAATATCACGAATCTCCGTTTCTGATAAGTAACGGAGAGTAACTTGATATAAGATAAGTAACTTGAGGTGATCGATGCTCAACAAGTGGAGGTTGCGTCAATATCATCAATTTTTGCTCTAATTAATCATTTAATTTTTCGGCAGAAGAACTCCCCTAAGTCGTTCACAAGTTGGTCTAATTCATTGTAACGCGGCAGCAGATTTTTATCCCGAATTTCAGAAAGGGAAGATACAATCTTGGGAAGTTTTCGTCAGTCACCAGCAAATCTGTCAATGAGTTGGAATAGTATGAAGTATATAATTAAGTTAAAAGTGAAATAAAAATCGTACTTTTGACAAGAAAAAAGTAGTTGATAAAAAATACTTAAATTTACTTCGTTACTGGCTGACACCCAGTGGCACTGACACACTGTTGACCATTTCGTAATGGAGGCCGCAAAGCAAGCGAAATGTGTGACATGGAATGCAACGTTTGAGCCTTGAGGCTTTTCTTAAGATTTAAGGTTCTTTTCTTGCTCCAATTTTATCTTTTCAAGTTTCCTGCATGCATGTTGCATAAACAACAGATGCTTCGCGGCTCGCGTTTGGCAAATGCCTAAATCATTTTTTACTACAATTTAATCCTGGTTTTGAGGTTCCCCAATAGGCCTATTCAATCTTGTATACCGCTTGAGTTTTTTCGGCTTGTCTCGTTCAGCTGAATCCCCGCCTTGTGTCCTCGCGTTTCGATAGTGTTTTCACTCCTGTCCCGTATCACGTGTGAACTTTAATCTTATAAATTTCGCGTCTCGCAACTTTCAAAAATCCCGAATCCCGCTCCTTATTTTCTCAAGCATCCCGTTTCTCGTTACCAAGCGTAATCCCGCGTCCTGCAAAGCCTATTGGGGACCTCTGGTTTTCATACATTGTGATTGGATGAAATCACTCACAGCAAGCTAGCGAGTTGGTATTTTCGATGAGTGGAAGAGCCTTCTAATGGACTAAATCCACCATTTTCAAGTGCATCACGTAGATGCGCAGTGTTTTTTGGCGAATTAATCTTCATGATTTTTAGGACTGGAAGTAATCCCAACACCTGGCCATACTGACAGTGACGTGAGTGTGATTGTGGAGAACACATGCCATGGAGTGGTTGCCATCACTGGTGATTTATTCGAGAAAGCAGAAGATCTTGAGCGAGATGATTTATGGGAGCAGTATACTGAACACAAGGAGTTGCAGAAAATAAGTCGCGAAAAAATCCTTCGCAAAGCAGATTTTATTATTCCTGGTCATGGTACAATGTTTAGAAATACCAGGAAATGAACGAATTCTGTAATTATTAGAGGGGCGGATATGTAGAAGCATTGTGCACTTTGTAAAGAAAGCACCAAACTGACAGGATGTGTAGACTTTGACACAAATATGAAGATCAGATATGGAAGCATTTGTCAATATGGGTTTTCTTATGTAGAAATACTGCATTTTGTATAGCCTGTTTTAATATACTGTAAAATTCACGCCAATAAAGGCAATCCGGAATCTGGCATTTTATCAGCTCTGAAACAGCTTTCACTACATAGTCATAGTGACATTTAGGTCTAGTGGTCAGGTTGCTGGAACAAGCATTGATCATAAAATTAACAATTGTTTTTCTCTGTTCATTTTGTAATTCATATCATCCTGACCATGATAATAATATGGTCCAATATATCACATGAAAAATTATTGTCTTATTAACGAATATACTTATATAGTCTCATCGAGCGTGGAGAAGCTAAACAAGCTGTTTTTAAAATAAATTGTTAAAAAGCAAACTGCCAAAAGCCTATTTTGTTGTGATATAAAACAAATTTTGAATGTTTTTAATTGTGCAACTAATGGAAGAATATTTTCAAACGATTATCGCCTCGATCGTTGAATGAAAAATTCCATATTTCATGCCCGAATGAAAAGATATTCTTACGACTCTTACCACCACTTTCATAAAAATTATTTGTATAGCATTTCATGCAAGTTATTGAATTCAGGAAAGCTCGGCACCAAGCACTGCAATGCAGCACACTGTAGACGAAATCTCTGTTTGTATCAGGTGAAAGATTGCGCGACGTAGCACTTCTGAAGTTTTTCATACGAGAATATCCATATAGAAAATATATATACACTATATAAATTGAATACAGAAGTATCTAATTTAGAATCATTTAATGAATTAGAGTGCTCAAAACCGGAGTAGAGCTAATAAAGGACATTTGAAATAACCAATAGTTTACCTTTATACATAAATAATTATATATACGGTTTTTGGCTTTTCTCGTTATCATAATTCATGAGGACTTTTGCTGGTGATATAAGTTTATAATGCATGATATTTTGCATCTCTGTAGTAAAGCGTAACTGTAACTGGACGATAATCGGGTTTACAAAAGAATGTCATTTTAATCTGCCAAGTTCGGAGACGCACCAGTCTTTATTAAGACCAAATACTAGTTTATACAAGTTGGTTTGAAGATCTGACGATATTGCATTGTATATGGTGGTTTCCTTTACATAACAAGTTTTCCACGCAACAATTAAGAATACATTATACATAATCAAATATGTTATACATATATACATACATACAACTACATGTATGCCTTTGTCTGGATGGGTTTAAAAAAAAATGGGTTTTAAAAATGCTTATAAGAAAACTAAACCAAAGTTAAGGCGATTTGACATGAAACGATTTTTAACGATCATTTCCAGCTTTCATCAGGACAGAATTACCTTTATATGTCAATATTTTCTTTATTACATATTAGTGCTACTGGACATATTTATAAATAGCAAGTAGTAGTAGCAGTAACGTTCATCGAAGGCACGAGGCTGGGAAGATTGGGCTATTTTCCCTCCAGCGGTCTACATATCATGCTTCACTCAGTTCACTGGCCTTAAATTGTACTCAAACAAACGCGGTGAGATGTACACTCGAAGCTGTTAAGGAAATAAAATGCAAAAGCATATTATATGTTCAAAGAAAACTGAAACAGAAAACGCTTATAAAAGTAAATCCAACTTTTTTGCAACAGAGGCGAATTTTCGTCACAGCAACAATATTATATAAACAACATGAGCATCGTATCGTTCATTTACGACCTCATTATAAAATACAAGGAATTTACTTCATACAGTTCTCGTACAGTTGGCATAAATTATTAATATGTATACATACCTATAAAGAAGAGGTAAAATTTCTTCGGACAAATAATTAAAATATTTACTACCTCATTTTCGCGTTTCGGCTTCTTTACAGCTACTTTAGTGAAGTAAAAAAATACACCGCGTTTGATGTTATTAATAATATTATCCCACAAAAACACCACGGAAATGAAAGGTAATGCTCTTCAAAGATACTACATTCCAATGCACATGTAGTATATAAAAAACATAGAAGCTTATGAATTTTAAGGTTACAATGGGAGCTTTAGAGCCATATGGTTTTAGATTTTTTTAACTGGACGCAATTGTGTATATTAAAATGATCCTAATTATTCCCTTATGTCTACAACTATATTCCACTAGAAGCAGCATTATCCGGCAAAACGTCAGCATGAAATTAATGTAATAAAAATGTTATTTATTTGTCCGCAGAATTTTTCACCTCCAAGTTTATAATATACGGGACATGCTTTTATAATCTGGTTTATACACGAAACTGACTTAAAAATACCGAACAGATTGAGGCATCCTATTCCTTTTTTATCTTTTTCGCTTGTTCGTTGGATCTTAAAATAGAAAAAAAAATATTATATTTATTTAACATCGTATCAGACTTTGCATGCAGCATGCATTGAATTAATGATACTCCAAACCAAACCGCTCGTATAGTAAAGGATTATTTAGTACGTACTAAAAAACCCGAAGTCCGATATTTCACGTACAGAGGGAACAAGCGAGGTCAATCGACTGTTTATTATATGGCTCGGACTCAGAGTTAGTTTGACATTTTGTATTTAAATAACATCGATCGTGGTTTCGTTAATTAGAATACAAAAAAGTTGAGCATGACAAAACTTCATGTTTTACTCATAAAGTTTTCAAATATATCAGTAAAACATTACTTTCATTAATAAGTAAAAAATGCGATTAAAAACACTGGATAAAACCCCGGTCCGAATACGGAAATTTACGGACCACGGTCCGAATACGGGTTTTTACTATATGATAGTAAATGTTACTTATCAATCACCGATGTTTTACATTCCGAAAAGTCAATCGTTACTCAAAAAGATTTTTGTTAAAACTTCAAAAGCTCGATGCAGGCAATATGAAAAAATACTCTAGTGATAGATACTTGAAAACGTAATCTGCAAAACTCATGGGTTTTGATTTCGATGCATACAGTCGCATTAGTATTTAGAGCTACCCCTTACCACAAAATGATCGTCGCCTGTTTTGCACCCTCAATACCGAACGTTAAGGATTTCAAATCCTTGTATGTACATGAGTGAATGTGTAAGCATTACCGTGTTCAATGTTTCATCACTGAGATCAGGAACATCACAAGGTATGGCTATTTAATTTCCCTCCAGATATTACAATGCTATCATTTGAAAGATATAACATTGCCTTTGAATGGAGGCTGCTTATATTATTTAGTATACACACACTCTCATATTATCTGCATAGATGATTGAGAGAAGCTCCCAGGATAAAAATAACTTATGACGTAATTCTCGAAAAATAAATGAATGGTTATTTCATGTTTACACAAGAAATGCATAAAAACGTATCAGTCTGATGCATTGTAGATAAGAGATAGAACGAAGCCTTTTGTGATGTAAAGACTGGAGGGTCGTAAGTCAGATGCTTTATATCAAAGATCTTGGGACCGCTCCGGGTAAATTATCTTACAAAAACTTTTTTACCGTCCATTTGATTGCGTTGGGTATTAATAATATTTAACAATTATCGGACGAGGGGTCTGCTTGATCAGCGAGCCACTGACAAATCACAATATTATGCGAGAACCGAATTCAATAAATGCTGTTCCAATGCTTCTTATAAGACTTTTCAACAGGGAACAAGCTTTTCACACAAACGTTCTGACTGTTCAGCAAAGCGAACAGCCATTGTTTACAAAATGGAAAGCAATGCACGTGTTCACAAGATCATTTTTAGCTTAGCAGAGCAATGATTTTAGCAAATGCGCATGCTCACTCTATTACTTGCATGCAGATATGCATGTAAACTGACATCATAAACTGACTATCGCAAGTGCTATTACTTACTTTTCTGGATTCAGTCTTTTTGTTGCCACACCCTTTGTATTGTTTTGATCCTTCAAGTCCTTCGCATCTGGCAGATAAAATGTTTAATTAACATACAGTGGGGGTAAGAAGCGTTAGTCCCTACATGCCGCATAGAGGAGATGGAATTGAAACAAAGAGCAGAAACAAGAACTTTGAAAAGATAATATAATTTACTCCGCTTGCCATATGAAAGTTTTAAATTCGCTCCATTTCTGTTTTTTATAATATTTCCTTAAAAACTTAAAACACTGGTCAGTCCATTTAATTTTTATGCTTTTGATTCACTTGTTTTCACATTTAAAAATGTTTCTTCCAGTTGTATTCCATTAGCAGTTTTCTCTAACACACTGATTCTCTTTGAACCAGATTTTCGTTGGTTTGGAAATAATCTTATAACACAGTATCTAATACGTCTTGGTCACTCGGTAAGCTACACGTGCACCTTAAAGCAGTTATAATTACAAACAAAAGTGTAATACCTTGCAACCATCTGACCTGTGTTGCGGGACCATACCTAAACGCAAAAAAATTCTATATTAGTCAACACTCACAAAGCAGAAAATTCGAAAGTTACAGATCCAAATTGCTGACCAGCAACTAATGAAAACACAACTTATTATAGAGTGCAATGCAATGCAGTAATACAGGATGGAATAAACTACATATCCAATCAATCTTAGAATCTTAGTTAATTGAATGTCAATCAATCTTAGAATCTTAGTTGATTGAATATATAAAAACAGACAGCCATGAATTATGAGACAGCTACTATTTAATTGAATAACTCTCACCCTTTATCGTTCTTGGCAGCGATGCGAAATATGATAGCAGGTTTTGTGGAGTAGTCAATATGAGCGTTCTTTAACGTATCAGTAGTGACAGTACACGAAGGTTTAGGACCACAATACACACGTACAAACGCCAACTGCACTGGTGTAGGGCCAATACCACTCACTTCTTTGCTATCACTAGATTGACTATGAATTGCTAAATATACTGAATATTCATTTACATTGCCAGCAACATTGGTCGGTGCTTCCCATGAGAGGTGCGCACCCTCAGCATTCTACAGAAAGAGAATATATCAATAATAATTCAATGATACAGTAGAAGTCCATTACTAAGCCTGACTAAAGAATCAGAAAATAGAGACGTTTGAACATGGTGTCGGATTTTTTAAATAGGACTTGGAGACGACTGCAGAAACTACTTGGTAATTTTAATCCAAGCCCTAAATCTAACCAAAAACATGACAAATAAAACGCTGGTTAGGATTAGGGTTTGGGCTTGGATTAAGATTTATATGAGAACACGGAATTATTATCGGAAATAGGGCCAGAATGTTCGGTATTATAGCATTAACTTCCATTCTTAAAAGGTGACATAAGCGTAGGATGTATACACAAAATGGAGCCGGTTGTGGTTTCTGGAATGTATTGAGTTTTAAGTTATGGATGTACTTGTAAATTCAGTTGTTTAAAACCGAACGATATAGCATTTATTACTTACCTTGCTGATTTTAATTGCCGATGGTGCACCGGGGAATCCTAAAAACGTGACAGACATAAAATATTAACCAGCAGTAAGTATAATGTTAATGAAATATTAAAAAAAGGTCCATTGCAATTTTGCCTATGACTTCTAGATTCACATTCGAATATTCGTCCAAAATTTGTAGTGAAATTTTCGTTTTTAGACAAGTTATGGATCTCGTGAGTTCGTGTGCCCTTCTCGTGTCTGCAATTTTGACTCATCCACAGTGTAAATGATCTTTTCCCCTTTTATTGTAACGTTACCTGTATACTATAATTTTTTGCATGTTTTCTACCATAATCTATATTTGAAGTTACAAACCTGGTAAGCAGGTTTTAAAAGCAGATACATCACTAAATGAACCGCGACCACAGGAATTGAGTGCAGCCACACGAAACTTGTATGCTGTACCAGGTAGAAGTTCCTGTTTCGCCCCTGATGGTGTTTGATTTTCATTCTATATGAAGGAAAGTCATTCCAGCTTAGAAGAGCATGGCAAATCACGCAAACGCTAGAGTAAGTAGCCTTACCACCATTTTCTGGAGCGGGGGTAGGGGTTTAATTTCCCTAAATTTTTCTTGACCCCCTTCAGAATGTGTTCAAACCCACTAGAATGTCACTTCACCCTCCTTGGTTTAACATTGTATGCTCCTCCCGAAGCATCAAGAATGGAGCGTTCCACCACTTGCACCCCACCTAAATTCTTCCACCCCTACTGTGAAAAAAATGAAAATCCGCCCTTGCTTACCACAATTTTTTGTGTATCTCCCGTCCGCCGAACATAATAGTGTGTGACAACTGTCGATGTTCCTTTGATGACGCCAACATCATGCCATTGGTTAGCACTAACTTTGTTGCCATGAACACCGTTTGTTTGTGGTTGACGTGGCTAAGCAAAACAAAATACTTCGACATTATACAACTGATGCAACACGATCTGGAGGTTCGGCGGCAGTTCGCAACGTACGGCTTAATCAATCAGCCTTTCACTCGGGCACTTTTTAGTACTGATAGTAGTCAAAATACGAAACGGTGCACTGTAATTATTTGTATAATGGTCTCATATTTCAATTGTGCAAAATACACTCAGGAAGAGTCAAACGACATTGGAATTGTAACACATGCTTTCTAGCTTTCATAGTTGAACGGTTTCTAATTTCATCAACTTCTCTTGTCGCCATTGGAAACCATTGAATAACATAGCCTTACGTTATAAAAAATGTATAGGTCCATTTTTCCCCATGTAAAATACATTTGGAAACAGGTAAGACAGAATAATCTACCTACCGCTCTTGCCGCAGATTTCACCTTGCTGCCAGAATTCACGGTGGTAGCAGGAGGCCCCATATCTCTGCTAGGGGTGGTGGTGGTGGGTGCTGTAGATTGCTGGGTAGTAGTACCGCCACATGTTACTGGTCGGGAAACAATTGTTGCGGGATTTTCAAGTTTTGTACTAGCTGCTAGAGTTGCAATCTTTTGCAAGTCTGACTTTATCGGGACTGAAATGGTAACAGGACCTGCAAGAGCTGCAGTCGAAGTCGTTGAAGATATACTTTGTGAAGGTAGGGTATTTCGTAAACCGTTGGCGTCTGTTTTAGATGAAGGAATAGTTGTGGGTGTTGTGGACGTGGGTTTAGACGTGGCCTTTGAATTGAGCCTATCAACGCTTTCATCCGACTCCTCATTGCCTGGTTTACCCGAGCTATCAGGCACGGCGCGTGACGTCGACGATGAGACAGCATTGCTGACGCTAGATGCTGGCGGTTTCGAAATTGTCGCATTCATTGCTAGGATAGGCACGATTTTAGAGCCTTGAGATACATGCCCAGTTTGTTGTGCACTACTTGCAGAAGCCCTTGTCGAAGTAACTGGACTAGTGGTCGTGTTTGTATTAGCTGTTGAATTTGACGTTTGTTCCCTAGTTTTGTTTGTTTGTGAGCTCGATAACGTAGTATTCCCAGTAATCGATACTAATGCGGTACATAAAGACTTATTAGCTGAAGATGTCGCACTGATCACTTGTGTGCTGGAAGTTACAGTAGCATCAGTAGTACGAGCAACAGTACCAGTGGTGGTATCAGCAGTAGTAGTATCAGCAGTAGTGTGGTTAGTGGTACCAGTAGTGGCAATGGTACCAACAGCAGAGACAGCAGTCTTACCAGTCGTAGTACCAACAGTGGCAGAGGCACCAGCAGTAGTACCAACACTAGTGACAGCAGTCTTACCACTAGTACCAACACTAGTGACAGCAGTCTTGCCAGTTGTAGTACCAACAGTGGTAGAGGTACCAGCAGTACTACCAGAAGTTATAGCAGACTTACCAGTAATAGTACTGACAGTGGTAGAAGCATCAGTAGTAGTACTAACAGTACTATCAGCAGTACCTGCTGTGGTACTGGCTGCAGTCCCAGTAGAAGACGTTGAAACAGTAGACGAAACTGATGAATCTGCAACTGATGTCGTATTAGATTGTTCAGACTTTATTTTCGCGACATCTAGCGTTTTTGTTTGAGCTGTCGATGAGGGAGTAACAGTTGACGTTGACTGACCTGAACTAACCATCTTTATAATTACCTGTCCGTTTGCTTGACGTTGAACAAGTTTTACTCCAGCTTGTGATGGCGTATCAGCGGACGAGGAAGCTTGATTGGCCATGGAGACAATCTTCAATGCAGTACCTTGCTGTGATAACTGAATAATTTGATTTAACTCAGCAGCAGTATATGTTTTTTGTCCTTGTGCTAGAGTAACTGTTTGGGTAGTTGTGAATGTTACTTTGCCTAACTCTCCTTTATTTGTGCTCGGTGACATAACCATAACAATCTGTTGTGGTTTGGATGTACTTCGTGCAACAGAGGTCGCAGAAGTAGGTGTACCTACAGACTTAGCTTGATTATTCTGAACTCGGACTAATGAAAGAGCTTGCGAATTTCCAGCACTACCCTGGACTGTGTTGGTTGTACCTCGGACAAGCTTCACCTGCGTGCCTCCAGCAGGTTTTTGATTTAAAGCTGGTGAATTAGGGGTAGCCTCGTTTTCCAACTTAATTAGCGGAGTCCCAGCTGAAATGGGAGATTTCGATAAAGATGGTGTATTAGATTTCGGAGGCATGCTCACAGACATCTTCGATGGTGTTGTAACAGGTTTAACGCTTGGTAATTTCATGCCGGAATTGATTGAAGAATGAGTGCTGGGAACTTCATATTTCTGAACTTGAAGTACATAAGAGTCAGCTATAATAGTAAAAGAAAAAATTGATTGAATATTAAAACCTTTACTCAATAAACAAATACACACAAATTAGTTGAATATTAGTTTATCCTAAAATATTTTCTGTCTAATAAAACGAGTTGACAAATACCTGTCGTAACACGTCCCCAGCAGACTTCCAGCGTATTGGTACTTGCACGAACCAACTGTACCCGAGTGGGAGCAGAAGGTTTGTCTGTTTCCAAGAACCACATATCTTTACAGCAAATCTAATTTAAGAGCAATTTTAGGGTGACAGAAAAAAAAATACCTTTATTCCAAGAGGAGGGGGTGGGTGGTTAACCATGTCACGAATGTCAATTTTTTGTCATATGTACTGTATTCAGGCAAGAGTCATGGTGGTTTTTGTCCAAAATTGATATCCTAATATTTTAATATTTGTTATACTTTGTTATTTTAACCATACAAGTGTATTGTATATTTTGCAGGTAATTGTATTTTAGGTCTAAAATATTTCTACAGCTTGAATTTGTAGTATTGTATGACTCCATTCCTTACCTGGTTATTCCAAGCTTTTCTGTAACCATCTCTTCCACTCCATAAGTAAAGTCGGTTACCAATCTGAAATAAAAATCAACTACCACAATCAAGTTAAAAATTTACTGAGAATACACATTTTACACTTAATGGCATCCTTAGAATTCCTATCTCATTCACAAAACGTCTTGGTCCAAAGAAGATATGATAAGACGTTTTGTTAAACTTTAATTTTTAACAACTTTTTTTAAAAAAAATTCATTTAAATTTGTTGTTTTCACCTTCTAAAATATAAATTTGCAAACTACTTGGCAAAGATATGTAGTTTAGAATTGTATCACTTTAAATCCTGGACACTTTGGATGCATTAATCTCAAATGAAAATTTGTATGCATGTACACAGTAGATGTGTTGAACAAGAAAGGAAAATAATTTCCTTTTATAAAATTTATGGAAAATAGTCTGTAGTTTACTCAATATTTTCACAAATGTAACCGTCATGGTAAGGTCATCTTCATAAACATAACAGATTTAAACCAAGCCTGATATTAATCTCTCAGTAATGTTGCATGAGTCCCATGTTTATAATCTTAAATAAAAGTAAAAAAATCAACAGGAATGCAATTTTGATTTCCCTCCAGATATTACATTGTTACCATTCAAAACAAGGTAACATTGCCTTTGAATAGAGGCTGCCAGAATCAAATAATTTTTTGTCATCATGAACATTGCAGAAGCACCAAGTGCTGCAAAGGAAATATGTGTTGGTACGCTGCAGCAAAAGCCACAAAAAAGTACACGGAACAAATTTTGGTACTAATGCTTACTCCAACAGCACAATGTCCTGCTCTAGGTCTAGGATAATTCTCTTCAGACTCTTCAACTAGCACATCTTCCCAAAACATTGTATCTGTAAAGGTAGGAATTTAACATTACACATCATAGTACAACTATGTTTAATTCACCTGAAATGTAAAGAATACTACCAATACAAAACTATTACATAGAGTTTCTATACCAGTAACTCATGTTCTTTCCCACAGCGTAACACCAAAATGTAAACATACAGAGTTTAATATACTGAACTAAAGGTGCCTAAGATTATTTCAGACTTTTTGTGTAGACATCAAATTATACTTCAAGCAATATATACTAGTGCTTGGTTATAAATATAACAATAAAAGACAGTGGTGTAGCCAGCGTCGATAATTGGAGGGGCAAATATTCATGTATCATATAAACAACAATGACCACAAAATCATCATCTCAGGTTGGTATTCACCCCAATTTTCCCACAGGCATTTCTTCATCTTAAAGCCCTACTTTGCTTGCAGCAAAAGAATAAAGCTAGGTAAAAATACCTAGATTCAAGCAAGCCAATGTATTTGTGCATTTCCATTCTTTCTCATTTGGTGTTCCTTTAACATCATGATCTGTATTAGCAGGCACCCAACCACCAAAAACAAACATTCTGTAAAATATAATTGCAAAAATTTGTTTAAAACAGCTAAAATTATGTGTTGTAAGCAGGGCATTGATTCGTAACAACAATAAAAATGAATGTTTACAGGTAAAATAGAATTTGTGAATAATTCATGATGATACTAAGTCATATGGTGACCCAATAGCCATTTACAGAATATTTTAATACTACCAGTAACAGATCACAAAATTGGACAAAAATGAATGATATCTTAATTTAAGACTTTAAAGCACCAAACACTCAATACTTCAGTACATTATTGTGTAATGTTTGTGAGAATTTGGCTAGTCATAATAAAGGTGGCATTAGTATGTGTATAACAAGTTTTGGCTTGGTACAAGGTCTTCCCGTGCAGCTAGTTAGACATCCATCAACCAATAGCAAAAGTGCCCAAGGTTATTATTGGTGTCTATACAACAACATTTTTAGGGAAGCATGCAAAGCACAAGCAGGTAGCATGTTGTGCCTGCAAAGTTGGGTGTGGAGCAAAGCTAATATACAGGTAATAATCATGGTTAACAATCAAGCATTACCTTCTGCCTATAATAGTTGCAGAATGAAGACTTCTTGGCAAAGGTACAATACCAGAAACCTTTGGTTTCATCCACATCATTGTTTCTAGAAATATAATATCATCCATATCAGAACTAACTGGGGCACATATTTCCTTAACGATTATGAAACCTATAATTATATTTCAATCTTTGATCATGATGTCATGCAAAGGTTTTAAAAAGAAACTAAGTCTGCTGTTCTAGACTTTGCTACACAGTGCATTATTTAAGGGTTAGAGACTGTTGTGAGTATTTTGTTTAAAAATAACGCACGAGGTAAATGCACAATGAACGAAAAATTTTCTACACTACATCTGGTAAAATTTCTCTTCATTTCATCAATTTTTACAGAATTTATAGCCATTTTAAATGAGTAATGCATTCTTTTGTGCATTATTGTCAATACTGCACTCAAAAGACACACATGATTGATTTTGACCAATCACATACCGGTACATGGATTTTGTACAGTGAACAAAGATCATTTAATTAGTTGTACAACACGATTTATACTAGTATATAACATCATTTACATATACAGTTTCATAATTTGCCAGGGATAGTATGCTATTACACAGTTTCCTATAAGAACCAATTCTTACCAGTGTCAAGTTGATACAAATCTCCAAGACGACATCCACTCATTCCTCCAAAAACAAGAAGTTGATTCTTTCCATCAGACTTGGTATACGACACACATGTATGTGATTCTCTTGGTGAAGGAACACTACCATGTTGAGTGGGAAGTTCCCATTGCAGATTTTGAGATGATTTCAAATCCAGAACATAAAGATCATTTAGATATCTGAAAAAATCACATATTTAGAAAGAAATCTGTCTCACAATTAATTAAATATGAAATCCTTCACAAACTGATTTACATACCTAGGAATGTTGCACTTTGGGTCTTCACTATCATTGGCTAATCCACCAAATAAATACACCTTATGACCAACTAAAGTGAAACTATGTCCCAGTCTAGCACATGGAATTAATCCACCTTTAGCTGGTTTCGGTTTGAGATTTTTCCATTCCCATCGAGTAGCTTGGAGTTCATACAACTGAAAGTGTTAAACAAATGTACTTAACAAATAATGTCACAAGTTAAAACATGTTTCTGAACTTTATTATTATGGTTTTAACAATTTGTACGAAATGAGAATAAGTACACTTTTTTGTGACATGCGAGCTACATATAGAAAGCATATGTAATCTAATATTTTATCACTAAATAATAACAAAGAACACGAACATTGCATTGGAACATTAGACAGTTTTTGCTTATATTGGCAATATTAATTAATAATAGTCCATGTTTTATCAGGCTACACTAGATGTTTTAAATTATTAATTTCAGAAAGCAACGTGTCCCATATAATACAAGTACGAGTTTTGCTCATTTG
The DNA here is from genome assembly GCA_963855995.1 of Muricea muricata. NCBI lineage: Eukaryota > Metazoa > Cnidaria > Anthozoa > Malacalcyonacea > Plexauridae > Muricea > Muricea muricata. The sequence continues at coordinate 4,897,732 of OY979718.1, forward strand.
TTATTGCAAAAATAATGAAGTTCTTTATAAATAAGGAAAACTTCAATTTAAAATTTGAAGAATTGATAACAGATTTGCTTCGACTTGCTAAATGATTATGTTTTCCCAATGATGATGGCCTAGCAAAACATTATATTTTCCAAAATAGCAATATTTAAATTTCATTTCTGGCTTAAACTACTTATAACAAAAGTAAGTTTTGCAAAAAACCTACTGCAGGACACATATTAGTGGCAATGTGATTACCAAATCTTGTTTCTGGCTATAAGTGATTAAACCTTCTAAATATAGCACTTTGGAGCATTCTCCATCTGTTTAAGAATTGATGATTCAAGCTAGTTTAGAAGGATGAAAATAGCTTGCAAGACTGAGTACTGTATATATTCTTTTGTAAAATTTGTGACAATACAGATGGTTTTCCAAAACAACTAACCTACAAATTTATGTTTTTTAATTATAGTACTTTGATGGAAAGATGGAGTTTAGGTCACCTTTGACCTAATTTGTGACAACTACAAACAAAGCTACAATGACCCTGCAGAAAAAACTTTTTCTGTCCCAAGTATCAAGCTTGTATCATCAACTTCACATTGCTTTCTCTTATGAGATGAAACACCAAGGTGAGTAGGAGAGGGACACAAATCAATGCATTTCATTCTAATTTATAACTGAAAGTAATACAATATGACATTGTGGTTTGGGAAGTATTTGATTTAAACCTGAATCAGTCATAATTTAACAATAACATAAATATTTTCAATTCGCAATCAGATTCTGCATTCCAGTCATCTAGTCCATTTCCTGGACAAGTTTGTAAACATTGTTTGTAATAAACTCCGGAAATAAGTGTGCTTCCCAGCGTGCGCTGCATTCCTCTAAAGTGTATATATTTCAGAGTTGGCGCCGATTGCGCAGCCATATTGTTTTGAATAATAACCTCACCAGTGAGTACCACGCAAACGACCTTCACTTAGTAAAGTAGCACTTGTTCTTCACACAATTGTGATCACATACAATTGCAAAATGTATATAATTGGAAATTTCACAAACCTCATTCGAATATTTTCCGTACTCCAACATACCACCGAAAACGAAAAGTCTCGTTCCATCACAGACGAAGCCATATGCAGCGCATCCGGAGGGAATATCTCCTCTTATAGCCGGTACAAACCACTGGTTTGAAGCTGAATAAACGCAATAGTATATAAACTAAGCAATAAATAGCAAAACTCAACAGCTAATTACTTTATGTAACGACCTGACTACGTATTCGGCGGGAATTTCTGAACAAAAGTCACTTGACACTTACCAGTATTATAAACATGAAGTTCATCAACAATCCCTTCATTACCGCCACCAAACACAACCATAAGCTCTCGTATTGCTACAGCACGATGGCCATGACGAGGACGAGGTTGAGGGCCTGCAGAACTAGATATACGCTTCCATTTCATGGCCGAAACGGCCGCCATGTTTTCTTGCTTCCAGCTTCTTTCGATTTCGGTTCGGGTCAGCTGATCGATCACGTCAGGTGACAAAAAATGCACAGGGCGCCCAAAACGAAAAGCGATGTGTTATCAGTTATAATCGCATTTTGTCTGTTTGTCTGTCCACAACCTCCCTGTGGCACCATACGGTATTTGTGTATTTAAATTATGTGTTGACGTACATTTGAAGTTACTGTAATACCGCATATTCTTGGATTTCACGTGACGTCAGAAATTTCACTGGGGGTCAACTTCAAATCGATACACTGTCATCAGACTGAAAAAAATTTCACTGTATGTGTTGACCGTGTGTTTGGCGGCAAATGTGTGCAATTTCGTGAGATTTGCTCGCTCCAGTGTGGTACAATCATCAATACATTTTGGGTTGACCACCACTCAGAATTACTGAAAAAGGTTCTGGAGAGTGAAACCCAAGAATAGAAGTTATAAGTAAGATGCTACAGAAAATGTCCTTCTAATTATTCTATTATTACTAAGCCCATGTTGGTAAAATAATTATTTGCAACTTAGTTACTTTCAGCAGATGCATTTTTAAATTCTAAACCTAAACTGAAAGTTTAAATACCTGTATGTCAAAAATACCTTGTTTTCGTTGGCTGGGAATTTCTGTTTATAATCAGGGTTGGTAGGTCCTGCACATGCTTGGAGCCAAATAGCTATGCAAAAAGAGGCCAAATCTACCAAAAGAGGCCAAACTACAATTTTTCTAACACGGCCAAATAAATGCTAAAAAGCCCAAATTTATCGCAAACTCATTTTTAATACTTTTGGGTATTGAAACTGTTCAGGTTTTTTTTTACAACTAGTGCGATGACTAGTGTACTGCGTAGCACAACTAATTTATTCATGGGAATACTAAATATATATCCTCGTATACTAAAAGTATCACAATTAGTATACGTACCTACATTATAATGACGATTAAACATATATAATCAAACTAAGATCGAAACATTTTCCAAGCATTACTTTGAAATAGAAAGAGGCCAAAAAGTAGCCAAAAAGCCAAACTTTTTTTTTGAGGCCGAGCAAGAAAAAAAGAAGCTAAAATCGAGTTATTTGGCCTCTAATAGGCCAAACTACCAACCCTGTTTATAATTTATGAGCTCTTTCAGGTTTTATTTTTTTATCAGGTGGTTTGCAGGCAACGTGCGGGCACGGTGCGGGCGTTTGTTGCATCATTTTTTGCCTGTCTTGCATGCATTCGAGAACAAAAATTTTAATACAACGTAGAAATGATTTGAAACATGAAGCAAAAACATGTTTTGAATTGTCAACTGCCTTCGTGGTATAGTTTTTTTAAAAACATTTCAATCCAAAGTTTAATAATACCTCTACAAACTGATTTTATTGAGTATCTAAACCAAGATGGCGTAGTATTGCCTGGCAATGAATGTGAAGAGGAACTGCATTATGAAAGTGATTCCGAGTCTGAAGATTGGTCCGCAGCTGAAGACTGCAACACAACAACAGCTACTGCTCCAGATTTCCCTGAGCTTACTAAGCAGATTGAAGATGCCATGGAAGAGCTAGGAGGTGAGGTTTTTCCAAAACTAAACTGGAGTGCTCCCAGAGATGCTGCTTGGATCAGTTACAATGGTACTTTAAAGTGCACGACTGCTTCAGATGTATATTTACTGTTGAAAAGCTCGGATAGAGTAAGTCATGATATCAATAACCCATTTAGAAAATGTGAAGACACGGAAGATAATACCTTGTTAGAATCATCTGGATTTGTTTTGGTTCTCAGAAAGTGGCAAGAAATTTCTTCATCAACAGAGTTTCGTTGTTTTGTTAAGAAAGGCCATATTATTGCCATATCACAAAGAGACACAGCCAGTCACTACCCATATATTGCCAAAAACGTTGAAGAAATTCATTCACGTATCAAGGACTTTTTTCACCAGAAAATATCTGGTAAATTTCCAGACAACACTTATGTGTTTGATATCTACCTGAAGTCAAATAGAGTCATAAAACTAGTGGATTTTAATCCATTTGGAGACTTAACAGATCCTTTGCTTTTTACGTGGAATGAGTTAGCTGAAATTGAACCAGATGAGGATGCTGAGTCAGTGGAAACTATATTTAGATTTGTGTCAAGTAGCACTGGTGTTCAACCAAGTCCTTTTCTTAGCAGTAGAGTACCAAGAGAGAGCTTAAATTTAGCATCTAGTGATGATATCAACAAAATGGTTGATTTTCTGAGAACTACAGAAATTGTCAGCAACAGTCAAACTAAAAATGAGTAACTTTCTCAGTGAGTGTACAATAAATAAAATGTGAAATAAGTACTTAAGACTAATTAATAGTGTGGCAACAGGACAAGTTAAGTTTTAAAACAAAATAGGTAATTAGTAATGTTAAAAGAACAATTTCAATTAGCATGTATATGTCATTCAAGCTGCATGGGCATAATCATTTACATATGCTAAAGTAAATTACCACATTTGTTAAGTACTTGTGAATATTGAAATTTTTCTTACAAAAGACACTTGTCTGATAATTGTTAGGGATGGCCAACTTTTTCACTCAATATGATATATCCTCAATATTTGCCATTTTTTCAAAACTGTCCAATTCTTTGTCGATTGTCTGTATTAATACTTTTCTTCAAAAGCCTGGAAAGTTATTGGTTTTCTCACCACCTGACACAATACTAGTAGCACAATACCTACGCTGGTGATGTTAGTTCACATTTCACAATATGTGAAATTATTCCTTCAGGCTTGTTTGGACTTGCAATTTCTACTACTATTTTCTCCTTTTGATGGATGTAAATCAGTTGACTACTGTATAAAATCCAGAAATTTATTATTATAATAATCCACCGGTTCACATATGTAAGAAGAAGAAAATCCTGTTTTAGCGTGGCAGACTTGTTTGTCCTGTGAACTCAGTTTTTACTTCTGAATTTCTAGACCCTTGTCTCCACCTTATTTCCAGGGTTTGTATGCCCCCTGGAAATCTTGAAAAACCCTAGATTTTAATTTTATTCCTGAAAAACTATTGAAAACCCTGGAATTCTAAATTTTTTCTTGGAGAACTGAGCTGGCATAGGATCATAGCTAAACTATTAACACTACCTTGGAAAGAAATGACTAAATAAAGCATGCAACGTTTTGTCAAATCATGTTCAAATACCTCTAAAAAACTCCTTGCAAAAGGATGAAAAAAGACCTGAAAAATCCTGGACTTTTGAAACTATGAAGGCGTTCGAAGTCTATATGTCTCTGTTCCACATTTCTTCATTAATTTTAGAGGCACTCGTTTTTCATGGTTCCATTGTACCTTATTTGCATGTATTTATATGAAGTTATTGGAATTGGAATTTATCTTTAGGATTTTTATCCATTTCTATTTTGAAAAAGCGGCAAAATCATGCAATATTGTTTATTAAAAGTAGAAATGGATAGTGGCCATAGGTAGAGCTATTTATTCATCGAGTGGCTCTATAGTTACAAAATTATATCATGATGTTCGACACCCAATCCGGACATTGTAAGCCAGTAAAATAATTGTATCCAGTAAATTATTATGGATCGGTTGTCTTCGAACGTCAGTTGCAGTTAAGGAGCAATGTGCAACGAAAAAAACCAGATGGATGTAATACAGAATAATAATTAACACATGCAGATGTAGAAATTAATACACTTTTGTTGACACTAATTATTAATACAAGGTAATTAATCATGGTTTAATCAATAAACATACTAAAAATTAAATTGAAATCAATAGGTGCATGTATGCATCCACAAAAAAAACCCAGTAAAAAAAGGCCTACATGCAATATTAAAAAACTGTTATCACTGATCCGTTTTGTATGTATACATGGACCTGATGTTCTTTCATCGAGTGGAAGAATCTGTGAAAGAAATTGAAATATATTGAATAATCTATGTAGTTATCTGTAAGTCAACGAGTCTCTCATTAAGAACACTTGTTATTTTGCCTTTCAGACTGCCGGAATTAACATATCCCTATAACCAGTTTGCTATGATATGTTGCATATATTACGATTGTCCTGCTTCCGTCTTTTCCTACTACAAAGTTTAAGGAAAGTTAAGAATTCGTTACTTCGACAATTGGGCTTTTCAAGAATTGCTACAGGATGCGAATGACTATATTTTTATTTTGTCATCCCTACGAGTTTCCAAGTCATCTATTTTATTAACTTTGTTTTTACATAACAAGCAACAGTCTGGTTATTCAATTTCCGTGACAATATTTCTTAGCAGACAAGGGGAATGAAGAATTACCGAAACTGCGACCTACATGCAGCAAATTTTATACAGATCAAGATATTTTACCTTATGATTAAATTTCACACAAAAACGCAAAACAAATTACAGACAAAACGTAAATAATTATTATAATCCTTTTGTTCTTTTACCTTGTAGAGTGTTAACCTGGCTAAAGCCACATTGAGGTTTTAGTGATAAACTCTTTGATTCTGGTTCCACATTTCCCCATTTATCAACACACCAACATTCATTCTTACTAGCGTCACACTGTAGAGGTTCAAAGTAACCTTGGTCATCACACCGTGGCCAGATGTCATTTTTCACAGAATTCATTCTTAAGACACCACATGGAGCAGCAGGCGAATTAGTGAGTGCTGGAAATGTGATTCAGAATAAAAGTTCAGTCACATAAGTCGGTTGGATAGCAACTATACAAAAAAAGCATGCAAGCTGCAAAAAAAACATAGAGAGTTTCAAAAATGATATCAAAATGAAACTCATTAGATAAATTCAATGGTTATTTTATAGTACAGTTTGCCAATAAACTCTCCACACATTGTGTATAGAAAACGTGACGCTAAAATTTGTTTCCATGAAAATGTTTACCGAGCATGTATATAAGGTTCTCCACCAACCTGTTCTAACAATCAACTATAGAAATTGGTTTTCTGAAAAACGAATCAGAAATAATGATCACTTTTGTTTCAGAAGTCCAATCGTATCGCAAAGTCTGATCATTTTAGACTGGTATCTACCCCGTTTCTATCGCACTTTTTCAAAGAAGAAAATGAAAAAAATGTAAAATTTACCTTTAACACATTTCCACGAAGGACAAGTGCAATTGCTTCCAGGAAATGCTGATACAGTTGTTCTTACTTTCCTTGTACCAGGGGAACAGATAATACCGTGTGGAGGACATAATGACACGCACGAGACTTTATTACGACTTCCACATCGACAGTATCCTGTACAGTCTTTTGTCTCGAAATGCTCACCAATTTTGTGTCTTTCCCCTGGGGAAATTTCGCAGAAATCTAAAAAATATGAATAAAAGCGTTTAAATAATTTAATATCTCCAAGTCATTGCTCCACAGCATAAAGTACATGCATATAACTGATCAACACTTCAGCTTGTTAGTTCATGATTAATTCAACTCACCATAACTAACGTAAATAAAGTGATGTCGCGTTCTTTTCGCAAACAACACCTACTACACTCGAAGCATGCATGTTCACATGTAGCATGCAGTATATTGTACAATTATTATGAACTATCTTTTTTTCCGTTGGATTATGTTGGCTGTATGTTCCTAAAATGTGCGATGTTGTTGTTGCTATGTTTTTCTTTCATGCATGGAAACAAACTCTATATATTCAGTTATAATTGATAGGGGAATGGTTATACAGGCTGCGTTTACGTTAACATCAGTAAATGATCTTTGCAACTTCATTGATAAGCTAGCTAATCTTTCTTATAAAAATCCCAAAAATCTGCAAACAATTCTAAGTAATTTCTTTTCCATGAAAATCTCTAAAAATCTTTTAAAAATCTCAGTTGGGATTTTAAAATCACAAAAATCTCGTGCACTATTTTTCGATTGATACGCTCCTCGTAGCGAACAATATTACTGACAACATTATACAGCAATCACATATAGAACTATTTGTTTCTTATATCAATTTTATAGCCACGATATAAATAGGAATACTAAATTCGTCCAAGTAACGTTTGTTTATGAAAAAACCTAAATTTAATATTAACATCGTTATACATACATGGGTATTTGCCGCATAAATGCTTTAGTTTCCAGTCCCCTCACGTACCTGACCGTGTAGTTCAGCCTGTGTAAGTTTGCAGACTATTTAAAAGTCGCACGTTTGAAACCGAGCCATGGGAAATAAAGCACATAACATAAAAATATCTATCCTATACTTTATAGTATACAATATATTGAGCAACTGAAAATTGAGCAAATAGTGCATACCATTTTGTTTCCTTTTTACACATCGCCATCGTGGACACGAACAGTTACTCTTGGGAATTTTACGTAAAAACTTTATTTTTTCCTCATCATGTCCACATATCACATGAACAGGCGGACAAAGACTGTTGCAAGATACTACTCCATCTGGGTGACAGCGACAGAAACCAGAACAGTCGGAAGAAATAAACCTACTGCCTGGTTTGTACGTTTTCTCGCCATCAATGCATTCAGCTGGCCGAAGTAGGATTGGTTCTATATGGAACAATAATATTATGTTTGTTTGTGTGTAAAAAAGTAGACAATTTTGAAACGGCTATCAACCTTGCGATGCACATTGAATTATGACGTTTTTTATTAACATTGATTGCTTTGGTACTTGTTAAATGGAATAAACGAAAATATTCTGAATTTCAAATATTTTAAACCCAGGGGGTGCGTATCTTTGAACACATTAAAAATGGCTTGTGCACGAAATTTGAATGCTTAAAAGTAATTTTGAGTTGGCAGGTAGCAAATATGTTGAGAGTTAAATTGCTGTTCAAAATTTCAAGAAATTTGATTGAGTTTAAGCCCTTCAAAACGTCGTGCGAACTTTTATTTTTCTTAATAAGAATGGTTTTTCTGAAGAAAAGTTCTAAATTTAAATAAATGTCTCTTGGAAGTTGTATGCAAACTATTAGGTAAACGCATAAATTAAGCATGTACAAAGCTGATGTTTCCAAAAATATGGAAGTTCGCGCAAATTTTCTGAAATTTGGAACAGCAATACACCATTCGACAACTTTTCGACTTTAAAGTTACAAAATTACTTTTAAGTTTCGCGCGCAAGGGCTAGCCATATTTATCTTGTCGTAAGTTTTAATTTTTTCTGTTTATTCTGCATTATAAAAAACTTCGTACAATGAGGCGCTTCACGAAATAAAGAGCGATTTCAGATTTGTCTACGTTTTTTTATTTCTACGTTTTTATTTGTATGTTTTATTTCTCTTCCTGGAATTATTGGAACGGTTACATCGGCCTATCGTTTACCACGCATGTTGGGCACGGAAAACAAAGAAAAAGACTCCCATAAAAACGAGGCTATTGTAAGAAGGCAAAGAGCAATGAATTCTATTGTTCATTATTTCAGTACTTCGGTAATAATCCTCAATCATACCCTGTTCACAAATAAAAGATGGGCAAGAACAAGATCTTCCTTCAGCATCAGGTACACCAACTTTCGTATGAACAATCTTTGGATTCGGGCACTTGTCTTTTTTTCTGACTAAACACATAGGCTGGCACGAGACGATACCGTCCTTCAAACATTCACATCTTGTAGTGCAGTTGTTGTCAGTAAACACTGAACCGATGCTGTAAGTTTTTCCACTGTCAGCTACACATTTGTGCTTTGGGAGTTGTGGCGAAACTGATATTAGATAAAAAAATGAATATTGAGTTTAAGCTTAAATTGTGATGAACAAAACATATATGAGATTTTTTATGTCCTATATATACGAAGGGTTGGGTAAAACTGCGCGGGCGCACACGATGCGATTTTAGTCGGTTCACATGCCAATCTAATTGTCGCGCCCGAAAACATATTTAGTAGAAATCTACGTCATCGGTTTACCGAATATTTAGATAACTAGGGCATGTAGCCTTGATATTGAGTGTCATAATTGGGATTAACTATTATTAGTAGAATCATACTAGCATACTAATGCAATGCTGTAATTTGATTGGCTACTCTACTAGCTATCTATTCCTCGATAGATAGCGAGTAGCAAAACAACAATTTTCCTGGCGTATTTTTTCAATTCAAAGACAATATGTAGTATTATTTTTAACAAAATGGCTTATGAGTCAATTATTTATCTCAGATTCTACTAAAACAATTAGATTACTCGCTCTCAATTTCCATGTGTTGATAGTTGATTCGGGCTTCGCCCTCATCATCTATCACCGCATAGAAATCTCGAGCTCGTAATCTAATTGTTAATTAGACAAACGTGCACCGAGAAATGTTATCCGATCTTTCTAAGGCATTACCATCTGTTGCAAAATGATAACACCATGATTGAGACGGTACTAGAAAAGGTGCTTACTAGCTTGTATGTCATTCAAGATCTCGGGCATTTACACCCGAAAAAATCCATTTGAAAGGCTGCTAACCTAATGCTTCCATGTGTATCGAAAGCGAATGATGGTATATGTGTCCAAGTCTGATACTGGTTTATGAAATAGATTGTCCTGCTGGGGCCCTGACGAGCCGATATCTACCGTCAAATCAAGCAAAACAAATCACGAATATTTCACTGTTTCAAATTAGCACTGATGAATGCACGGATCGAAATAAATTTACGTGGTGTTTCCACAAAATCATATTTTTATTTGATATTCACCATGCAAACAAACAAGGAACTTGAAAATAAATCAATTTCGCGTCACAATCCCTACTTCTGTTTGGCATACTCTTGTTAATAATATATACTCTTCAAAAACTCATTAATAATTCATGAGCAAAACACGAAGGAAATCAAAACCGCAAAGGATAAAACACTCGTAGACTTTCACCAAATTTTTGCTTCCAATTTCTCGGCTTGCACCTCTGATAAACTGATTTGTATATTAAATAGTATTTATTGTACACTTAATTAAGAAAGGTCACCATGCAGATAGGTGTTATACTTAGGCTACTCACTTGTGGCGGGGAAAAATACCACTATAATTATTCAGCAATTCTGCATGGTAGCAGAATATGTGGTGCAATATATAGTCTAAAAATGTATGTGTCCTGTTTCTGGTCAGCACACGCATGTTTTTTTAAAACAATCGCTGATGCAATATTATTTGACGCATGCGTCACATACAATGTTATTTGACGCATGTGGTCTGCATAAACCAGGGCGCACTCACGCATATTCTATTTTTTTGCACGCAGGCTATTAAAACATTGTCCGCTAACTGGCTTGATGTGCTTTTGATATTTTCGATATTTTTATGTATCAAATGAATGTATTATTACAATATTTTCTATATCATTATGCTGTATATTAAATCAAATTTGAAAACTAATGATGTATTCCAGACAACATCAGTAAAAGAGCTCACTGCAATAGTTAGTTGTATCGGTTGCTGTGGCCCTAACAATTGTCTTGTATACTGTATGCCAATGTATTGTATACTATACATTGTATAATGTTAATGTTGTATCGTATTGTATTGTGTCGTATGCCATTGTGACCATGTTGTTAGTATTATTATTTGTGGCAAAGACTAATAAATAAATAAATATCAAATTAATAGATAAAATTAAGTCCTTACCACACGTTGGTGTGAATTAAATATTTACAAATACAGGGTAGCTATAGACGTAAATATGCTTCGCATACTTATCCTCATTAGAATCTCGTCATCTGCCGCACCCATATTAATTACATGCATGAAATCATGTTATCATCACAAAGGAGATGGTTTATTATACAACATCGGATCCTGCGCATTTTTGGACTTGTGAAAAAAGGAAATAAAAACGTAGAGAAAATGTCTTACCTGACTCTGCAGACCATTGCAAAAGACTCATCAGCAATAAAATACCCCAAGAAAACATTTTGACTAAAATAACAGAGCATTTTTAGATTAACATAACCAGCCGGTATATACAAAAGCCATTTATTGTGCTAGAAATAAAGATTTAAGATCACATATTTACGGCTTTACGCATTCCACAACTTTCTCGAAAACCCAGAGCAAGTTAACATGCCTTCAGTTTAAATTTCGTCCATGCATGGACCTTATGTATACGTAAAAAGCAGAAAACATATATTTATCTGATTATTTAACCCAGGGTGGAATCCGTGTATGTCACGCCGAAGATCTTCGGCGTGGAGTTTGAAAATATTCGGCGCACTGGCGTGAGATTGTATAACTCAAAATCCTTGGCGTACTGGCGTGAGAAGCGCCGGCGCAAATTGTAATACCATTTGGCGTTTATTTGGCGTATTTTGGCACACATATTGATATATGCGTACTTATATACGAACGTCATTTACACAGGGGCGTGTTCGTCCTGGCGTGTTATTTAAAAACCCTGACGTGACTTCGGCGTGAGGTTGACACGGATTCCACCCTGGTATTTAACCATACCAGTTTCCCCCCTAGTCACCCATTCCTTTATTTTATTAATTTCGCCTTTGAAACTGGCTTGAGACTATCATATGGTAAAGTTGTTTGGGTTCACGTCAGTTGCAGGTCAAAGCCAGCGCATCATAGCCCTTTCTTGCATTATTTATCCGTTTTATTGTCGAGCACCATATATCGCCCGTATAAAAGCTGTTGCAATAAATGCGTGCATTCAGCAGCGCAACGTCGTTACATCATTGTCGTCATGTCAACTATTAGTAAAGTTAGAAACAGTTCCGTGATGTTAGGCTAGGTAGTTCCTGCTCTTAGCTGGTTCTCATCCACAGCAGTAATTAAGACAAGAGTACATTTACACAACCACAATATTGTATTGCAAGACTTTTCTTAATTTCTTGCAGTTTCAAGTATTACAGCTAAGACACTAAGAAACTTATATATTTTTCTTTAAATGTGGCAAAACTAAGATCGACCCACTCAAATCAATGACCATGCGCCTGTTGTGTCCTCGATCGTTGCATGTGAATGATGGTGCATTGCAAGCGTGAAAACAGTTGAAATAACGCTCTGTTTGTGAAACTATTGTGTGTTCACTGGTAACTTGAGATCACAAAACATGAATAATTTTGATTTTGTGATAAACTTCTTTTAATTGATATGGCCAATACCACAAAATAAATGCAAATAGAATGAACTTACCTTTATAATTGACAATTAGAACACAATAGTCAATGATGATGTTATGATGTTTCAGACGAAAATACGAAATATGAACCTAAGTTCTTAGCACGGCGACTTTATACCAATGCAGAGGCTTATGAGTGGACTGTTGATTGATGACGCTCGCATTCCTTCTCGACCATCTTGTTGATTTGAAAGATTAAACGTCATAGTAAAGAAAAAACTCAGGAAGTCTGGCGTTTCTCGCGAAGTTATCTCAATTAAACACCCCAGGAAAGTATTTGGCCTAGCTATAGCTAGGAAGTGGCTAGTAAGCTTTCAAAAATATTGAAAATCAATTGGAATTAATAATATTGGAATTTTTACGCATTAATTAATGACGAGTCTCACATTTCAAGGCAAGAACTTTTCAGAAAGAATTCTTGTATTTCATGTCACATGGAATTTGGCAGGAGTAGTGATCTTCCATAACAAACTAAATTTTACGTTAACTAAACCATTCATGTTATGTTGCTCGGCAAAACATAATTTTGGTAGATGTGTTGAACAAATCTTTAGAAATGCTATGAAGTTTTGTGCAAAAGAAAAAAGTGAAAGGCATGACAAAAATTGAACAAAATAAATACCAGGCAATCATGATAGGAATTCACGTACAAATTTAAAAGTGACCGTGATCACGCCGTTGCCCTTCGTTGCCAGGTACAAACTAATGAATGAAAAGTATGTTGGCATTTTGCCTGCGTGGGAAATTCATACACTGCGTCCCAGAATTATATCATATCTTAGTTTTTGTGATAACAAAGGCGGCAATATTTGGTGAAATTTCAGTATTGACTTGAGTACTGTTCTTATCCATATGTTGCACGAAACTCACTCAATTATATTTATTACTGCCGCTTTGGCAGCCTATTCAGTTCTGCGTGTTTGTTGGTCTGTTCCACAATTATGTGTAAAGCATATATAAGGGCCATGGAAAGTGTCAAAATAGGACAAATTTGAAGGAAAAATCAGGCTGGGCGGTTCATTACGTTACTGTTAGGTATAGTTCGTTAAAACGTAAAATCTCATGTAAATATACGCTTTAATTTTTTATATCACGTTACACAAAGATATTAAACTAGGCATAAACTAGGGCTAAAGGTTTCTACACACTCCTAGCCCAGTATATATTTTATTGTTTTATGTTTTTATGTAAATAACGGTGATAACATGGGCGAATAAGTAAATAAAAATCAATCAGCATTCACAACAGCACATTTAATATTTTGTACAACGATTAAGTTAGACACAAAATCTTCAACCCATTCATATTTATCAGACCTCACTGGATTGATCAGATGGATTAAAGCCACACCGGCGTTTCAAATAGTTTGAGTATTGATTTAAGAAAACCAAACCTCGTTTAAAGATGCAATGTTTAAGGAAATTCTTGAGAATCAGAAAATATTCTACATTTTAACTTTTAGCAAAGTCTAGGTCGAACGTGCACATATATTGAATACGTTTTTAACATCATTAGGTACGTTATATCATTTATACTTGTATTAATCACTATATTATTGGAGGGCTACAAGTTTACCAGTATATTTTTACTATTATGTATTACCCTCGTGAAATAAAATCTTAATTTTTATTTTTTATTTTATTTTAGAATTTTTATTGAGTAATTACTTATATAATCAAAAGTATATACATATACATATACATAATAAATATAACATAAACTCATACTACATCTGAGAAAACTTCAAGTGGTTTCTTTTACGCAATGGGGAAAGCGACTTCTATTTATTCTGTGTAGTGTGTTACATGTGTAATAATGTCCTATGTGTGTGATATATGTCTTATGTATGTGATATATGTCTGACATATATCACATACATAAGACATATATCACACACATAGGACATTATTACACATCTAACACACTACACAGAATAAATAGAAGTCGCCCCATTACGTAAAAGAAACCACTTGAAGTTTTCTCAGATGTAGTACTGTTAGTGGAGCACTCACAGACTAAGAAATATAATCTTTGAATTTGTTTGTACTTCCTTCCGTGGGCGTGGATTTCCCTCTTAAGGGTCATCCAGATGTTTCTTAGTTGGATTAACGCTTTCCATATTTTTCTAATATGACTGACAGATATATGCTTGGCGACCTTTGGTGGATATGGCGATAGGAGACGCAGACTTTAATCTAGGGATGATGAACTAGATCTCAGGTCTTAGCTAGTAGGTGTTGGAGCGATATTTGCGGAAGAAATTTCCGATAACGACTAACGAGAAGTTTAGACAAGTTAGTCCTCGGCTGTTTGCCGATGATACGAATCTGACTGCAGCTGGAGTAACTATAGAAGAGGTTGAGTTGGCCATGAATAATGATCTCTTACGAATAAAAGAATGGCTTTTGGCTAACAAACTAAGTCTTAATGTTGTAAAAACGGAATTTCTTTTAATTGGCTCGCATCATGAATTGAACAACCTTGATTCTCAACCATGTGTTGACATCGGTCATGACAGTATTAAACAAGTCCAACATAGTAGAGTTCTTGGCGTTGAAATTGACGAAAATCTATCCTGGAATAAACACATTGAAAATGTTGTTAAAAAGGTTACGTCTGGAATTGGAGCTATGCGAAGAACACGTGATTTTGTTCACAGAGAAACTCTGTCTTCTATTTATAATGCTTTAATACGTCCTCATTTTGACTATTGTAGTGAGGTATGGGATACACTTCGTGTGGGGCTCTCCAACAGACTTCACTGAAAAACTGCAGAATAGAGCTGCAAGAATAATAATGAATTCGCGGTACAATACACCTGGTATAGAAGCAATAAACGCTCTAGAGTGGGAGCCTCTTGAAACTGAAAATTGTGGTACTCATTACCTGCAGATTTGCGTGATTCAGATACATTACTAACATTCATAAATGCAATTGACGCTTATAATTTCCAATATTAATTATGTTATTAGTTTTGTACATAATTGTAGTTATTTCTAATTTAGTGTGTGTAATATTTTGTCATATAATATCATGTAATCCACACGCCCCTCGTGGAAATCAGCTTATAGTTGACGGGGCCAGCGTGTGATCTTTTAAATAAAGTTTTACCTACCATTTTTACCTAATTGTTCAAGCAGAAGAAAGCCGTCTAATGTGACTTCGCCATGCACTTTTTAAGTTTTATTAATACTTGAATAGTACGGTTGAGTGCTTCGGCGAGGCAACGCCATTGAATGATTGCTTCATCGTTATACCAAAAATTAATTGTTTTCACAGTGCATAAGTCAGTATAAACACGAACAAAGAGATAGAAAAAAGACGTTAGCCGAGTTACCACACCACAACTAGATGTAATACAGGGTGAGTAAAAAAAACCTGATGCCCTTTCAAATTCAAATTAGCCGCGAATTTCATTACGGAACTTTAAGTATTCTCATAGGTATACAGAGAACAGATCCTGACTAAGTACACAGTACAGGATGAGTAAAAAAACTGATACTATTGAAATTCAAACTAGCAAGCATTGCATTCTTGCAATTTGACAGACGTTGATCTAAAACAAAATCTAATTCCCCGTGGAAGTTAAAATGCATAATTTTAGCCGTACAAGAATTGTCAGAAACAAGACAAAGTCAGAAACACGACAACATGGTGCAACTGACAACGGAACAAAGAGTCTTTGTGGTTTACGTACTGTGTACTAAATCACGAACGTACTGTGTACTAAATCACGATCTCTTCTCTGTATACCCATGGGAATACACCGTAATGAATTTTGCAGCTAATTTGAATTTGAAAGAGCATCAGTTTTTTTTTACTCACCCTGTATATGAACAACGAGAGCGAGTGTTTCACCGGGATACCCAAACACGAGAAAATAATGGTGAATATACGAGAGCGAAGCGCGAGTGTTTTTGTCCATTTTTGAGTGTCTGAATATCCCAGTGGGACACGAGCTCGAGTTGTTCATATGGCTTCTCAAATGAATCAAGACGTAACAGGATGTTCTGGTTTGCTGATTTGAATAGAGTTTCTAACCAAGCATATCGTAATTATCGCATTAGATTTGTTGTAGACGACAAACATTTATTACAATTAAAGCAATTTTGGGTGTGAATTTGTTTGCTGGCTTGATTTCGCATGCGTAATTAAGATATTTGAGGAAGATCACTAGTGATTTTCATCAAATATCTTAATTACGTATGTAACAATGAGCTATTGTTGTGCTCTGTTTGATGGTGTTTGACAGGGTTATCATATGTGATGAAATGAGCGCTTGTCATTGACTAAAAATTGAATTGTTATTGTCATGAATTTGAGAATGTTATTGCAAAGACGGAGAGGGACAAGTCGTATGATCTATAGTGGCTCGCGCATGACCCATGTCTCACGACCTGTGATTTCAAACCCCTGAGCATGACCCGTGCCCTACGACTTGTGACATTTTGCCCATGACTTCGGGCAATTCTCCTGTATCATTTGTGTTCTGCAGCGATGTATCCTGGTACCTCTTCTATTTATTTTGTTCGTTAACCACCTCACTTTTCATAGCAACCAGAACATAGATTTTTACGCCAATGATTCCACCTTACACTCCTCCAGTAATTCTATTAATGAACTAATTGATGTACTCTCTTCAGCCATGGAAAACATTGAACAATGGAGTGCGTCAAACGGAATGGTCGTTTACTCAAGAGACCAAATGAGTGGTGATTTGCACGTACCAAAAGTCAGCGAAGATGGATACGTACACATCATTTACACTCTGTGTCAAACACAAAAACAACGTCCTTAATTAATTGAGAATGTAAATTGCAAAAAAAATATTGGGCATGACAAATTGACAATCGTCTATCTTGGAAAGCCAACATCGAGTGCTGTGACTTTTTGTTCTTCGCACGCCATGACGTCATCTGTGATCTAATACAGCAGAGGCGAATGCAAAAATGAAATCTATTTGTTTTATGCAATAAAAAAGCTTAAGGGGGTCCAATACCAAAAATTTAGCAATTTAGTAAAAAAAATTTTTTGTCTTATAGGAAGCATTAAGCAGTTAACAATAATGCCACTGAAGTTTGGAATCGATAACAAAACTTTTAATATGTTTTTAAAGGCTTTTTGGTGGAATTTCGAGCTGACCGTGCGGTATATTCCTGGTAACTAGTTTGGTTTTCTGACACTAGAGACAAAATGGTGGTTAGGAAAACAAGCTTTTCAAAGCGTGAATCAGTTGAGTGAGGACATCATAAAGTCCGAGGAGCCCGATCTCTGTTGCACAAAGAAGTGTGTGATATAAACACTGGGTAAGTTGTCGAGTACTTTACGAATTTTTACACGACTCGGTTGTGCTGAGAGGCTGATGTTAAATCAAATCTGTCCACAAGCATTTGAAATTATATGAAAACTGGCTTCATATCCGTAAGTTAGAGATGTTGAAGTAGCGCTCTAGTGTTTCGAAATGTTTGTATTGTACAATGCTTGTGTTTGTTTCTATAATTTCCTTGTTTTGGCAGGGGGCTATGGGTCATGCCAAAATTTTTCACAATTACCCAGAACCCTTTTGGAAAAGTAAATTTTTAATTGGGATGTTGTACATTTAAAATTCATGCGAAACCCGGTTGAATGCAAATGTTTTAGAAATATTCTTATATTTCTACTTTGATGCCACACTATTTTTTCAGAAATTGCTATTTTCCAGGAAAAACTTCAAAAAACAGTGATGCTTGCCATTACTTAAGATTTTTTTAGATTTGGCTCCTAAACATCGTTTATAGTCACAATGTGAAACAAAGATCAAAGATTTTTGACCATTCTCCAGGCCCTAATCGTGTTTCAAAATAGGTGCTTATTTTGCCACTAGGGGGTAATTATCACGGTAACCATGACAACACACATGTGAACAAGTGTATTTTTTTATCACAGCTTTGTTACCTACCATAATATTAACTTGTTTCAAAACACAATGCAAAAAAATATTTTAAAGGTATTGGACCCCCTTAACTAAACGAGTAAAAAACCCGCGAAAACATTTTGCTCAAATATATCGGATGACGTCAACTGTGCGTGTGTACTATAATAACACTCACTCTCAACCAATGAAAATGCAGAATGAACTATGATTATTGTATAAACTAGTATAATTATTTATGCTGAATTGCGGATTGGTTACAAATGTTAATAGTCAACACAGTTAGCTATTAAAAAATCAAGCAAACGACGTTGTTCCTTGGCGACTATCGAATAATATTTATAGGTTGGTAGAGATCTTCAGATACATGCAACAGACGAGCAGGAACATGTATTTCCTTGAGCATCAGGTAAACCACTTGGCATTTGTATGATTCTGTGATTCGCGCACGAACTATCAGGTACAGAAGGTAAACACAACGCATGACATGAAATCACGCCACCATTCTGACAAAAGCATTTAGAAGTGCAGTTGTTGTCAGAGAAAATCGAACCAATAGAATAAATCTTTCCACTGGTTGTCGTACATGTGTGACTGGCGAGAACTGGTTGTTTGATTGATGCTAAAAAATTGTAGAATGTATACTGTTTAAAACGTAATAATTCACTAGACTTTTATACCGCATAGCTAATTCAGTTAAGATCAGTTGTCTTTCTAAACGGGTAAGCTAACTATGAGCGTACAAGGAATGATGAATTATTGTTTTTTTAGGCCTGATACTCACCGAAGAAGACCTTAAGCTGTAACGAGTAAATTTGCCGTAGTGAATTTCCTATATGTTCCCTCGATGCTGTTTCAACGAATTAATTGCGACTAATTTCAGACGAATTTTAAAGGTGGAAGTAAGCAATAACCCGTTATCCCTTGCGCGCTCATAGTTTACAGTTTACGCCAGTGAACTCTATAAATACTGGAACGATAACTCCAGATAAAAATCCTACGTTTGGGTGAAGCCAAGATGGCGGCAACAACTACAAATGTCGTAAACAGTCTTAGTAGTATTTTCCCAAGGTATTTGCAATTTTTAAAAAAGACTGTATCGCAAACTAGGTTATAAGTTCATAAACCATAAAGTTACCTCTTAAATCAAAATAAAAACATCAAATATCGGTACATTGTACATGTCAACCGCGCCGAGAGAAACAATAGAAAAGGACTGAGCTCGATAATCTGTTGATAACCAATTTAGCTTCAAAGATGGCGGCCAAGTTATCGTTCCAGTCTAATTTAGAGTTCACTGGTTTACGCTTTTAGAAGGACAACCTTTATTAAATTAGCTGTAAATACTTCATCCTGGACGCTGTGCAGGTCTTCTAGATCTGTTGTACAATAACCTCGTTACAATTCCCACAATGACAATTGTTAATTGTTCCACGATTTTTTTGTAGCAAATTTTGTTGAATTTTGTTTTGTTTAATAATGTATTGTAGGAGTATTACATTTTCTATTTTATTAGGAATTCGAGATCTTTAGATGTGGCAAAATACTATCTAATATACCTTGTGTATATGGAGAAATAACGTGGCCAACAACAGATATCGTCTGGTTATTCTTTACGCATTTTGAGACTGAACATGTGCAAGTTGTGTTGGGAACGTTTTCTTGCGTTTGAACTGTTTGTTCGTCTAGTTTACAAGCATTTCCTTGCGATGAACAGAGCGAGATACAAAAGATATTCCCACCAGGATGACATGTACATTTGCTCAAGCAATCCGAAGACACAAAATTTTCACCTGATCGGTATGTGCGACCATTAGCAATACATGTATCTGTACAAAATTTAAAAAAAATCAGACATGGGAGCATCTACGTTAAAATAGACAACTTTGAACTTGTACTCTCGATATTTAGTCGATCGTCAAAACAAAACAAGAAAACGCAGTCAGTGCTATGTCATCCTGATTTGAAAGATATTGTTTTTGGGAAGAAAAAAAAACAAGAAATATCACCAACTCCGCTTTTTTCGTGTTTCTTCCTCAATATCCAGAATGCAAGATGTCTTTTTATCTATTTACGTAATTTGTTTCGTTTTGCATTTTTTGAACTAAGATTTCTGCTTGTTGTGTTTTCTGCAGAACTAATTTAGGGATTGACGTGACCATAGTTGATAATAGATAAGTGCTATGGTTGGAAGACAATTATATTACACTTTCAATTCATAATTTTTAATGAGTAAATGAGTGGATCAGTTAAAAACGTTTAAGTAAGGAATAATTCGTTATTAGTCTACTCGCTCTTGTCTTCAGTACCAGGAGGAGAACAAGAACTCGCCTTAAACCAGGGTATCTTTTGTATATATGTGATATATATCAGTGAGCTTACCGATATATGGAATAGGCTTGCAAGCCTTCACAGGACATTGGCACTTCTTGTTCAGCGTTGGTACAAACACATTCTTTTCTGTGTGATCTATCATGCATGGTTTTAGAGTTGGACACAGAGAAACACATTTCACGTGGCCATTATTTTGACAACGACATCGTTCACTGCACTTTCTGACAAACTCATCTCCTGGATTATACCGCCGATTTCCCTCCAAGCAATTTCTTTTGGGTGAAACTGATTTAGGAAACGATAACAATAACTTAATACCATTTATATAAATGACTAGAAATTAAATTAGTGGATTTGCATGTCTTTCTACATATCTTTCAAAAATCATAAAAATTTAAAGTTAAAATTTAAAAGAAATACGTGTCTAATCACTATACTCAGAGGATCATCCTGATTTGCATAAACTTCGGCGATCGGAATTTTCTAAACTTCTAGCATTTAATTTTTAAGTGTAATTTTTTGTACAGCTATTTGAGCGGGGCGTTGTGAAAACCCGGAACGCCGGAATATCACGGAATTTCGCGGAATATGCCGGAATATCACGGAATTTCGCGGAATATCACGGAATTTCGCGGAATATCACGGAATTTCGTGGTTCATGTCGAATGTGCATTTGTGTATTTCTCACTCACTGGGACTGTATCTACTTCACCAAATTTAGCTAAAGCGCGAGCCCGAAGGGCGAGTAATGATTGTCGCGCTACGCGCTACCTCTTTAGCTAAATTTGGTGAAGTAGATACAGTCCCAGTGAGTGAGAAATGTGACAACCCAAGAATAACTCGATATTGATAGTTATTATATATATGGGGATACACAAAGCAGCTGGGAAATTTGTCTGAGCATGCGCCAGATAAGCCTGCGTGAACGCGTGGAAATTGCGTGATATTTAAAAATCATATAACAAACATGGATCACAAGCATTTTCAGTGGACTAAACGACCTTTTAGCGTAATTTTTAAGAGCACGCTAACAAATCAAGTGAGTAGATATAAACATGAAGGCCAAGTTCGAGCTAAAATCATGTTGGAGCAAAAGGCAGATTTTTTAGAATTCGACTCAAACTAGTCAACGCTCATACTCGAACAACAATACAAAAATGTCACTGAAATCGATCGACTAAACGCGTTAGTCAATTGAAAAATATCTTTACCATTTGTACGAAAAAATTTATACAGCATCAAAGACATCATTGCACTGACGGCCTACGTGATTGTGGATGTTTTATCACTTTCACGACCATTTCAACAACAACCGTAATTTAAAGTACTTCTGTGGTAGCGAGTTTCACAACAAACTATTGGCCATAAGCGGAATTTATAAAACAAAAAAATTGGTTTCGAAAGGAACATAAACATATTGGAAGTAACAGGAAACAAATATCTTTTTGGAGCAAAAGCTAAATTTTCCAGTATTAAGTCAAACGTAAATTCAACATCGCGCTTAATTCTTGGCAACCCACTCACATGTCAAAGTTTGGAAATTTGCTTCAACAGACGATGTCATCACTTCAAAATATGATTAACTGACAGCTATATCAGTCCTTTACTGAAATCAATAAAAAATTGTGAACAAAATTTTAACTGGCTCGTCAAAGAAACTAAATTCCGAGCACCTTTGAAACCAATCTGCATTTCGCAAATAATATGCTAATTGCATTTTGTGTTCAGCCGCCAACAATATTTTTGCACAGCGGTGACAAATTTCCCAGCTGCTGATACACAAAACACTGGGGCACATTCGATATGAACCACGAAATTCCGTGATATTCCGTGATATTCCGGTATATTCCGCGAAATTCCGTGATATTCCGGTGTTCCGGGTTTTCACAACGCCCATTTGAGCGTGTCTTTAAAGTAAGTTACGTGATTCGTCTCCGTTCTTTGCCAGTGTACAAAGACGCTCGTGCCGTTGCGGAGCACTTGTGTTCTTATACACTGATAAAAGAACGGGCTGAACGGCCACCAAATTTGTACAAACAGCAAATGGTACTTATATTAATTTTGGTTTGCCGGGAAAGAAACAACCAGAGAAGAATCCCAGAGAAAAACCCCCAGAAGTACGCCACAGACTTTTAACTCAGTTGATGAACACTCACCTGATCCTATTGGAACACACTTGTGTATTGGACAGGAACAAGTTTGTTTTATATTCATGATTGTTTGGTTGGCGATTTGCAGTGTAAAACCTACAGGACACTTTAGGATTGCCTTAGGACAAAGTGGGATACATGCAAGATATGCATCGTGCGTGCACACACATTTAGATTTACAGTCAGCTGTTACAAACGTCGTATTCACTTTATAATTTCTGTTGTCACCGGTAATACAGCATAAAGATGGGAGCTCGGCGTCTGGTGAAGATAAAAAATAATATTAATATAAAGAACTCTCGCTCCATCTTATTGCACTCTGTCTGCACGCTTTCTGCATGAAACGATTAGCCCACTACACACGTAAAAATCTCACAACTTGTAACAAGTCTGCAGACAAGCCGTCAACAAGATGTGTTCGCACTGCTTGTTCCAAAGTTGTCAACAAGTTGTTCCAAACTTGTTGACAACTTGTAACAAGCTTGACGAAAATATCAGACTTGTTACAAGGTTGTTCTAACAACTCTGACACAATCCTGTTGTAGCAAGTTTGTTACAAGATTGACAACACAAGGCTGTAACAATATTGTTATATCATGCTGTATCAGTCTTGTTGGAACAATCTTGTAACAGGTCTGATAGTCCCATCAAGCTTGTTACAATTTGTCAACAGCTTGTTCTAAACTTGTTCCAACAAATTCGGAACAAGCAGTGCGAATACATCTTGTCAACAACTTGTGAACAGACTTGTTACAACTTGTTTGCAGGTCTGCAGCAACTTGTGCGTTTTTACGTGTGTAGTCTAGGATTTTCTAAATTACGTACCTGACTGTCCCACAGATGAATCCACACTAACAAAAGTAATCACGAATAAGATGTTTGCAAGAATCATCTTGTTGTACTGAAGAGAAGAAATTACAAAATTAATTTTCTGTATGCTTGTTGTTTTTGCTGTGTGAGCAGCCGTAATAGATGTGCATGGTGATATTTCATATGGCATGAAAGTCAGTCACAAGATGATAGATTTCACTAAAGTAGAGTCTAAAGTTCATATTTTCGAAAATCATTTGGGTGTCAAATTTAAAACGCAGGCAATAAAAATCTTTCATAATATATTCAGTTCTGGCACTGTGCTACACTCTAAATTTCTGAGTGTTGTGCAAACACCAAAAAAAGTGTAAGTTACTGCCTCTACAGTAGAAACACCAAATAAGGTGTATATTTACGCATTGGTGTTTTTTTATACCAAAAAGGCGCCTAAGGCACCTAAATATACACCTTTTTTGGTGTTTGCACAACACTCAAAAATTTAGAGTGTAGTAAGCTTAATAATTTAGCAGAATTAAAAAAAGAAGGGGAATAAAATAAACAAAGAAGACCATTCTCTGAAGAATATAAGTCAGGCTGTAAATATGTTCTCGCCAATCTCGGAGTCAACTGGTTACACAAAGGTGTGTGGTTGTCCCAATTGCGCTAATCCGATTTGAATTCGAGAACAGAAACATAATGAGAGGTCGTGAGAAACCCAAGTACCGAAGCGCCGCAAACTCTTAAAATCTCTTGAGACAGGAAAAAATTTATAATTAGACGTGGAAAGGAAGCATCGTATGCACAATGGTTGTTAATGAAGAGCTTTTGTGTAGAGTGCGCATGCGCTTTGCATATAGGCGGGAGTCGCGGGACAGGGAAAATGAATGAAAACAATCTAACAGAATTGTACAATAAAGTGGTGCTGTTGTTAAGGAACAACTCGTTACAGATATGCAAAGATGAAACGACGGATTCATATTTGGACTGAGAAGATCGATGAAAAAAGATATCAGCGGAGTTAAGCGTTTGTTGAGAAAAATGTGAAATGTTAAAGAAAAGATGAAACAACAAATTAAATTAAATGTTGACGTATAGAACAGTTAAACTGACATATATTTAAAAACATCATTGACCGTGAAAAGAGAAGGCGGCGGATGCACGATGATGGCGGATGCACATTTTACCAGAATGCACTGCGGTCGGAATTGTTTCAGAAAGAAAATTGACGTCTGGGGCCGGTGTTTCAAAGCAGGGTTAATAGCCTTAACCCTGGATTAAAGTTTAACCCATTGTTTTAGTTTTCGTATTACTTCATGTCTGTTTCTTTTAAAACTATTCAAACTAAAACTACAATTGTATTTGATCCAGGCAAGATTTGTAAAAAAATATTTCTAAGTATATATAAACAAACTGCCGGGAAATTCTTTAATTTTACATTTACCCAGAGTTGAGCTAACTGGATTTTGAAGTTTGAGCAAGTTGCTACTGTTGGATAACAGGCATACGAAAGAGGTTATGTCCTTAGGTGTTTTTCTTGGCATATTTTTGAGCTGTTATTGCTTGATGCCTGCAATGCATTCCATAGTGAAAAGTATATGCTGCCATTTCTTTCGTTATGATCAATTGGCTTTCGTGTTTTTACGATAAATATAATTTCAAAATGTTACAGTTTAGGGTTAGAAAAATTTAGAGTTAGTAAAAAAGTATTCTAACATCTACTGGCATAATGGCATGCATATATCGATCGCGCTACTGGGGCCTGATTAAAATATTAAATAAACAATTTCCGTGGTTTAATTTGATATGTAAGATTAGTAAAGGTAAATATACTTTGTTTTGAACTGCGTTTGGAAATACTACATGTAAATTTCATTTTTAATAATAATGCAATTATCAGCTACGTGAAGCAACGACGTGCAATCACCTGCTAGCTGTAAACATATTTAACAAATCTACGTGTTCAAAACAGAAAATCGCACCTAATATTTCAGCAAAAATTCGACGCGTACATATCCGATTTTATGACGTAGAATTGATCTGAAACGGGGCATTTGCAATTTGAAACCTGCCGACCGAAGACTTTAACATCATATAGTCTATGGAAACGTTTTGACCTAAGACTTCAACGTAGTAAAAATTTGTCGACCTAATACTCATATATAGAAACATGTCGACCTAAAACATATGGTCGACCAACAACGTATATACAGATTCAGTGAACCTGTCGACTTAAAATTAAATAAACTCATTCGTCAGGCATGTCGATCTGTCGACCTACAACACATTCATGACCTAGCTGGCGAGTTCTTACGCGGTACATAAGCGGAATGAATTTATATCAGGTATTAATCCGACAAAATGGACAACCCTATCGGAGCTGAGCAAATGACAAATAACGTAAAAACGATCAACGTCCTGGGAATGATTACGTCAGGGGCGAAGCTAGAGCGTTAAGATCAAACCGACAGTTAAAATCAACCCTTATAGGTTAACGAAATTAGTCGGGTAAAAACTGAATATATGCGAATATACCCCCTACCTGACCTGTTATAGCTAGTTGACGCTTTCAACACTTTCAGGATAAAGTGACAAAGCTTCTGCCTTCAGCATATAACAGGAAATTAGCAAACACTAAATCCCATGGTAAAGTGAACGCGCGGAATGACCATGTATTTGCACGCATTCAACCATGTATTCGCACAGTATTAAAAGACATTAGCAGTAAAAACATACGTCTAAATAACCTTTCGAGATTTGTAGGGCTTACTTGTATTTTCGTCCATCCTTGAAATATTTTGAGTGACAGCCGTAGGCTGCTTTATATTGGATAATGCGGATGTGCGTACAGCCTTGAATTTATGATGAGGTCACGCAAATTCGTTTTCTTCATAAACCGGTCAGCGATTGTTATGAGCTCATTACGCACTTTTATTTTCAGTTGTCATTCGAAATGAACAAAACATAAGAAGTAATGTTTCATCTGTGTTTAGCGATTTCGGCTAAGTTATTAAAGGTATAATTTAATCCACACTTGACGTCATTAAAATTTTAGTTAATTAACTTAGTGCATGCATGGTAACTCCATTATAACAAGGAGTAACAATTATATCAGCAATGGTAAATAAAATTTGTGCAGTGATAAATCAGATTCTATGCGGTTATATTAATTATTTCTGCCAAGGTATCGAATGGTAAATAGATTGCGAAAAAATGTATTACCATTTGTGTGTGGAAAAAGAGGAAATCAAGAAACTAAATTTACATGTAACTGAAGTGCCATATGAATTGGCACATATGTTTTACATTTTAAATTACTTCCAAAATTGACATTGTTTGGGTAGTTATTAACTTGTAAGATAGAAATCTGCAAATGTTTGACTGAATATACTTTTTGGTGCAATGACCCGTGCATGAATTGATGGTAAACTGCTATTTTCTGAATCAAACCATTGTAACTGTGATGCTTTAACATGATTTTACATAAGCAGCTGGATACATCACCTTGAACATTCTTCCCGAGACAAGTCAAGCTAAATTTTACGACCAGTGTCGCCGTTTAAAAAATAATTAGTGCGTTTGTACAAGGTTATACATATAGCTGTTGCTTAAATTAAAACACACTCATTAATTAGTGTAAATTGCTAAACATTTTCATACGCTGCAATACTATAATATTATTTAGCGACAATTATAAAAGAGCCATGGACCTACCATGGACTTTGCTTTAAAGGGGTCGAATTCTTTGTTGATAACATTGCATAAATGTCATCTGACATTTTTAGATATTAATAAATGAAATACTAGATATAAAGCATAACCACTGCACTGGTTACTTTTATACCTGCGTAATACAATATATAATTACCTGTCGTACCATGAACAATGTTCCAGTATTCAAGCAAGATATTGTTCTATATACCTTCAATGACACAGCTGAAGACCCAATACAAAACTCCTTCCTAACAAATTGCTCCGATCCCTTTTATCTTCCCGGCATGTGGATGTTTGGCTCAGTGCCGATTTAAAGAGGGATGCCTGCGTCATTGGGAAGGTCCTGCGAAGAAAATTCCACGCACTTAAACGGTAATTGAGATATTACTATTACACCTTCGTCTTTTATGAATAATCGTTCTGGGTATCTTGAATCAGATTTGCAAGTACCCGAAGCGCATCTTTTAACAATTTTAATGATTTCACTGCTGCAACTTTAGATATAAAATATAGTATGTCGACCTTGTGCTTGTCCGAATTCCTGTTGTTTGATCACGTGTTTACGCCACGTCGGTTGACCGTGGGAAAGGTGGATTCAGTTGGATTCAGTCGGATTATTACGCCGCCGACAAGGAAGATGCTGGCACTTTCTATAAGCCAATGACAATGCTCGGAAGTTCGAGAAAGAAAAAGTGACCATAAACGTACAACTATGTCAGCAGCATCTAGCCATTATGGCTGCTCTGAGAAAAATTGTTTGGCCATTGAATGTAATTATGTAAATTGTGTACTGATTTGTGAGAGAATTATACTATGGATAAACGGGAAGTAAAAGCATCTTTATTGTTCCAAAATGTGGAATAGTTTAGTCCGTTAGTCAAATAAAGTGTTATCACAGCTTTTGTTGCATGTAAATGCAGCTTCAAGGTAACTCCATATAGATGGAACAAAATATGTTTATATTGATTAAAATTTTTATCCACAAGGGAAGGGATTGAATTATATATATCAAAACTACGTTATCATCTTATGCAATATAATCTAGCCAGTAACACCCACGTTCATGCTCAGTTGAAATAAGGAGGTCAGCGTGGTCTAAGGTAAGCTGGGACAGCATGCTTTAGGCTGGCGCAAGCCTGAATACGACCAGCGCGTACGAAGTGGGTGGGTTATCGGGTGGGCCGCTGCAATGAAGCCATACGCCTGACCCCAACAACTGGGGAAGAAGCGAGTGCTCTTCTCGATTTTCCTATAGCCATCCCGTTGTATTGCTGTTGTATATGTGGCATATATAGCTCATATGTTCAACAGATCGCGGTGCCTATCAATCCAAGCCCAATCAATTGTTGTCTAAACCAATAATATATAGTTTTATTTTACAAAGTAGTTTTGAAATAGATGCATGAAAATATTAACAAACCAAAGGCAAAACTGCGGATGTCTTCAGAATTCGAGCGCTTAGCATACACTTTACACAATTAACGTTAACGGTTCCTGTATATTCATAGCTATACGTCAGGCACTTGCCTACGTACAGGATGCGGGCTCAGAACTGACTTCTAATTAAGGTATTGATATGAACAAGGTTGGCTGAAGGGACAGTCAAATTTGCTAAGGAGCATAAATCTGTCAATTTCTGCAGTTTTATAATAATAATTTTATTTTTTTCTCAATGTTGTTACATGAACATCGGACAAAACAGAATTAAACAGTACATATACAGATAAATCTCTTTCTTACATGCTAATATATGTTCGGTTTATTCTAGTCGACTAGTTCTATTTTCATTCGTATATCATGCATTAGAATGTTGAAAAAAAGTTTTTAAAATCCAACTCCAATGAGTTCCTTGAGTTCGCTCAGCTCTCGCTTCCTGAGAAAATAATTCTGCTCGTCTTCTTCGATGTTTTCTTCTTCCACTTTTGGTAGATGTTTCATACATTGTTGTTCACACGGAGTATCAATAATAATATTCATACAGGCTCTTTTCGCACTTGTAATTTTGCAATCTTCACAAAGTACGAAACATTTGCGGTATCTTTTATCAGGCGTGATTGGGTCCTTTGAAGATGCCAGAGATTCGCCAAAAACAGCTAACAGCAAACATACGAAAAAAAATACGGCTCGAAACATGTCTGAAAAAAAATTCACATGCCATATATATTCATATACTTCTTTGAAGCTTAAGCACTCACTTCTCAGTGGTTGCTTACAACAGTTCTTAGAACTAAGTTTATCATATATCCTGCAGACTGTTTTAATGATACTAAATACCATGATGTATTTCGTATAAAATGCTTTTAGCCTACGTGTACAATGCCGCATATAAGATGATATATAAACGTTTGCGGATTAATGTAGGTTTATACTGGCTAACTTACCGTGGAGTAGATTTTGATGTGGAGAACTTCCTGCAATGCAACTGACCAAGAAATTAATTCATATATGTATATATATATAGAAAGAGAAAGCTAGAGAACTAAATGTGTTGCTCTCCAGTGGTAAGAATGAAATAAGTATCCAAGTCAAAAATTATTTCTTTTTAAGAATGAGCCGTTTCTTTGGAAACATTCATTTGTTTAAAACAATCTTTTAATATAAACAAAATGGTATAATGATATACGTATTGTCTTAAGTTGTTTTAATTACATTTCCCACATTTCACCTGTAATTGTGCATTTTTGTTTTAAATGGCCATATGCCAATGATTAATATATAAAATTTTCATGAAACAAGCAGTTTCTTCAGTATCAGACGATTCAGAAAAACATTCATAAGATGATTGTGTATATACATAATTATTTGGAGTACATTTGTGTTTTAGCTTCTTTACTCTCTCTGGTAGTGATTAAAAGAAACTCAGGAAACTCAGTTTAGTTTTTGGAAACACCTTCTAAATTTATTGTGTTCCCACAAACAACTAAATACATATTGAAGCTCACAATGGCGGCTTAAAAACAACTTGAAAGAAAATATTGATCGACATTTCCTGCCACTATAAATGGACTCTGCGGTGGTTGTTGTATCTTATTCCTATCCCTCATCCCACCCTCTCTCCGATTTTCTCTGAGCCTTGTAGATGAAAATTTTTACATACATAAAACATGGTTAAACTTCATGTTATCATGCTAGTGTGCCTGGAATATATTGCACAGCCGACAAGCGTTCAAGAACAAAGCACAGCTAGCAAAAATGGTAGCACAAAAGTAGTAGCAAAACTTGTCTAAACTTTTACCATCATCTCTGAGACTTTTAAGAATTCAAGAATTTTTTCATTGGTGACCTACAGGTATGATCTTAAAAGAAAACAAAATAACATAACATGCATGTTCTATTAAAATATACTTGGCCAAAATGTACAAATTTTTCCTTTATACTCTTACGTAGTTAGACTTTGCGAGTTCACATAAAACATCCTGCCCAACACAACTTCGAATGTTTTAACCTTTGACTTTGCCTGGGAGCCAAGAAAATGTTGTAAAAAAGTAGTAGTTTAAATTAAACACAATACTACGTAGTATGGTTGATAATTTAATAACTTTAATGAAATTGCCGATAATATTGATGTTGAAATATTGTACACATCTATATATAATAATGTCTCTGAATGTAATAATTTCACTGTCAAATATTGTACGTATGTATTGATTATTGAAATATATATTTTCGTGTGATATTGTCGTGACGTCAGTGGGGTCATAACACGCATCACGATCACGTTAAATTATATCAAGAACATAATGTTGGCAACATGCGTAGGCGTGCGCAAAGTACTTAACTGTACGTTTGAGTCAAACAAAAATTTATAATATTTTGGAGTAATTTGTTACACTGCACTTTTCAACGATTGACAATTTGTTTTGGGTCCAGTGTGTGACCATGCAGATCTGGTAAATTTTATCATTAAGATTAAAGTTGAGATTAAAGTGGACCAACAACAGTCAAATATTTTACATTAATAAAAATACAACGCAATACAAAGCCTTTGCACAAAACAAAGTCATTCTTATTACAAAATAAAAACTCGTGTGTAGATGTAAATGGTAGACTTAGGGTGTTTTATATCTAAACATTGCTTCTATTCGTTTTGAAATACTTTTAATCACGATCTATGTTCACAGAACCCAAAACCAGCAATATCTATTGATAATAAATATTTTTAAATCACAATACGGAATCGTGATCGTGCACAAGATTGAAAGTGAGGCTCGCGATTCAACAATCTAGCCTAGACTAAAAGTTGGTCTCGCCGGTCTTAGTCAGTTGTACCATGGTTGTACGGACTGGTACAGATCGACCTGTCTCTAACCCGCGAACAGGCATTGCTCTGGGTACGAGATTCGTCGGTCAGGGAAATTCACACTAGGCTGTAGTCGTTACAGAACGTGCTGCATTACAGGACGACGTATTGTGCAGTGTACATGAAATCGTTTCAAATTATGCTTTCATCCGTTCTTTTCACACCATCGTTGATTGTCCCCCTGAAAAAAACAAAATGTAATTTCTTCACTGATAATTATTATAATCAAACGCTTGAAAATTTTTCACTTCGTAAGTTAGAAGATACAAGGAATGCAAGAAGAGCTAACATTCTGGTTTATAGTTTCAGGTAGTGAACTGTGATAGAATCTAAATCTTAGTGTGCCTTTTCCATGAGAAACCATGAAAAAGTATTTCACTGATTTAAGATGAACAATATAAGCTGTATATTAACACTGGCACGTGAAAGCATAACAGAAATCTATTGTCTGATAAATTCATTCTCATGACACACTTACCAGTTCTCTTGTTGCTGAGACAATTCTCGCAATGAATTCGAGAAAACATAACGCGGATTTTTGGTGTTTGTTCATTTTGGATTAAATTCGAATGACACACAGAGCAACGGAAACATTTTTCATGCCAGTAAGATTGTAGTTCAGCTACATACAAACAAATATCTCTCTCTACAGGCAGGCGACAACCACTACAGACGTATATAGGAGATCTAGAGCGTATTCTCCTAAAACGATTATGATGATAGGCTTGATCTGCTTCTGGTTGTAAATTAATGTCGTCAGAACTGGTGACACTAGATGATTTTTTCGGACGAGAACGAGGTGCTTTCAAAATGGAATGTAAACCAGACGAGGGTCCTTCGATTGGACTTGTAACCGTCAGGCTATCATTATGATGCTTTTTGACATCACGCTGTAGATCTTTTGTTGATGGCAATTTTGATTTTTCCTGGAATCTCTGCTTCAGTAGTTTTTCAGCTTCTTGAGCAAGAAATTCTTCTTCAGCCCGCAAAGTATCAGTTATCTCGGAATAATCGATCTTTTCTTGTTGGTCATGCATTTTAAACTCCCGTAACATTTCGTTAACACGTTCTTGTTTGTTGTCTCCAAATCTCTTCACTACCTTTTCTTTTACAGGGGCTTCTTTACTTTGATTATTGTCTTTTTTCTCAACCTTCTCTTTCCAATATTTTTCTTCATCTGCAACCAGTTGCAGTAGGTCGTGCTCATGAACAACATTAGAGAAACTGACGCCATCTTGGCTTGCGAACTGTTGTGCTACATTTGCATTCATGTGAATTTTGCTACGGTCTTTGAAATCTTCATCAAGAATTACTTTTTGTTCTTCTCTTAACCGTTCATACTCATTCAAACCCACCTGGTTTTCTTTTTTCAGCTTTGTATGTTGAATAGAGTCTTCTTTTCTTTTATTATCGTTTTCATGACTCTTTCTTCGTGATGTCAACAAAGTCTTCAGTGCCTCTCCGTCATAAACAGGTAAGGGATTATTGTTCATGTCTTTTCCATGTGCGTCGTGATGTCTCATGTTTCCACCGGACGATTTCCCAGGATCCAATTCCGCTGATCCGATTAGCTTATGCTTAGGAGAATTGGGCTTCGCGTGAGGAAAATCTTGAGTTTTTTCCTGTGAATGACGGGGCTTATATGACATTTCAAAGTTACTACTGCCATGTTTAGAAAGTACAATCGGATGATTTACCTCAGAAGCATAAACGTGTGTTACGTATTGTTTAGAAACATTCTCATTTGCTAATTGTTTTTGTGATGAGTAATCACTTTCCTTAGCCTTCACACTGAATGACTTTCCTTTATCTCCTACCCTTTTTTGCTGCAGAATCTCTATTGACACATACTCTTTCTCTGCCGTTTTGTTATTATTGATTTGACGCAACTTTGTGGCATCTACAGCGTCAGTTTCATCTAAAGGTATAATAGCTTCTTCATACGTTGGTAATCGACGATTGGCAGACGCTGAATTTCGTTCACTCGAAGATCTTCTTGAAGGACGCTCATTTGCTTTATTTGATTTATCATCTACTATCCTGCTCATCTTATCTTTATTGTCGGTAATTTTTACTCTTTCATTGTTTTTGCTTATAATCCCATTATGATTAACTCTTGTCTGCCTTGCGGGCACTGTAGAATATTTTCCAATTGACTCCAAGTTTCGTCTATCCACAGAAGTACCATCCCTAGGATGATAAAACTTCTGATTCATGTAATTCTCAACGTGTTTTACTTCAACCTTTTGGGTCAAAGGGAGTGACCTTCTACTCGTACCATTGTGATCCTTCCTTCTCGCATCTTTTTGAGACTTTTGCTGCAGATATGGAGTTGCAGCATATGTGTCTTGTGCCAATTCGGGTTTTTTAATAATACTTTCCCTTGATCTGTTGTTATCACGGGTGTTAAAATTGTCCTTATTTTTCATTGAAGATGACCTATTTCTTTCAATTAGCGAAGCATTACTGGTATATTCTCTGCCAGAATAGGTCAACGGCTCCGACTTTCGTCTCGCACGATTTTCCACGGAATAAGCTTGCTTTCTGTCTGAGCAATCATAATTCTTGTCAGAAGGCACACGAGCATGCAATGCCCAGTCTGACATAGATATATAACCTCTTTGGTCCATATAATGTGTGGCTTGTGCTACAGATTTTGAATGAGGTGATTCCGTTTTTTCTGGTAATACATCACTTGCTCCAAAATTAGCTGGGAGTGAACGTCTACTTTTATATTTTTGTTCATGGTTTGGCTGATTTGGTATCTTTTTCTTTTCATCTGGACCCGACCACTGTTTAATTAAGGCTTTCACTGACACGTAGTCACACTCTTTCTCATTTTTACCGCGTGTGTTGACGGTAGAATGTGAAGATGGAGTTTTACCTTGTATTATTGGCTTGCCGTAATATTGAAACGACCGTTCAAAACGGTTATACTGAACCGGCTGAGGAGAAGAACGCATTGCGTGGTCTTTTAAAACATTCGATTCATTTAATTTAACTGGAGCTCGTTTAGTGATTGATGATCCAGTGGAAAACGGGACATTGTTTTCGTTATTTGGATGGCCATATCGACTCTTGTTCAAAGCTCCAATACTGTGCGCTCTTCTTGTTGGTTTCCCAGAAAGCTGACTGTCATCTAATTTTGAGTTGGTAAAAGAACGTGAACGTCCATCACTACGCCTCATATCCTAAAATACAGAAAGAATACAATGACAAAGATCTAGACATATTACCTGGCCAAAATGCCGCGTATAACGGTACAATGTTGAGTAACACAGGTTTTACTGTTTTCGAATAAAACAGACAAAACAGAAACAAGGTAAAAATAGTTTCTATTCAATTTAAAATATGCAAGTACGAATTAATATAAGCAACCTTCGTCAAAAACACGCTTTAAGTCAACAGTTCGCCCGCGCGGCGAGGTACAATCTTGAATGTCAAACTCAAATCCAAAGGCAAAGAGGGGGTGGGTAAGTATTCAACAACATTTCTCAACAACTACCGTATTGCTAAGAATACATGCATTTTGAGTCATGTCCAAGATTATTGAAAACCACCACTGGGTGGATCCACTGTGTATATACAATGAATTAATAAACATTGCTGTGACCATGCAGGTGTTGACATTGTAGAACAGCACAGTTTCTGGTTATCAGTAGCAGAGGGAAAACCGTGAAAGATTCATCAGTTTGATGCACCAAAATGTCGCCAATTGATCAGACACTATATTTTTCTAATTAGATACGAAAAGTCATTAGCTTGACGATTGTACACAGTTCACAATCCAAATCGCCATCATTTTAAGCTTTGATTTTGAGTGATTGGATTTAAAATGACACTTATCTAGTCTTACGTTCACAGCGAATGCCTGTTATGATGAATTCTTTTATGTTAGTTTTACATATTTATTTTTTAGCTTCACACTTCAGACACTTCACCATCCCAAATGAGGAAGTGAGAAAATGACCGGCTTTATTTTGGGTGGCGTCATGATATTGCGTCCATGAAAAAAATATTTTGTATCATGATATGGTCTCCGACTATAGACCTTTTACACATAATGTCACAGAATAAATATCATCTATCCTTAGGTAATACCTTGGTGACTCCGTGCTGGCTCCTTTCGTACATAACTGCTTTTTCTTTCACATTTGCAGTTAAACGCGGAATAAGCTGACGTCTCATGTCTTCAAAATATTCCAAAGAACCTTCTTTGACACTGGAATTCTCAGATTTTGAATTTCGACTTACTTTCGGCCATGTACTCGAGCCATTGAGAGTGTCAAGTTCAAACTTATTTCGCTGTTGATCAACCTGGAAAAAATATATCACGTGTTAATGTTGACCTATTAGCTATTTTGCCATCGTGAAATTTTGCAATATTCAAAAAATATTAACTACGAAAACTAGATTCGGAAGATCTTCTCCAGATTGACTAGATGAAATTCTAAAAAAGCATTCTCACTGGTTAAACACAAAATTAGGAGACAATGAGAGCCAATCTTACGAGCAGGTGCTACATCAACATACATAACTTATTTATTAATTTTATTTATGCATGTTCAATGAATACGAGGACACTTATATGTCAGAGGTATTATAAGGAAAAATTATAACGAAGTTAAAATTTATCTTTACATGTATCAAAACCATCTTCAGAAATATATATTAATTAACCTGACATTGAAAACAACAACAAAAAATTCACTGTCTTGAGCAGGATTAAATGAACTCACGTCGTTGGAACCATATCAATTAAGCTAACAGGGTATTGGCACGACGACATAACGCTTGTTTTTGAGGACGTGCGGTGTGTGAATGATATATGAATCTAGTTTTTTTAAAATTCTTAAATAGACAGAAGTAAGACAAAATAGATTTGAAATTCATCAGAAAGCAAGCCCGGCCGCAACTAGGATTTGGGATACCACGTACAGGGTACTACATATACATGTAAACTTTATAGTTTGCTCTGTAACTCAGGGTGCAGGAAATGTTTGGCACTGTATAATAGCATAGCTCTTTACGGGACTAGTGAACGGCTTTCTACTTCTCCTGAAAAGTAAAAGCCGTCATTCATTTACTTTATTTTTTGGAGACACCATCTTGTTTCCAATTTGTTCTTTGGCAGGCAGAATGATCGCCTTAGCAGGCCATTAAATTGGGTAAAAACCTATGTATAGATCTAATAAAATGTACGTATTCTGATTAATACAGGTGTTTTTTTCCCATCTAAGAAAATCATTGATCCAACAACATTTTTGATAAACAATATGGATTTCCATGTATGTGCGTGCATTATCAGCAGACAATGTAGTGTTTGTACAACATATCAAATCTGTTGTCATGCATGTCATTGATCAATCAATCAATGAAGTGATTATATGCATATTCAGATATGTCATAGTATTATGATAATTATTTAGAGTATTATTTATTTCATACACTAATATGAAATCAGCTTGAGTTTCGTTAAACGAAATACGCCATTACTGAATTACAAGATCAAAATAGACATTAAAATAGTAGGACATGCAGCTTTTTATAATTTAATACAATTAGTAGACTGATTTTCGAAATACAAAAATGCAATAAAATTCATTCTTCAAGGATAATATACAAAACCTAAGGGTGAACGCGCAAGTTCACCAATCGCTTCATTCAAAGCAGTTGGCATAATATCAGCATTCAGCAATAATGATCAAATATTGTTAATGATCTCAATAGTTGAAGCGGTAAAAAATTGAGAGTAACAATTAATTTCGTACATTTCATAGTTAACAAGGTTTCCAATTAATGTAACATCATTAATTGTTACAGTACTTATAAATAAATTATATATAAATGTTATAGATAATGTGAAGTGTAAACGAATGTATTTGGGCCAGGATTGATTTATGACCTCCAGCTAGCTCAGTGGTCGATCGATGATTGTATAGCTACTTGTATAATAATGATTTCGCATTTTAATTTTGTTTCCTATTTCCCCTACAAGTTTGTAATATATATCTAATCAAGTATATTTGGTTCAAAAAATATTTATTGGGATGGTAACATCGCAATGAAATTAATCAATATAAACTAGTTAGTAACAAATATAAAAAATATTTACCAACTCTAACAGTATCACACCATATTGTATCAACAAGGTCTTTGTAAACACTCCACTACGTTTACACGCTATACATTATATGTCCTCACTCTTCACAACTGACTCTTGTTTATGTTTCAGCGGTCATGCACCACTCATAATGACAGTGGACTGGTATTCGGAGATTGATATCTGATGTAAAAGTTGACTTATTGCATGTATAACTGCTGACTTACCTTACACGATAGACTATCGGCAGCTGAAGAATGTTATCTCAAACGTGATCGTGGGAGGTTATTAGCATTCACATAAACAATACGCATATAAGCACGCCAAATTTATTCAAAATTGACGTGCAAGAACATAGTTTATATTGAGCCATTAACCATTTATTATTGAGTAATGAACTACTTTGGCGCCTAAATCAGTCCATTCAATCAGTGTATATCATTTTCTTTAATATGTGTAATTAGCAAATATTAAATTTGACATACATGTTCTAACATGTTAATTTGTCTAAAAAATGAGTTCCTTCACATTTGTCAAAACGTTCTAGAAAGTTTATAATATCATTATTTAGACTCATAGAAGTGTTACATTAACCAGGGTTGATCCAAGCTGTCAGATTGCAAGCCTATAATGTCAGATGGGAATGAGGTAGTTATACCAACAGAAGTATGAATGATCAAATTTACATGTACTTGATTTGCATAATTATTGAGAGCAAATATCTGTATGAGGCTGAAAGAAAATATAAGAATGATGATAAACACTTTCAATAGGTTTTGTTTATTTTATCAATTCAAGATATTAATATCTAATTAATTAAAACTGTTTAATTTCATAATTTCATTCACTTCTACAACAGAACAGTTTTCCAGAGAAAAACATGCTCATCACGCGTGGAAATTGTTGTTGGTATAATGGTATTGTTCAAAAAATTTTTCCACTAACGTTCTCCTTTTGATTATACCACATATCACTTCACTGGGTTAACTTTATTACTGACATTTTCTCACGACAAGTATTTGACACAATGAATGTTGACGATAAAGAAGATAAAAAACTGTTTTTGCACTTGTAAGTACAAGCGTTTTGATCAATAATCCGAAAGCAAAATTGGTAAAGTTTTTGCACTTCATCACGTGTTATTACTTATATTTACGGTATTATTTACGACGGTCCTACAGACAGTTAAAAATAACTGAGAGTTTACGGGTACCAATGGGAGCCCAGCATGCTCACTCTAACTCTCATAAAGAAGTTAAATTTTCACATATAAACTCAGTTTTTCCACATATCAACTCAGTTTTTCCAAATATCGACTCAGATTTTTCAGTGAGTATATAGACCATCACGCAACGCGCTGCCTCTGATCGAATATAAACATTTTATTATATTATATTGTATTGTTGTTGAAACTGATTTTGTGCGGACGAATTCGTCATGGTCATGGAGGGATTGGAAGATTTCCCCTTGGATTTGCCAGACGATGTACAGTCAACTCCCGTTATAGCGGACACCCTGGGGACGGTCATTTAGTGTCCGTAATAGCGAGAGTCCGCAGTAACGGGGTGCGAACAAAATTTCCAAATTTCAGTGTGTATAGAATGTCGGTAGTAAATGATTTAATGAGATTCGGCCACTATTACATGAATAAAAAGCCAGGGAATACGCCACAGGTTTCCCCAATTACGGCGACCCCATAAATAACATTACAATACAAATAACAATTACATTATAAATAACATTATTAACTAATAAAGAATGTGTCAATGTTGCAAGACTGCTAACAACAGTTGATAACCTCATTAAGGGACCTAGCCCTTCTACACTTTATACACACGGATTTCCATGTGCGCGGATCGTCCACATCAAATGTGTTTGAAAGAGCATGTTTGTAATAAGATTTAAGTCCGGACTTAAACGAGTATAAACCAATATCTCTATTACGGAGGTCACTACAAGATCTTATAAAATAAGATGACTGGTATGTTACTGTTTTAGCGTATGGAATTACAAATTTAATGAGATTGTTTGCATTATTCCTGGTAAATCCTGATTTAGCTATTAATGGTAGGTCGGATTTGTCAAGTGTGGTTGTTAATGATCTTGTACAGAAAAACCAGATCCAAATATTCATGCCAGTATGAGACAGGTAAAATGTCAAGTTGAAGGAGTCGAGCTGTGTACGAAACGCTGGTGACAAACCCTAGATTCAAAATATATTTGGTCGCTCTCCTCAGCACTTTTTCGATATCTTCAATTAGTTTAACAGATTGTGGACACCAGGCTTGTGATGCATAGGAAAAGTTGCTTCGAACAAGATTAAAATATAGAAGTTTCCTCGCGTTGGTATCAGTCATTTCTATTGTAGAGCGTCTAACTAACCCCAGCATTTGATTGGCTTTGGAGCGCACTTTGTTCACCTGACCGTTCCATAAAAGCTTTGAACCGATGGTGATACCCAGATCTACCTCGACATCAGAAAACTGCAGTTAGTGATCGCCAAGCTTGCATGGTTAGACTAAAGGCGATTTTTTTCTGGTCACAGACAACACTTTACATTTTGAAAGGTTAAAACTTAACCGGTTTTCGTTCGACCAACTTAGAAGACTTCGAATATCCTCTTGCAATATCAAGGCATCACAAGAATTCTGCACACTTCTGTGAAGTTTAGTATCGTCAGCATATAAACCGATCCCAGTAGATGTGGTTAAGTTGTTGGGCAAGTCATTTATGTACACTGAGAACAGAAAGGGAGCCAGTAATGAACCTTGTGGGACTCCGGACGTGATCGGCAAGGAGGTGGAGGTAGCGCCGAGAACAGTCACCCGTTGGAAGCGGCCTGAAAGATAGTTTTTAAACTATAGCAAGAGAGAACCAGAGAGTCCGATATCACGACGTTTTTGTAGCAGTCTGTTGTGGTTAACAGTGTCAAAAGCTTTCGAAATGTCCATGAAAACAACATCGGTTTGAAGTCCTTTATCTAAGTTCTTTCCGATTATTTGTAAAGTTGATAGCAATTGGGCTAAATAACAGTGTTTTTGGTTTGAAATGTCTAGTTTATTATAACATATAATTGAGGTTTATTGTGATGAACGAGCGCAAAGTACAAGTCAAAATTAAGTAAAAATTGTATCTAAATTTAACTAACCCTAACCAAATTACAACAATAGAAAAAAATCAGTGTCAAATGTCTTTTCTTTCCCTCACTGTAAAGATACTTCAGACAAAAAGTACATAAACAGTTCTATTTTGAGGCAAAGTACCTTTCTAGCGTGCTTTGTGTGATCTCTCGTTCACGGAATCCTTACTTACTTTATCCGCGAGCAGAAAAAAATCGTTTGTAAGCGAAAACTTTCCGCGCTGAATAAAGAAAAGCTCTATGTTCCGTATGCTTTCAAGAACTTCTCGATCGCTCTTTAGGCTGCTCGTTGGAAAACTTTCATTTTCTTCGTCACCACTATCACCGTTATCATCACTGTCACCTTAATTAAACCTTGTCAGCCAACCACTCGAGGCTTTAAAGTCGGCATAACCTTGTTTGCAACTTTCGTCGCAAATTCTTGGATCAAATTACCATCAATTGGAAATCGCCGCTCTGTATTTTTCTTGAACCATTCCAGAAAGCGTCATTTAAGTTTGCGTATTGAGAAGTGCCATTTCAGAAACACAATATGCCACTAAAAAGCTACTTTACTTTCACGTTGTGTTTATAGAAAAATACTTCCAAGGTGTCCGTTGTAACGAGAGTAGAACAATAAAAATGTTTGTTGGGGATCGCATTAAGTGTCCGCAATGCCGTATTAGCGAGAGTCCATAATAGCGAGAGCTTCTGCAATATAATTTATAATAGGTTTCGCCGGGGATTTACAAAGTGTCCTTAATAGCGGGTTGTCCGTAATAGCGAGGTGTCCGTAAGGCGAGATGTGACTGTATCCGGGAAGATACGGAACTATTTTTGGATAAATTTGATTCTTAAATAGGCCAAGTAGGAGTGATAAAACTGAGTTGAAATATGAAAAAACTGAGTTGATACAGTATGAAAAATACACGATAACATACGAAAAAACTGGGTTGAGATGTAAAAATGTCAACATTTATAGGAGAGTTGAAGTGAGCCTACTGCCCAGTAGTCCATAGGTACGGGTATATTATCCGTACTCGTACCCGTATACGTAAACCAATCAAATCAAAGCATGTCACTTATTAAGAAAATAAACAATCAAAATGGTGGCTGGTTTTCATTCTTTTTTTCTTCGTCATTCTGCTGTGTTTGTATGACAGTTTACTGGTTTAATGTTTTAAGATGATTAATTGACTTATATTTATAGAAGAATTGGAGTTGGTTAATTGCTTTGCTCCTCGAAACTTACCCGTTTGACGTTTACTTACAGGTAAAAATGCTGAATTCAGCAAAATATGAAAAACATGGCGATACTTGTGCGGCTGGGCCCGTAAACCGTTACCCTGGGGTTCATTTATTATATATCTGATCCTGTGGTTCTTCTTCAATCCTATATATTTTCTTGTCCAGACATATACTGCGTCACTAGTATTCGTTATAACTACATGCGGTAATTCAATTAGGCCTCACGTATGCACGAGCCCGGCTTGATTTTCAGCCCGGGGCCTTGGCGCATGTTGTTCAATCCCGACCCAACGCTGGGTTAACCCAAGCT
Source organism: Muricea muricata (assembly GCA_963855995.1). Lineage (NCBI taxonomy): Eukaryota > Metazoa > Cnidaria > Anthozoa > Malacalcyonacea > Plexauridae > Muricea > Muricea muricata. The sequence goes on from OY979718.1 coordinate 4,940,271, forward strand.
TCTTAGTATAACTGCCCAACGTACGCACTTTTCATGGTTTGAAAAAAATGAAAAACAATGCTCGCAAATAATGAAAGACAATCTTAATATATTCTCAAAACCACAGCATGAACGAATGAGTAGTGCGCATAAAGCTTGTGCATTAACCACTTTTGCCCACTGCGCATGCTCGGGCAGCGTTTTAAATTAAAACTTGATTCAATTTTTTCTCATAATACTAAGCAATTAAATGTAGTTTAACTTTAATATTAACTGACTATTAAGCACTTTTATGGCGTACCGATTGACTTGTACAAAATATGCAACTGTAATAATTCTTTAAATATGAGAATCAATAACACTGTAACAATAGACTTACCGTCTTTAATAGTTCAAAATTAAACAATTATACACATTTAAAGTTAAATTATAAACAACTGGATGTTTCCAGGCTGAATAGAATCTTTAACCCGGTTTACACAATAAGAATTTGAAGTTTTACTATATAATATATTTTTATATACCGTACCACCAGTGCCATGCATTACATACCATTTCGGGCGGTCTGGTTTTGTTTATTAGCGTTTCAAATGCTTCTAGTTCAGGTAATGGTCCTTGGTAGTCTTCGAGGGAGTAAGCTAATCGTCCCAGCCAAAATATTGTTATAAGCACCTATTAAAAAAACAATATACAGTAAATGTACATCACACTGCATGTGTAAGTGTATATTTTACTAATTTTCTATTAACAAATACAGGTACAAGCTATATAGTATAAAGCATTCAAACATATGCACCTTTAGGATTTATGACCTAAAACTAAGATGAAGGACTTTGACGTTTAAAGAAAAACTTTCTTCTTAAACTTCCTGACCATTTACTGTACACGCATACAATGGCAAACTTAGTTCTATCCGACCTATACAGGCGAAGAAAAATTGCATGGATGCATGGAGGCAAATCAGGCGACGGCACGCGGACACCATTTTGCTTTATTACTTTTTTGCCAACACTTTAACACAGCGTCATAATATCAAAATGTACGTTATAGTTACCGACTTTGATCGAACGTTAAAAAATACACTTAAAGCTCATTGGCGTATGAGGGGAGCCTTGGCAATATGTGGAGCAACATATAAATGCTTTTTTCCAGCAATGGTTTAAGGTAGATGAGTGGCTCAGAACGGAAGAAATATTTTAAAGGTGCATGTTAACATTTCCCTGACTCCCACCAAGTTATATTTCGTATCCTAGCTAGACTAATAATAATAGATAGTAAATATTATGCAAATCTTTCGTGACAGTAACGCGGTATTTAATTTCTTCTTTTTGTTGTGCTACAACTGCAGCTAGTGAAACCGTTATAGATGGAAAAAAATCATGAAATACAATGCTACGACAAGTTAAAAGCCTAGTTTGACAAGGTAAAAACTCGCGGTATGGAAAGTCATGAGATTCGACCAGACCTGAATCGTTTACGTGATATTTCTCTGCAGTTATAAATAATTGTCTTTACGTCTTGCATATACAGGATATTTAAAGCCCCTTTTCCAAGGAATCATAAAAAACAAATGTTTGCAATCATACGCTTGGTGAACAATATCGCAGGAATCGGTGAAGCAAATCCCGCTTTATGACATTATGTCCAATACTTTCCACAATATATAAATGATGAACAATTGACGACATATGGCGGCGCGGCTGCATCTGTCTCTAACGCTCAGATAGCTCCACTTACATTTCTTAATCGCCTGTCTTCTTCTTTCTGCTTTCTGGTAATAACACAAGATGAAACGAAACATTATTAAACATGATCAATTGAATGGCTAACAACAATAAATGAAAATTAGCAGCTAGAACATACAGCTTTCGCAGTGTGATATTTCAAGTGAATAGATCTTATGCAAATTTTACTTGTTTTTTTAATCAACAAAAATAATGCGACTCTTAACATATCAAACATGATCATATAGGCTCATAGTAAAATCACATGCATAAACTTTCATAAATTCAGTATACTATCAACTCTACTTTTTTATGGGATCACACAGAAAGATTTCTGGGAAATCTATGCAAGCAATATTGTCAATAGTCTTTCCGACTGATATATACGCCAAATATTTGACCAGTCCGGTAATAGACGATAACACATATAGTATCGAATATACAATCTAACGTTCCATCATTTTAGAGAGATAAGAAAACATAAAGGCCCAGATAAAGAATTTTACGTTTTATGAATAGCGCTTTTAGTTTAAGCAACTGATTAGGATTGTTATATTTACATGAATATACACGATTTTAGAATTGGTGCAGATCAAGGAAGTAGGACAATGTATTTTGTCGAAAAACTCCGACACCGACTCCGTCGTTTTCTTGTGTTTACTTGAATATGAGGAACACAAGATGTCTATTTTCGGGATTTGTTTTATTTTGTGCTACATATATAGGCTAACCCAATATCCTGCTGACTGAAGTATTTTTGCAATGTCAAATGAACATAATCATTCGTTACCCCACATCATTATTAAACTTGCTGATCAATGATCAGCTAATATCCGACTCCAGTTAAACATATACAATAGTCAATACTTTTCAAAATGAGTTGAGACACCACCAATTTTCACTACAATTCAACATAGACAGTTATTGCCGACATATAACTTTATCCCCCCCCCCTCCTCTTAATCAACGCTTATAAAGTGTGTTCCAAAAAAGTCTACCCTTTGAAGTCAAGCGCCAGTGCCACACGTTCGAATTTGAATGTTTTAACTTCCTGATGGGGAGTGTATCTAATTGTCGAGGGTCGAGGGTAAAAAGGTGAGGGTGAGAGTAAAAAGTCGAGGGTGAGGGCAAAAAATTCAAGGAATCAAGGGTAAGGGTAGAAATATCGAGGGTCAAAAATGATCAAAAAAGCTACACTAAGGTTACATAAAATATACAACTATAATAGCCATAGCCGTTAATTATATTTTCATAGCATACTTAGTTTCTGAAATAGGACAACGGAGTACAAAAAATAAAGCCATTCACTATCTTACATTCTTAGATATTCAGGATAACATTATTTTCTTCAAGAAGCAATTAGCAAATCCAACTGGATTGGTATTTTGATTATCATTGGCGTTGCAACTTACAACTACATGTATGTAATTAATTACTTTTCATTTTTAGCCAATCAAAACTTTAGATATTCAATACTAACACTTTTAAAGGAACTTCCTGATTCCGTACAGCAGCTAGATCACTAACACGGAATAGCTGAGATTTCTTCAAACCCATGTAGCGACACACGTTTAGAAATATGACCAGGTTATCCTGTTTAAAAACAATTAGAAATAACGCTACCGTTAATAAATAAATACGCAAATAAAAACGATCAAGCTATAATCTGAAACGAAAACGCCATTATGTTTCTTAAGGCTATTTTCCACTTGGCGAATTTGTTCACCCGAACAGAAAAAAAATTTTGGAACGCTTCCTGCTTGTTCACGGCGAATTTTTTCGCCAACCAATATTACCAATCACGTTGCCGAATTCACGCTTTTTGCGTCGCGTCGCGCGAACAAAGTCACCAAGTAAAAAATACGCCTCAAAACGGTACATATACCATCCACGCCAATGATCGTGGTATTGGATTAAGCTGGCCAGTATTGATTCCACTCAGTTTTTCCACAAGCCTACAAGTATAGCAATGAGATTTTGAATTATTCTAAAATTTTAATTCAAAATTTTACATCATGCAATCACACAGAATACGAACTAGCAAGATTCATGAGGATATAGGTTTTCATTTGCCGTTTGTTTTTCAAAATCCTGAAATTTAATTTTTTATTGTTATATCATGCAAACTTTAAATTGTGTTTTAATCTAGCTTTCAATACTGACAGGTATATACGTCATGGTCTGCGCCTACCTACTGCAGACAGCGCCCTGGGCACGACGTTGCCCGTGATTTTACGTAAACACGTGATTTTTCCAAAATTGTATAGAATCACAAAACTGATCGACGCGATATAAAATCTCTCAGTAAGCGGGATTCCTGATCCATGCTACTTTTTTAGATTATTTTGGTGGCGTCGATGTGATTCTGTATATGAACACAAATATGACCATACATGAATATGTTGGTCAGGTTGCTGCCACTGGACTGTTTTCAAACGCATCGCTATTAACGATAGCAAAAACGTTTTTATGATAGAAGGAAAATGCGTGTTTTAATTCACCGTAGCAGAAAATATGGAGGTTGTCGATTTTACCATTATGCATTGCGGTCAGAAATAGTTTAAAAAAGCAAATTAACGTCTTTTAAAGAACACGGACAGGAGACAACAATAGGTCATTTTGACACTTGTGTTAATGAAGCTAATGGAGGTTTGCTTCTTGTTATCTTTTCCCAGGTATTCTTACTTGATGCTCGCAATGTATTCTGGTGAAATCGACATGTCGCCATCTTTTTTGCCACGGTGAGTTCACATTTGGTGCAGCAGTTGGTGTTAGCTTCGTGGCAAAGTTGACACTTCTAACATCAACTCATAATAATAATATTTTGAATTGTCCACTTCAATTTGGAGGGTAGAAAAAATTTAGAACATCACTTTTTTTAGTTTTTGTCACGTTCACTTTAAAACGAGCAGATAAACACCAATTTAGAAGCAAAAACTGACCAGCTGGCTTCATTTTGAAGAACCTCAATCGTTTCCAGTCATAGGTTATATCAGAGTTTGTTGTATTATTAGTATGATATGGCTAAAGACAGTCAAACAGTTTCCGCGATGAAATGTAATTCGAACTGACTTCAGCGCATTCATTTTGAGAGTGTTCTGTTAACCTAATGTTATAATAAACAACTTGTGACGAGATCTAGGGTGAGATGTTTTTTCCAAATAAGTATTAGGTCATCATTCAGCTAAGCTGTATTGTTCTTCTACGGTTATGCCACTCGTATGAACAGTCAGTAGACAGTTGGCTCAAATTGATCAATTTTAATTTTCAATAACTGGGAGTAATTTCCAACGGTTAAAATATACGATTTTGATCAGCAAATTTCATCTAATTTGTATTTAATCATGTGAATCAATGTTTCTTTAATTTTTTGAACGGTGATATTACACATATACAATATCCAAGTGCAGTGACGTCATCACAAAACATGCATGACATTTACGCGTCCAAACGTTAACGGAAATAAACGTAAAACAAAGTGTTTGATTGGTCACGGTTCACGGTAGATTACAAATGGTAATATCAGTCAAAAAGTAAACAAAACACTTTCAGGAATGCCACTCACTTGCAAAGCAACATTCCATCTTTTAGGGATTCTCGGAAATCTTTGCATGGAAAAGTAGTTTCAGTTGCTCTCTTTAATAAAACAAAATATTGTCTTAACGTGTTGATATCTCAAGGATTATCAGTCAACAAAAAGTTGAAGTCGAGATACATTGACAGCCACTGACCTCAATCCATCTGCGCGCTTCAACACAAGCGTCTTTATATACACTAAATGTTCCACAGTTTACCGACATTTTTTTAGCTTTTCCGTCTCCAGTCACTTGTGAAATTTGTCTACGAGCATTCCACGTCGATTATATCAATGCTTCAAGATTGCCGTGATTTTCACAATAATTTTAGATAGATATGACGCAACGTACGTGGCGCACTATATTTATAGATTGCTTCAAAGCTCACGCGTATATAGTTTGCTTGAAGGAAAATTTTCAGTATGTTTTGGTTAATATGTGCAAGAAACGTCAGCTCAGATGGCCACTGATAAGAAATGGAGCCTTTCAGATATAAAGAATGTCAGTAATGTTTGATCCTATATGTTTCACGGTATGCCACCACAGAGCGTCATATTTCACATTCTTATCTGTTTCAGCAAAAATGTATAAACAAGTTAAAGTAACAGATTTCCGTAATCTTGTGCGCGTCAAATTCTTTCTTTATGTCGCTGACGTAACATCGATTTACCCCTAACGTGCCTGGTCATTGCGTAGATGTTGATTGTAATAGTTTTAAGGGGTTTCAATTCAAAGATGAATGTCGGATTTTCATCACAGCAATCGTGTATTCCCAGTGTTAAGGCAAAAAAATTTTCAAGCTTAGTCCGTTGGATTTTGACAAATTAATGCTATGATTAAACGTTTTCTACATTCGACAGGATAGAAAATATATTTTATGCATGACATGTATTGACCACATCCACCTTAGAAGATTAAAATACGGTATCCCGCATATATGCATTATTCGTACTATGAACCATGTGCTACAGATAATTTCAGTACACAAATGTTTTTTCTTTGATCCCAGTCATAATCCCGGTTTTTGGCTTGGTTCGTGATCGGGATCAACCTCAAACTCACGCATTGTAAAATGTATGCATGATATGTAGACCACACACCTGGTACATGTAGAAATGTATATAATTTTATGTACAATATGTATGTATATGTATTGGGGTGTATATCTATGGATAATGTTGAGCATTTATGGATAATTGGATCACTTCGGTAAGCGAAATATTTTATATCTGATATCCGAGCACTCCGAGGCATAAGTTCCGACACCGGTCCGAGGTCCATTTGCTCTGTGGCTAGTGGCCATTTTGAGTTAGAAATTTTGAAATATCAACACGTGCTCGAAGTTGTATGTTAAAAGCAAGCAAAAGTTAAATAAAAAATGTCTGTCGTAGGATTTGATGTTGGGAATCAGTCATGTTTTATTGCTGTAGCGAAAGGTGGAGGAATTGAAACTATTGCTAATGAATACAGCGATAGACGGACACCGTAAGTTTTCAAGTTTATTTTAAGTTTATTTTGTATGTAGTTTTTTTGTGTAACTGCTTACGACTCATGCTTTTATTTGCTATATATTGCCAGTACATTATCGGAGTGTTACAAAAAAAAACGTACAGTCTGTATATTGTTTTCTGATATTGACAAGTAAGACGGCTGAACTTGTAGATTTCAATGTCATGAGCTCATAGCACACTCCTTTAATAAATGATTTAAATGATTACTAACAAGTGTAATAACTAGTGATGAATCAACAATTTTAACTTGGGTATGATTTTCATTATTTATACTTCACTTAGTTCTTATGTATCGTTTGGTGAGAGACAAAGATATTTGGGAGTCTCAGCTAAAAATCAGGTAGTATTTCATGTCATATATATTTCTGAAACTCTCAAAAGTACAAAATGTGGCTCATAGCCTAATACAATTACCATTTTTGCTTTTTTTCCCTTTCTATTATCATGTTGTTTTACTTTCAGTTTGAAACTAAATATAAACTATTAATAGGAGCGAACAAATGTAAAGAACACAATTAGCCAATTCAAGAGGTTGATTGGCAAGAAGTTTTCAGACCCAGATATACAGCATGAATTAAAAAGCAGAATGGTTCCATATAATATAGTTGAACAGTCAGATGGAAAAATTGGAATTAAGGTTGGTGGTAATTCTAGGAATGACAATTAAAGTGAAATGTCATTCTAGGAAAGAAATGTGAAAATAGATTTAAACTTTTTGAAATATGATATTCCATGTGACAGGATAATAGTATTTTAAACTGCAATTCTAAATATCACTTTTTAGGCAACCCCTTCCCCCCCCCACCCCCAAGTTTCTGGTTTCCCAACCCTACCTATTTACAAGCTTTGAGCAAACACATTTACCCAGTTTGTGGTGCAGAAAGGGCTTTAGGTGCCAGACATATTTTGGGGTACAATTATAGCCATTCAACTTGGAAGTCTGCTCCAAATCAGTTTATATATGTTGTCTTGCATATAAGCATTAAAAAAGTTACCAACCTACCCTAGCTAAGTTGTAACATGAAATGGATAGGAACCAGGTAATTTTTTTCCCTTAATGTACCAGTATGGTATCTAGTGTGGGTTGGAACATGTTATCAGGGTATAGCCAGAAAATAAATAGAGAATAATACATGGTGCATGGAAATACCAGATTTATTTCGAGTGTTGAACATGATATCTCACGAGTGAGTGCAGGAACAAGTGAGAAATATCATTTTCAACGCGAGAAATAAATCCGGCATCTCTAAGCACCCATATATTTTTCTGTTTATTATATAAACTACAGGTTTTCCACCAATATAAAATGTCCAGAAGCTATGATTGGCGATTGTTTGAAAAGCGATAATTTTTACATGTAAAATTATCATAAATAATCTCACATGTGAGATTATCAGTTTTATCAGTGCCCAAAATCCTTATAAAGCACTGTACTGTATATAATAATGCTTAAAAATCAATGTTTAGTTTGTTTTAGGTAAATTAGCTATTCATTTAAGGTAAATTAGTAATCCAGTTCATTTAGGACCGATAATCACAAACTCATAAATGTAACAAACAACATGGTATGTGTGACAAAAACTGAATTTGGGACGTTATGCCTAAAAATGACCACACCCCAATACTGGTGTTTTTGTACGTCCCTAACAACACAATCAAATGCTTATTTAACTTTCTGAAAAGATCAGGATGCTTGCCATGGACACTTTAGGGGGTGATTGTTAAGGAGTAGAAAATATCTACGAGGTGTATCAGGTCATGAAATATGACATGGCACTAAAACAACTCATCTGCTCAATATGGCACAATATATGTTTAAGGTCAATGCACAATCTGCATTCATTTGAATGTTAAATAATTTTTCGATGGGAGTAAACTTCATACGTGTTTGAACATAGGAACAAAAATTGTACACACTGGCATTAATCATTGAAATTTTAAGAGCAATTTACATTCCTGGTTAAAATGGTGATTTCTGATTAGTGCACATATACAGGGCTGCAAATTAGTTTCGGTCGTTGAACAATGACTGACCAAATTTGACGTCTAGTCTGATGAGATCATTTTATGACCCGACATGTGACTGATGGAACTATAATAGTCTATAATTTACAGACTTACTGCATCTAGCCAAAATAGCCTACGAGAATTATGAAATGTCTGGCCAATTTATATTTTGGCTGGACACTTGCCTTTACAAGCAAAATAATTATTTGCAGCCGTGCATATACGCAAACTTTATTTTACTACAAAGAGAATATTATAACAATGTTGTCTTAATTTGTAGTTAAAGTGTCATTTGTGTCAACAAAGTTTTGTCGATATTCAGTGTGTACTAATGTGTGTGTAATAATACTTGATATTATCGAGGTGGGTCCAAGTAAATGTGCCAATGCTCTTTAGATGCACTTATGCATAGAATAAAAATGTAGCAACATAACATAACATAATACCTAACAAGACTCCACTTTGCAGTGTTTTACTGTGTTTTCTTCACCAGTTTCACTTTTTTCTCTTGTTCAGGTCTTAAGTCATGGACAAGAATCGGTATTTAGTCCTGAACAAGCCATGGCGATGTTGCTAACTTACCTCAAAACTACTGCAGAGAATGCCGTATCTACTAAAGTTGCAGATTGTGTAATATCTGTATGTGTAAATGTGCAGCAAATTTGTCAGATTTTTATGAAATATTGCCAACTCAACTCAACAGTTTTGAAAGTAGAATTCAGAAGTCAATTAGTGGAATATGCTTATAAAGTGTAATCATATGCAAGGATAAGGTGTTCACTAGTAAAATTTAAAACCCCATCTTCCAAATGAATGTACATATTAAATGATGTGGCACTACACTAAATTAACTGATCTTGTTGATTAGTTGATCTTGCCTGTTCTTCCAGGGTTTTTCCCCAGGTACTCCAGTATCCCCCTCACTGGGGGATACTGGAGTACCTGGAGAAAATATCCAGGCAGTACAGGCCCACAGTAATTGGCATACGCTATTGAGGTGACCCTGCCCTTGTGTCGAAGCTTAATAAAGTAAAAAAAATAGCTTATTATTATTCAATATAATCCTGTAAACTGCATGACATCTAATATCATACAGTTTTATGAATATCATTAATTATGTTCTAGGTACCATGCTATTACACAGACCAGCAAAGGAGGGCAATGCTTGATTCTGCATACATAGCAAGTTTAAATTGTCTTAGGTTAATGAATGATACTACGGCAGGTACATTACCATGCAATATAGTTATTGTATCATTGATATCAGTTACAGTGTATCACTTGGTTATAGTAATTGTACATCTAATCTTGTGTGTACTGACAAATGATTTGTCTGTTCTAGTGGCATTAGCATATGGTATCTATAAACAAGATCTTCCTGAAGAAAATGCAAAGTCAAGAAATGTTGCATTTGTGGATTTTGGTCATTCTTCATTGCAGACATCAATTGCAGCTTTTAATAAAGGAAAACTGAAGGTAATGTCATCTGATTATGGTTATATTTTTTGATGGATTTAACAGTTTTTGCTGGTATTACAAATGAATACCATTTCTTTAATGCTGTATGAGTAACCAGCAATTAAGGTCAATTGTGTTAAAAATAATAGTAAGTAGGGTTAGTAAATATTGGTGATGATGTTAGTGATGTTATTGATGGTGTTGATAATGTTCATGATGACAATGATGTTAAAGATTTACATTAAAATTTATTTTGATGGAGGTTTTGTTATTGTTTATCTTTTGGTGTTGTTTATTTTGTTGTTGGTCAATTGTTTTTTGTGTTTCTGGTAATCTTTGGTGGTGGTGGTGGTGGGGGTATGGGTGGGGGTGGGTGTGAGGTGATGTTACAGAGAGTCTTAGTTGAATGTAAAGTCTGCCAGTAAAAGAATCAAGGTGCAATGTTACTCTCAATGTTTGTTTTATAAATCTTCAGCTGTGGAGCAAGCTAATGTTGAGCTACATTCACTCTTTGGTTTTTCCTTAAGAATGTTATCTTGTACAAACTTGGTTAAATGTACCAAAATATTGTGTGTTTTTTGTGCAGATTCTGACCACTGCATCAGATGCTACACTTGGTGGCCGTGATTTTGATGAGAAACTTGTTGAATACTTTTGTAATGACTTTAAGGTAGTTAAACTCTCAAATAATGATTTTTGGTTATAAATAACCTGCTTACTCGTCAGGTAAGAAAAGGATTCAGAATACGGTTAAAAATATGATTAACTTTATTTGTGAGTTTTTTTATGGCTTTTTATATGGCCTGAAAATTAAAGAACCAACAGTGTGACGTGTATGACAGTTGACGATAATTGTTCTACACATACCTGCACTTGTACACAGTCGTGAATTGGTCATGAAAGTGAATATTGTGCAACTTTATTTTTAAGACTCGTTATAAAATTAACGTGATGGAGAATAAAAAAGCTTATCTAAGACTAGAATCAGAATGTGAAAAGTTGAAGAAAGTGATGAGTTCGAATTCCGTCGAGATACCCATGGCTATTGATAATTATATTGACGATAAAGATGTCGTTGGAAGAATGAAAAGGTAAAAACGTAGTTGAATATGGAAGTTGTACAGTTTTTCAGTCATAGAATTGCAGTTAACATTTGTGCCTGCCTTTCCTGTGGGTTTTTTCAAAACCTAGTGTAGTTATTTAAATTGTTTCTTACAGCACTTTAACTATGACGTTTTTTATCACGCATTACCTACCTGTATTGCTCGAATTGCATTCGACACGACTGAAAAAAGACTTAGAAAACAGGCCGTAGTTACCATGTATGAATATTTATTAACTTATTGTGTTTTTAGGGAAACATTTGAAGAAATGTGTTCAGAGTTACTTATAAGAGTTGAAAATTGTCTCAAGCAGTTGCTTGAAAGTTCAGGTTTGTTTTTAGAGTCCTCTGGTAATTTGAAGTAGCTATAAGTCTGTAAGTCTTGTTTCTTGTTTGACGGCTGTTCTTGTAAACAAACAGTTACGTAGGTTTCTAAATCTGAGTTTTCTCAGTACTGGAATCTTTTTTGGTGTATAAGAGTACAGAGGCCATAACTTGAATTTAATTTTTTATCGGCAAGTATTTGACTTTCAAACTGCACTTATAAATTGGTTTTAAAGGATTAAAGAAAGAGGATATTGATGCGGTCGAGATTGTTGGAGGATCAACTCGAATTCCGGCTGTGAAGGATCTCATTCGTAAAGTATTTGGAAAAGAAACGCGCACAACTTTGAATACTGATGAAGCTGTGGCTAGAGGATGTTCGTTGCAGGTAAGTCGCTGTGGGCGAGAAAATGTGAACGACATGACAAAGTATAGTGTCTTTTGTACACTAAGTTTTTGGATACTGTTTTATTTCATAGTGTGCTATGTTATCTCCTGCGTTCCGTGTTCGAGATTTTAACGTACAAGACGTCACCTCGTATCCTATTAAACTCACATGGGACTCGGTTGGAGGAGAGGATTCTGGGTAAGTACATTAGTAACGTAATTGGCCTATTGCCGACCTTCACCAGTACTGTCTTCCAAATACTCAACCCGGTTGAATGCTGGTATTTGCAAAAATTCCAAATAATGAACCATAACGTCATGTACAGTTCTGTTGAAAAACGAAGAAAACAAAAGGAAAATACAAAGAAAAACAAGGAGCATTGTTAAAAATTTAGCTTATTTATTTACGTAATCTGGCAACAATGTCCCGGTGTTCTATAATCAACACAGTCTACAATATATCTTGACATTATCCTGATCTATCAAACAACAATATCTTGACATTCATTTCATCTAAGCACAGTCACAAGTTTAAGTCTAAAATGGAAATGTTTAGATCACCAGATCAGCGCGTGCCTGACTAATTGTTAAGTAGGGGTGGGTTGTATGAAATCTCAACTTTTTATTTGAATTATTTGATGTATTTTTAGGGCAATGGACGTCTGTGGAAATGGTCACGGTTTCCCTTTTCTCAAGCAATTAACGTTTTACAGAAAAGAAGCATTTGATTTGAGTGCGTTTTACACACTTGGAAATTCTCAAGCGTTAATAGGTAAAGATACATTAGCTAGATAGAGTACTATACATTACACTCTGCATGGTATTGTTAGCAGGTGTTTTCTTTCATGAAAAAATTTAGTTGCTTTCCAGTATTAGTGTTTGATGCTGTCATTGTGTTAGATAACATTCCTGTAATTTGCAGTTTTTATGAAGTCTTCACAGGGCATGATGCCAGCTTTTTATGCGCTCACCATGCAGACCAGACGTGTCCTTGGTGTTTTAATTAATTGCGCTGCAAAAATTCTTGGATTTCGTAGTAATTTTGTGTCCTCAGTCGTCAGGTGCAATTCGGAATTTAGACTGGATGGTAAAAACTAAATGTCACACAGTGCAACGTGTTAACTTTGCCATATACAGGTGCGTTTGCTCTATAAGAAATCTCTGCGTACATAAAGACAAGTAAAGTGGAAAACAGTTCTATTCATGAAGCTTCATTTTTGTAACCTCAGATGCACCCGTTCCTGCTTGTCCTACAGTACATCTTTTCAATGTTTTATGTCTGGTTTTTTCGCGTTAAGGGAAGTTTTCAGTAAAAAACGTCACACCAACAAAAGATGATGAATCTTCAAAAATCAAAGTAAAGATTCGTATGGATATCCATGGTATATTCTACGTCTCTAAAGCACAAATGATCGAGAAGCTGCCGTCTGATGACGAATCTGAGCCAATGGAAACGCAGGCTGCTGCAACAACTGTGGACACTGACAAGAACAATGCAGATGCGCAAAATGGCGTTACAGACACTGTCCAGGTACACTATCTATTTGCTGTGTATTACTTTATGTACAGTATTTACAATCATTGAAGGCGAGTCGTTTTGTTTAGTCCTGTAATTATTATCTTTCTAATCGCCTTGCATTTAAAACATATCATAGATAATTAATGTTATCTGTGATGATTTTATATGATTGCCGCTGCACATTATAATGTACGTATTTACAATATTGAGAATTTGCAAGTAGGGGTGATGTAGCTAGAAAGAAAATAGATGGTACATAAGCGTGCACGTATGCTCGACAGACTTAAATGATCACTGATCATAATATCATAATACAAATGTGATATACGTACTCATCGAAACCGCCGAATTAAACTTCAAATAATGGCGTGTTCTAGTCCAGAAAGTATCATTGGTATGTATTGCATGAAAGTATGGCAATATAACAACATGGATCTGGTCTACTTCTAAGTTTTGTTTTTCGCATCGTTTAAAACAATTACTACCGAGTCATGTTTGCAGTTGTGTCTTCTTTTTCTTTGCTGCTGATCTGGCAAGTACCGTACGATGTGCAATGTCTACTACTTCTATAGGGTGATGATCAAACCGATGTGAAAAAAGAAAATGCACAGCAGCCTATGGACATGGATGAGGTATAAACATGTAGTGATTCTACTTATTTTGTTGTTATGTGCGCTGCTGTGCATTATTGCAAGATATAACAAAAATGAAAGCGAAAATAAAAATAACCAAAATATAGATATCCGAGAGCATTAATTCGGATAAAACGTTTGTGCTCACAAAATATTTTTCTCTTAAAAGTCATCAAATAATGCTACGCCCGATACTAACGGTACTAATCAAGAAGAACCAGTGACTGAAAACAGTACGGAGCCAGCAGCAAGTGAAGGAGAAAAACAGAACACTCCAAAGAAACAGGAAGAACCTAAAGTTCCGAAGAAAAAGAAACCAACGACAAAAACTGTCGATCTGATTGTCGAACATTTTGTTTCGTCTCTTTCTCAAGCTGATTTGAACAGAGTCATTGAACGAGAGGTAGGTAGACTGTAATGCCCACATTACCAATACTGTAACTCTTGGATGCCCATTTAGGAATTAGGGTACATGTAGATTAATCTTGAAGTCCGATAATAAACTGTTTCTATAATGAATTGTTTCTATAGTCTTAAAATGTAAAGTACAGGGTCATAATTGAACTGTCTTTTTAGAATGAGTTGATTTCTCGTGACCGGCAAGAAACCGATCGTGTTCATGCAATTAATGCTCTTGAGGAGTATGTTTTGCAAACGCGAAGTAAACTATACGCTGAGTATGAGAAATTTGTTACTGATGAGGTAAATTACATGTTTTCATTTTATTTATTCGGCCATGTTTTTTTGTACATGAGATTATTTTCCATTTCCCCAAGTATTCGCAGGGGCGATCTTGTTTTGCACCACCGACGTTTTCCTGATTCATTTTTATTTTATTAAGCTTCGCCACAAGGGCAGGGTCACCACAACAGCGGGAGCCAATTACTGTGGGCCCGTATTACCTATCCCGCCCTGTCAACATTCCCTGTGGGAGGAAACCGGAGTACCCGGAGAAAGCCCATGACTTTTGGCAGAGCTTTCACTATACTCTTCACATAAGGACTGGGTTTGAGTCCACCTTACTGTGGATCGAACTCGGAACCTTAGAGGTAAAAGGCTAGTGGTCTGACAACTACACCACCGAAGCCCTTTATTATGGATTATGATGCGGCTCCTCGACAACCCGCCTTCAACACAAAGCATATTTTTGCAGAAGACAACAACTATGAGTATTTTGTGGTCCCAGGAGTATTCTCAAGTCTCAACTGCATAGTGACTCCACATACAACGTCAAACAAAGCATTATCACGTCCAATGAGTAACAGGAAAACATGCTACGGCACAGAATAGAAATAGGCAGAAGGACCACTCGAGTCGGAACCTTTGAAGTTTGTGTCCCCACGCTTTATGCATGTTCATTATACGCTTGTTCTGGCAAGTCATTTGCCTTTTCTGGCCACACTATTGGCATTCCTAGCCAATAGAAATGCTGAACTGCTATGTGACCCTGCTGGTTTATTCCCTATGCTGTGGCTACCTCGTGAGAAGTGTTTTGTGAGTCCATCTTATAGCAAACACCGCATCGATTGGACGAGCAAAATCGTTTGCAAGTTACTAAAATAGGTTTCAAACGATTATTACGGTAATCAAATTCTAAAAAGCTTTTTCTTATTGAAATACACTGACACTGCGTAGACGAACTTGCCGTTTCGTTAATCTTAAGTTCCCTATTCTGCATGCCAGAAAGCTAACCAGAAGTGAATTCAATTTTAAAAAGATGCTCACTTGCGTTTCTGTAGGCGAGAGCATCGTTTGTAAAGAAACTAGATGACGCCGAAGAGTGGCTATATGATGAAGGTGAAGACCAAATCAAGAGTGTTTACCAGGGAAAACTTGAGTCGTTAAAGGTATTGTTTGAATAGTTTCTTAAATTTTCGGCTGCCTGGCACGCCATGAAGTAAATGGTTTAGCATTTATTAATAATTGAATAATCAAGAGTGAAAACCTCTTAAATTAGCCTATAATATTTCCATCCATAAGTCAATACAAATCAAATAGACATAGAATGTGCACTTCTCTTTTTTTTAGTAAAAATTTTGTCTCCATAAAATAGCGAATTTCTAAGGGCATATTTGCTCGTCGTAAGCTCCTTTGACAGCGAATTCCGCGCGGTAAGAGCTCGTTGCACGAGTAGCAAATCCACTATGGCATATTTTGAAGGACACGCAAAGGACAGCAAAAATTGGAGACATCATTCGTGACTGATTACGCATTCTGTATCTATTATTAATTTCTATGGTTTCAACATTCCCTCAGATTGTCAAGGCGCTGCGTAACCAATTAATATAAATTTCATGAATGGTTGATCAGCGACGGGGCCAATCTCGTACCCAGAGCCTGCGTTCCTTTTGGCCTCTCGTCCTTGCCAAAAGGAACGCAGGCTCTGGGTACGAGATTGCAACGTGGCAATTAATCTATTTATCAATAGCGACGCCATCTTGAATCGTAATGCATTGTGGTCTATCCAGGGTAAAAACCACCATGTAAATGCCGCTTTCGTTAGAGGAATACGCCGTACAGGACAAATATTGCGATGAATGTTTTCTTAGTTACAATGGGTATATCTCAATCAATATTCTAAGCACTTTATGCCATCAGTGTTCACATAGGAGGTAATGGATTTTAAATAATAAATTTCATTCGGATTTATTTATCTTCCTAGGGTTTCCTTTGTTCTATAAGTTACCCTGAACATTTGTCTGTTATTTACAATAATAAAAATAACGGTTCTCTTCCATATATTTTATTTATGGTGGTTTAAAACAGTTAAATTACCCTGGGTAGACCACAATGCATCGCGATATGCTCAAAATTCAAGATGGCGTCGCCATTGTTAAAAAACTCAATTCAGGATGTGATTAACACGATGCCAAAACTTGTGTTAGAATTAAATAGTATATGGAGCCCACTCCTTGTAAACTGCAAAGCACATCACTGGCAAGACGAACGACATTATACGAGATGCGAGGCTTTTTCAAATTGATATATAACTCTTTCTTTTTGTGTATTCTTTCTTGTAGAAAACTGGAGATCCAATAAGCTTACGATTCAAGGAAGCGCAAACTAGACCTCAAGCGTTAGAATCTCTGGGACACGAAATTCAACAGTGTAAAAAAATTTTAGACTTATATAAAGAAAAGGTGAGAATACAGCATGGAGATAAGGCAAAACTGTAAAAAAAGGTTTTATTTCTTTAAAGTTTACCGGGATATTTATTGAAAACTATCGCTTTGCCCATGTAAGACATTTTAATTTTCACTTCACTCTTGTCTTCATGTCATGGTACACATACATGCATGTACTATTCCAAATAATTAGACGTGTGTCTTGAATGGATCGTCTGTTAAGCGCGGGTAAAGCGGTGGTGTCGAAGTGCGGTGATTGAGCAACCGCTTTATAAGGTGCAGGCAAGTTCAGAGATTGTTATACCCGTTAAATATTTTTTCTGCTATTGAATCAGGATGAGAAATATGAACACTTGGAGGCTACTGAAGTTCAAAAGGTTGAAGATGCGGTTTCAGAAAAACAAAAGTGGTTAGATGAAATATGGAATAAGGTGTACAAGCAAGCGTCCCACGAATCTCCAGTTGTTTTGACTTCAGCTATACTGGATGAAAAACAGGTACGAGTATTGTTGTAGTGGAAAGTTGACTTATCGGTTGGGCATTTTGTTCATTGCGATTGATGAGTGCAAGAACATGTATTCAAAGAATAAACAAAACAGTTTTCCACCTAAAGAAAGACACATAAATTTCTCATCATTATATAAATGCGTTTCTATAACTTATTGCATTTTTGTTTGTTTGTTGATGAAACTATAATGCATGGTTTTAAGTCGTTGAACATCTTACCGTGTACTAGTATTATGTTTATTTAAGTGAGAGGATCAAAGTAGCGCATATCATGATATTGCATGCTTTTCGAGAGCTGATTTAAACTAAATTCAACATGTTAGTTTTGAACTCCCTCTCAAACACATCGTTACTGCAGCATGCGGCCTTCAACCAAGCCGTAGCAACGGGGTGGTAAGGAGTAGATCTCTAAACGATTGCTACTAATGATAATGCGAATATAACCCAAGTTTTAAAAAAGAAAAAATGTTCTGATTTTTATAGCGAGAAAAAATAAGTTGGCTTTCTCACGCCAATAACTTGGAATTCGTTGTCAAAATGACCTGTAAAGAAATTGTTGCGTTTTAAATTTAGACAGAAACTTGATTTTTTTTATTTTTATGAGCTTTGCCACAATATATATTACATAAATTAAACAATATGATGATTAATACATTTCGAGCTATCACAGCCTGAAATAATTATCTACTGAAAATTTCGGGTATAAGTCTTGTATAAGCACATTTGAAGGCGGCATTGCTATAATTTGTAAAATCTTTAATGTTTAAAGAAAAAAATGGAACTGACATTTTCTATTAGGCTTTCTCAATTTATTTAATCATATTCTAACATTATGTAGAAATTTGAGAACATGTATAAACCGATCGTGAATAAACCTAAACCTAAACCAAAGGAAGAACCACCTAAAGATGAGAAGAAAGATGATAAAACTGATAGTGAAGTTAATAACGACGAGATGAGTGAAGATAAACCTGAAGAAGTGAATAAAGACAATGAAGTTAAAGAAGAAAATAAACAGACAAATGATATGGACGTTGACTAAACTCAAGTGGAAGTCAAGTCATAAATCTTGCTTTTTGATCACCGTTATGACATACATGTGCTGAGCTATAGCTGCTAAAGTTGCGTTGTCCAGCTTCAAATTCTAGCTCTAATCTCTTTTTATCAACGCAGCATTCATGTTTATTTCGAGACCGGTTATACAAACAATGTGAATGTGCTGATAAATAACGCCGTGCATATAGTGCTATTGTAGCTAACAATTGAAAAATGGCAAAAAATTAATGAAATAAATTATGCTTTTATACAACATAAGATGAAAATGGCTTTTCAAGTGAAAAGGTTTTTTCCTTGTTCTAGTGGTTTATTTGATTTCTCGGCGGTTTGCAGTCTGTGCAATTTATGTGGTACTATAGTAGTGTGGTCACCTAGGTTCGTTGAGCAGAAATTTCTATAGGCAAAATAGTCTGGGCAATGTAGCGTTTATCTTTTTCGTTTAAAACCAGTCCAGTTTCCAGTAACATATTAACTACTGTGGATTCAGACCGGCGGACCTAAGAGGGGGAACAACAGGACAACCTGCATAAATTTTGGTTTCTATAACCCAGAGACAAATGTTATGTCAGAATACCGCAATGTCTTAATTAAATCTATATTTAAAAGTTCTGCGCATAGTGGCGTCGCTAACAGCACCTGACTCGTGCTTCTGACATTGGTCATGGCTTTATAGGATACCCTAGAGGTCGAAATGTCGAGAGAGCACTTGGTTTCTCACTCACTGGGACTGTATCTACTTCACCAAATTTAGCTAAAGCGCGAGCCCGAAGGGCGAGTAATGATTGTCGCGCTACGCGCTCCCTCTTTAGCTAAATTTGGTGATGTAGATACAGTCCCAGTGAGTGAGAAACCCTGAGGTTGAGTGAGTGCTCTCTCAACATTTCGACCTTTAGGGTATCCTATAAAGCCATGACCTTCTGACATTCGTACGATCGTACCAGAGATCCTTTAACAATTTTTAAACGGAGGGCTGTACGCAACTGCTTTGAGAATTCCTTTTGTTTTCCGTAGATTTTTTCAAATTCAGAGAAATTCTCAAAACCTCGGGGAGGAGTGGGCGGCACGACGACGACAATGGCGATATGGCATACGTAAACATGTAAACGTACATGTGGTGGAAGATTGTCCAAGCAAGGGTGAAAAAATAGAGAGAGTCTGCCTGGCTCAATATATCACGACAAGCTGTATTTAAATTTTATCATCGAACGATTTGTAGCCTGCGGTACCTTGGTGCAGCAGTAGATTTGTTAATATTAATCAGTACTTCATTTAAATTTCTTTAAATTTGTTAAGCAATATGGCTGGTTTGTTTTGAGTTTGAGTACTGGTTTGGGTCAGCGAGTTCGCGTATGAATTGTTCAGCACGTTTCGAACCTATGTCAAAATTATATGGCTAGACATGGCTAATTCATGGCTTCAAAAAGAAAGCGAATGTGTTGATGTAAATTGTTTGCCTAACGAGATTTTAGAAAAGATATTTTCTTTTTTCACTAAAAAGGAGTTAATTTGTACGGTAAGGCTTGTTTGTTGCAGGTGGTGTAATATTTCATATGGAAGAAACTTGTGGACGACATTGACAACAAGTGACGTGCAAGAACTCAAGAGTCATTCAATTTATAAAGTAATACAGCGTTTGTTTTGTTTTAATCACTCGCTGAAGTATCTTTGTCTTGATCGTGTAGACTTTACACATGAAGACGATTTATCTTGTACATTTCCAGTTCTTATTCCAAACCTTTGTGAACTGTCGCTTGCATTTTGTAAGCTTGTAAATGCAAGGATGGAACTCCTCTTACAAAGAGTTTCTATCTGCTGCCCTTATATATGTAGTTTGAAATTGGAAGATTGCAATATTACAAAGACGTGTTTGGAATTTTTTTACAAGCACCATATAACAAAACTTGACGTTTCTTACTGTAAACACCTGACTGATGACCTTTTATATGCAATAAGTCATTGGAGTCTCAGAAAATTAAGTCTTGATGGTGTCCAATGGATTTCAGACAAAGCAGTGGAACATTTGTTAAAAAATTGTCACCAGACACTTGAAAATTTATGGCTGGATGGGGATAATTTGACAGATGAAGGATTGCATATGCTGAGACATTGTCAAAAGCTGACGTATGTTATTATTACCTTATCAATAAAGTAGGGCTTATGTGAGGGCTAGAAAACTTGGCAAGAATGGAATGATTAACCACTGGTTTGAATGATAAAGCATAATCTCCTATAGTCTCCATGTATCTAGTAGCCTCTGTGCAATGATTTACCATGAAATTCTAGTAAAACTGCTATTTTTAGCATTAAATAATCAATGGCCCTTAAAAATAATAATATAGTAGGACCAGATTTTACACAATAGCCCAATTTGAGAGGGGGTTTACACATGTTAATACTATGTAATATGGAAACCAAAAAGAAAGTTATGAAGTGGAGAGTTATCTTGGACAGTTAAATTTCGATGAGTTATCCAAACCACACCCACTTTTCATAATGACCACACCCACTTTCTTAACTCTCCCTACATTTCATTGAAGTTACATGAGAAAGTTATTTGACATGATGTTGATGTTCAAGACAAGTTAGCATTTTTGTATAATTCTGAGCCACATTCACCAATCTGGCAATGACAAGAGTTATGTTCTGGAGAGTTATGAAGAGTCGTAAGTGTATGTAAAAAAGAAAACGACTCTCTCAAAACGATTGACAGAACTCTCTTCATCACCAGAATTGTGAACATGACTCAGAGTTATAATGAATGATAACTCTCCAACATCTTTAAAAATATTGACAAGAGAGAGAGAGAGAGAATAATAAAGTAAACTTAAAGTAAAGTAAAATAACAAGGCAATGAGATAAAATCTCAGTAAACAATAAGGCTCATGGTTTGTGAAATACAGTGTGTTGCAAAAAAGGCTACTGTTTGTCAAGCGCCATTGCCCCTGTGTTTGAATTTAAATGCTTCATCTCCCTAATAGCACAAGATTGCATGAAACGTTATGGCAGAGAATTTTCATGCATGCATTGCAAATTAATTGGAATTCTTTAATTGAAAAAACTCAGGATGGGCTTACATGGGAATTAAAAAACGAGCAGCACTAGCGCTTGACTTCAAAGGGTAGCTCTAAAATATTGTACAAGAAAAATAATTTTACATCATGGTGTTAACTTCAATAACATTTTTGTCGTTATATTTTCTGTTTTAGCGTTTTAAAAATAACTTATTGTGAAGAATTAACAGATGTGACGTTGGCTAATGTCTCTGAAATGTCAAGTCTCAAGTCACTGTCTTTGAGAAAAGGAAAGAAATTTACAAAGGAAGGACTTGTTTCTATGTTTAGGAATCTCACAAATGAGTTGTATTATCTGGACTTTTGTGACTGTCAAACGCTTGATGACGAAGTTGTATATTGGTTAACACTTGCGTAAGTTTATATTTGAAACATCAGCCTTTAATTTGGCAACATAATTGACAATGTGAATGTAGTGCGTCGAGGTTTTTTGAATTGCAAAGCGGAGATGGATAACAGTTCATAGATTAACTTGGAAGTATCAGCTCGCTTCGAGTGATTTCATCCATTCATGTGCAATACTTGACAGTTTATTTTAATTAGATGTTAGCACTCGCAGCGAGCTTGGAAATTGGTTTTGTGGTAAGTAGGAGAGGTTTAATGTGCATAAAAGAAAAACCTGTTGTTGGCCTTATACTTAACGAAATAAGCACAACGAAACGACGAACAATGTAAAGCAATCTCTAAGGAATGAGTATAATTTTGTGAAAACACTGCGTAAATTTACTATCGGAAAGATTTCGATTCCTTAGCTTGGGTCAGTGTTAATTATTATAATTATCATAATAATAACAAGACGCCCAAAAAGGCGTTCACTCTGCTTGCCGAGAAGAACCTGGGTGCTAAGTGCATTGCGATCTGTTCTTCTACGTGAAAAGTTGACTAGCCCCGAAAGGGTTATGCCATTCAATAGTGTCTGTAAAGCCCCAGGGAGCCAAGGCACTGCGGAGCGCAATGTTAATAAAGTTAATAAAGTCTAGAATAATATATAGAATAGTATATTATGTAAATGTGTGCGAGTGTGTACACGAACTAACCTCGCGATGTTTCATCTCAAAAATTTCGTGCATAAACTACATGAAATACTGTTCTAATTTCTAGTTCTCCACACCTGGTCACATTAGATCTCACATGGTGTTGGAATATCACAGATGAAGGATTGGAGAACATCGTAAATCACGGTCGTAATATTCAAAGACTGGTATTGATTGGCCTGTATGCACTCACTGGAAAACTATTCAAAGACACAGCTGAGAGACTACCTCGCTTACGTTATCTAGATTTGTGTCGCTGTAACTCAATTATTGATGATATAATAATAGATGTTGCTAGGAAAGTTCCTTCTGTATCAATTGTAAATTATTATGGTAATATTGTAAAATAATTTGAACAGAGCCAGTCAGAAGTGATGTTGTCTCTGACTACACCGTAGTAAAATTGGTTGGCTTTATTAATAAACAATTTAAATCTCTTTTTCGTATTTATATTTCCGATCGTATTCATCGCTAAGACGTCTTTTGGCGTTTCCTATGGCGAGTCAAATAATTCCATAGGTCCCAATAATTCCTAATTCGTAATAATTCCTAATGTCACTCCTCAAATGTCATTTCAACATTAGCTCCTTTGTCATACTCAGTACTTGCTTGCCTTCTTTGGGATACATCCTCATCACTTCTTCGTCATCTTGAGCACTGCCGTTGTCTTCAGTTACTTAAGCTCTCTTCTCCGCAGAGCTTCCTTAAGCTCGATAATCACCATACATGACATTTTCCGCTCATAAGTACGCGCGCAGTGATTGCTCAAGCAAGCTTACAATTTTTATGTACGCACGCGTAACAGCCACACAAATGAACACATGTTTTCACTTTCTTACTGGTTAATAACCTGCTCTATGTGCTAAGGGATTTTCGTGAGTTGTGATTGGTGGTAAAGGAGGGTTGTGGATCATGTTTCGCAACGGGGGAATTAAAGGGAAATGGCAACAAAAATTTTTATCGTCTCATTTTAGACTCCAAAACAATATATAGAAGTTTATTAAAGAGTTTTTATATCTGCCTTATTTCGTGAAATATTTTCATTTGAAATGTTAAGTTGTCCGCCATCTTGAATATATGTGGATATGCACGATACGTCACAACAGGGGTCACGCGATTTTTTATCCTTACCACACAATGATTAATATGCCCTTATAACCGCATGTACTGTAAATGTGTCGGATTTCAGCACGGACTAAGAAGATTTCAAACAATATTTGATTGTTGGTAGGTATTTAGGAGTAGCTTCGACTGGCTTATCCCTGTTTTGACGTCACCAAAACATTGTTAATGAGGTTAGAAATTAATCCAAGATGGCGGACAGTTCGTTGATTTAAAAGCAACTAATTAAAGAATCAACCAGAGTTACTGAAAACAGTCTCTTATTGATCATTGAAAAAACTCTTATTGATCATTTTTACACCACAAATCCAAATTATATCACCTCATGCGGAGTTTCAGCCGTATGCATAAGTGATCATTATTTAACCTATGGGATCAGAAAATCTAACATTATTAAGGAAAGAGTCAAAGAGGGAAAATAATTGAGTACCGTGACTACAAGAAACTTGATGAGCAGGTACTTTTAAGCGATTTGCGGAGTTCTTTTTACAATTTTGACCTGAACCAAAAAGATGTGAATGTATCTTGGTTAAATTGAAAGAATACTTTTTTTAGAATTTGGGATAAACATGCACCGATAAAAAAGCGGAAAGCGTTTGGCATGGCTAACAACTGATCTAATACAACAAAAACACCATCTTAAATTCCTGCGTACTTTTAAGTCCTATTTTTTCATATTTTGTATAGTCTAGCTGCCTATCGATAAATATGTCTTGACTGTCTACGGTTTAATTTCGTAGATACTCGTAAATCTTCGTCGACATTTTTCGGGTAATAATTCCGTGTTCTCATATAAATTTTAATCCAAGCCCAAACCCTAATCCTAACCAGCGTTTTATTTGTCATGTTTTAACTTTGATAGATTGAACATTTGGTTAGATTTATTTGGAATTATTACCATTTTTCGGCCCGTGAACGGTGAACCGTAACCCAGACCTCCCTGTACGACCCTCTTCTTCGCCCATGCCCTGTGAGGCTGGGTTCTTAATAAAAATGCTCCGCGAAATGAGAATAATGGATGTGAGTTTCATGAACTGTGACTGGATTGTTCAAATAAGAGTAAAAATACAACCTCGTACCTCTGGCCTCGTACACCGCAAGCTCGTTACTTTATTGACTGATCTTACTATACGTAACTGTATTATAAGCACATAAAGCGCCTGGGTACGAGGCTGGAAAAAATATCTTCGAAGGGCCTTATAGTTAAGCGTATATGAAGAAGCATTGTGCATTTTGTGAAGAAAGCACCAAAATGCACAGGATTTGTATATTTTGACACAAGTATGAGCATCAGATATGGAAGCATTTGTGGAAAGCCAAAAATTTGAAATTTCTGATATTCAATTTGAAATTTTATTTCGAAAAAAACCCTTAAAGCGTCAAGGAAGTTACAAGTAAAAATAAATTGCATGACGTAATAGTAAATAAAAAACTGTTTATAGAATGTCAAAGCAGTTTTTTTGTTTTGTCAAATATTTTAGAGCTGCGACCCATTTTAACTTTAACTGATTTGCATTATAAAATTGTTTAACTTAACACATTTATGTTGCCACCATGAATACCCACCATAATATCCACACCTTGGCTCCACGAAATATTTTTTTTCAAATACATCAAAGGCAAAGTTTACAAAACACCATTCCACCAGCTAAAGTTGACAAGAGACTGTAAACAGTAACTGATCACTTGTGAGTTTGTAGCACTGTGAAGAACAAGGATGGTGAGGCGGGCCCTGTGAGACATTAGAGACAGAACAATTTACAATCTTGCTTAATAAGTATCTTCTAAACTCTAAAGTCTCATAGGGGCATTTTTTGAGACACCCTTTATTGAAAGAAATAAGATCCATGTCTAAAGGAACGTGCTACAGATAACAGATCTGTAAACAAGTGTAAAGATGAAAAGTGAAACTGGTTTTTTAAGACACATGAGTTGTGAAACATCTTTTTTCGAGTTTTTTACCGCTGTGAAACGTCCCCCCCCCCCCCCAATTTCAAAGCCAATTTCTATTCATTCACACGCTACACGGAGGTCGCACGTGACTGCATATCAGTCCTATCAATATTGAGTCTTACATGAATTTTACCATAAATTCACGTGGTGGCTTGTATTGATTTGTATCACTGCGTTCATGGTGTCAGTTATATCAAATTTAAAACGTTTGTTTTTTACCGAGAAAGAAATGAATGACCCACCATATCAATAATTTTACGAAGAAAATTCATGTAGGTTACCTTTAAAAGTCTTGATGCTGCGTCGAAAAGCAAAGAGACAGCTGGAATGTTCAGAAAATGAAGAGATAACGGGTACGAAACATGTTCGTCGCAATAGACCAAGTGAAAATAACGAAGCAGATGATTTAGAAAAACTTGTATTTGGTGACCAACATTATCTTGATTTAGATGCTGATATCAATACAGAGGTATATGTTACTGCATATTACAAAAATTGGGCTACTTGTGCTAGTCTGATTTAAATAATTTCTTGCTTCGATAATGTTGCATTGAACAGAACTCTGTATAAATTGTTACTTGGGATTCTAGAATGTAACATGTGCTAGTATCAATAAAATAAATCACTCCAGAAAACCAAAACACCAGTAGTACTGAGATGGTGTTCCCTCGATCAAAGAACCATGATGTTCAAATTTAATCTGCGGAATATTTACACCGGTTTGTTGTACGATGCATTTTGATATGCTAGGATTTATGATTATTTTGTCCTCCATCTGTTTTGCCCCCAACCGTTTCATCCCCAACCGTTTCATCCTGTAATAATCTACTGTCTCATTTTAAAAATATTAAATGCTAAAGTAATAAGAAATATAGAACGTTTTTTGAACTCTAGAAATCTTAGAATTTTTCTCAGAAATTTTTGAAACATTGTCTAGTATACACTGTTTACTTCAATGAATCAAATTTGGCTTAGGTACAAGCTGCAAGTAGGTAGGGTTTTTTTCTCATCTTATTATAATGTTTGCTAATATGTGGATTGGATAAATATTTCCCAAACTGTTTTTCAGAATGTTTGAACAACAACAACATTTGAATTACGATGGGACAAAACAGTTACGGAACAAAATGGTGGGGGATGAAACAGATGGAGTACGAAATGACCAGATACTGGTAATATGCCAGAACATGCATCACTTAGTGATTAGATGGTATCTGGTTGTTTTGCCCCCTGTGCAACAGACAATGTTTTTAAAATTTCTGATGCATTCTAGATTTAAAAAAAATTACAGTTGCAAGAAGAAATTTCTAAGCGCAACATATTACATTCACACCACATTGAAAACTTAACTATGGGTCATGCTGAAGATCTTTGGCACAACCGGCTGACCTTCTACTTGGTAAATTTGTACATTTGTGTGTTAAAACATTTTCCGTGTTGATCTACAGTTACATCAACACGAGTGGATATTGAAAAAATAAGAAATAAGGTGGAAAGGTGATGCCTGATATATAACTGTAAATATGAAAAACATTAATATAGCACTTCACTGTCATGTTCACACACAATTACTCATTTCACTAAACTTCCCCACATAGAAAATCCGTAAAGACACAGAAGTGTTTTCTGTTTCTTAAAGAGTGAGTGACATTGATTGATACTGATTGTTAGTGATGTGTTGGGTGCTTGGCAGCCCAAAAAATTCCCTTGGAATATTTATCACCAATCTCCAAACTTAAATTTGTTTTGACCCATACTTATCTGATTGAAAAACAACTTTATTTCAATCTCCATTAAACAAGGTACTGATAGAGATTAGATCTTATGAATTTTTTTGGAAGTTTTATGGAAAACTTTAAGGCTTACTATATTCCTGCTGTGCAAATATTTTTGTGGTCATTGTCTGTAAAAACAAACAATTTCGGAAAAAATGAGCCATCATGACAGCAATAATTTTAAAGTTGTTCAGGCGGTCTAAGTCATCAGGGTGGCTGCACCACTTAATAATGCAACTGGATGAATCGCAAGCATGATTATATGATTATATTTAATTTGTATTAAAGTTAATCTATAGACATAGTGTGTTGATTAGTATAGTTTAATGTTTCAGAAAAGCTCAATTCATTTGAATAAAGATGATAACATTTTGGGAACCAACATACCTGCCTGGGTAGATGAAGATGATTCTAATATCAGGTACAGTATTCAGGTTTTTTAAAGCAAATTAATGTACTGTTTAATATGATCACAAAAGTACAAACTTAGCATTACAATATATAACTACAGTAAAATAAATCATCACACTGAATGTTCACAAAATCATTAGTTGTTCAAGTGACTGCAATAGGGATTAGTCATTTCGGGAGCAGGTCTTGAGCTAGGGCACTGCACATGGGAAGTTGTTAAGTTTGTTTGAAAATGGAAGGTTCACTAAACTTCACTTCTTCAAAAGAGTCATCATATTTGCAAAGTTTCAGATGCTAAACCTTTGCAATGCATTCACTCCCTCTTCCACCTTGAAGTCCATCATGGTTAAACATAATATGATTTCCATTGCAGCAGATAGAACAAAAACTGTTCCACTTCTCCAAGCTAATAGTAAATCACTCTGCACATATGAATTTTTCAAATTTAAAAATGCCATTCTTACGATTCTTTGTTCCACTGCCTAGTATGCAGGGCACATTCACCCCCCCCCCCTGGTTGGGTTCCATATTTAAACAAAAATATTGCTGATGCTTTTCACCTTTCTGCAATAACCTAATAGTGAGAGCATGTAATAGCATGAGCATTTGCTTGGGATTTACAATAATTTTCATTTGTTAGTATATAACAGAGAGGTTATATACGTTGTGATAATAGAGAGGTGTCTGCAAGCTGGGAGTTGACTGTATATTGAGTATCATAAAACATGGGAAAATTTATTACCTAACTATTTACTAGATTGGTATGGAGAAATATTGATATTAACATATTATATTTTATATAAATTAGAAATGAAGGAAGTTGTGAGGTTTAGGTTGAAGTTGTGAAAAGCTATTTTGTTGATAAAAAAATTAAATTAATTTGCTATGATCTACAGATGTCAACATTTTTAGTCTTCATTGTTTTGTGCGTGTGGTAGCTGGCATACAGGATCATCACTTTCAGTAATCTTCTAGAAGTAATTCCAATCAGGCCTTCATAGTCTGTCATTGTAATATTTTCTAGAGCCCTTTTTTGGGACTAGTGCCACATTCTTTTAAATATTTGCTGCTACCATAGCTGATACACTTGCTCGCATATATTGCGCATATATTTACATATGTCGATAAGTCATCCACTTGAGTCAGTATTTTTGGTATTTGAAGAAATATTAGTTAAATACGTATTTATGTATTTATAAAATAGTGATATATCACAAAAACTTTCTTAATGTCTTTTGCAAGAAAACAAAAATTTAACAACCCTTATCCTCTTCCCTCTTCTTATTTGTCCCCAGTCTAGAATCACTGGAAAAGACATACTGTATATGATATATTATTTACCATTATTATACAGTGCTATATGATATATTATTTACCCTAGGGTTGATATCACATCTGAAAGTCGCCTGAAGAAATTTAGAGATGGAGGTGATAATATCATTTCTGGTAATACCCTTAAGAAGAAACTAGAAGCCCAGTAAGTGTATAAAAACGTTCAAAACATAAAAGCATGGTCAGTAAAAGATTTAATGTACTGGGACTGGTTGTTCAAGGCAGTCCTAGTGCTTACTTAATGGGTTAAAGCATAAGCAACTGTTATATTTTTACACATTCATTTATTTAAAAACTTCAGTAACTAAAACTACTATTGACCTACGTAGACAAGATTTCTGAATAGATACTTCTAATATTGTAAACAAGTTACTGGAAAATTTCCTTCCAATTTTACATTGGCTAATGGGCTTGTTAACAACTGTCCCAAGGTATCTGTCTCACAGCTTTTCTTTCCTTCAGATTCAAGAAAATCCATGGTGATCCTGCATGGGCAGGTGAAACATCACGGAACATTAAAAAAACCGGTTTGTTATCAGGCTTTCTTTCAGGGTTTTCCCAGGGTACATTCTTAGCTTAGAAGATTGTGTTCAGGTGAACTACAGGGGGTCTGAAGTGGTTGCCTCCTAAAAGTACTGTAGGCTAGGCAGGAGTATTATTTGAAATGAAAAGAGCGAGTCTTAGTCATTTTACACGACTATCACTAAAATGTTTACACTTCACGTTTTGATTTAATGATTTAATGAGATTTGGCCACTATTACATGAATAAAAAGCCAGGGAATACGCCACAGGTTTCCCAATTACGGCGACCCCATATGGAACACGTTACATATTCCTTGCTCGTTTAAAGTTAAGTTTAATCTGAAATTCAACGATATATCAGTTTGAAATTTACTTTGTTTGGGAGGAGATGAATCAACATTCGCGATAATTTCAGGTCCATTACATGGAAGGTCTAGTTTATTACGTGAAGATCAGCTTTAAGGGCAATAAATTCTTTCAAGTCTGTCTCACTGAAAGACGTTATATCCAGGCAACAGCCCGGTACTAAAATTGAGCCATGTTTCACAAAATGCAGATTGTGTCAAAACAGCCACTATGAACTAGTCCGCGATCTTGCAGACTTTAGAAGACGTGGCAGTATGGCTAATAACATGCATTTGTTTCATGTCAATTTTGATTTCCAAATGGAATTAAATTTCAACGGATTCTCAATAAATTCCCGACGGTGAAAAAAATGATTTTTTATATAAAAGAATTTTATAACAAGAATTTTTTATATAAATCATAGTTGCTTAATTTTCCTACAAATTGTACAAAAACCGAAAAACGGTGACATTCAAAAGGTAAAAAAGCTTGATTTTTCCAACTGCGAGCGACTTCAAGCACTCCAATGTTCGATTACTTTTTTATACACCCTGCAAAAGTATTTGTGAATTTGTTGCAGTGAAAACTTTTCAAGGCTTATCTTCCAAAGAAAAAGGAGATCTGGTGCATTATGACAAAATGATCCATATTGATTGATTGGTTTCGTTAGACTGCAGCAAAAATACGAAATACTCTTATTCTTAACTAAATGTCTTAGTGATGCTTTTAAACAAAATCTCCATTTTTTTATTCAGACGAGGAGGAAGACGAGGAAGATAATGAGATTCTTCAACACGCAGGAAATTTTATTTCCAAGCAAACTGTCCATCTTCCCAAGGGGATAATTGACATTACCAAAGTGAAAGATGCGAATTGTTCAAAACCGTTTGATGTTAGTGCAATAAATTTGATATATTTCATTATTAAATTTATTCGTAACTAATAAGTCCGATAGTAGAATGCAAACCCTTATCGACGTCATTCTTGTCTTAGCAATTTACGATTCTTTATCAAGGCCAAAAAATTTGGAGCTCATTACCACCTACAATCAAAAGTACCAGTAGACAGTCTGAATTTATTTAAAACATCACTTCATTTTTTTACTTAACGAATTAGCGATTCTAAACCTATTGTGTTTCTAAATCTATTATGTTACATTGATTTACTATACCTGCATGCTTTGTATGATTTAGTTTTGAGGTTATCTCGCTTTTTCTTCTGAAGATCTTCTGGCCACATATTGAAATTTGATAGTGACGTCTGTATATTCTTATATTATATGTGGCAAATATAAAGCTTAAATTGAATTTGATTCAATTCAGTTTAATTCACAATAACGTAAAAGATAACGTCATTGTGTGCGTGTCGGTAAAATCGACAAGTTCGCTGTATTCTGTGATATTTTTTATATGGGAGTGCAGCTCAGATTTTTCCATTATAACTGAGAACAGCAAAAGTGTTGTTTATACAACGTAAAACTATCGTTCTTTATTTGTTCGAAGTTTTGCTATGTAGTTATAAATTTTGAAGTTTTATGCCCCCCCCCCCCCGGATAAAGTTCTAAAGCATTGTTATTGGTCAAGCACATTATCAAGAGGAAATCAGTCTTCTGAGCAGGCGCTATATAACTCGTTATATATAAGTGCACTGTATATCAAAACTATAATTCTGTGATGTATTTTGTTAGTGCTAATTTGCTTTGTTATAGTATGCAAAACGGTATATATGTTTTACCTGATTTAGGCTGTCGTAAAATGTGTAGAGTTTCATCCAAGTTCGAAAATTCTACTTGTTGCCGGTTTGAATAATACGCTAAGTATCTTCCAGGTATGTTTCGACTTTAGCAACATGTGAAGCAAATTATTTTATTATATATCAAGTGTCAAAGCTCACCTATTCTAGTATACATTCATTGATTAAAAGAAGGTCACGTGACAGTCACGAATTCAACTGCTGACCGCAGGAGGTCTGCGAGGGCATTAAAAGTATTAATGTCCGCGTATACACCGGAAGTCATGTTGTGTCGCGTGAAATGCGACCGTAACCTATGAAGCCAAAAGTTGTTTTTCTTGTTTTCAAACCAATGGAGGGCGAAAATATGTGCAGTTTTAAATAATTATGAAAGGTTTGAAATTCTGAAGGACATGCCAGGCCATGGATAATGTCGTTAATTTTAAGTATTGCTATTCTCGGCTCGATGTATACCTAACACACTACGCCGTTCCTGTTTTTTTTAGCAGCTGTTGCATGGAGAAAACCTACTCCACTTAATCAAAACATCTTTGTCAAAACAAAATATCACCACTGTAATTTTGCGTCTTTTTTCTTTTAAGAACCGTATCTTCCTCTTTGAGGTTTTTCCCTTTCTTCCCTCTTATTTTCTATGTTATAATTTGCTCACGTGGCATTTCCTCCTCATTAATGATCGCCTCCTTCGTCTTTCTCTAAATCTATGTTTCTCTGAACAACCTTTCTTCCCGCACTCATCTTTTGTATAAATCTTCCTGTTTATTAACTTTCTTTGCTGTTTCACATGTCTTAGTGCTACTTCTTCGCCAGAATATCGTCCAGCTGACTAGATCTTCTTTCATGTAATTCGTGATAAGATGATACAGTAACCACCAAGGTGTTGCCTAGTAACAGCTGCTGCCTGTGTGGCCAGACTTTCTTTCCCTTTTTTTCACTCAGCCATTCTCAATCGTATCCAGTAACGACGGCGTCTTGTGCTAGTTCCTGGGTACTGCAACACGGGATGTTTTTATTCACAGGTAGATGGAAAGACAAATGCAAATCTTCAAACGATCTACTTGAAAGGCTTTCCAATTCATACTGCACATTTCATTAAGAGTGGAGAGCAGGTCGTACTGGCTGCACACAGAAAATATTTCTATTGTTATGATATGGTTGCTGGTAATGTTAACAGAGTTCCAGAGATACGAGGTACAATATTTGTAGAAGAATAATTGATGGTTGACGCATGATTTGCATTTTATAGCGTATGAAAGCCTACGTAATTAGTCAGAAGATTTGCATGTAGCCACTGCTAACTGGATTATGCATATGCGGAAGAATATAGAAACATTGAAGCCACGCAATCACTGTATGTTCTTCTGTAGCAAAATAATGGAAGTTCCAGATTTACGGTCCTATCGAGTCATGGCCATCGAGTTGCGGACAACTGCATGTGGGTCAAAACAAAGTTTACACTGACAGAGAATTACTTTGTGGTTTATTGCTTTAGTTTGACTCGTAAGATTGGAAATGTAGTGGCAAATATTAATAAAAATTACACATTACACATTACATTTGTTAAGCCATGGGACGGTTGTATTAAAAGTGATGGGCAAATACGAACCTAAAATCATCAGGCCTTGTGGTTAAACTTATGAAACGAAAGTCATCATTGTTTGTGATTCGTTCTTCAGAAAACCAATCTCTATAGTTAATTGTCTTATTGTTACAACCTACCACTCACAAAGCTTGTTAGTATAGGTTTAAAGTCCACAGTGATTAAAGTTAACAATGATTGGTGGAAAATTCAACCAATCAGAACCATGTATTTTGTTCTTAATCACTATTTAACTACGAAACAATGATTAAAAGTGATTATTCTGAACTGCTTATGGAGATGTTAGTTCTAAAATTCAAATATAAAGATATAATTAATTATCATTGCAATGTTTGTAGGGAAAGAGGAAGAACATTTTCCAAATTACACTGCATCACCGGATGGAAAATATTTGGTATTTACAGGAAAAAATGGATACATGTACCTCTTGTCCAGCAAGGTACAATGCTTATTATATTACTTGACTGTTGAATAAATCATGACGGCGATTCTGTTCTGCACAATGTGAGATTGGGTTGTCCTGCTTATAAGTATATCACGGGACTCGTTTCACTACGATCATTGCGTGTTTAGACTAAACAGTGGATGGCTGATCTCAAAATGAATGGTTCCGCTACAACTGTAGCATTTTTCGCAGATGGAAAGCAAATGATATCAGCTGGAAGTGAGTGTCATTTTTATGTATTTGTTAAGTTTAGAATGTCTATCAATAAACCGAATATTATAGCAACCATTAATTTCATGCCTTAAAAGCGTTGTTCTTAGAGTGGTGGTTGGAATGGTGCATGGTAGTCAGACCGCCAGCCAAGGGTTAAAAAGCACTATCTGTAGTTTGAGAAGTTGGGAGAAGATCACTTTTGACCTTACGGAAGATCGAATAAGGTGCCTATCAGAATTAATGATACAGATCTGCTATCTACTATTGATGCAACGCAACAGTCTTGTCCGAGCTTTCGCAACTTTAAAAGTTATCTTCTCTCAACTTCTCAAGTTAAGAGACTTATCTCTCAGCTAGAGAGACATAGGTATATGACTGTGTACCCATACAAGAACGTCTCAAATGTTTTAAAACGTATAAATGTTTATAAATAAGTCATATTGTCCTCGTAAAGCATTCCATTTCAAGGTTGTTTTTTGTAACATTAGGCGATGGTGAAGTGTACATTTGGGATATGTCGTCAAAGAGATGTATTCATAAATTTAAAGATGAAGGATGTATAATGGCGACTGCGCTTGCTGTCTCACCTAATGGACTGTATCTTGCTTGCGGGTAGGCATATTATATTTTAACAATTATGTATAAAAGTCGATGCATGTTAGTATTGTGTTATCGTGTTCCGCGTTTTGCATGGCTGGGGAATGTCAAACATATTTTTGAAAATATAATAATAAGGTTATCGAACAAGGTGAATTATGTAAAGCGTTACGTATTTTCTCTTTCTGGAATAGACATCGATAGCATATTGGGAAAATAAACTTTAAAGTTTTGTCGTGTGTAGTCAAGGATCTGCATGACTATGTACAAGATCACGTATAGCTTAGGAAACGGATCACTGTTCGTGATCGGACAATGCCCGATCAAACTTGTTCTCCTTTCAGGAGTGCGTTATACGTATTGAGTGTCGCAGTGTGCAAACTGGACTAAGACGAGTACATTTAAGCACAATTTTTAGTGTTTCATTGAATGCATTGAACCGGTAATGGCTCCGTCTTTTGTGATGAGGCTGTAAATGATCAATTATTCTATTTTAGATCTGACTCTGGTATAGTAAATATTTATGATAGACAATGCTTTGAGGAGGAATTTCCAAAACCTATAAAGACTGTAATGAATCTGACGACCAAAATTGATAAACTGAAGTTCAATAGTACAAGGTACGTCAAGTTGATTTTAGAGAAATCAATCCAGTTTGTATATCATCTGCCTCGCAAAGATCATCTGCGAGGGAGAGTAGTTTAAATAATTGTATCAGAAAAGAAATATAGCAGTTTGATTTGACCCAGCAGGAAATCTAGAATCATCCCCAGAAAAGGGCTAACCTAAATTTTGATATATTACAATAAGATAGTGATATCATATTAAGCGAGATATCACTATCTTAGATCGAGTAAGCGTTTTCAGAATGTTAAAATTTTGCTATTTGCGCATAAGTTGTTATCAAAAGACCCGTGTGCAGCAAATTTGTTTAAATTTCTACCTTTCAGAAAGATTTCAAAGGTTGTGAGCAGGATGCAACTTATGATTTGTGCATGATATCCAGTCACATTCTTGCTTTACGTTTGTGACTGTATTTATATTGAGGCCCTTGATTAATCTTGATTAGGGACTTGTCAGAAATTAACAGGGGGGAGGTGGGGGCGTGCAAATATTGAACTTAAGGTTGGAAATGAGGTGACCCATCTAAGCAATAAGAACGAAATTTCCTTATCCTCCCTTTGGGCCTAGCATGAAACACCATGACCCTCCCCTCTATCATCAGGTGATTTAATACAAAAGTTCAGTTTAGTTACACACACACATAAAACGTTTACACTATAAAACTCAATACATTTTCATTCTAAAATATGTTTATTTGACATTGTTGTTGTGGTTTTAATATAATATATGAACTAAGCATAACACAGTACTCCGCCTGCCGTAGGCGAGGCGGAGTTTTAAATTCGCCCCGTTTCTGTCTTTTTTTCGGTGTCGCAAGTTGGCGCAGCGCTCATGGGTGATACCGCTTTCACAAGCCGCGTTAGCCGACCTAAACACGGCGTTTAAACTCAATTTCTAGCAGAATATGTCAACAAAACACGCATTTAAACATGTATGCTAGAGCACCTAAACCGCAAGAAGGTTTTATGTGCAAAGATTCTCATGCAAAATGTTTTAAAACGACAAATTCCACCGCGAAACTTTACCGAGGAGCGATGTATCGCGGTGAAGTTTTGAGAGCGTGTTTCCGTCATTTTCTCTTGTGTTTCCTTCCACTTTTAAGGAAATTTAGAAATTTCTACACAAGAATCAAGCGCAAATTCTACTGAAATATCTATATACAAAACACAATTTTTAACATGTAATAGTTAACAAAAAGGGACAGGAAGGTTCTTTATCAAAACATTGCTCCAGAAATGTTTTAAAAGGCAAATTTTGATAGACTCCATCATTCCATGATTAAGGAGTGAGTCTAGGAAATGTGTTCCTAATTCTAATTACGAAGTATTCGTTGTGATTTCTTTCCTCGGTTTTCTATACCTATCATTATGTTGAGATGCTGATATTTCGTGCAAAATGATTTATTTGCTTGTGGGATCTCATACATTTATAAAGGGTAAGAGACACTTCACATTCCAATTCCAGAAATACATATGTTAGTCTAAAGTTCCCAACAAATTATATCGTGGAGACTTCAGGCAGTGCGCTGCAGAATTGATTTAAATGATGCTATCAGGTTAATATATTTATGTATTTTATACACTTTTAGTAAAATTTTCTTTACCTGCAACTACCCAAAAATAAAACAGCCATATGTTGGTGGTATTTTGACAAAAGAATCTTGTTTAATATAATTATGTACTATGAAAGTCTTTAGTTTAAATTAAATTCTAAACAATGCAATCTTACTAGGACTCTGGACAGAGTGCCTGGCAAGTCACTGAGACATTGATTTTTGGTTATCTTAGTGATTACATAGGATGTGCTAGCAATGTCTTAAAATGCCTTGGAAGGTACCCTAATAATAACTGATTTAAAAAGGAGTTCGTTGGGCAGAACAGAAATAACTGAATATAACCCACCCCCAATGAACGCTCTAGTTACAGCCTTGTGCCCATTGTCGTTTTGGCAGGCAGAGTGAATGCCTTAGCAGGCGTCTTGTTTTTTTTCTAATTTATTTATACTGTGTACTAACAACTGTACGAGCATAAGAATAAATTTGAATGACCCTCCCCTTAAAAGCAGCTCATTTTATCTTCACCCACCCTTTTTTAGGATCTTAAAAAGCTATGACCCTCCCCACGTTTCCACTCCCCCCCCCCCCTTCTTCCCCCTGTTAATTTCTGACAAGTCCCTTAGTCTACACGCATGTTCGTTAAAAATGTTGAAGAACAAATTAATGATGTTAGTTGTAATGAGGTCAGAGAAACAAGTATACAGGGTGTATAAAAAAAAAGTAGACAAATCTGAAATGGCTGTCTGCTTCGCTAAGCGCCTCAATATACGATGTTTTTTTATTAAAAGAGATTGTTTTGGTACTTATAATCTAGAATAAACCAAGGCCGCATGAATTTTTATTTGGAATATCATGCGCTATGATTGAGCATAGTCAATCCAGACATGGTCTGAAAACCCGGGGAACTTCAAAGCGATTATAATAAGCTTCGATTTTATGTTGAATTGGCTACACTGTGTTGAAATTGGCCTGATTTATACTAGAGACAGATCATCCGTCTGACAGATCATCCGTCTAAGTATAAACACAAGACGAACTATCCAGACGAACTACGTAAAAAGATAGTTTGTCTGATAATCCGTCTGTGCATATAAGCGCGAGAAAACGGATGGATCATCCGTCAAAACGAAGTACGCGAGCAAGTTAGACTGAACAGACGAACTACTCAGATAGTTCGTCTTGACGGATGATCAGTTAAATTATCTTTTCTTTTTCCATGTTTGTCCGGCCGGATTATCCGTCTCTGGTATAAATCGGGCCATAGTAATATTTCAATAAATAGTACAGTTGAGTGCCCGGTGAGACAACGCTATTGGGCGATTGCTTCATTATACCAAAAAATCATTGTCTTCATAAGTCTGCATAAACACGAACAAACAGAAAACAAAGACGTTGGTCGAGTTTCCAGTTGGATCAAGTTTTGATACACATCAATGTTTGGCTTATACTTTTTTACACGAGGACTGGGTTCGCGACGTTCTTAACAAGAATCGAACCCGTGAGCTGAAAGCCAAGTGGTCATTTCGCCTCCAAAGTCTCTCAGTTTCAAAAATTATTGACATACAATGTAAATCAAGTCGCTGTCTTATTTGTAATATTATTTTGTAATTTGTAGTGAAATTCTTGGAATATCTTCAAGGTCCATCAAGAATGCATTCAGATTGGTACGTCGTACTATAAATTTTTATAAAATATACAGCCTGTGTAAGACATGGGCGTTGATTGGTGGAAAAAACGGTGTTTCTGTAACTCTATGGAAACACGAGACATTTCCACCATATGTAGTTACCGTACGTATTCCATATATGGACTAATATATACTTAATATGCAAGAACATATACACGACGCTGAACAGCATATACACGACGCTGAAGAGCATATACACGACGTGTCAAATATAATAGGTTACATAAGCAGTATAAATTTAGTTTTTAACGGTAAACTCTCGATTCGCCGCATTAGCTCAGTGGTTTAGGTCGTGCGCTTTAGCCCTGTTTGTTTCGGATTCGAGCCCGGTTACGTGCTTTTCTTTCATGCTTTTTTTTCTTCTTAACACACGAATACTTTTTTTCTTATATTCTTATATTTTTTCTCAATTTTAAAAGGGTTATTCTCCCTCACTGGGACTGTATCTACTTCACCAAATTTAGCTAAAGCGCGAGCTCGAAGGGCGAGTAAGGCTGAGCCTCTCTCTGTATGCGCCATGTTGTTATTTTTGAGCATTATGTATATGCTCTTCAGCGTCGTGTATTTGCTCTTCAGCGTCGTGTATATGCTTTTGTATATTGTGCAATCACTTACCTTATATGGAATACGTACTATAAGTGCCTATCATTTCCACGCAAGTTACGTGGATTTTAAGGGAATTGATAAAGCCAAAAAATACAAAATTTCTGCTTTTACAGAATATTGCAGTTGTTGAATTCCTATAGAGTTGAGAAACTCGAAATTACGTGGGAGCACTCGGACTTCATGCTCGTGTTCCCAACCAATTTCTTGTTTCTCTCGTGTTTCTGTAACTCTGTAAAAACACAATAAATTTGTTCTGAACTTTTCATTTTAGAAACGTGATATTTTCCTAAAATTTTTTAAGAAATGTTTTCGTGAATGTCTTGTTATGGTAATTTTTCAGACGTGCCTTTTGCATTTGTGGAATACAATCCGCAGTACAGATTCATATTTTGAATGCATCTATTTCAATTCGCGTTGGGCCTGGAATGACGTAGTCTTGAATTACACTGAAAGTTTAAGTAAAAAATGCTGAGGATTAAAATAAACACAAATTTTAAAACGCTTGCTAAGAATATACCGATAAGGATCGTTCTAGTCATGCTGTCAGTATGTTGTCAGCTATTTGTATAATAAACCCATTGCTAACAACTGCAAAGCGCCGCCTGAATTTATGAAAGATGGCTTGAGAACATTTTAAGCCTGCATCGAACAATTGTTTCAGATCGACCTGTAAATCAGACTTACCTCAATAAAGATGGAGTGTGGCGTGCAGAGGTTTTCGTCACATTCGTGACAGCAGGCCGCTGCATCTCGGGTACAGACTGCTCAGTTCTTTGAAAAACGGTTTAATGTCAATACCAGATTGTTGTTCACGAAAATAACAGGTTGTCAGAGGCCAAATAGATGGCGGTACAACAACATTGTTCCTATTACCCTTGCTTGAGGATGAGGAAATTCCGAAAGCAAGGAAATGCCCTGGGAACGAGGTTGGTGGCGGTAAACCGCTTGTAGCACTTCTCATTGAAACTATTGGGCGTCTTTTGCGTATTTCAGAGTCAATGCTTGGGCTTCTAAAACAATTTTGAATTTTTTTTTTCTGATCTGATGACAATGTGACCTGAATCCCGACTTACAAGATATGATGTTTCCAACACGAACCATTAACATTTTTCGAGATTTCTTCACAAGTTTCATTTAATCATGTCACTATCAGAGTTTGTAACCGCTGTACATAAAAAAAATCCACTTAAAATGATCTAGGAACGACTAAAAACCTGCTGTAGGTCATTCACTCATTTCACTGATATTGATCTGTCCAAAATCGCTAGACGTACAAAATATTTATCATCTTTATAAACACGTGATACGGCAATATAATAATCTTCCTGATGTATCATAGGCCTATGGAAATTGTAGCTCCGAGGCAGTTACTCGTTTTAAGAAATGCCTAATCGCTGTTTTTTTCTCTGATATATTTCTAGCTCCATGTTCCATCTCTAACAGTTTTTTCTAACTGGCCGACATCCAAAACGCCATTACGATATGTTGAAACATTTGACTTTTCACCAAAGAGTGGTTACCTTGCAATAGGGAATGATCGTGGCCGAGCGTTGCTTTTCAGGTATAAATTGAACGGTGCTGTCTGTTTTACGTGCACATAATCCACTGTAAGATTGTATACTTGATAGA
Source organism: Muricea muricata (assembly GCA_963855995.1). Taxonomy (NCBI): domain Eukaryota; kingdom Metazoa; phylum Cnidaria; class Anthozoa; order Malacalcyonacea; family Plexauridae; genus Muricea; species Muricea muricata. Next base: position 4,981,449 of record OY979718.1, read on the forward strand.
AGTCAATAACTGAAGTTCTTACTCCAGGCAGTGTATGAAGCTCACTGTTTCTCGCTTGTTTTTCACAATGCCTCCCTTTTCCTTTGCAATTTCGTGGAAACACCTTAGGCAGACTTATAGTATTTGTCAAGCATATTACATTGTTCACATTATTCGCACAAAATTGCCCCACTTACATGTAGTAGTGGTAAATATAAGGATTGTACGTGGCGTTTATTGTTACTTGTCATTGAAGTTCTGCAGCTCACTTAACCTTAATATGACAAAGACTAGTGGGGCAGAACGCTTTTTTTCGATTTATTAGCATTACTTTTACGGGTTTTCGAGCCTCTAAACCCGTGCAAGAGTTCTGACTAAGCCTATATATGACAAAGAAGGTTGCACGGGGGGGGGGTGTCTCTGATACGGTTCACGGCTTGAAAATTTTTGCATCGCATGATTTGATCGCGTATGACGAAAATGCCCCATAAACCACGCTCAAAGAACACTAGTGCTTTCATTTTGGTATTGGTTGATTCGAATTGTTTTTCGAATTGATGACTACTAAGTGCAAAATTCTTCGCGCAGATCGGGGTTTATCACGTCATCAGAGGGCTTAAGCAAGCCATGTTCTTGTCAACACGGACGCCAGCCGGGAGTTAATGGAGCCGTTATAGATGGCAAATGATGGTGTCAGCAGTTCTTGCTCGAAATCAACGACGGCAGTTAATCAACTTTCACGTTTGCGATTTTAAACGAGAACGCCATCGTTCGTCATCTATAACAGCGGTGGCGATTTACTTCCGGCTGCCGTCCGTGTTGAAAAACGTCGCTTGCTTAAGCTCTCTTATGCATAAGATCCTTGTTTACGCCATTATGCATTTATTGCTGTTTGACCTTTTGCGTTTTGCGTTTCTATGATATAGACTAAATCAATATATGGATTCCTAGACGACACTAAATCTCGATATGGACGCTTGAATGTTGCCAAATGCTATCAAAGAAGTACCTGATTCAATTTCAGTGTAATATGTTGTCCAAATAGTTTGTCACCGTAACAAACTCAATTTGATTTTCACCATATCACATGAGGTTTTGGTAGGCCTAAAAAGCTATTTTTCTTGGAATCATTGCTTCACTAGAGAATGCAACCCAGTCTTTCACAATAGAAAGATAAAGTGTAGTTACGTTTGTTGCATTTGGAAACGTGATTTCCAAACGTGATTATTACATTTTCACCAAATGCACATCCAGTTTTATCCGCAATAATAATTAACTTTTTCACGTACTGTTTTAATTTTCAGCCATTTAAACTACTTCGAGATTTTGGATACATACATTTATCTGCCGGATATTTATAATTTGACATTGCAATGAATATTAGATTTAGTGCCAGCCAAAAAATCATTCGTATGGTAAACTTAAGGTAAAGCCAACTCACCAAGTTTGTTTTAATAGTAAGCGCAAAGGAACGTGCTAAGATCAATATTCGAATGAAACAGACTCTGTTCCCGATGATATTGTTAACATTACTGGCCTAAACATAATTTGTCAGAAGAGACCGATTGTGTGGCAGAGTTGGGGGCTAGCAATATACACTGCGACCCATGATATTACTTTTATGAGATATTTATGCCGTACGTATTCAAAATGAGCATTGCTATTCATTAAAACTTACGAACATCATAACAAAGTTGTGAGAAGATCTTTACGGCGTTGATATTTGATGTTAGTCACATGACTGAAAAAATATGGCACTGTTCCATATTTCAGGCGGACCACGCTATTAGTTTTAAAAATATGATAACACGACAGGACGTCGTTTTTAACTTAATTGGAAGTGGAAACGACATTCTTTAACCAAAGACAGCATAGGTAACAACAAGAGAATGTTTTAGCTAGCAAATAAACGAACTTGGTGTTTGGTGGCGCTTGATCCAGTTTCAAACGTTTCTTCCATGACAGTAGTTAAGGTATATTTTTAGAATCATTATTGCTTACCAGGAATCCATCTTTGCTAGTTTTGAAGATATATGGCAAAGCAAACTTTCTCAAAATGTTGATAGACGTTGATCATGATAATTTACGAACAGTTCTCCTTCAAACGCCTAATACCTCCCATTCTTATCCATTTTAGAAGTCCAGCATCCCTCTTTTCCACCGTTCCACGTAATCTTTGAAAAATCCTTCGACTATGACACTAAGTTCGTTTATTTTCTAGCTAAAACATTCTCTTGTTGTTACCTATGCTGTTTTTGGTTAAAGAATGTCGTTTCCACTTCCAATTAAGTTAAAAATGACGTCCTGTCGTGTTATCATATTTTTAAAACTAATAACGTGGTCCGCCTCAAATATGGAACAGCGCCATATATTTTCAGTCGTGTGACTAACATCAAATTTCAACATCATAAAGATCTTCTCACAACTTTGTTTTGATGTTCATAAGTTTTAATGAATAGCAATGCTCATTTTGAATACGTACGGCATAGATATCTTATAAAACTAGTATCGTGAGTCGTAGTGTATTTTAATGATGGTATACTATTAAAAATACGTATTGATTTAAATGATCAGTTTTCAAATGCCCGTTTGTGTTTTTCTCATGAGTTATTAATGAGGTTTAGAAGTATATGTATATGTTATATGTATATGTTATATGTATATGTTATATGTATGTGTATGTGTATGTGTATGTGTATATGTATATATATACATATATATATACAGGGTGTATAAAAAAAAAGTAGACAAATCTGAAATCGCTTTCTGCTTCGCGACGCGCCTAAATATACGATGTTTTTTTATTAAAAGAGATTGTTTTGGTACTTATAATCTAGAATAAACCGAAAAAATAAGAAATTTAAAACTTCAATACCCGGGGGGTTCTGTCTTTCACGGCAATATAAATATGCTTTGCGCACAAAACTTAAATGCTTAAAAGTAGTTTTGACTTGGTAGATGAAAAATTTGTCGGGTGTTGTATTGCTGTACAAAATTTCAGAAAATTTGCTCGAGTCTAAGCCGTTCAAAACGTCGCGCGAACTTCCATATTTTTAGCAAAATTTGCTTTGTGCATGTTTAATTTATGTATTTACTTAATTTGCATACAACTCCCAAGGGACATTTAATTAAAATTGGAACATTTCTTCAGAAAAACGATTCTTATTGAGAAAAAATATACGTTCGCGTGACGTTTTGACTGGCTTAAACTCAATCAAATTTCATGAAATTTTGAACAGCAATAAAACACCTAACATATTTTCTACCTACCTGTTGGGAATGCCGTTAGAGGCTTAAGTTTGAACCAACACACTCACAATATAGTTTATAGTTTATTAAAATCACCGTTTAAATCACACTGTATAATCACTCTCGATACCACCCACTCACCAGATTCAACTGTTTGTCTCTTATCGCTCGACTTACTTATTCCCTATGACGCATGCATTGATTTGATTGATTAGATAAATTATCATAATTACATTATTACCAACAATTCTCAACACTCTCCCCCTATTCGTTTCTGAAGGAGACGAATATAAAGATTATGTCTCGTTTACTTAAATGAATAAATGTTACGTAACTGTCCGTATATAATAAACAAACACAAAGGTTATATTTCCAGATTGTCCACTATATTGTTTATACTGATTATTTACGATATGAAAAGTTTAAAGTTTTCCTTATCTGAATGTTCAAGAATCTTGTTCAGCTATATCTTGAATGCGACAATCGGCTACTGCAGCAGCATTCCTCTTTGGTCGGAATTCTGGGACGTCAGCATTCAGTTGCGTTGTCTTTGATCGTGAATCCGATGTCTTCGTAGCTGTATCACAGGAAAGTTCCATTGGATATAAATGTTGAACTGCGCGTTCTAACGTACGTTCTGCTCCAACTCGTAGCTGCGCCCCTCGCACGACACCGTCCTTACCGATAATAAGCCGATCCACGATCCCGATTTTCCATTTTCCCCGGTTCTTTTCTTCTCCTCTCACGATAACTACGTCGCCGATCTTTAAACTTAAGACTTTGTTCCCATGCTTCATGTTATGTCGTTCTCGTAGAGCTTTCAGGTATTCGGAAGACCACCTCTTCCACAAGGCAACTTTACATCTCTGGATGTGTTTTGCTCTCTTGCGGAGATCAGGATTTTCAACATGATGATCCTGCAGCTCTGGTAAGATGTTTGGTTGACAGAACTGTAAGGAATTTGGTGTGAGGATGGGTAGCTGTATGTCGTCATCTTCCACGTAGCTAAGAGGCCGATTGTTTAACGTTACTTCGACATCCAGAATGACATTTTCCAGTTCCGTCCAGGATAAGAATCCGTTTCCGATTGTTTTGTATAATGCTTGTTTCACGACTCCGATCAACCTCTCATACTGACCGCCCCACCAAGGGGCCCGACTCAGGTTAAACTGCCACGTGATCGACATCCTTGCGAGAAAATCATTGAACCTTTCATCATCCATAACTCGTTTCAACCACTTTGCTCCGGCGGCAAATGTCTTAGCGTTATCTGAGTAAACTTTCTTGGGCCTTCCTTTTCTTGCAATGAATCTTTTGAACGTTGTTAGGAACTCTTCCGTACTCAACGTCTTTGTTAACTCGAGATACAACGCGCGGGTCAGCGAGCATGCATATACGATTATGTAGGCTTTGGATTCCTTCTTTCCTTGTTTCCGGTATCTGATTGGACCAGCGTAATCGACTCCTATGACTTGGAAAGGTAGGTCTCCTTCAGTTCGATCTTTCGGTAATTTTCCGGGTTGTGGGTTTGGAAAAGGTATAGCCTGGAATCTTCTACAGCCGAAACATCGCTTTAATACTCTCTTAGCTAATCTTCTCAATCTCGGAATCCAGTAGATTTCACGCACTTTTGACATTGTTAGGCTTACTCCCCCATGGAGGGTTTCGTTGTGAGATTGTTCCACCAGCTTCTCTGTGTACACGTCGTTGTCTGGCAGGTAGATTGGGAGGTCTCCTTGTATTCTTCCATGGCATTTAAGGATGCCACTAGTCAGCCTGAGGTTTAATCTCGCCCGGTCTTCTTCGAATTTCGGTGAATCTTGGTTTCGAGCTTGGACTCTCTTTATCCACCACGTTTCTCGTTCTTGGATCTCTGCAGTCGATAACGGACCTTTTCTGCTGTCATTGCGTTTGCCAACGTTGCGAATGAACCGCGAAATCCATGCGCAAATTCTGAGAGTTTTCCAAAATTTCCACTTCTTCAATAATTGATCGAACACATCAGGCTGTGAGATGTTGGCAACGTTAAAAATCTCTCGCACCGGTTTGGTTTCTGCTAAGCTCTCTTTGCTGGGGCCCGTCACGATCTCTGGTGGCCAGTTTTCCTCACTTACTAACCAATCTGGACCTTTCCACCACAGAGAATTTGCGCTATCAACGTATCCTCCTCTACTTCCGAGATCAGCTGGGTTGTCTTGGCTAGGTACATGTCTCCACTTGATATAGCCCTTTTCTCGGATCTTACGCACGCGATTTCCCACGAACTGCTTGAACTCACCGCTTCCACGTATCCAATGAAGAGCCACCGTGCTATCCAGCCAGCCAAATACTTGCTTAATAGGAAAACCTTCTAACGCTTGTCGGACATTATCAACCAGGTTGCTTGCCATGTGGGCAGACACTAACTCCAAACGAGGTATGGTTAGGTTTTTCTTGGCCAACCGCGATTTGGAGGCGACTAGGCCCTTCGATATACCACTGCTTTGCCGCACGACTGCTACAACCGTCGCTGCTACTCCTTGTCCGCTCGCGTCTCCGAAGGTATGCAGATCGATCTCTTCAATTGGCTCTTGGTATTTCACCAAACTTCTTGGTGCACTCACGTGATCTGGCAGGTTTTGTTCCCAGACCGACCATCTGGTTTGCATATCAGGCGGCAGATTGGCGTCCCATGGCAGCTTCGCGTCACAACAGTCTCGATAGAGGAATTTCCCGTGTAGAGTCAGAGGTGAAATCAGCCCGAGAGGATCATAAATTTTTGCGATCTTGCCGAGAATCCCTCGCTTCGTTGGCTCTGCTTTACCAGAAGGTATCTCTATCTTGATGACGTCACGTTCTTTATCCCAGGACAGACCGAGCAGCGTAGTCTGGCCAGAAGGAACCCCTAACTGTTGCTTTGCAAACGTGTCCTCTGCTGACGATGACAGCTGGGTTTCTTCACTTTCCAGCACAGGGGCATTAGAATGCCACTTATGTAATTGAAACGTTGCGTCATTAAAAATCTCCGTGGAAGTTTTCTTTAGTTGTTGTACCTTTTCGACGGTCTCTCCACCGCTGACCAAGTCATCGACGTACAGACTTTTTCTGATTTCTTCGACCACGTCTGGGTGCTGTTGTTGATGTTTATCTAGATGTTGCTGGATCACACCACCAAGGAGGAAAGGGGAGGGAGACAACCCGAACAAGGCTCTCGTAAACCGGAGTGTCATTATCTCTTTAGTCTTTAGATCTTTGAACCAATGGAATCGCATGACGTCACGATCTTCTTCACGTATTCGGACTTGCAGGAATGCTTGTTTCAAGTCACCAGCTAGGGCTACCGGGTGAAATCTCCCACGAACCAGTACTCGCCACAGGTGATTCTGCAGGGGGGGTCCCGTTTCAAGACATTCGTTCAGTGAAGGACTGCTTTCATCTTGACGCGCAGACGCATCGTAGACGATTCTAAGTTTCGTTGTCTCGGCTGACTCTCTTATCACTGCCTTATGAGGTAGGTAAAACTCTTTATGTTCTGCGTCTCTTTCAGCCTTTTCCACTATGCCTTCGTCGATTTGATCTTTTATGATTTTATCATACTGTTCGATAATGTCCTGTTTCTCTAATTTTCTAACTAAATTGTCTAAGCGTTTTAGACTGCCAGTTTTGTTACTAGGGAGGGGTGGGTGGTTTCCCTTCCACGGCAAACTTGTCTCGTACCAGCCCTCTTTGCTTTGCGATAATTGCTCTTTAAACTCACTGTAAACGTTTTGTTGATCACCGGTCGCGTTATCATGCAAGCCTAGAACGTCTAGTCGACATAACTGTTCGTAGTCATCGCGATGTACTTGCGTGAGGAGCATATTGTTAAGGTTTACTTCTTCACCAGGAGACATGATAGTCCAGCCGAATTTTGTGAGCTCTGCGACAGGCTCACCAGGGGATCCTATTCTTGGTTTTGAGGCAGTTTTAATTTTCGAGTAGTCCCCAGCCCCCAAGATTAGATGCACAGGCAGACGTTCCTTTTCGTCTTCGTCTTGCATAATTATTCCATCAAGATGTGAATAATTAGCGATAATCTCCTTGTACTTGGGATTATCAAGCGTCAAGAGATCACTTCTCTCGACTCGGGTCACTTCCGTTTCGATGTGGAATTTGTTGCTTGTATCGTTTAATCTCAGATTGTAAATTCCAACCAATTTAGTTGAAGTGCCAAACAACATTTCAACGCGCCGTATTTCTTTCTTTTTTGGCTGCGCTTTAATTGTATCTAAAAGTTTAGATGAGGCATAAGAGCTTCCCGCCCCCGTATCAATTAAAGCGCGACATTTAACGCCATTCACGTCAACGATCACAACTGGATAAACAACAGGCTTATTAGCATTAGTTGCGGTATTTAATAACTTGTCATTCGTAGGCACAGCTGGGGGCCCATTTTCACCCGGGGCGTCGCAAATAGATGTATGATGTCTACGTTTACACCTAGAACAACTTGATCGACTACGGCAATCGGACGCACGGTGTTCAGCCCCAGTACAGTTAAAACACAACCGTCTCTCGCTAAGGTATTTCTTACGATCTCCTGACGTAACTACATTAGGGCAATTGACTGACGCGTGACTAATCTCGTTACAATAGACGCACCGTCTCTGTTTCGCTTCACGTTGGCGCGCTTGGAATGCATTAGTTCGCCCTGAACTCGCGTGTTTTTCTAGCTTATCATTAGTTTTGACAGGATTTCTCTCCGTCCATTTCCTGAGGGCATCTACTAACTTAGGAAAATCCCACTGGCGCCAATCGTCATCTGTTCTGACTAAGTCTCCCCTTATACCTTCTAATTTATCTAGGCACATGCGGACATACCCGTTTACTTCCCTCAATTTTCCCAAAGTTTCTAACGATTGTACGTTAAACAACAACTTAGCATAAAAATCATGGATCTTACCGGCGTTAGTTCCCTGTATGACTGGTAAATACATGATATTTTGTACATACGCGTTCACGATCTCACTGTCGTCTCCGTACTTGGTTTTCAATATATTCTTCGCGCGCTCGTAGCCTTCGGTTGTAAATGGCAATCCGTCAATCGTTGATCGCACTTTAGGGTCCACTAGTTCTTTTAAGTAGGAGAATTTCGTTATCGCTGCAACGTCCGCTTTGTCGATCTCGGCCTCGAATTGGTTCCAGAACCGTAACCAATCTAGTGGCGTCCCGTTAAACTTTGTAATCACCAGTTTCGGTAGCTTCGCATTCGTCTGTCGTTGTTTCTCGTTTTCCTTACGAATTTTATCCATTTTTAACTCATGTTCCATCCTTTGTTTCATTTTTGCTTGATCGAATTCCAATTGTTCTTTAAACAAATCCTGTCGAGTTTTCGCTTCTATCTCCTCTTTATGCAATTTCGCTTGTTCGTCCTCCTGTTCTTTCCAAGTAGTCATAGTTTTTGATGCGTTTGTGATTTCATTGTCCCAAGTCCCGAGTTCATTATCTATACTGTCCGTCCACGTTTTGATTTCTCCTTCGTCGTCTCCCTTTTCTATGCGGCTCTCTTGCACACTCACCCTCAGCTCATAAATCTCGTCAGCGACCTTTCGGATCGTGTTTTTCTGGCGCTCAGCGCTTTTTACGTTTTGGCTATCAAGCGCCTGTTTCAAGGTTTTAAGTGTACTTTGAATCAGTATACGTTTGGTCTCGATTTTCTTCAGTAATCCTTCCATTTTTCACACAAAGATCCCGTCGTCGGAGGTGCCACTTGTGTTGGGAATGCCGTTAGAGGCTTAAGTTTGAACCAACACACTCACAATATAGTTTATAGTTTATTAAAATCACCGTTTAAATCACACTGTATAATCACTCTCGATACCACCCACTCACCAGATTCAACTGTTTGTCTCTTATCGCTCGACTTACTTATTCCCTATGACGCATGCATTGATTTGATTGATTAGATAAATTATCATAATTACATTATTACCAACAATTCTCAACATACCAACTCAAAATTACTTTTAAGCCTTTAAATTTCGTGCGCAAGCCGTTTTTAATGTGCTTCAAAATACGCCCACCCCTGGGTTTGAAACACTTAAATTTCAGAATATTTTCATTTATTCTACACCGTAAGTACCCAAGCAATGTATATTAATAAAAAACTTCATACTTCAAGCCGCTTCGCGAGGTTGAGAGCCTTTTCAAAATAGTCTACTTTTTTTTGATACACCCTGTATATATATATATATATATATATATATATATATATATATATATATATATATATATATATATATATATATATATATATATATATATATATATATATATATATTCATGTATATATATGTAATATATATATATATATATATATTCATGTATATATATGTAATATATACAAACCGTGGAGGAGGTTTATATCAGATTTATAAACTCGAGGCGAAGCCGAGTGTTTATAGATCTGATATAAACCGAATTCCGCGGTTTGTATATTGCTTCTAAAGTGAATCATTCCATACACTCACTATCATCGAAATTTTGGACATTGGTGTTGTTTAAACTGCAAAAATCAAACAAGAAATTATACAAGTATATATATGTATATATTGGAGGATGGCACCCCCCCCCTCTCTATGTTTTCATAAGTGATTATGAAGACCACAAGCAAAACCTAATTGCGCAAGTAAAAAGATGCAAACCACTGTCAAAACCATCAATTAATTAACTGCCGTCTACTGGAGAAAATGCGAGGATTAAATTTCCTGTTTACGGCCGGCCCCGACATCAAACAAGATGAAAAAGCTGTTAAAAACTTTATTTATTGTAAACGATTGGAGCAAAATTTTTAGTGTTAATGGCAATGTGCTTTACCTGAACACGGCAACAATATCATTAAGGTGTCTGCGACTAAGTTTGCCGCAGATTTAGAAGGTAGGTATAACACTTGCAGTAAACAAGTATGACGCATAAATGAAGAAACTAAGAGGATTACTGACAAGTGGAGTTGTTAATTTATTGTTGCAGAAGACTGTGTTGAAAGGAGTAAACAGACATGGTATTATGAACCACAAAAAAACTAAACATTCGGTACTTATCTTTCAACATGTATCACGCAAGTCAGTCATACAAAAATACCCCACGCGACTTCGAACATTTGAACAGTAACAAATAACGTGGCGCCAAGAGGATGTCGTGTGATAGATGAGACAGGAATAGAGTAGAAGGTTTTTGAACTAGAAGTTTAGCCTCGTCCACTGACTTTGATCGATCGTTGTATTTGCTATACTCTCGGTATGGTATGTACATCAATGAAGTGAACTTCATCTTCCTTATTATCGACAGATTGTGATAAAATAATGCACATAAAAGTTAGAGTAAGTAATACGTTAACACTACACTTTATAGCAACATGTGCGATGTTATGCTTGTTAATTTGTACTCGTTCGTAGCGATACTATAAAAACATGCGGAAAGTAACTCTCGCTTTTTCTATGATTAAATTTAAGATTTACTTTAGTCGCTAATTGTTAGACAGGGAACCGGGGAGTAGCTGTAGCTGTTATAAGGCTGATTTCGCTTAGCATGATAAAAAGTATGTTGTGGAAATCTAGCGCGTGCTTGCTAAATGCGCTGAATAAAGATACTGGCTCTATTCAGTGCAATTTAGCAAGCGCGCGGAATTTTGCGATCGCTATCTGTTGAAATGCGTTCAGTCGACTGTCTAATGTCATCCATTCTAATTGACAAAACACATTTACCAAGAAAGCGGTCGCAGAATACGCGCGCTCGCTATAGATTGCACTAAATAGAAATCAGCCATATTAAGGCTCTGTCTTGCAATGATTTTTGATTTTTGGTCATTGCAAGATAGGCCCAAATTGCTTTGAAATGGGCCAGCCGCACACTTGGCCAAGCTGAGCTATTTTACTGCCACAATATTCGACATGAGATATCCTTTGTAAAAATATTAATTAATAGTGTTGTAACAATAATACAAAATAACACACATATATACACAATAGCAATATACAATAATACACTATCGTCTCGCTGTTTCGCGAGGTGAAATTCTCAACAAAATCTATGCACGAAAGTATGTGGTTGAGCAACGGGCTGACAAGATCCTATTCGGGCTGCTTTATGCCTGTTTCAGACGTCGAACTATTCATGTGCCGAATCGAATGCAAATCAACTTAACTCTTTTTTAGCTTGTTTACATTAGGTTCGGCATGCACATAAGAAGTTCGAATTCTGAAACAGGCTCCGTTTTAGAAAATATGCATGCATGTCTTCAAGTTAATATTGGTAATATATTACTTTTAAAGACTTTAATTAGTCGAGATTTTTCAAATTTCTTCACAAGTTTCATCTATTTATTTATTAAAGGTAAATTACCTGGATATAAAAACCAATACCAGCCGACAATTTCAAAAAATATAATACAAAACATAATCCGAAGATTAGCAAATTGAAACCCAAAATTAGCCTGCTCGTAAAATCGAAATATTACTTACTCAATTTTCTTGCTTAACTCATATTTTGGGTTTCAAGATGCTAATCTTCGGATTATGTTTTGTATTATATTACCTGGATATGTCATAGAGAAAATCAATTTAAAAGTAATAACTTATGAAAATATATACGGGGTACTGAACTATGAAAGCCACATTATAGTCGCACATGCTACGAATAATTTGAGACAATGTCCTGAAGGGTATATATTAATACGAGAACTTTATTCTCTAAATATATCCAAATTTGAATTTCAGGCAATGTCAATTTAGACCGGGGGGGAGTATACAGTGCGTCTCTAAAAGGGCTACCCTGTGAAGCGACATTTTCGGCGCGACTAAAAAGTTGAATTGCTTTCAACTTTTGTGGCTGAACAATTTTGGCGGAAAATGTCGCTGCGCGCGCAAAATTCCGTCTTGTGGAAATTAGGCTTTAGAGGAAATTTTGCGCGCGGAGCGGATTCCTCATTGTCTTTTTCCCCCCAAAGACACAAACCGGCGCGATTTTCGATTTTTTTTTATTTTTAAAGTGCCCATGACACCAAAATTTTTATTACATGATGTGATGATTTAAAACTGTGATACAAGTTCTTTTAAACTTTTGCGCTGCAACGTTTTGCTCATGAGATATTTTAGTTTGAATTTTTTGTTTTGTCGGCTAATTTACGTCACACTTTGCATAATGAGTTGCTGTTGAATACCAGTTATCTCTGTCTTCAATGAGCAATATTCTCGTAATATTGAAATTATATGTAGATTAAGGACAAACATAAGCATCCCATTATTGTTGCACGTCGTCTCTTTATAGGAAAACAACTTTATAATCTACTTTCTGATGCCTCATTATGCAAAGTGTGACGTAATTAGCCGACAAAACAAAATATTCAAACTGAAATATCTCATCAACAAAACGTTGCAGCGCAAAAGTACAAAAGAACTTGTATTACAGTTTTAAGTACTCTTTCTCGTTATGCAATAAAAATTTTCGTGTCATGGGCACTTTAAAAGCCAGTAAAACCATCAACGGAAAGAAATTTGACCAGATATGTGCACCATGCATATACATACAGATACAAACAATATATGACATGACAGAAAGTTAATACAATGTCAAAGCTACAGATAAATATTAGCATTAAACGCTGGTTGAAATTTGAGATGAGTAGAGTTCAAAGGAAGAAGAACTGGTTGTCAAGATGGAACAAGACGCCTGCTAAGGCGTTCACTCCGCCTGCCAAAACGAAAATGGGATCAAGGCTACAACTAGAGCGTTTATTGGGGATGGGGTATATTCACTTATTTCGGTTCTGCCCAACGAACTCCTTTTTAAATCAGTTATTATTAGGGTACCTTCCAAGGCATTTTAAGACATTGCTAGCACATCTTATGTAATCACTAAGATAACCAAAAATCAATGTCCGAGTGATTTGCCGTGCGTGTTATTGTCAAATCTAAAACTATTGCTCTCAAAACTATTGCATCTCTGTTGATTTTTTGTTCTCTATTCAAACTTTCACAGGACAGAATATCAAAAATTTTAACCGAAGTTTGTGTAATTGTTGGATAGAGGTAATGGGTCAGTAAGTAAGTAAGTAAGTAAAGTAGTTTAGCGTGCTACGTTTAACAAATTTGAAATTATGGGTGCGTGTATAATGCGTGGGTCTTAGGGTCATTCATTTTCTGACGATTTTGAAAAATGAAAGTTACTTCATTTCTCAAACAAATCATTTTACATTTTTTAAAAAAATGAAAAATGAAAGTTAAAAAGTCATTTTTCATCTTTTTAAAAATGAAAAATAAAAATTTATTTTTCATTTTTCGCCTGTACAAAAAATGAAGACAAGTCTTTACATTTTTTTCGCGTTTTGAAAAATGAAAATGACATTTTTCACTTTTGCATTTCAATCTTTATTTGTCAGAAAAAAGCAAGAATTGAATTTTTACTGTCATATTAATCCGTTGTATTGTTCATTTTCCGAACCATATTATAGCTGCGTGTGTTATCTTATACTCGTTCAAAATGGCGGCATTAGCTGATATTTTAAGTGTTGAAGCTGTCCGTGAACTAGTGCAAAACCACACGCTAAAAGAAGTTTCAAATATTCTTCAGACAGAATTTCCGAACCAGAGAGGCTTAAGTGTGAAAAGCATAAAGGGTTTTTGGCAGGCACACGGAATAGCGAAAAGAAATATTGTTACTGACGATGAACTAGACCAAATTGTTGAGTCTTCTGTGCGACAGGTAAATCTCATTACATTGTGGCCTTCATTTGTGTTTTAATATTTTGCTATGCCAGCAAGCCCACTATACTTCACTGGATTTAATGGATAACGGGATAAGTACATAACAGTTAATTAATTTATTTTTGAGTCGGTTTTCTTCGTTATCTCGGATAAATACCTTGCATAAATAATTAGATCAAACTTACGGAAAATCTTATCTTAAATTGTTTGAAGTCGAAAGATTCTGCTAGAAAACCCCCTCAACGTCCTAATGTTATTAGATCACAAATCCCTGCTTCGAGGTATTTATCTCCTACACACATGTTAAATATGTGGCTGCCAGTAAATGTCAAAAATAGTATTCACATTAGGTATATGTTGCGTATATATTTACATTTCCCTGAGAAAGTTGTTACATTGCCATCCCTACTCAAACTGCCTCGACATTGAACTGCCCTAGTTGTTATTGGATTAATCATAGCCAGTCCAGAAGAACCAGTTTCGTTGAGGGGGGTTTCTAGCAGAATCTTTCGACTTCAAACAATTTAAGTTGAGATTCTTCGAGATTTTTAACAAGTTTAATCTAATTATTTATGCAAGGTATTTATCCGAGATAACGAGGAAAACCGACTCAAAAATAAATTAATTAACTGTTATGTACTTATCCATAATTCCAGTGAAGTATAGTAAGCTTGCTGGCATAGCAAAATATTAAAACACAAATGAAGGCCACAATATAATGAGATTTACCTTTCGCACATAAGACTCGACAATCTGTTCTAGTTCATCGTCAGTAACAATATTTCTTTTCGCTATTCCTTGTGCTTGCCAAAAACGCTTTGTGCTTTTTACACTTAAGCCTCTCTGGTTCGGAAATTCTGTCTGAAGAAATTTGAAACTTCTTTTAGCGTGTGGTTTTGCACTAGTTCACGGACAGCTTCAACACTTAAAATATCAGCTAATGCCGCCATTTTGAACGAGTATAAGACAACACACGCAGCTATAATATGGTTGGGAAAATGAACAACACAACGGATATATTAATGTGAGAGCAAAAATTCAATTCTTCCTTTTTTCTGACAAATAAAAATTGAAATGCAAAAGTGAAAAATGTCATTTTCATTTTTCAAAACGCGAAAAAAATGTAAAGACTAGTCTTCATTTTTCGTACAGGCGAAAAATGAAAAATAAATTTTTATTTTTCATTTTTAAAAAAATGAAAAATGACTTTTTAACTTTCATTTTTTATTTTTTTAAAAAATGTAAAATGATTTGTTTGAGAAATGAAGTAATTTTCATTTTTCAAAATCGTCAGAAAATGAATGACCCTAAGACCCACGCATTGTGTATGTAATATATTAGTGTGAATGTATAATGTGTATCAGTGTATGTATATAAACCGTGAGTGTCTTTTGAAAAGAGTGTTATAAAAGTGAACATGCATGTGTAAAATAAAGTATAATTTTGTGATAAAAATATATGAGACGCGAGTGTATGTGTAAGTCAAAGGGGTGAAGAGCAAATCGTATATTATTAGTTGAATCATTTTGAAAAGAATTGTGAAAAGGATCTAATTAGGTAGTGTTGAAATGACCCGCTAAAAAAGTAATGTTCGAGTAAATACAAAAGTTAGATCATACAATAGAACAATGTACGAATGCAGGTTTTATTGACCTTTGGCTTGTGGTGAGGTGCACAGAGGTGTACTATTTTGACATAAGCCATAATGAAGTTTGCATTGTAACAATAAATTACCATTGTTATGCATTTAGGCAGGTCCCTGAGTTAACATAGGCAGGCTGCTGTCACATTTCATAATTGCTATTTCCTTGGCTTGGCATCGCCCTGGCCGAAGAAGAAGCCTTCGCAATGTTTACTTAGAGGCTTGACCAAATTACAACGTCCTCGAATTCCTCTTTGTTATAGAAAATTTCCACTGTAAAAATTATATAGAGATGTAGAGCATGACATTTTCTTTAATGTCATATTTATATCTAATTTTACAATCTAATCTATACTATTGATATTTATCTTCAAAAAGAACTATGTAATATTTACAGAGTAAGTAATAGTTGAACAGTAGACTGGGAGTCTGGGACTGAGATATGAGCTCTTAACTCTCATTGCCATTGGCTAAGTCAATGTGAACATACCTGTAGTTACTTGAATCACGAAGAGTGGCTTGCGTTAGTATGAAAGACGAGTTCCTTTCGTGCAAAAAGTAGTAGAGATAAATTACAAAGTCGAAGGAGAGAGTAAAGAACTTATCGAAGTCAATAAAGAGCTAGATTGACCTTGATTTAATAAAGTTGTATTGTAACGGTCCACTCCTCGTGCATTGTTTTGCCTTATCAAAATAGAAGAAGAAGCAAGCTGTTACAAGAAGATTATTATTATGATTGTTGTTGTTTCTGCATGGTGGTTGATTTTATTTCGGATATATTTCGGGTAAGCGCGACATTTTGGTAGCAGAGACTGGTTACTCTGACATGGATGAAGAAGAACGGAAACTAGAGTTAAATTCGCCTGATTCGAAGCGATTCGCTCTATTCGACTATATGACAAGTGAAACCGGCGGCGAAGTAGGCGAGAACTCGACAGTAATCGAAATGCTGAATCAGATTAAAAGCCTGAGGGAAGATAATCATCGAAGTTATCATGCTGAGATAAGACAAGTTGCAGACGAAAGTAATGAAACCAAACAGACATAGAGAAACAGAAATGCAGACAATAGACATTAATACACGCCTCGTTAACTTTGAAACTCGTTTGATAATAATCAAGATAGCGTAGGGGAATTTTGCAACGCTTTGAATGAATTAAAGATTGCCTTGAATGACAGTCAAAGCAGAAAGTTAGACAAACGAGCAGAAGAAATCCGAGACGAATCTCGGCGATATTGTACAGAAACTTTTTCGAAGCTAGTATCGGCGTATGAGTGACTAGAAAAGCGAGTTGAATACACCGCAGCTGATTTGCAAGTCTTAACAGAGGAAGCAAACAAAAGAATCACTGGCGTGAAACAACGTGTGCAATCAACTCCGGTGCCTCGAACCACGCGTGGGACCGAATCGGGCGATGTATGTAAAGTTTTTTCTGACAAAAGAATCGTCAGGTGACGTGTTCCAGTAAGCGACGATTATCTGAAGTACCGAAGAGTAATAATCACGTAACAACTTCGAAACCAGTGCAGGAACCTCCAAAATATGATGGTAAAAGTTCCTGGGAGGCTTTCTTAGTGCAGTTTGAAACTGCTGCTAAGTTACAGATGGAACGACGAACAGAAAGCGTTGTCTTTAGCAACGTCTTTTCACGGAAACGTAAGAGTAATATCTCAGTGAATAAGCGAAGCGACTATGCGGAACTGGTGACGGCCCTAACCAGTCGTTTTGGAATCACGCATCAATCAGATTTAGCAAGAGCGAAGCTCAAAACCCGAGTAAAGAAACGAGAAGAGAGTCTGCCTGAGTTAGCAGAGAGCGTGGAAAGTCTTACGAGAAAGGCCTATCCAGATGCTTCCACTGAGTTAAAAGATGGCCCAGCGAGAAACCATTTTATTGATGCATTATATGAAGAGGAATTAGAGGATCCTCGCTTGAAGATTCGCCAAGCAAGACCACAATCCTTATTAGCGGCACTCGAGACTGCGTTAAGAGCTGGAGTCATTTCAGTTAGCCAGTCGGCATAGGACACGAATCCTACGTGGTGCAGTTGAAAATGTCAAGCGGATGGATGAAGGGAAAGTTGAGAACACTTCCCCCTGGAATGACAGAGGAGTGAAAGCTGAATCAAAGTTGGATGAGTTGAACGGCCTAATCGCTCAGTTGTTGAAAGTTATGAAAGCTAGATCCGGTGATCGTTCTCCGGGTAATCGTTATGGAAGTTCACCAGAGCGAGGACCGCGCAGGTGTTGGACATGCGGAGGGCAAGGTCATCAAAAAAAGTTGGCGTGGTAGGCAAAAGCTGACAATGAAAACAATGACAGTCAGCCGGGAAACGAAAGACGGTCGAGCCAGCGGGACTAGGATCGACCGGGAGCACGGAAGTCCCGGGAGGAGAAAAAGAAAGAAACAATTGTGGTGGAGCGCTGAGGGTGACAGGATTCGTAGCAGCTCATCCTGTCCAATTTTTAATCGATACAGGCGCAGACGCGACTATTTTGAGTTATCGAGTCTACGAAGAACTTCATCGTGCAAGTCAAGTGGAACACTTTGCGAGTCCTGATGGTAGCTTAAAAGGTCTTGATGGTCAGCGGATCGAAGTTCTTGGTGCTACGACGTTGCAAATGTCCATAGGAGAAACCACTTCATGGCAGCATGTCTGGGTAGCGAGAATTAAAGAAGACTGCATCTTGGGAGCAGAATTTTTAAGAAATCAAGGCTGTGTGATTGATTACCCTCTGAACATTCTTCGCATTGGCAACACAGATGTACCTATGCACGTTGACAATAAAGATATTAGGTGTTTCAGAGTAGTTCTGGAGAGAGCAGTAAAAATTCCTGGGAATTCGGAGATGGTAATTTCAGCGAAGTTGAAAACACCTCCAGGAAAAGCACGATGTGGAACAGTTGGACCGACCGAGATGGCTAGGAAAACGAAAGGAATTATTGTTGGACAAACATTAGTTGATCCTAGACAGAAAAATATACCTGTGCGGGTGGTTAATCTGTCCAGTAGCAGAACTAAGTTGTCTAGGGGCACCGAAATTGCTGTATGCGAGCCAGTAGCTTCCATTACTCCATTAACCGGGTCATCTAGCGAAGAACAAGCCACGACACTAGAAGCCCAGCCAGTTTCTGATCACTTACGAGATCTATACGAAAGAAGCATCGATGGACTCAGTCAATCACAAGCTATGAAAGTAGCATCTTTGCTGAAAGAGTACGGTGACGTATTCTCAAAAGGACCCGGTGATATTGGTTGAACCAAGGGAACGACGCATAAGATAAATACGGGGGATTGTCAACCTATTAAACAAGCTCCACGACGAATTCCAGTGAAGAAAAGAGACGAGGCAATTAGAGCGGTAAATGAGATGGAAGAACATGGAATTGTCGAGCCTTCAACCAGTCCTTGGTGTGCACCCTTGGAAGCGAAGGTCAAAGTTCTGATCGCACTCTTATCAAGGTCTTAAAATAATTGAGGAAAAAGGGTTGATTTTACGTTGACATATGTTAATGGTAAGCTGTTGCGTCATTCCTGGTAATAATTGGGCAATAGCCTGTTGGGGAAAATCCCCTCACACAAAAGTGAGGATCCAGTTAAACTATTAAAGGGTCGTCCTGATAACTGTTACTTGTGCTCTAATAAATTAATGATATATGCAGCGATAAAAGAGTATTGACTAGTTAATATCGTCTGTGTAATATGGTATGATGAAATTATTTTCTGTACCTGGATACTATGCAACTGATGATGCAGTGTCAACGCCAACGCGGGGCTAAATGTTTGGCTGGGCTGACCTTACGTATACAAATTTTTCTTGTTCTTGTTTGATAATAACAACAACAGAAACTAACAACAGAAAAGCTGGAATTAAGTACAACAGCTCTGGTATAAATGTTCTGCATGGGAACTTTAACTTGCTGCATGGGATCATTGATTTTTTTTTCTGTTTGCGCACTAATAAAATGTTTTTATAATATCTCGTATCTTTGTTATTAATCGTATCTAAGTTCTCATCATGTTGAAAATGTTATATAATTAATTCACTTGAAAATATACCGAAATTCTCGATGCCTGCGACGAGCGTAACTGACAAACATTCTAGGTGAAATAAAGTTATGATATATTCTAATAATTTTATTCCAACTATAATTAGTAGAATCATACTAGTATACTATTGCAAATGCTGTAATTTGATTGGTTACTCTACTCGCTATCTATTCCTCGATAGATAGCGAGTAGCGAAACAATCATCTTCCTATAAAGATTTCTTTTAAAAAAATTGCTTAAAAATCAAATTTTTTGTTGAATATTCCATGTTTGACTTCTGATTCTACTAAAACAATTAGATTACTCGCTCTCGATTTCTATGCGGGATAGTTGATTCGGGCTTCGCCCTCATCAACTATCACCGCATAGAAATCTCGAGCTCGTAATCTAATTGCTAACTATACTGCACCTACCGTATTGGCATTGGCAAATAAAATAATGTCAATTCTGTCATTATCATCAAGATGATTATAATACTGTTTATTTAAATTTTGAAATTCCAAGAATATAAACAAGAATGCCTAGCTATTAAGCTGCATATGGGTATACATGATTTGTATATATTTTTATCTTGGTGTTTACTTAACATTCGGAGCGTAAGAAATCTAGTGCCACATTTACATCCCAAGCCTGCTGGTATCTCGGCAAAGCTGGCCGCAAATTCAAAATGCCTTTTAGGAGGCGAACAACTAAAGGGTGCTGACCCACAGGAAAACCTTCAATAGGCGGCAGAACACCCGACAAAGCAGAGCGATAAGTGTTAATTGTTCGATATTCGAGCCCTTTGTCAAAGGAATGGGCAAGAAAAGCCGTTATATTTGCCAAAGTGGGACAAAACGAATCAATTTTCCACTCGTCACACCAGCTATGCCATTTGTTCCAGGCGGAGTTATAAACAGCGTTTGCCAAGCTGAGCTTGGCAGCGTCTCCTGAAGTTCCTCGCGCTTGCAAGGATTGGCGCACACATGCCACGCGGCTAGTGGAAGGGTGTGATTGACAACTAGAGGGTGTGATTGCCCTTGAGGACCGCAAAGAAGTTTGGGCGTCCACGGGAGAAGCACTGGAGGGGCAATTAACATATGCAGTATGCTTGGGTACCAGGCCTGAGTTGGCCACACTGGAGTGACAAGGATCAACTCGCCCCCTTCCGCTCTCAGCTTCGCAAGGCAGCGCATAATTAGACAGAATGTGGGAAACGCATAATTCCTCCCGTTTGACCAGTTCTGTTGAAACGCATCCGTGGCTAACGCCATTGGGTCCGGTTTCCAACTGCAAAATTGGGGAAGTTGACAGTTCAAGCGATCCGCAAAGAGGTCGATCGTGCAAGGGCCTCGGATTTGCATTAGGGAACGGAAAATTTCCGGACAAAGTTTCCAATTGCTCGAATCTAGAAAATTGCGCGACTCCCAGTCTGCTGAAACGTTCAGATTGCCCGCTATGTGCTCGGCACTGAGGAAGATATTGCGTGTCAAGGCCCACTCCCACAGAGCAAGAGCCAGATTGGAGAGAACCAACGAACGGGTCCCACCTAAACGGTTGAGATAAACCATGCGTAGGCGCACATGAACACACAACCGATTTTTCGTAAAGCTTTTGATCGTAAACGATCCCGCCAGGAGCTCCAGACAATTGATATGGAGCTTCTGCTCCATCTGAGACCACACGCCCCCGGTTCGGACGCCTTGGCAAACAACCCCCAACCCATCCGAGACGCGTCGGTCTCGATTATTAGATCTGGGGATGGGTGAAGGAGCGCTCGACCGTTCCAAGCATCGAGATGTGCTAGCCACCATCGAAGTTCGTCTATGGCCTCTATTGAGAGTGGTATCCGGGAATCGAAGCTCCTGTCCCGAGAGAGAGCTTGGTGTTTCAACTGTTGTAAATTGCGATAATGCAAAGGCGCGGGAAATACAGCCTGGATAGAGGCGGTCAACTTGATGCGGAGGCGACGTGAACGGGAGCTTGTACCCCGCAACCGTCATTAGAATATCTGGATCTGAAGAAATCTGCCTCCAGTTTGGAAGGAAGTGAAGCAGTCGTCCTGCGAGATTTGGCTGACGTAAAATATCCTGAAAATCTATTTTTAAACGACTCGAAGGTAGCGAATGCACATGGTCGCCCAGTTTCTGATCTCTTTGCCCGACTGGTACATGTATTAGAGATCGAACTGTTGGCATACCTTTTAGATTTTGCCAGTAAACCGTTACGGCGGTCAACAAGTGCACAAAAACTCGCGTTCCCGGTCAAAGCAATCGCACGTTGAACGAGCTCAATGACCTCGGCAGGATCTAATCCTGATTTTTCTTTGCTAAAGCTGCGCTAAAGGGCCAAGAGGGTCTAAAATACGCCCTGCAATATTCATTTGACGCCGGTCCATGACCGGATTAAAAGCCGTGCCATTACGCTTCAGATATTTCTTCACAAAGGAATCCACCTTTTTCGGCCGCAAATCAGCGTGGTAGGGCCCCGTTGAATCTGTCAACAGACTTTTGCGAGCAGATTTTGACAGGCCCTTAAAGGCCGCTTCAGCCGTGAAAGTAACGATGGATTCATCAAACGAAACTTCGGGTTCCTCAAAAGCGCTTTCGTTTTGGCGCGAAGAACTTTTGGCAGACCGCTCAGATGCAGATTCGGAACTGCTTTCAGAGGCCGAAGAGGAGCTGTCACTCGATGTCGACGTAGAATATGTTCGCGAAAATTTGCTTCGCTTGGTCTTAGATCGTTTAGATGAGTGTTTGGCCTTTTTGTGAGAGGAAAGTCTCCGTTTTGCAGGGGCCGACAAACGGCTCTCAGATACGATTTTACTCGGCTTAACAGCCGGCGTTTTTTCTCGCGAACACTCTCGCGGAGTAGAATCAACCTGCTCAGAGGTGTTATGCTCAATGGCCTCCGCCATAACTGCTACGAAAATAGCCCAAAGCTAAAAGAAAAAACACTACAAAAGCGAAAAAACCTAAACAAATGCAAAATACAAACTGTGTTCGGTTGAGCTGATGAAGAACTGAAGAGGTTGCTAGGCAACATGATAAACATTGACGTTTTTATTTTAGAACTTAGTCCTTTCATCAGCTGTATTCGGTTGTTTTGAAGAATAAAGCTATATCGAACTTCTGTGTTCGAAATATAACAAGACGCCTGCTAAGGCGTTCACTCCGCCTGCCAAACGAAAATGGGCATAAGGCCAGGCAGGGCTGTAACTAGAGAGTTCATTAGGGGTGGGGTACATTCACTTATTTCTGTTCTGCCCAACTAATTCCTTTTTAAATCAATTATTATTAGGGTACCTTCGAAGGCATTTTAAGACATTGCTAGCACATCTTATGCAATCACTAAGATAACCAAAAATCAATGTCTGAGTGACCTGCCAGGCACTCTGTCCAGAGTCCTAGTAGGATTGCATTTTTTAGAATTTAATTTAGATTAAAGACTTTCATAGTACATATGTTAAACAAGATTCTTTTGCCATAATGCCACCAACAAATAGCTGTTTTATTTTGCAAGTAAAGAAAATTTTACTAAAAGTGTATACAATACATCAATCTATTAAATCCATCAATTTATTAAATCTATTCTGTAGCACACTGCTTGAAGTCTTCACGATATAATTTGTTGGGAAAATGTTGGCTAGCCTTTTGATATATTGACAAGCTTTGAATTAGATATTTGATGTGTTGATAAGGAGTCAGGTAAATATTTGGCATGTTTATAAAATGTTGGTAAGGATTTTGACTAGTTGACAAGTTTTCGAGCAGACTTTTGACATGTTGATAAGATCTGAGTAAGTCTTTTGATATGTGGACAAGCTTTGAAATGGACTTTTGACATGTTGATATGCTCCTAGTTAGACTTTTGGCATGTTGACAAGATGTCGGTTAGGTTTTTGGCTAGTTGACAAGATGTCAGTTAGGCTTTTGGCTTGTTGAAAAGATGCCGGTAAGGCTTTTGGCTTGTTGACAAGATGTCGGTAAGGCTTTTTGCTTGTTGAAAAGATGTCGGTTAGGCTTTTGGCTTGTTAACAAGATGTCGGTAAGGCTTTTGGCTTGTTGACAAGATGTCGGTTAGACTTTGACCTGTACATGCCCACAAGTTGTCAGTTAGACTTTCGACATGCTGACAAAGTATTTACTTCCAGAAAGCTTCAGGTGTCAGTTAAAACATTGGTATATAGGCAGGGTGTCTGA
This sequence comes from Muricea muricata, assembly GCA_963855995.1. Classification (NCBI taxonomy): domain Eukaryota; kingdom Metazoa; phylum Cnidaria; class Anthozoa; order Malacalcyonacea; family Plexauridae; genus Muricea; species Muricea muricata. The sequence continues at coordinate 5,005,270 of OY979718.1, forward strand.
TAAAGTTTTGGCAAATTGAGAAAGTGCCAGTTGAAATTTTACTAAATTTAAGTTAAATTTTGTTCTTTTTTTATTTTGCATTTTTGAGTTTTTTTCTTGCTATTTTAATAATTATAGCAACAATCTTTACAGTAATCGACCTAAAAGTATTTCTGTGATCTGTATTTTCTGTGATATCCAATTTGAAATCCTTTCTCTGAGTCAACTATTCAACAATAAACATGTCAATTTTTTTATAAAGAAAGTTATTATAAATACTATAGATAAAGACTAAAATGCCGCACTCAGCTATGACTGTTGACGTTCTAACAAAACAAGTAATAAAATCGCTCATAAAAACAACAAAAATTAAAAATTAGACTAAGCTATTAAGTCTGAAGTCTCCACGATATATTTTGTTGGGAACTTTAGACTAACATATGTATTTCTGGATTGGAATGTAAAATGTCTCTTACCTTTTATAATTATATGAGATCCCACAAGCAAATAAATCATTTTGCACGAAATATTAGCATCTCAACATAGGTAGAAATAGAAAACCAAGGAAAGAAATCACAACGTGTTTAGAATTAGGAACACATTTCCTAGACTCACTCCTTAATCATGGAATGATGGAGTTTATCAAAATTTGCCGTTTTAAAACATTTCTGGAGCAATTTTTTGATAAAGAGCCTTTCTGTCCCTTTTTGTTGAGTATTACATGTTAGAAATTAAAATTGTGTTTTGTATATAGATATTTCAGTAGAGTTTGCGTTTGATTCTTGTGTAGAAATTTCTAAATTTCCTTAAAAGTAGGAATACAACAGAAAATGACGGAAGCACGCTCTCATCGCTCCTCGGTAAAGTTTCGCGGTGGAATTTGTCGTTTTAAAACATTTTGCATTAGAATTTTTGCACGTAAAACCTTCTTGCGGTTTAGATGTTCTAGCATACATGTTAAAATGCGTGTTTTGTTGACATATTCCGCTGGAAATTGAGTTTAAACGCCGTGTTTAGGTCGGCTCACGCGGCTTGTGCCCAGCGGTATCACCCATGAGCGGCGGCATCGACTTCTGACACCGAAAAAAAAAAACAGAAACCGGGCGAATTTAAAACTCCGCCTCGCCTACGGCAGGCGGAGTAATTATTTAAATAAGTATGAAAGAAACCCATGTTTCCAATTGGTTTCTATTGATGTATGATTATTGATATCAATACATATAATTTGTGTAAATCTGAGAAGCTAAGCATAGTTTTAGAGACTAATAATATTATTAAAGTGTAGGTGTACATGCATGGGGCTTGATAACATGCATGAATCAAATTAACATTTAATGTACTTGAAGCAAAGATCTGTTAAAATGACCAGGCTTTGTGTCATCAAACCTCAGAAAATTAAATGTCTGGTATTATAAATTATGGATGTACAGCTTAATAAAGTTCAAAATACAAATTTTTGGTTGCCAATGTGATTCTGATTTTACTCAAAATCAATTACAATATTGAAATCTGCACATGAAAATCTTACCACTTGTCAACTAGCTGTGCCTGTGAAAAATGTGTTGCAAAGATGAAAATAAGTTGTGAAATACTGTAATTTTACAAAGCTCCTGCAAGCTTGTTAACAAGAAATTAATAAATGCTTGTAAATGTGTGGGAATGTGAACACAGTGTTTGCAAGACAGTTTATCATGAAATCAGATATTCTTTAGGATTGCTACAGAGATAATTAAGCAATATAACTTGTAATATTGACTTCTGCCTATAGGTATCAATTTTCATTTAATACACATAATAAATATGACATCTTTGCAAGCCATTAATAATAAATATGACATCTTTGCAAGCCCGAAGCAAAACTGCTGCATGTCCATTATTAGCTTATCCTAACTTAAAGTCAATCATCATGCCTCCTGCAAAACTTGTAGAAATACAAGAACATACTAAACAACCAGTTGTCTACTCCAGAAGTCCTTAACGAACGATATTTGATATATGATAAACATCGTTTTGTAAATATATGCGATCGATCGTGATTCGAAGTGTTAAAAGTCCAAGAATCCACACAAACTGACGAAACCGGTCAAAACGTCCACTCCTTGAAATCTTTATCAAACGATAATTTTGTAAGAATCTAGCCCACTCTTCTCATTTTGCGTTCAAAACCTCTGCAATGGTGATCTATTTTCAAAAAAGTCCAGTTGAACGTAATTCGCAGCAGTTAAACCATCAAAAAAGCCCAAAAACCTGTTTTTCGTAATACAATTCCTATTGTTTTTGCCCGGTTGCGACGCCATCTTGGATTCTTCTATTGGGGGTAACGCGCGCTAGGTATACGTCAGCAATCTAGGTCTCCTATCTAATGTATGCATTAAAAATTGCTTTCTGTCCATTTTAATGTTCATATCCGGATTACGTTTTCCGCCAGGTATTTCAGTTGGCAGTATTCTGGGCCAGTTTTAGTCGTCCGGTTTTTGACGAGCCGATCGAAGTCGGACAATAGCAAATTGTTTTCAAGTTGCATCGGCATGTCAACCAATTCAAATCGGCCGACTAAAATCACATCATGTGCGTCCGGCTTTAGGGTCACGTTAATATTATTTTTCAGGACCTGAAATAACTGTCGCGAACCGTTTTCCATGATGATCCTTGCATCTTTTTTTGCGTCTCGTCGTTGATTACGTAAATTGATTATGAACAATTTGAATATAGATTTTGTTGTCATCACATGTCTGTTTCGCGGTAGACTGTAAAGTGGCCTATGAGGGATTTTGAACCCGTGCTAGCTACTTGTTTGAATCTTTCACCACACTTGAGAAAAAAAATTGAATTACGTGTAGTTTTTTAGCGCCTGTGAAGTTTGCAAATTTTGCATACTTTTGTATTATGCGCGGGAAAGTGTAATCATATTTCGAAATCTGGTTTATTCAGTCGATTACAGTGGTCTACTCTTGTCGGAATAACTGTTATTTTTTCCTCTTGTCCTCAGCATTTAGGCCTTTTCTTACTTGTCAAGAATTCATCACTCAAAGTCACGTAGAGAATAATACGCCCAACCCTCTTTTTTCGCATCATAAACCTATATATAATGATTGCAGGTAGAAGCATATGAGGACACACGGTGGACCTTGAACAGTGCACCGTACTATTTTGCTAATTTTAAAATCGTTTTATAATAATTATAAAAGATCATTGTGCGTTTTCGTAATGAGCGGAAACATTGTTTTGCAATGCGGCAGACCTAGTGTTATCATGTATGTTGGCAAGAATTCGCGATCCGTGGTAGATGATCGTAGTAATCTTGCAGTAGCCATCATCCAAGCTCATACAACTATGACGCAAGAACACAACCCAAGTCCAGTTTCTGACAAATCAGTAACAAATCAAGATCCCATAATCAACGAAGAATTAGTTTCGAAATCAAAGAGTAAGAGAAAAGTATACAGCTGTATGACATGCGAGAGAAAATTCAGCTGGCGCTCACATTTGGCGTGCCATGAACGAACGCACACCGGAGAGAAGCCATTTCAATGTAATATTTGCGATAAAGCTTTTGCCAGGTCTGATGGTCTACAATGTCATAAAAAGGTCCATTTTAAAATCAAAGAAAATGGCTCTTGTAAGAAGCTCGATGAAGCTGCTTTGAGACAACAAAATATATTTCCATGCACGATCTGTGGAAGAACATTTGCAAGTCTTGCTGGATATTCCAGACACAAAGAGAACAAACACAAAGGTTAGACATACCCACACTTCAACCTTTGCATGCAACTTTCTCATGCTGAATCTCTGCTACGACAGAACACAAGCAAATTCAAATGAAAATTATTGATGCTTTGCCTTCGTAAACCTCTGAGGGATAGTTATCTTTAATGTTATTTTCTTTTGACTTTGCTTTTGTTCTCGTAGCTTATGGTCGAAGTCTTGTGCTTATATGCTTATGTCGATGGTTATGTCGCACACTTCATTGCATTTCTTTGTTTTGTCTTTCGTCTTAGCTTATGCTTATGTCGCTAGTGAAACCAAGCTTAACCCTTTGAAGCTTATTTCACATCCGAAGAGTTCCCGCTCCCTCTAGACCGCAGTTTTTTCACAAACGGCTATTTTATCCTCACTAATTTCTCGACATTTTTATATTGTTCAATGACACGGATGAATGAAGACACACCATTATCTCACTTTAAAAGGAACACTTTCTATCAACCAATCTTCCTTTCAACAAGACCGTTTTACTCGAGTTATTTTGAATTATGTAATCTTATGCGTGATGGACGTAAACATGACATTTTCTCTACATCTTTGAGATGGTATCGGTATTAGTTTCTAAAATGCTCAGTTCCAGAGAAGTCTCCATAAAATCAGGACGTTAATGTCTTTTGACTTTGTAAAATTAAGGTATTCAGAACAAATGTAACACGAGACGTCGGCAACGTAACGGCAAAGTCAACAAGAAAATGAAACATTGTCGATGGGTTGCTGGTAGAAGACTTAATTTTAAACGAGACGCTCTACAGAGCGATTAGTCGCTGGGGTTTAAGTAGACGGAGGATTGTTTACTCTGTGTCACATGCCTGTGTGGAGTTACTAGCGCTAAAATGAAGTTTTGCTGCCACCATGACTCTATGTACACTACAGATTGTATATACTCAGCAAAAAATGAACAACCTGTTCAGGGTTGATGAGAACAGGACTGAACAATGTTTTGCTGCCCACATTGTTCTTGACTGTTGACAATATTCGTCAGCATTGTTACACCTGATTCAGGCTCAACAACATTGTTCATAAATAAAGTCTTTGTTCTATACTCTTGTTTATGTGAAACAAGCAATCAACCAATAGCATTGCCTCACCAATCACTCAACCATACTGTTTAAATACCTATTACTAACTCCTTTTAAAAAATGATTTCTGTACAGGATTTGTGCTATTTTCATAAAATTTCGTTTTAAAATTCGCAAATTGTCCTTAAAACGTGGGTCATTTGTTGATAATTTGGGTGAATTTTCCTTAAAAGGAGGTTAATTTATGGATAATATGGGTAGAAATTGGCCAGAAGCTCATTAGTATGCATTTGTGGCTAACTACGACGAAAGGAGATTGGAGAAATGAGAATCGAGCCGAAACCTATAGTCGCCGGGCACAGTGCCCCAGTGACTAACAAACCGGCTTAAAGTAGAAGCTAGTGAATGTTCTTTTCAAAGACAGAGATCAGAGCCAAAGCATAAAATCTGTTTTGTAAACTTACGACGAAGTGCAGAAATGTGCGCATGAGGAGTTTATTTAATTAGTGATTTCAGCGTAATACTGTATAAACCTCCTCTCTCCAATAGTTTTTGCTTATTGCGCAGAACAACACCAATAGACGTATGATAGTTTGAATAAAATAATGTTAAGTTCCCTCTTAAATTACGTCTCAAAGACTCTGTTGGAAATTTAAATTCTGACACATTATATGAGTTGGCATTTTGATCGCACGTGAGAAATTATTTCTCAGCCCAGAGATTTAGCCCAAAGACTTGACATTAACGTCCTTGTGACTTTATAGAGTTAGAACCAAAACTGACAGTTTTATAGAAAGTAATATCGGTACCTTAATTGCCAAACTTGTAGTTGTTATCTGTTGTTTACGTCCAAACGCGCTGAAAATTACATAATTCAAAATAATCCAAAATGGTTTTTTCTTAAATGTGGAACTGGTTCACAGGAATTAGTCATTCTGAGTTATGCGACCGTGTGCCTTCATCCATCTGTGTCGTTAACATCGTGAAATTCAGTAGTGAAGATAAAATAGCAGTTTGTTAGAAAACGGCTGCAGTATACAGCGCGGGAACTTCTCGGATTTGAGTTCAGCGTGCTTCAAAGTGTTCTGGCTGCTTACCAGTTGTCCGTTTTTTACATGTGCATGCACGCACGTAAAAGTTTTTTACTCTTCTATGTAGTTTGTATTTAACAAATAGAATCCCTAAATATGCTAACTCGTATATAGGGAATGCTGAATTCTCCCCATCAAAACATTTGTTTATTTCAAATGTAATATTGAAATTGATTTAGACTCACGTGCGTGTACGTACGTGTAAAAACGCGTAACTAGAGAACAGCCTTTAGAACGAAGAACGGGTATTAAATTATTTAAATAGCCGCAATCATGAACGATACACGCCATACATGCATGTCGAAATTGGAAAACACGAAGAACGAATTACCCTTATGCCACTTCCAATTTGTACTCTCTGAATTTTACATGTCATAATCATAACAGCTACGTTAAACATTTCTTTCAGATAAGGAAGATCTAAAGTGTAACATTTGCAACCTCACCTTCGACAGACCAAGTACATTAAAGATTCACAGACGTGTGCATACAAAAGAGAAACCGTATCGTTGTAACTTTTGTTACAAATCATTTTCTCTCCGGGCAAACCTTAAACGACATTCAAAGAGGCATCGCGAAGAAACAGCTTATAAATGCACACAATGTGCGTGCTCCTATAATAATTCCAGTCATTTAGCAAGGCATGTAAAGTCTGAACATGAATGGAGGAGATGAAACAACAGGGGTGCCACACAGCCACCAATTCAAGTTGAGTGTGCGTGGTGACTTACATTAAATACATCGCAGTGAGCTTATTTATAGCACTGACTAAATTAGACTTGAGAGTATGCCTCATTCATAGACGTACATAGCGCTATTACATACGTTCATTAAACTTATGGACTATGACCGATTAACTGTAACAAGCTAAGTAACTATTTCATTGTTGAAATATGTATGTATTGTAAATCTATTGTAATCTACTTCGTAGCATTGTTAACTGGACACTTGTCTTTGGCTACCGGTTATCTTTTTATTACTTCTTTTTTCCTAAACATATAATCTTAAAAGCAACGAACTGCAGTTTTTATTTCAGAACCATCCTCAGAGATATGAAAAACTAGATTCATATTAATCTGTCACTGCAGAGAACAACGAAAAATTCGTTGTCTCGAGCGGGGTTCAAATTCGCATTTTTGGGTTTCTAGACCGCCGCTTTACCAATTGAGCTATCGAGCCAACTAGAAACTCTTATATAATAATTCTGGTATACTTATTTATGAACAAGATATTTTGAATGTAAACGTGAAAAGTAAACGTCAACTGAGAAATACACGACATGCAGAGCTGCATCGTCTGTTGAGTACTGATTAAGACAACGAATTTCACATGAATCTAGTTTTAGTCAAATGCAGTGCTAATAATGATTATGGTTGCAGAAGATCCTGACTATTCCTTCACCAACTTTCCGCATCTACATGGACCATTCCGGTTTCGGGCTACATAGCAACCAATAATTTGTTATCTGGTAGTTGTATGTATACATTTTATAATCCAAGGACAGGAACAAACAACACTTATAGGCACCTACGATGTGATGAACAACCAGGAATACTGATATAATTGTCGCTAGCAATATTCCTTGTTTTAATATTCCTTGCATTACTGGACCCACCATATGAAATATTATAAATACATATACGAGAACACAATTTCATACTCGCATTATCTCCAATTAAGAAAACTCCATCCTTATTGTTAATCACGTAGAGTTTGTCTGTTGCTGAATTCGAATATAATCAACTAGGGCTTAAATACAGATAAACCAATGCAGCTACAAACAGTACATCCTGATCAACACCCAGTCACTACACATGATGCTTGCGTCTTTTATTGCTAAGCAAGGCAGTAATTCTTGTTGATGTATAGGAGCAAAATTCTCAAATTTTGAGAGAACCAGCATCCAATTCGTCAGGACCCAACATGCATAGCGTGCGATTTGAGCATAAAATGAAGTGACTGGCATTCTTTCCTGTTTCAGTTGCTCGGTGGATGAGTGCTTTTTTATCAAACATACGAAGAAAGATATATACATATGAATAAAGAGACAGCGTACAGCTCTGATCAGGGTTTTGTATATTTTTGCTTCGACGTTTTATAACTATATAAAGGCTAAAGCAACCGATGCATTATACTGTATTTTCACTCATCTTTTCTTTTATAAAACGTAAACGTAAAGCGTAAACAAATTCAGGCTAGTGTCTACATACTAGTATTCGTTATCAATAGGGACATTATTTAAAAAGTCGCGAACAATAATATATAAACGCTCAATCTGTTTGCTACTGGAATAAACGGCAAACAATTTGATAATTTCAGCCCAAACTTCAGGCCACGCTAAAAAATCGCAGTATAAACGACAAATTGTGTTTACAATTTAATCCTAAATTACTTTATTCTTAGTATTTATATGCATGAATAATAACTGCTTGTAAATAAATATATATTTTACTATATAACAACAATTTTGAAGCCAACTTTGTGCGAGGCTCAAACAATGGCTATGATCATAAGTTATTCAATTCGAAGTAGTCACGGACATAATAAATTATTGAGTTCAGTTTTTCATGTACTCTACGAAAAATAGTGCGATATTATTGTAACAATCTATGCACTTAATCTCTCTTATGTTTGATATTCTGTCATTTATCATATTACACATAATTTCCTATCTAATTATGCGCGTCTTTCACGAATTTACAATGAGAATCTTCATAAAAGTACGTTTCTCTGCTGACTATTTAAAATATGGACTTGATAGTGCTGATTTAATAGAATTAATATCGCAGCACATTACTACCTTTTGATATCGTAGTTAGCAAAATGAAATTATTGTCAACATATGGCTACCTGACGTGTTCTCCAAACTCTGTTGGTAAACAGAAAAATTTTTATCCATTTAGGTTTACGCAGATCAATGATTTAAGTTTCACGACTATATAGTCTCGATATGTTATATACTTACATCAGCATATAGAAACACGAGTCGAAGCCAGACACGGACAAGAATGTTGCAAATGGCTTGGGAAACTCTACTGCATTTTATATATCGATTCAAGTTATCAAAATTTAATTTAAAAGTAAAATAAAGTCAAATCAAAGTTAATTTCAACAGAATTCTGTATTGGCTATACAGACTCCTTCACGCTCATGATTTCTTCTGTGTTTTATCATAAATTATTAATGATTTCACAATGTAAGGAACAATATAAGCAAAAAATGGCGACATTTTAATCTTGGGGTTTTTTTCTGATGTATATGTACCTACAGTGGATTGTATTCATTGTATTGAGTGCTGTTATATTAATACATATCCTCAAATTTTGACTTTTGGCTATTTTTCTATACGGCGTGAATAACACATGCATGTAGTATTTATATGTTTATAAATCTATATATAATTAACAGAAATATCTTTTTTAACTCAGTGGCGCACGTATAATAGTGGCTTACGATCAAAAACTTTGTGATAATAAATTAACGTGATGTTTCCACAAAATTATATTTTCATACCCGTAGTCATGGTGCACTTTCTACGTTTATACGAACCCCTTGACTGAGGTGGTATATTTACTGCAAGGAAATTTTCCACGTCAAGTTACAAATATACTCACCATGAAGGTATCGGCTCCTAAATCAGAAACATGAATACATCTCCTGATAAAGCTAGCCAGCGTATAGCATCTTTTCCCAGTTTTTAGAGACGACCATGCAGTTATTCTTGATTATTGTCTGACCTTGAACTATTTTGTTAGTTCTTGACTAATAAACATTTTATGTACAATGATACAGTTTTTTAAGATGTACTTATATTTATATTTTTATAGATGCCAGCTATATAGTGGTAATTTATTGAAAGATTCTATATGCTTCTGTAACTGCACTACCGATGAAGAAATTACTTTTGGTATTGTAGCAAGCTAGTCGATCTAGTCCATGTATTGTCTTCTTTTATTCCATTTCTTTTATGCAAAAAATACACACGACTGTTAGCCAAATGTCTTCGTCCTTGAACGTTTTCACTATAAATCTGCATGTACAATTCCACAAAACATCAGAGGAATTCATGTAAATATGTATATTTTAGACTTTCTGTCTGTCATGCAGACCAATGCGACTGGACATGGCACGTACAGCTAACTAAAATTTAGTAGAATTACATATATTATATATTTAAAATTCAGTAGATGACAATTTACAATATTATTTTATTTAATACATTGCGCTGCAAAATATATTATACATGAATGATTCAGTTTTGTATTGTGCTGAGCTTATTCTTGAGCAAGAGATAATATGTATATTACCGTACTGACTGGTTCCTTCTTATGAATATTCCTAAATTTTTCCAAAAATTTAAGAGTAATAATCGTCAATTATTAGACAATGAGTAGAAGCTTCAACAACGACAAGTGAGAGCTTTAAAACGAGGTAAATATAAACTGACACATATGTAATATTTGTTCCTAGATCTTAGCATTCCTACACTGATATATCAGCAAATCCAGTCACAAATAATTTACGTTCTTTTCTATCTAATACTATATGAACATAAACGCAGTGCATGCATTTATTAATGGTATACATATTGTATAGCATTGCTGCATAAACCTGGTACCGGTCTTCACTAGCGACATAAGCACAGCGCGTACATGCAAGCTAAAACAACAGTCAAAACAACTGAAGAAATACAGTATAATGTGCGCCTATAAGACTGCGAGAAAAAGCAAATCCAAAAGAAAATTCTTTCTCCTTTGCCTTCGCAAACCTCTGAGAAAGTTGAGGAAAAGTTATGGCCTTTGTTATGTTGCTTAGGTATAACTTAAGTCGCTTAGGTATAGCTTATATTCGTACACTCATCATATTATATTGATGGTACAACACAGCTGCTGCAAGTACATAGCATTATATTTTGAATTATTTAAATTGAATATCGTGGACTTGATCGTGCTTGTCATGTAAACGTGTTTTATCTTTACATTTGGTGTCTTCTCTTATTTGGTGTCTTTATTTATTTATATTTGGTGTCTTCTGAAATTAAATGTATATTTTAATACCTTTGGTATAGCTAAATTTCGTAACTGAAAGAACCTTTTCAAAGTCTATACCTTTTCAAAGTATATATTTGAACAGACTATATAAAATATTTAGGTTAATAAAATCGCTCACCTCATATACATCTCAAGCCCGCATGCATGATTCAAAATTTTGGATAATTTTTATCCAACGCCAGATGTATTTGCAGCAAATGTCATAGGCTATGATAGAGATATTGTGCCAGATTTGTTTGCTGATCAACATTCGTCTTTACTGTCTGACCTCTGGTTTTGTATTTGGCCATAAAGCAATGCACTTTGCTCAATTGTAAATTATTAAATAAGTATATGTACCTATAACGCTTTAATATATCCCTAAAAATTCAACATTAACATTTTAATCTAACATAACTCATATCTCTGAGGATGGTTGTGATACGAAATCCGTCCTAGGACCTACATGATTTATAATTGTCCTCAATGGATTAATAATAGTTCAGTTGAAATAAATATGATTCATGGCTATATATATTATGTGTAGATTATAAAGCGTTTGCAAGTAATTCTATTGTAGCTTAGGCAAAATGCCATGGTCCATTTTTACTTTTACAGACATCGCATCTATTGGTGTGCATGGCAGTACAAATTCGTCCTTCCCTTCACCAGCAAAGTTTCACAGGAATAAAAAGCGCAACGTACCCAAAATAATTTCTCTAATTTAAGTCGTACCAACTTCAATTTCCCCTCCTTTTTTAGCATTCTTCTGTTCTAATAATATATAAAAACTTTCCTCACAGAGAAAAGGCAATTGTGCGAAGTAAACTATGCGGAAAAACGTCGACCGATCCTCATAAATTGAACATGTTCACATCGTACTCGTAAACACAACATTTCCTCCGTTCGTTCTATCTTGTTTTACCACTTGTTTTCAGTTTACACACTCCAACTTGTTGAGCAATTGTGACGAAACATTCAACGTTTTCTTTATCGATTATATTTCCTGTTCATCTGCTTTTCAGGTTTTGTTGCATTACAACATAATAGAAATGCGCGTGATTCGTATATGAATATTATAATGAGATATGCTAATTAGTCACTTTTTACCCGAATCATGCATGAGCTATCAATTTACAACCGTCACTTGTTTATCGTGTTGGCCGGTGGGTTATAGCAGAAAATTGTGGCAATCGTATACGATATAGAGCAAGATAAATTGTACATAAACCAGACTATTGCATGCTTTAATAACTTCGTAACAAAGGAAACATTTCTAACTGAATGGCTCTATAGTTAATACAGTCTCTCTTATATCCTAACACTCTGGTGATTGTGAACAAGTGAATTTGTCAGAAAGATTGTGAAATCGCCGATAATATATACGACAGTGTAAACCAGGCTTAAGTTTGCCAGTGAGACCCCCTCCCACTTTCGTTTTCCTCACAGTCACGTTATTTTGTTGAACTTTCAATACTAACTTATTAATTTCCTATATCTAAATGACGTTGAAAAAGCGATGGATATCGTATGACTATGGCAGACATTGCAGATTTAGTATGTGCTTTTCACCGTGTATTTTTTGATACAGCTAGTAGAGAGATGTGGTGATCAAACTATAGAGAGTAACACAGAAGCTCGTTAGTCGTTAAACATCCAATATTATATCTAAGGGAATACTGCCTATAAATAGTTTATTACAATTATCTGCTTGGTAACCGAGTCTTAAGGGTGAACCACTTTATGACCTTTAGTGTTTTTCATCCTAAGAGAGTTAAAAATCTAATTTTCGCCACTATTTTTCATTCATGTCGTTTTGCTCATTTCTTGTCCTTGTCGTGCAGCATATATATTTGGTACTGCAAAAGTATATCATTCGATATCCAAATGGCTGATCTTTCTAAATATAAAAAATAACTGCGTTTACGTCTTATGTACGCGTAATAGCGTGTAGCTGCGACCCGGGTTCGTATACATCCTGTGGAATAAAAAACTTTAATTGTAGATTTTTGAAATGTTGACCCCCTGACTAAATTCTTGTTTCTCAATTTTCACCTAGATCAGTCCTGTGAATTTTCACTAGATAGATGGGTTTCGCTAGATAGATGTGTGCATGGTTAAATATTATTTATTATTATTCATTGCAGTATATTCTCGCATTCTCATTGGTTGAGAGCCTACGATGAATTTTTCGTATTTTGCTGGTGGCGTGAGCACATGACAAATAATTATGGTATTTGTCATGTGCTCACGCCATCAGAGACAAATACGAGATTTATTTGTCATGTGCACACGCCAGCAGAGTTATTTGTCAACTTTTACAACGTACAGATTTCGTTTACAACGTACAGATTTCGTACAGATTTTGCTTAGAGACATTTGCAGAGTGCGATTAACAAAGGTTGACACAGTCAACTTCTACCTCGCAGTTTTCAAAAAGCATAAATACATTCCATAAATGTAATGTTTATGAGTGAGATTTCCTCACTTTCCCCCTCCCCCAATTTTTTTTTAAACTGAAATATCATTTACTGCATTTTCGAAGAAGATTAACATGCAAAAAAGTTATATACGAAACAACAACAAAACCAGGGGAAGACTACCACGCTCATTGGTGGTAGGCCGTAGAGGTGTATATAATACATGTTTTATTAACATTTTACTCGCAAAAAATGGATATAGATTCCCTATTTTTCGCTTTTGCGTGAGAAAATAGTGTCTATGTGTGTGAGCGTGAGAAATAGGTCAAATGTGTGTGTCTCACGCAAAATGAGTGAGAGTTGGAAGGACTGTTGTAAGTAGAAAATATACGTTTGACTTGAGGTTTATTAATTGTCTGTTTTAATTTTTATTTACATGGCTGACTTTTCTTGCAAAATGAGTAATAAAAGAATTATTGAATTCGGCTTTCGCAGGATATCAGAATTGTTCAGACCTCGGTCAGCATTATCTGCCACAGCTTCGCTTCGGCAGATAACGCTGACCTCGGTCTGAATAATTCCGATATCCTGCTCAGCCTCATCCAATAATTCTTAAATATCTGTTTTTAGTCTAGGCCGTTTACCAAGAAATATATGATTCCAAGTATAAATTTGAACGCTACTCACTGAAAGCTCCAATTTCAAATTTAAATTACCCGAATGCTTCCAATTAGTAAGAAGTTTTTTTACGTACAAAATATCGAAAACAAATAAATCAATGATATGCTTATTGCATCGGTGTTATATTGCATCGCTGCAAAAGTATAATTGTACGTTGTTTCTGGTGAAAGACTCCTGGGCCGTATAATTGATAGTTATTTGCCGATTTCAAAGGAAATCAATTGGGCAGAAAGCTCTCCGTCCTAATCCAAGCTCTAGTATAATACGCTCAAAGTGTTGAAATCTTGAAGACGGATACTTACTTCCGTTTTTTCGCAATTTACGTCCGTTCCCTCATCTTTTAGTTGTATATGTTTACCTTTTAGTTTTAGCATAGGTATGAACATAAATTTATGTTATAACATCAATTTATTAGCACATAACATCGACAAATTTGAATATAATTTTGTCCGTAAAAAAACTTCATAGATTATCTAAATGCTTCAAAAACGAGAGCACGGGAACACAAACCCCCCTGGAGACCTACCTTTCACTTTGTCAGTTTTGTTAAATATATAGAACGAAAACTATTTCATTCAACAATAAAAAACTTCTTTAAGAGTCGTGCATACCATGCACAAATTACGTCCATATATGGAACATTAAGCACCTTGAGCAAATTAATTGAAGTTGGATAAACCTTTTTTAATCGCACTCTGCATCCCTTCCTTGCCATATATGGAGCCGATATATGTATAAGAGTGCATGTTAATACTATACGAAATATGTTGCAGTGTCAAGTTTAACATGTACTAATTGTAAGTTTCACAAACAATTTGACTAATTATAATAAGTGAAGATTATGTCGGCTTAATTAAAGAAATAAGACCACTCTTGACATGTAACTAGTTTGCAAAAAATAGCAATGAAAGCCGTCGTGCCCTGGAGAAAAGAATAAAATTATTCACAATTTTCTCATACGTGGGTGGCTCCTTCTTATATGTGCAATGTTGGTCAAGTCGAATGCAATTCAGAGGCAAGATGTCCGGTGTTCACCGTGTTTACCTTTAACGTAATTAAAATTTTAAAGTGTTTATTAAGGATCTTGCCAAGGTCTGCATGTTTTTTTTTTGAGAAACAATGGCACTTTTTACGGGGTTTTTTATTAATGACATGTACAGACAGTCACAAGACCTTTTAGCACAAGTACTTCGAGTGTTAAGTTTTTTTGAGGTATTTGTGATTCATTATACATTTGGAATTTGAACGTAACAGCTCTTGCATAGTTTCTAAAGGAAACTATATCGAGTATATACTAATCCATACACTAACAAAAGTGGGTAGCACAACATTTTCAATCCTGTTTTCATCAACTCGTAATTTTTACGTGTGTACCTTGCGGTACTTTAATTTATTGAGTACTTTTTGAAACATTCATAACAGACCTGTGTGTAATCAGTCCATTCAGTCATTGTTCATCGACAACAAATAGGTCAACGACCATTGCTTCAGCCCCGTGGAAACATATCAGGGTTTATCCACTTGTTTTGTCAGTCATGGTCAAAGCTGCGGCAATCACCAATGACTCTTTAACTTGTGGGAATCATGGAAAATTTCTGTCTGATCGTTGTCAACTTGTCGTGCTGATTATTGTTCACATAATATTGTAGGTTGATTACTATTGGACTTGGAAGAATAAAATCTTTTTGATAAAACTTGAAAAAAATGTAAATAAGTTGAAGCTATATTGATATCTATGACTACAATCCTAATATAACGCTCTAGCTTGTTAGGAAAGTTGCTATTAAATATATTTCTTCTTGCTGATGAGTAACAGTCCCAAGTGCATGAAGACGATGAAGTCTCATTTCCGGACACTGACAAATTATAAAATACTTATCAAATTTCAAATATAATAGCAAAAAATCGGGTGTTGTGTGTAGCATTGTATCGCGCATGCGTTGTATTTGGCTCGGTGAATATTATCGAAAGTCATCGCAATATTTTTTATTCGAGCGAATAAACAGACACACATAGAATTTTATTTTTCAAATCAAATTTGTTCCTTTCAAAATTGCGTCCATATATGAACATTAAGTACATTGAGCAAATTAATTGAAGATGGATAAACCTTTGTTAATCGCACTGCATCCCTTCTTTGCCATTTGTGGTGCCGATATGTAAAAGAGTGCATGTTAATACTACGAAATAGGTTGCAGTGTCAAGTTTAACATGTACAGATTGTAAGTTTCACAAACAGTTTGACAAATAGAGAAGATTATGTCGGCATAATTAAACGAATAAGACCACTGAGTCTTGACGTGTCACTATTGTTTCCAATAGCAATAGCAATAAAAGTCGTGCCCTGGAGCAAAGAATAAAATTATTTACCATTTTCTCATACGTGGGTGACTTATTTCACTTGTGGAATCTCGGTCGAATGTAATTAAGACAAGGTATAATGTGCATTTACGAAAGCCGGACTCGAACCCGTAGAAAACCCGGACTTGACAAAAACCCGGACCCGACAATCGGACTTACCTTTAAAAAAAACCGGACTGGCTTTTACAAAACCCGGACTCGATAGATTTTAAGACTGAATTCGAAACTGGATTCATTAAAAACGAGTTATTAAAAACTTTGCTCGTCAGTCAGCAGAAAATTGAAGCAATTTGAGCTATTCATTTACTGTGTTCCGTTAAACTTTGATGAAATGTAAAATACGTGAAATTACAAGACAGTGCTTCTTAAAATCTTTCATTCAACAGTACAAAAATAATTCGGGTCCTGTTTACAAAACATAACATAACGTAACTACCTTTATATTGACAAAATAGTCCTGCTATATTAAATATTTTAAAGAGACAGCAATATAGCACTGCTGCACTTTATTCCCGTCTGTCATTTAACCTCTGCTGTATCTCTAAGCCCTAACATTCAGTCTATCTCGTAGTAAATCGCGGTGCTGTGCTGTGAGTTCAGAAATAGCTTCAAATCCTCTGGAACTTTTATCAATAAGGGAATGACAAAGGCGTTCTGCTGTGCAACGCAATTCCGATTTAAGTGGTAATAGACGTTAGAAGCTGTTAGACATATATTAGAAGACGTCATCTCCGCACTCCATTTTCCAATATTTTCTTCTCGTTATTCCAACAATCACCAAATCATAAGGTTCTTCCGGGATCTTCTTATCTGGCTAAAGGGTTAGACCACAGGTAGCCATAACAAACAGAAACTTTGCTGCCCAGAGAGTTCATTTATAGGTACACGGTATAACGCTATAATGTTATAATGTGGTATGAACAAAAAAAGTGGCCTAGGCGAGTGGGTCACTGATGTTCTTACCACATTATGACGACTACCGTGTATCTATAACTGAACAGGCAAGGGCAAAATGTAATTAATTTGCTTTATATAATAAAAATGTAAAAAATTTTGCCAAAATAAGCTTTGTAGTGCGACGAAAAGACTTTAGAACGCCATTTGACGTGATCATGATCTATAAAAAACAAAGCACGCCAATGGCTGTCGACAATTCTTAAATTGCTGTGATTGGCTTGTCGCTGAAATGGCGTCAGCGTGCCTCTGTCCTCTAATAGATCACAGTTCTCCACCAATGAAAATTCAGAATGAACTCTGATCATGATTTATATATAAAGTTTAATAGAACATGGTCAAATTGCTTCAATTTTCTGCCGACTGGCGAGCAAATTTTTTAGTAACTCGTTTTTAATGAATCCAGTGTCCGGGTTTTGTAAAAGCCAGTCCACTTCTGTGTTGGTAAAGTGTCCGGTTGTTTATATGTCCACATCTTCGGCCAATCGTCGGCATAGCGGTCAGGTGTCGATCAGTTCAAAAGCATAGCGATCAGGTGTCGATCACTTATATCTTTACTAGCGGACCTTTTGTCGGCAGAGTGCATTAGTGCCCTGTGGCCTAGCTTAACTACCAAAACTTTAAGTCTTTATACCTTATGTGGACATTTTTGAACCGAATCTAAACTAACATGCATCTATTTCCAAAAAGCCCTTTTGCATACATCAAACAAAGCATTGCAAACAGCCTTGGTTGGAGCATAACCTGCAAGACTGCGATCACGCCTGTTTAACATAGTCACAATGCTTACAGGGATGTGTAATTTGGATTGTCTTTGCTTACTTCGCTCAGGCTACCCACATGTACGCTACGCGTACCTATTTTTCTAAAGGTAAGTCCGAGTGTCGGGTCCGGGTTTTTGTCGAGTCTGGGATTTTTACGAGTTCGAGTCCAAGGTATAGACAGTCACAAATACCTTTTAGCACAAGTACTTCGAGTGGTAAATTTTTGGGGTATTTGTGATTCATTATACATTTGGAATTTGAACAGCTCTTGCATGGTTTCTAAAGGAAGCTATATTTACAAACAGAAGCTATATACTAACCGAGTCCAGGTTTTACAAATCAAGTTTAGGTTTTACCAGTCGGCGAGTCCATGATAAGTACATGCTTTATTCGACTCCAGATTTTAATCTTATTAAATCCCGTCCAGTTTTCACGAAAGGGTCGAATCCACAGAGAACGAGTCCATATAGTCGAGTCTTTACTGCATGTCATATATATCTTCTTCAGAGTTGTTCTTCACATAATATTGTAGTGTGATTACCATTGAACTTGAAAGAACAGTCCTAATATACCGCTCTAGCTTGTAAGGAAAGCATTTTATTCTGGTGAGATAAAAACCACAGTGTCTGAATAGTTTAATTAATTCCACTCAAGATCCTGGTAGTTAACTTACTTTTTTTACTTTTTTGACCAATCGGGTTCTTCTGTTGTTGTCATTTTCAGTGGGTAAATACGTCATCCGCATAGCAGCCTATGCACTAATGCAGTGTTATAAACGTTTTCATTTGCAGCGTTCAAGCGATGGCTTCCTACACTGTTGAAAAATGTGAGAATTGCGCCCGAAATTATTGTTTAATACTTGTTTGAAGCATTACCTAAGTGGCTGCGCCTTTCATTGGCAACAGTGACGTTTCTTATCAATATTGCAGCCATTCAATCGGTTACCCCCATTTTTATTTCATAAGAGGAAATTTTACACTATACCATACTTTAGTAATTACGAAATACATACCCCATAAAAACACATAATACATTAGAAGAACGAGAAATGAATCACGCTATCACGTATACTGATGTTATTCAGGTACTTTAAAGTGTATAAAGTACCATCATCAGACAATTTTTAATCTAATTTTCAATCATTATAACAATTTCAAAAATTATGTCAGGTCAATCCTTTTCAGCATAGGAAAATTCGAATATTTCTAACATTTTATTTTTGGCCTGACAATAGTTTTTAATTATAATTAATCTCTATAATTATACTACTCCTAATGTCCATGATCATAAGTACCTGACGTTACTTCTTGGTGGCATGCATGGTGAAACAATTCATAGCTTCTTTTTAACTTCGCCATTGCCGGTCACAATCCCGGATGAGAAAGGAGCAGGGTCATAAAAGGAGCACGAACAAAGGGTATTCTTTTATAACCAGGAACGATCAAATGAAAATCGATGTTTTGAGCTGAGGCCCTTCGTCGGGAAGTGTCTGCAGAACGGCGGCCGGATATTTTGCCGACGGACAATTTGCCGAAAGAACTTTTTGCCGAACGGACACTTTGACGAACGGACTTTACGCCGAAAAGACGTTTTGCCGAAAGGACAACTTGCCATAAATAGAGACATTTTCTGGGTTCGCTTGGAAAGGTTCGCTTACGCGGTCAACGTTTGTTTGATTACAGTCAATTTCAGAGTGGTTGCAAGGTTCATACTGATTCACAAGCAGGTTTGTAAACAAAGCCTACAGTTGACTATTAAATAATACCAGCCAATCATATGCTCAGTTTACAAAATTTAGCGAAATTTCGCAATATAAAGAATCACATCACTATAAGATAAAAGTTTATTAAGTACGTGGTATATTTACAAAGTGTATGCTTGTTCTACAAATTATGAGCGATAGCTCTACAGTACGTTATCATGTTCTCATGAGTGTCAAATTCACTAAAAATATTTTTCAATCGTTCATTAACCACCTGGTACTTCTTCTTTGATGGCAGCTGAGGAATTCGGCTAGCACTTGTTCTAGGAGAGAAGTTCGTTGCTCGCTTGTTCTTTTACTAGCTTCGCGGACAACCGACAGATCGTCGGGTGAGTGATTGCAACACGAAGATCGAACGAATGATGCCATCCTTCAATGGAGTTGTTTGTTCGCGGAAGATCTTGCTCAACGCGACCGTTTACATTCCATAAAGAAATTGCGACGGCGTCGGCGGTCACGTTGAACTACTCCATTCCAAGTGGCCTCAAAATAGGACAAAAAATCTGACAGCAGTGACGCAGTCCATCTGTTTCATCCTCAAGAGGTTCCATCAGTTCTTGGAAAGCTTCTGTTACACGATCTGGTGGTACAAACGCAAGAGCTTGAAAAGACTTGATAATCAATGCATTGTTCGCATCGTCTCTGTACCATCCCTGCAGCCCTAGCCTCTGTACGTTTCTCCACATGCACTGGCCAAATGAAACATGCATCCTTGGATTTCAGCTTCAGGAAAATGGTGCTGCAACGACTGTGTGGCCGCCATCTCGAAATCGATCATCACTGTGAGTGGAGAGAGATTGGGACGACGATCTTTAAGGAACTGAAAAATGCGTTCGTGGGTATTTCGGTCTTTCCTTCCGGCGATGCAGTATACGACGGGCACAGTTCTGAAACCATCGGCGATCACGTGTAGAGTGTACAGCTGGTATCCATTTGGCGCGCTATTGAAAGTTCCGTTGCAGAACCAATGTCGCTGGTGGGCAAGAACGTCCAAGTTCAAGTTATCAGTTGCGAAGACGTAAATCTCTAGGATGTCATCGTGAAGAGCCAGGAACTCTTCCCCGTGTGTAGTTTGGCAAATGTCGTCAGAGATATCATCACCATTTGGGGCTTTCCGCTTTCTTCTAATCATCCTTGCCCGTGTTTCTCTTTTGGGAAGACTGCCTGCGGCGGCAAGTGGAAAATCTTGGGTGCAGTTCTGGATGATGTTGCTGGTAGATTCTTCAGAGTTTTCAGCACAGTGTTTCATTGCTAACACTGCACGTTCGACAGCCACGTGAGATGGGTCCGGAGGATGCGAATGCTCTGATGGTTCCTGAAATAGCGTGTCTAACAAAGTTGAGAGTCTGCCAGAGCATTCTTTGCCTCGTTCGCATCTCCAGTAAGATGTTTCTTCTTTCTTCTTATCTAAAAAATAAACAAAACCTTGATAAAGCGATTTCCTCGAGAGTTGCGAATGTATTCCATGATTCTCGAAATGAAATTTGCTGACATCGTTTTCTTTATATATTCCTGCTAGCTTGTTTACGTGACGTCAAGACAACATTTCTAACAAATGAGTCATTTGCTGCACAAACAATCAATCAATAATTAATATGATTATGAACTGTTAATGACCCATTGTTCACTGGTAATGACAGTGCGTCATGACTGTGCGTAAACACACACGCGTCACATTCCCTGAAATTTCTCTATTTTCGGCAAGTTGTCCCTTCGGCAAAATGTCTTCGGCGCAAAGTCCGTTCGTCAAAGTTTCCTTGCGACAAAAAGTCCTTTCGACAAATTGTCCGTTCGGCAAAATGTCCGGGTACCTGCAGAACTATTGTGTTATTGGATTTCCATGTAGTTGGATTGTCTCATTGGATTTTCTTGTCAAAACCATCAAGAAAATAAAAACATACGCAAATAGTTATTGCTGGAATCTTAAACTCTATGTGAAAGCAGGACAATATGTTTGAATACCGTTTATATTACATTGTTATATTTTCAAGAAATAAATTATTCCAAACGTTAATCCGTGGTTAATTTATGCAAACCAAGAAACGCTCTGATATTTTTCTCTAAAATGTATACATTTTCGCACTCGCCATACCCCCTTTATTTCTCTTATGAGTTTCTACACATTACTTTACTTTAAAACGTTGGAAAAACTCTGGATTCTTATTCTCAACGAATGCCCAAAAGCTCTTGTACAGATCCAGTTTTGCCTTCTCGCTCTGCCGATATCTCTTTTGAATTTTTGCACTGGACTTAATTCTTAACTCTCATTTTGGTAGTGTCCACAAACGATTATAACTGGCCCAATGTTACCTATAAAGTTGTAATGATGTAATGAGGTGACTTGTATACATACTTCAGTGCCGATCCTAAATGCCGATCCCCTCATGATGACGTTACCCCTCCGATCCGCCGCCATCTTGCATTAATTACTTTCGATCCCAAAGTGCAGGGGTAATGTTTCTTTGATGCATCGATTGACAGAGTAGGTTTACTTCATAGTTTCAAGCTCAGTTCAGCCTATATATAATAGGGCGATGTACGTGTGTTTAACTTCCGTGTGATTGGCGCGATTCAATTGGTGTAAATTTCGCACAGCTGTGAAGTGTGTGCTTTCCCATTTATAGCGCCCTGGTGAAAAACAATTCTCTTAACAATTGAACACTCACTTCGAGCACAATACACGGCAGATTTTAGGGTGTCACGTGACCAGCCTGAACCAGGGTCTTTGTCGCAGCGCCGGGTGTAGGTTTAAGACCCTGGGTACGAGGTTGAATATGAATATGTATTTAATCTGCTAAATCTTCTATAATTAGCTTACATAAAGTATGTCGTCCACATTGATTTTTATTTTGATAAAACACTCACAAATCTTCCATACAAATTTGCGATGTTTTATTTGGTAATTAATATCCAAAATAAATTCGTCAAACCGAGAGCTTGGTCCTCCTGTGCGTGATCACAAATCACTTGGTGCTAAAAACTGGTGAAACAATATTCCAACTGCGACAACAGACAAATCAAATGACTGTACTTGGTCTTTGTCTTGGCTAGAACGCCCAATCGATAGCCAGAGTAAACGACTTAACCTCATCTGTTTAAAATACTCTTTACAAATTTAAGTGCAGTATAAACTTGAAATGAATTTCATTTTCCGAATTTCAAATTGAACTACCGAAATTGTTTGCGAACTTTGAAACGTATAATAGTGAAGTCGCTTAACCAAACGATCTGTACTGGCGTGTACAAACTTGAGCACCCCCTCTACAATTGATTAACTATGGCTCCTAATCAATTTTAGAGGGGGTGCCTAAAATTTTCAAGTTAGGGGGGTGTTACCACAGTGAGGTGGTACGTTAACGGTTGGCAATGTTTCTCTGCCAGTCAATGATATTTAATGTGAGAACATCAAACAGGAAATTTTATATGCCCATTTATCTGTTGTCAAGTCCATGTCTTTGAACAATATCTCAACACCTTATTATTAATTACAATGATTGAGTAAAACATGAACAAACATCCCGAACCGTTATTTCAAAAACGGAACTTTTTACCCCCCGGGATGATAAATTTTGCGAATATCTTCATTACACCCCCAAAAACATTTCAATTTGACTTAGGAGTCGCGGGGAAAGAAATACTGACTTTGTCCGCTTTGTACAGATCTTGCCAATTTTTGCCGCTAAGCGATCGGACTATAAATTCCGAGATTCCCCGCCCGATATGATTGTCAATTTCCGATTAGTTCGGAACTCGAGTTAGTAGCCACAATTATTTTAAATACTTTTTTACATCGAATATTCGTGTGGGTCCGTTAGCTCAGTAGGCAGAGCGTGGTGCCAATAACGCTAAGGTCATGAGTTCGATCCTCATACGGACCACATTTTTTATCTTTTTTTTTCTATAACAATAATATTTCTAAACATACAGAACTATTTCTTGCCAAACTAAACATGGCAAAAATATTGGTATTTATTTCGTTATACGGTGTTTTATGATCTATTCACGTGCAGTATGTGCTTTATACAAGTTGCCTGCGAACAGGATATCAAAAATGCTAATTAAAATGATTAAGAGTCATTGCCTGAAAACATCGGGCAGAGCGAAATGATCAAGGCACTGAGCTCTATAGATATACAAAAAAGGTCTCTCTCCTCCGCAGAGCCTCCTTATGCATATATATATTAAACTTACATGAATTTATTAAACTTACATAAAGTTTATTGCGAAACTCCTTGCACTCCTTGCATGCTCACCTTTCCTATACTCCAAACTTCATGTAAGCCAAACTAAAAACTTCATTATGTAAGCCAAACCGAAAAACTTCATGTACATGTAAGCCTCTGCGGAGGAGAGAGAATAAGGGTAATAATTCCGTGTTCTCAGTACGCGAAATTAAATTTTAATCCAAGCCCTAAATCTAATCAAATCTTCAATCATTCAAAGTTAAAACATGACAAATAAAACGCTGGTTAGGCAAGGGGAACCAAATCTTTTACTACAGTTAAAAAGACCATCCCAAAATTAGAAGAATTGCCAAGTTTGGTGGCGAAATGTTGTAAAACATGGAAAATATAGCCTTGCAAAGTTTGCAAATTTGTATATATTTGTATTACGCGACGAAAAAGTTACCACTTTTGCGACAATTTCAGCTGAAAAATGGTAACTTTTTCCTCGCGTAATACAAATATATACAAATTTGTAAACTTTGCGAGGCGATATTTTCCATGTTTTTCAACATTTCGCTACCAAACTTGGCAATTCTACTAATTTTAGGATGCTCTTTTTAAGTGTAGTCAAGTATTTTGTTCGTCTTGGCTAGATTGAAAGTTAGTCTAACATGCAAATTGTCCATTTCTCATAAATGTCTTTATTACTCCACCTGCGGTTGGCGAGGCGGAGTTTTACACCTGTTTTCAAAATCACGCGACCCAGCCAAGAAATAGTTTTCGTCGCAAATGTTATATTTTAGTATGTCCGGCGAACTGCTGTAAACAAATATACACATGAATCGTACAATCAGTGACATAATTATTGGAACTATTGCCCAAAACGCACAACCTACCCCCCTTCCCCCTTTTCAATGTTGCTCAAATAGGAAATAATTTTAGTAGAAACTGCTATTGTTTTGTATGATGAAGCCAATGATTTTTCGGGCCAAAATAGCAACATTGAAACGGGGGGAGGGGGTTTACAGGTGAATTTTCCATAAATATATTAAAAAATGTCTTTTTGATGTAAGTGTCCCTAATGTCCCTGATCGTAGTTTTGCAATACCTACCACTAAAATGTCTTGAAAACCATTCGAACATTTCTTTATAAAGCAAACAAATAATTTACATCGATACTGTTCGACAAAATTTAAAACTTTGAACAATTTCAGCTTCGTGATCGTCTGGCATAAAACTGACATGTCAGTGTATAGCTATTTTCGGCCGGGTCGCGTAATTTTGAAACGGGTGTAAATACGTTCCATTTCTGTTTTTTTTCAGGGTCACAAAGTTGGCTGCAGCGTCATGGGTGATGCCGCTGGCACAAGCTTTGTGAGCCCATTTGAACAGGCCCGTTTAAACTCAATTTCTAGCGGAAAATCTCAATTTTAACATGTATACTGCAACATCTAGACCGCAAGAAGATTCTACATGAAAAAGTGTTCATGCAATATGTTTTATTGCCAGTAGCGATGAAAGGTTACCAATTCCACCGCGAAACTATGCATTTCGTGCGACAATCATATCCCCAGGCCATATGAACGATTATATGTCATTCTTATATGAAGTTTTAGGGTAGTACTATAACAAATATTACAGAGGAGAGCTTGAGAAGCTGTCATAAAAGCGACGAAAAGATGAAAAGTGCAGGCTGTCGATGTATTCTTTTTTAATTTTTCGCTAAAAACTAAGCATCATTATTAGAGTTTTGTACCATTTGATTTTCTAGCTTATATAAGCGATTATCATGTACGTACTATGGAATTACGAATGTTTATTATTTAAAGGCATAATTTACATTTATACAGCTTATTAGCTTAATAACAATAAACGACCTTAATTTTATATTGATTAAATACTTTCTTAATCCTATTTTGAATTCTAATATCTGGATATTTTATTCTCCATCAAACATCTACAGGGCAGAATATTGGAAATCTCAACCCAAGAAATTTTGTGATTTCTGTAAATGTTGGATAGCAGATAATAAAGCAGTAAGTCTTGCATGCAAAACAGAATTTTTCGTGATCTTGCTTCTGCCTCAATGACCATGTGTTTCTGCAGGTTTACTCTTAGAGATTCAACTTTTTTAAAATATATTAATTTCACTCAAAATTAGTATTAGTAAACATCTTAAAGATTATTAAATAGTTTGTCACTCTTCGTCCACTTCTGATTACTTTCTGATATGGACAATGCAGTTATCATATATAGACCTAAAGCAAGGATAATTCAGCAGAATATCAATCCAAAGTGTCATAGTGAATATCATCACTGAGGGTTGATATTTTGCCGAATCACCTGAGCGGAGGGTCATCAAAAGATATATTACACCAAAATTTCAACATGTTATGCTAGTT
Source organism: Muricea muricata (assembly GCA_963855995.1). Classification (NCBI taxonomy): domain Eukaryota; kingdom Metazoa; phylum Cnidaria; class Anthozoa; order Malacalcyonacea; family Plexauridae; genus Muricea; species Muricea muricata. The sequence goes on from OY979718.1 coordinate 5,031,661, forward strand.
TAAGCAATACTGAGTCAGAATTTAATTGCTGTGTGTAGCTCTTTCAAGGCATCATGAGAAATGTATAGGTTGTCACGTATGAGGCCAGATCGAGGTGATATCAGTTTTATCACTTGAGGGACAATATGACATTTTGTCACGAGTTAGCACAGTGAACAAGGAATAAAATATGATGTCATAACAAGAGCGATAAAACTGATATTACTAAGTCTCGAATGCAATAGCCTATTTGTCACATATTTGTGCATTTATCAGGGGTCAAAATCAGATTTTATTTTCAAAATGTAAATCATTTCATTTTTTTCCCAATTAATGAAAAGTCATTGTAAAAATAAGTTCACAAAAACAAACCTGCAGTAGAATAACTTATCTTTTTACAGTTGCAGATGTCTTTCTGCTATAGGCCTTGTGTCAACATTTTTTTTGTTTTAATTGCTTTTCAATTCTAATCCTAAATAGCTAAATAGAAGAATGTATACTGATTGAATCACTGATCTTTACAATATCTGCAGACCAATCTCTCATCAGTCAAACAGTTTACACAAAAAACATGGATTACTATGTTAAATTTGAGACTAAAATGAGCTCAATTCCAGAAAGAAAAGCCTGATTCTCATCTGCCACTGACATCGGTGACAAACATTGTCTGTGATCACACTTGGGTAAAATACTTTGTGAATTTTCTTCTTGAATCATAAATAATTATACCGACAATGATATGTTGCATGATAGATTGTTGAATTTGTGTTTTGTTTTTTTAAGACACGTCTTTATGTATGCAATTTCTATATTGATAAAGGAGTTCTTGACGTACTATTTACACTATTTGTACTATCTTGTACTAGTTCTTGTTTTCTGATCTCTATGGTGAGAGGAGGCATGCTTTATTGCCCATGTGGCCAATCCTAGGCATCATTAGCGTGCTGTTGGAACCTTAATTAGTATTGCTAACTTTTATAAACATCCTAGCTTGCTTATTAATTAGTCATGTATTGTTAATCTTGATAAACATCCCTTTTTCTGATCTATAATGCAGTTTACAAGTGTGAACGTCCAGAGGATATATGCAGAAATACTATAAAATTTGACTGTCATGGCTATGAGAGTTCTTACAATTTATATGCTGTTCTTAGTACGGGTTTTTAGGAGAAGATTGAGTTTTTCAAGGAAAGGAACATATTTTTGGTTCGCATTTTTGCAACAATAAGAATAGTAAATACGTTAAATGCATGTATACTTACGTGGCTAAAATGTCAAATTTATTCGGCTTGTTACCGACTACGTTGTCGTTTTATGAAATACCGTGGAGCTGGCCATTTTTTGAGAGACGATGCTTATGGCAATGTGCAGCAGTGTTTTCACGTATCAGTGGTTCAATGTGCTTGCTTATATTTCACTTCACAAGTACAGAAATTAAAAGTTTTCTAGCTTTTACACGAAAATATTTGCCACAATTTCATGACAGTATATTGTAGAAAAATTATGGGGGAAGATCGAGTTTGAAAACTCAATTGAAGATTGAGTTTTTACTACTGTATACCAATGTACGAAACATGCTTAGTACACGTCTTCTTTGAAGAGCACATAATTGTGAAACGGGTTTCGTGTGTTTAAATAAAAATGTCAATCAATCAACCACATCGTGATTTGTTTATGACTTCATTGATTATTCATGATTTTACAAGTAATATAGAAGAATTAAGTTTTGCTTGAATAACAACTAAAATTTTCATGCTTGAAATTAACGATAACCTAAATTAATTAAATTAACGCAATTTTTTATAACCTGCAATAATTTCCCATAATTAGGTGTTTTCAGTTTAGAGTAATTAAAGCAATAGAATATCTTCTCATGCAATTTAGGTGTTTGTGAGTTTTTAAAAGACTTCAAACTGCTTAATTAACTTTGATTGCTCTAAATTGATTTGTGTGTGTTTTCTAATTACAAATCATACATTACCAAGTATACAATTTTCAGAGTGTTGATTTTCATGAAAATGGCAAGAAGCATCAAGAAAATGTGAAGTTAAGAATTCAAGAGGTATATATGCATCAATTTAAAGAAATTATTTGATACTGTAGGTTTGAGGTTACTGCAGGTTCACGATGGCTTAATTAAGCAAGAACATCGTTTTCTCCTTTGGCTCCAGCCAAAAAGACTCTAGCTCCGAAAAAAACTCCAACTTTGGAGAACATTTCTAGCTTCAACAAATTTGTGAGAATCCGAAATTTAATGTATTTTTTACATTTGAAAATACACGTCCATCCTTGCCTTTTATTTAACACGTTAGCATTCCTCACACAAACATTTCGTATCATGCGTAATAACGGTAGTGGATGCGCAAGACAAGAAGAAGCAGATTGCTTACAAACGCAAAATGTCACTATACATTTTCTCTTCTGAAGAAACATAGTAATGTGTGTAGTTATTCCTAAAAAAACACGTGTTGGATCTTTCATGTTCACCATTGTAAGCATAGCATCGGAGCGTCTGATAAAACTTTCAGATAAAATTGGAACGCACTCTACCGTCTTCCAGACGTCACAGTTATACACAAAATGACACAGAATACCATAATATTATTTGTATGTTTGCGAGTATTTTTCTCGCTGATGTACAAACAGTAGCTGTAGTAGTTTGCAGTATAAGTACTGTAGGTGCTGACAGAGTTTTGACGGAGGTGAATTCAACAAACTCCGGCTCTTTCGCGCTGGCTTTGGTTCACGGCAACACAGATGTCGACCGGAAGGGAATTAAGCCAAGGTAGATTTTCTCAGCTGTTCTTGATTCAGATAAACCTCCTTGACTGCCGTTTGTAATTTTAAACAAGAAATGTGGTTATTTCAAGACAGACTTAATTGTGTTAGTCAAGACAGACTTAATTGTGTTAGTCAAGCAACTTGTTTGCAACAAGTCTAACATTGTATGACAGATGGATATTCCAATAAATAGATTTGTGTAGTAAAGACAATTAGCATATGGTAATGTTAATGTTATGTTTTTGTTTTATTCTATATATGGTAATGTATTTATCTTGTAGGTTTATTCCTTAGATTGCCATGCGCGTATAGCCAATTCTTTCGCGTAGCTCCGGAAATCCCTCCCATCCCTCTACGTGATGGTTTTGTGTGCTTGACTGGTACCTGCATGCTCTTTCCTTTGAGCTAACAGAATTGCGTGGGCCTTTGCTTGTCTTTGCCCCCGTGCTTCCTGTCTTTGCCTCCGTGCTTCCTACCTTCACCATAATCTGCATGAATATGCTGACCTTATTTATGTATTAAATCAGTTAGTCAACCATGGTATGCCTTAACCGATGGTCCGGACCATCATCGGTATAAAGAAGAAGGATTGGTTTCACTGTTGTCAATCCTTGAAGAACTTTCTTTAGCCCAGATACGTGTCTTCGAGGACATGATGGCTTAAATGCGTTTGCTTCGAGCAGGACAAAAACCCTTTCTTGATAGGACGAACCTTCATTGCTTTCAGAGACTTCAATCACCATTGCCACACTAGGTGTCAACTGAAACTTGTGCAGTCACAGTCAGCGACTGCAATACAAGTCTCTATAGACGCTAGAACTTGTTTTTCTCGCTCAGCAGCGGACTGGGTGCTGTGGTTCTCCTACTTTATGGTATGTTTGTCATCTAAAGAAGCAAAAGTAAGATGACCACGAACTTGACAGCAAACTCTCTCTCATATCTAAATAATGCAGATGCATTGTGGCCATCCACATGATTTGCCCTCAGCTGACGAGGCTGCTCAGCTGACGACCTGTTTAGCTGCTGCTGTTTTGTGGGTTTTTGTGACCAAACCCGTATTCGAAGTCACTGCATGCCTGGTATGGCGGTTCCTTCTGGGCGCTGACTGGATACTTGTTCGGATGGATGTTCGTGTAGATCTCGAACTCCTAAGGCGGTTGCAAGGTGTGTATTCATATCATCATTACCAGCCACATCATGTCTTTTGTCGTCCGTATCTACTGAGGTATTGATATTGCTGGCAGTTCTGTAGGTATTTCTTTTATTCTTCTGGATGACCAGTGGTTCCGATAGGTATATCGGAAATGACGCTTAAATCTTCCTCGTTAAGAATTCTGGACACTCTTTTGTCTACTTGCAACCAGTTGCTCTTAACATTAGATGAAATCTTGCTCCATTGCCCTTGAGTGGTACACTGGGTGTGTCTTCTCCATGCACTTGACAATACTGTATGCCTCATTGAGTAAAGCCTGTTTTCCAATGGACGGAATTTTGCGAACGCAACAGAATGTTTCGTCGTCTATTTCTGCCTGACGCTCACAAACAAAGAAAAATTCTGCTCCACGCGCACAATTCTGTCTAGTGGAAATGGCCTTAAGTCAGATTCGGTTTTCAAATCTGTAATTCTCCTTAGAAGTGCAAATGTTGTCCTCCTCCACCACTGTAAGTGAAAAGTATAGATTTACAAGGTGTTATAGTATTTAAGGTGAAGTCATATCTTTGTCGACGATCAGCGGGTAAAAAATCATTTAAAAAATGGACTCGTGTTCCTTAGTCTGGCGAAATGAGTTGTGAACAGCTACATAAATCACTTTGAAAAGATCCTTATCATTTTGCACAAAATTTAGTATGTGGTTTTCTTTGGCGTGCAATAAAATACAATTTCATTTGGATAAAGTATACAATAAATTTAAATATTAACAATATTCTAATTGGCAGCCCACGGCAAGGTAGTTCCCATGATTTAGACAGACTGCCCCCCCCCCCCAGTTCGCCTCCGTTTCCGCCGTCCCTGAGCTTAGAGACCAGACCAATGCTTAAACAACCACCGTCTCGCTATTTTATTCTAAAATCCATGATTTTTACACCTTGAACATTTCTGTATTACGAAAAAACCCTTGCTAATTCGAAAATTATTGTATCAGGACCAGTGTGAGTGAAAATACCGACATCAACCTCAGCACCCTGATTACATAATTATTTTATATAAACTTATATACACACTTGGCTTCGTTCTATGTATGTAGGTCAAAAAGAAAGGGACAGAGCGACGTCAGCAGAAGGAACAGTTACACGACGATTTAGCTGCAATAGAAGCGGTTAGTGGAATATACAGGGTGGCCCAAAAAAGTACTCTTTGATCCTATGTAACAGAAAAACAGGGAGTTTTTACAGCCAACTAAATATCGTCTTGCCATCCATATTCAAAGAATATTGAAATATCAAAATTTTAAATCCGGCATGCATTTTTGAGTGTGCTAAAATTTGCATAAAATATACCCTTTATTTTCGGTTAATCTCAGTATACTCTCTTGATTATTGCGCATTTCATTGATGTTGATAACATCCAATTAAAAGGATATCAAAATCGGGAAGCTTTTGTTTAAATACGTGCATGCCAAACATATCATTAACAACCTATCGACCATTCATTGCTGGAATGTTTTTCTAAGCGGTAGCCCGGCATTCAACATTAAAAACAGAAAAGGCGAGTTTAAAACTCCGCGGAGTAATCACAACGACTCAACTACTAATAATGTGGCGCTCATCGCTCCACTGTTGTGGCACTCGTCAACTGATGTGTGCGAAAAGAAATCGGATATCATTGGAAATTATTTCTCTCCTTTAGGCCGCATTGAAAGCATACAAAAAAGATATTGGTTTTTCAAACTGTTCTAAGCCGAATGATTTAACAAGTGAAACAACCTGTAAGTATTCCATATAAGTGTGGTTATTATGCACAATTCATTGTCAACAGAAGATGCCGTATAATGTTTACAGGGTTTGTACAAACTTGAATACATGTGCTTAAATGTCCTTGAATTTGAAAACAAAAATTTAAGGCCTTGAAAGTCCTTGAATTTATAAAGAAGTGCCTGAAAGACCCTGAATTCGTCTAGCGTATATAGAAGTCTATACGAGAATTTTTATATCTGCCGTATTTCGTGAAATATTTGCGTTCGACGAAGGAGAACGCTTCCTAGTCGTGGCGGCACGGTTGGGTGCTGTGGCCTTTTAGATTTTTAAATGTGGTATTTGCCTCGTTCTCGCGTTTAGCAAAACGAATCGCGCCTGCGACGACAGTACTGTGAAAGAAGTCATGTTATCCACAATAAAATGTCCAAATTATTACATTATTGTTTGTTTCAACTTTTGTTCTTGTTATTTACATAAACTCTACAGGATATTTCAACGGTAAGTCAAGTTCAGCATATATATAATTGGACGGTGTACTTGTGTTTAACTTCCGTGTGATTGCCGGTGCGATTCAATTGGTGTAAATTTCGCACAACTGTGCAGTATATGCTTTCCCATTTAAAGCGCTCCGGTGAAAAACAATTCTCTTAACAACTGAACACTCACTTCGAACGCTATTCACTAATCTCTGATTACTTCTAGTTTGTAAATATTTCGTGAAACATACCAAGATGATCTATCTACTATCTCTTTTCTTGTACGTTTGCATGGTGAATACAGTATTCTTGTTAAGCTTTGTGGAAACACCACGTAAATTTATTATTGCAGAGCTTTCGATCCGTAAGCTCGGATCTTCATCAGTGCTATAATAATAATAATTATTATTATTATTATAGCACTGATGAAGATCCGAGCTTACGGATCGAAAGCTCTGCAATAATAAATTTACGTGCATGGTGTTTCCACAAAGCTTAACAAGTGTATCTATCTCATCTATATAAAATAATTGATGCGAGGATCGTATTTAGAATTGAATAGCGCTGCCAATCCATTCACTTTCAAGTGTCAATGGCTAAACGAGTCGTGTGCATATTACCTGTACCAGATAATTTTACATAATTAGTTTGCTTTACCCTGAGTCTATTCTTTCACAATAATGTAGTAGTTTTGATTTATTTGACACATTTACATACCTTAAAAATTAAAAAAGCGATCTATGAATAATTTATGTATAGCTACACAAGAACATCAGGCAAAAGAAAGTTGTTTGGCTGCGAATGTCGTTGAATCTAGTCACTGGTCAGTGTACCAAACACCAGAAGGTTACTGGTATTATTTCAATAACCAAACTGGAGGTAAGTAATTACACTTGACTTCTTCAACGTCGCTACTTGTACCGGTATATGAAGATGCCAGAGCATAAACAGGGCACCAAAATTATATAAAAATTTGAAGTTATCGTGCATGTTGCCTTTATGTATACGGTGTACTTATACATGCAGCATATCTGCATGCGGCATAGCAGCGCGAAATTTTTATCTCCTTCTGCGTGGCAAGAGACTAAAAATGGAATTTTCTCTTGGTGCATTTTTGCCATGAAGCTAATGAATAAATACACAAAATAATAACTATACTAAAGTTTTAAATAATGTCTTGTCACTACCAAACAAGCCATACTAAAAACCAAATTTTCCAGTCCTACTCTTGCAACTGTGATTAGTTTCGTGCAGTGTGATTAATTTTCTAGATTTTCTTCAGTTAAAATACAGTATACTATTAATCACTTAATCTCAATACAAAAAGTAAATTTAAAAACTTAATTGTGCCAACTCGATTGTAGAAATTACTGTTAGAATAAAGAACTTTGAATGATTTGTAAATTCCAGTTTTCTGAGCAGTTTACATTTAGGATAAATATAACTCATACCATGTCTTCATAACCGCACATTCGCTGTTTATTGTAGTAGCTATCATCTCTTTTATGTTAGAGTCTAGATGGGATCTTCCAGAGGGCGTTTCATTCTCTGGACAACAGCAAAACCAGCAGACGTCACGGTAACTTATTGCAAGCAACAATAAATTGAAAGATCTGTTTGCACAACATACGATTTGTGGTATTATTAAGCGACAAATTAAGCGATCTCGAAATATTGATTCAAGCGTAGAAACGGAAAATCTATCACCACCGTTGGAAAGAAGACATCAAAAGTGCCATAATTGCAAAATTTCATGCAGAAATATTGTAAAATTTAAATGTCATGGTCATGAAAGTTTTTACAATTTATATACTGTTCCAAGTTCCAACCGGTCTGTGGCAAATGTTTAATGCACCCATTGTTCGTTTTGTACCTATTTTGTTCAACTCCAGCCACTGTAGTCCATATAGTTAACAGTCAACAGTCTTCAAAAAGGTATCCACCGAATAGGATAGAAATTCAGACATAAAAACGACGTCTAAGATGAAAAAAGTAGTGTAATACACAACTTCATGTTGCCAACTGATTTCAGTGGCGCCACGAAGAATTACAAATTGCTGCTTCAATATCGACATTTTATGCATTAAATAACGTACGTATTTCGCTTAAATCGATATGGGTGTAACTTTGAAGATCTTTTCCCCGGATAAGCTTAATAAACCATGTATTAATTGTGGTATAGAGTTGAAAAATATTGTTATTGTCTATTTAGACACAAGTGTTACACGTTCTCTTTGTCGTTCATGTTTCTCATTAGCTTTGTCGATTTCAGAATTCGTAAAATTGACCAATCACAGCGAAGCACAAAAGTTCTAAACATTTGCCACAGACTAGGTTCCAATGGCGGAAGTAATTGAACACCCACTTCCGCTTGAAATGGGTATAATTCAGCGTGTGCCAACACAAGAATATATTGTTATTATTATTTGTTGTTTCTTGACACGGTTTTATATAAACCCGGTTTCCATCAGTACCAGCTGTCTACAGCCAGTAGACAAAGGTATTACTGGAATGTTTAGCTTTCCAACACTATTCGAAGAATCCTTGCTGTTCCATGTAGTGTCGTTTTTTGTATTTGTTCTGCCTTCACAGGTATACCAATTCTTTTTACCTATTGTTCAAATTTGATTTTGTTACAGGACCTAAAGCTCCAACAACCACTGGGATTACCTTTGCCTTTCTCATTGTCCACAAACTTAATTTCAAATATTCTTGATACTTGTTTATTTTTCAGACTCCTTTTGACCAACTCTGTGGTCTCCTGGTATGGCTACATCAATTATCATACAAGTCTGCTCCTGTTTTGGAGTTACAACTATATCTGGCTTTCTACATTCTATTTGATGCTCACATAAATCATGAAATCCGAAAGTAGTTAAAATCATTCCAATCTGTTACTCCCTTATACCTCCCTGTTTCTTACACTCTCTAATGAGATGACCCACACTTACTCCTCTTTCCTCGCATAGTCGGCATAGTGGTGAATCTACTGATTTATTGATATTAAATTTGATATAATTGGTTCGAAGTGCTTGTTTTTGTGCTGGTCATATCAAGGCTTCTGTTTCGGGTTTTAAATCACTCTTTTGCAGCCACCTCCGCATATTTTTCTTGTCTATATCATCAACATATTTCCTAATAAACTGTCCATACATTCTCTTTTTTATCCATCTTCGCTGTCTTTCTTTAACCTACTTCTTATAATTCTCTGTCGGCATGCAGTTGTCGGTCTTGACGACTTTTCCGTCTCTCACCTCTACCAACAATGTTCCACTGCATTTTCAATATACCACCCCAGACTATTTTCTTCTGACCTGATGCATGTTTCACAACTTATCAACCCTCTCCCTCCTTTTTCTCTAGGCAGGTACAGTCTATCTATGTCACTTTTGGGATGAAATGCTCCATGCATTGACAATAGCTTTCTAGTTTTTCTATCCAAATTCTTCACCTCCTCTTTATTCCAAGTTACTATCCCAGCACCATATCTTAGGAGTGCCACTGCCCATGTATTAATTGCTTGCATTTTGTTCTTTCACTTTAGTTTCACTTCATAATTAATCTAAGCCTTCTGAAGTATTAAACTTTGATCTCATTTCTTCCAATAATTCGCCTACTTCCAAGATTCCCAAATATCTACATTTTGTTCGATTCCTTTCATGACTTCTCCATTCCATTGGGTAGTACTATTCCATTATATTCTGCAACCTTCCCCTTTTTTAATTTATCCTAAATTCCATACCTATATCCTTACTTACCATATGAACCGTTTTAACTATCAATTTTGGCCTCATCCTTGCCATATAGCTTGAGATCATCCATGTGTAGCAAATGGTTAATCTTTTTCTGTTGGTCTTTAAATTCATATCCTGCTTTAACTTTTCTCAGAATGAGACTAGGAGGTGTCATAGAAAGTACGAATAGTAAAGGCAACAAGCGATCAGCTTGAAACAACCCTTTTGTAATCTTAACCTGACCCAGACTCTTCCCCCAAGCAATCAGCTCTGTTTCCTACTTCGTCATACTCTTACATATGAACTGTTCCAAATTTCTGACAAACCCAAATATTTCTAAGCATTCTTCAATTCAGGAGTGTGGCACCATATCAATAAGCAACTGATCTTTTGTATTTCTAGCTTTCCTTTTACACCACTTCTGTTCATTTGGTAGGAGTTCGTTATTTTCTAGAAAGCCGTACCTATTTTCAGCAATAATACCAGTCATTAATTCCCTTTTTGGGGGCCTTTATGGCAAAGTACCGTTCTCCCATATGTCATTCACTCTGGAAGTTGTTCGTCTGCGTTTTTCAATAGTTTCTCCAGTTGATCTGCTATTCTCTGATGGCACTCTGTTAATTTTTGAGCCAGAACCCTTGTACTCCTTCCGGTCCTGGCGCTTTCCAATTTGGTATCTTTCGGCACTGTTTCTCTACTTTATATTTAATAATATGTAGATTCTCCTGGGTAGGACAATTCACATCTTCTTTCAATTCATGCAACCACTCTGCCTCGCTGTTATGCTCTGTTGTGTTATCCCAAATATTTGCTCAGAAAGTCTTACTGTTTTCTGCATCAGGTATAATTTTCTCTTATCGACTTTGAGTACATCTGTTTACCTTTGCTTTCTTTGCAGCTACTCTCTGCTTCAGTTCTTCCAAGATAACAGATAGTCCTTTTCCTTCTATCATATATTTTCTTTCCAATACCCTATATTTTCCTCTCCTCTCTTTCCCCGTTCTAATACGCCGATATCTTTTTGTAATCGCTTAATATCTCTTTCAATTCTTCTGTTTTTGTTTCTGGGTTCCGTTCTTCCGCGGTATAATTTATTTCTGTACTTAGGTCATCATTTGTATCGCTTTCTTGCTCACTTGCTGTGTTGTTCTCTGTCTCTCTTCTTTCTAGTCCATTTGTTCCTTGTTCCGCACTTTGTACTTCTTCATCTGTTTTTTCCCGCTAATACTCGTCTCTGTATTTCTTCTAATTCAACAGCTGTTAACCACTCATTTTTCCTAATTGCTCTTGCTTGATCTGCTAGTCGTTGTTCCTTCAAAGGAAAAAATCCTTTTTCTTGCCATTTTCTGTGCATTCTCTATCGATATCCTCGAATTGGCTCCCCATCATCTGTAAATGGTTTACTTGGATAGAAACATTCCATGACAACTACATTGGCCTTTTTTGACCATTTCAATTATTGTTATTATGATCATGATTATGATTATTATCCCCGAGCCAACGGCGCGAAGCGCCGTGCGAGGGTACTAATTCCGCACGGCTATTTACACCCGGGAAAAGGAAAGCATAGCGAAGTCTGAAGTTCATCAAATATCGCGGGCGCGTGGTTCAAGGGTGGCGGTGAGTGGGAATGGGTGGTCATCACTGATCTCAAAAATATGGCGGACTATATTGCACTACAATATTCCGTATTTTTGCAAAAAGATTTGGCAACTTTCACAACCAACGAAGGGTGGTCATTTCTGATCTCAGGAATATGGCGGACTATCAGGAGTAGCAAACACTTAAAGCATCCAAAAAGGCGAGAAATAAGACGAAAATGACTGCCGCAAGACTCTTGAAGAGAGATTAATTCGGGGAAAATACAGAGAAGCGCCAAGAATTGACTATGGCGTGAAACACAAGGCAAGTTTGTTGATAATGCGTATTTATACTTGTGTTTTAATGCTTTATAAAGGCCGGCGTAGCCGTACTCATCCAGTCTATTCACTGTTTAAATTCCAGAGTAAGTTTATGTTTTGTAAATGCAAGACTGTCTTCTTATTACTAATGTAATTAATAGGTTGTATTTTATACCAAATTTAAGCTTACATTAGGCGTAATAACATGCTGATGACAAATGTTGTGCCATTTAAAAAAATTGTCAATAAAACAAGGATTAAAAACTGATATTTTGTCATTTTGAAAAAATACACAGAAAGATTAACAATTGCCGTGTTGCTATGACAACAACCTATCGTAGTACTTCATGTAATTCCGAAAATACAGTTGCATGCTCTTAGTGGCGAGGGGTTGCTGCATGCATGTATTCCTAGTATTGTGATTATTATTGTCATTATTATTGTGATTATTTTTAATATATGAAATCTACAAACTTCGCGCGGCCATAATGTCTTAATATTATAATATTTTTCCATGAAACTTTGTAGTTTTACTAATATTTGAGCGTTCTTTTCAACTGCGAACGCAGGTTTTCGTTTCTTCGCTCATATTAAAATTTTTGAGATCGCTAAATTTGTCTATTGTCATTCTAGCGTATGGAGACGAGTGCTGATTTCATTCTTACGCAGTGGGCCAAGCCCCCCCCCCCCCCCTCTTTCCCGGCTCTCAGTCCCACTGAGGATTTTTAAGGGGTGCCAGAGCATAAACGGGAGGCCAAAATTATATAAAATTTGAAATTTTGTCAGAACAAATAGACATAAAGCATTTTCGTGGTTTAAAGTTTACTGCTATACTGTTCATGAATGTAACTCTTCATACAATTATTTTAACCCTTCCTACGAACTTTCTTCTTATTTAAAGTACTATAACACTGATGTAAACATCAGGCGCGTAACTAGAGATGACCAACATTCGAATTATTTCAACAAATTTATATAAATTGAAGGTTCAGCCTCAATTACTGATACATTTGGTGTAAAATAATCGGTATTTAACTATGTAATAAATCTTTTTCGTTTTCGGAACTTTTTCGCGTTTCCTGTTGTCTAGGTCACATGACATCAGTCAGTAGGTAGCCTTTAAAGCATGTGACTTTTAGTAATCATTTTTGATACGTTTCTGCTTCGATGAAAAATATTTACTTATTTTTTTGTTGGTTATTTGTATCTGTAGTGAAGAGAGTCTAGCGGAGAAGAGTAATGAAGTGGTAAGAAATGATGATGCTGATGACCAGGTATGAAATTTTCTTCTCGATATTTAATTATGTATACCATGCATTGTTTTAAAGAAAATATCTAAAGCCTATAGAATATCTAAAGGAAATATTTATTTTGTTGATCAAATATATACGAATTCTTACTTGTTAACTCTTATGGCCATCACGTTATAATAGCCTTGTTAAATTTCAATCGAGTATCTAGAATTTGGAATATTTTAGCAGCGCGAAATATTTACCCCCATCTGCATGACAAGAGATTAAAAATGAAATTTTCTCCTGGTGTATTTTTGCCATGAAGTTAAGGAATAAATACACAAATCAATAGCTATACTAAAGTTTTTACGTCTTGTCACTACTAAACAGGCCATACTGAAAATCAAACTTTCCTGTTCGCCTTCTACTCTTGCAACAGTATAATTAATTTTCTAGATTTACTTCAGTTAAAATACAGTGTACTATTTCCGTCTAAACTCAAAACAAAGAAGTAAAGTTGAAAATTGCGGTTATGTTAAAAAGTCTTTGAACGAATTGTAAATTCCGGTTTTCTAAGCAGTTCGCAGTTAAAGTACTATATTATCGAGTTTCTTGTCATAATCGAGGATAAGTGACTCGTGTGATACGGGACCTCCCTGAAAACATGACGTGATTTACAGACACAGAATGATAAGGGCTATTTTGTGTGTATTTCAATCTTTTTTCAAGACCAACGAGGAGATCAAGCAGCACAACAGTCCTTTTGGAAAGTGGGAAACTGTTGCTGTTTATGACAGGTAGATATTATAATAAAATTTTTCAACTTGTTTTATTTTCTAATTTGCCTGGTATTTTTGTCCAGAAATGATGATACAAAACAAGAGGAACCTGAAAAACTAGACAACCAGGATCAAGTCCCTGCTGTGAAGTTCAAAGAGAAACAATTACCAGTGTCAAATAAAAATGACTCCAGCGACACAAACGTAACTTTTAAGAAAAGAAAAAACAACCAAGACAAAAAACGGAGCATAAGGCAAAGAACCGATGAATCGTGAGTGATCGGATGTGCTGTAACACCATCCACGAAATCATGCTCAACCCATATCGGCCGAAGCGGGTTTTTATCAGTTAATGTTCGACGTTCAAGATACTTACATTGATCCTATGTTCAAGCGTGTTGCCAATTTTCATTGGGATATGGTTTTAAAAGACAGCATTAAGTATATACTAACCATGGAACAGAAATTGTCAATCTTAAAGGGAAATTGCAACAAAAATTTAATTTGTCTCACTTGAAAGATATTCAAAAATAATATAGAGAAATCTACTGCAAAATTTTTATATCTGTTTTACTTCAAGAGATATTCTCACCCAAATAAACAAAATGTCCGCCATCTTGAATCGATTTTTAATCTTCTTAGCTATGTTTTGGTGACGTCACAACAGGGATAAGCCATTCGAAGCTACTCCTAAATTTTAATTTTAATTTAATTTGTCACATGTAATGATAATATATATGATAATGATAATAATGTCTCCAATAAATTATTGGGATTGTTACGGTTAGGGTCAGGGTTGGGGTCTGGGTTAGGGCTCATTTTATATGCATGAAATGACAATTCCAGTAACTATTGGAATTATCAAACGTTGTAACCAGTAATTTTATTGGAATACAACGTTCGGATCGGTTGAACCGTGACAGGAAACAGTAACAGGAATTTTGTCCCAATTGAGAACCGTTCCCTTGTTAAAACACAGAATTAAAACACGTTTACATGCTAAACAGTTACATAATATACATACATTAATTTACTTTGCATACTACACACATTGTCTTCTTATGGTGATGTGTAGGCTTGTAACGAGCTTTGAAAGTGATGTATCAATCTGTTTTTAAGTGATTTGACTGAAGATGAGTTTATGTAATCATGGGGTAGACTGTTCCATAAGTTAACTGTTCGAGGGAAGGGAAGTAGAAGAATCTAAAGTAGTTTTGATGATGTTTTTCATAAGTTATAAAATTATTCGGGTTTGAGGTACGAGTCTTGTGAGAAACAGTCTTAGAGATAAAGAACTTATCACATTCTATTAGCATAATGCCAGATTTAAATTTGTAGAACAAGATGATGTCCTTGATTCATCTACGATGTTCCAGAGGTAGCAGATTTAGCTTCGTAAGTCTGTCAGTATCTGAGACATGTGAAGATGGATAATTGAGGATAAATTTTGTTGCACGTCGTTGCACATTTTCAACTACTAAGGCCTGATGTTTCGCTGTGTATGGGGACCATAAACTGGACAGTACTCCAACCTAGCTCTGACAAATGAGCAGTACAACAATCTCCTTGTCCTTGCATCATGAACATCACAACAGATTCTTTTAACAAGACCATGCAAGTGTTCTGTTTGCTTTTGCAGTTATTTCCTCATTGTGGCTTGTCCATTGCAGTTGACAGGACACACCGAGGTCTTTCGTGTTGCTGACGTATTCTAGGAGATGTTCATCCAGTTTATAGGGAAATGTTGGTGTGGGTGACTTCTTTCCAGAGATGCGTAGATCTTTGCACTTATTGGGATAAAGGTCATTAAGTTATCCAGGCTCCAGACCCGAAGTCGATCCAAGTCATGCTGGTGATAGGTGTTCGAACAATCAAATATTGTTGAAAACCTTTTCTGTCCGTGTTCAAATCCGGAGCACTTACTGCACGTGCGGTTATGGGCGCATGTTAATCATTTTTCACGAGAAAATAAAATTGCATGCATATGCACAAATATCCAAGATGGCGGACAACTTAATATTTCTAATCAATATCTCACGAAATAAGGCAGATATAAAAATTCTGTAATAGACTCCTATATATTGTTTTAGAGTCTCTTTCAAATGAGACGATAAAATTTGTTGTTTCTATTTCCCATTAACAACCCTTCTAAGTACGAAAAATACAGTGTATAACTGAGCCGCGAGCTACATTGCGAACTTTCATTAAATGGTGTATAAACAGCGAACTGCGTATATAAAATATTAAATAAGATGGGTCCCAAATCATTCCGTAATTTATTTTCATATATATAATAGTGAGAAAATAGACATAGTCTTATCGGTTTGAAGAATCGCTTCTTGTGTAAATGAGCAAAACCTGTAGGGAAAGCAAATCAAAGTCTTCCTTTCGACAAAAATCGCTCATATCTGAACGTTTTGTAAACAACATAAATGGTCTACCAATCTTCTCATGAATATGCACTTGGTTACTAATTTTAGCACATCTTTTAAACTTACATACCGGTATTTTGTCGTAAGTGGCTCTAAACACTACTTTCTTGCACTCAGGATGTACACTTTTAAAATTATTTTGCAGCCAACACTCCTTTACATGAGGATCAGCGTATACAACTAGCCATTGCCCAAAATATCCCAAAACGTGTCGTTTCATAGTTACTCAATAAACAAACGTCGGAAGGCGCTGCAAAAGTGTGTGCAAAGGTAACGTACGTACAGTAGCGGCCAAAAAGAAATGATGAAATTTATATTATGTTTTTCGGAAAAACAATCTGCAATCCATACATTTCACCTTTTAGTTGCCACAAGAATTTTTCTAAATGGTAGGTCCTGTCCCACAATAATTGCAGTGGTATCTGAATTATGTTATGTCTTGTTTGAATAAAAAGTTTCAAAAAACCGAATATATAAGGAAATGGAAGAAATAATAATTCATCTAAAGGAAAGATACAGGATTTATCTGAAGAATACCTACACGACATGAAATTAGTAGCTTAGCCGCGGGCATGTGGATTGTAATCAGGGCAGTGTCAGTGACGTTCTTGAAAAGAAGAGGCTAACTGGGAGTGTAAAGGTTGCTAAAATCCCTGGACGGGAAGAAAGATATCAAACAGAAACGAGAAAGGTTTAGTATATGGGAAAGTTAAATCACTTTAAAATGTGGAGATGTCAGTTACTATGTAACTCTGGGTATAAATCGATTTAGATACACAAAAATTATTCATAGAATAAAACTATTTTCGCACAAAATATACAACCGCTTATTTTTCGGTTACTACTCCCGTGGCATTTATGTCTAGATTCGTTTAAGTACCTATATTAAATAACTATATGCAGGTTAAATCCACAACATAAAATGAGGCTGGGAAAGGGAGGGGGGGGGGGTCTAGACGGTCGCAAACCAAGAAAACACCGAAACTGGGAAAACACAAGTGAGGAAGGGTCTGATATAAGTAGATTTTAAAATTTTACATTTTACCGATTGAAAGTCATACAGTATCTGGGTCTGCAAAAAGATATCCCTTGCCAGGATTGAGTGACAGTACTGCTAATAAAATACTTTACCATAAACTTAACTCTAGAAATAAGAAAGTTCTTTTATTATACGCTCGTTGGGCATTGATTGGCACTAATTCGAGCACGCGACTTTCCGCCATTTTTGGACATTTTTTGCACATGATTGATTTATACTATGTCTCATAAATTTTATGCATAATTGACTTTTTGTATAATGATTTTTAAAAGCAGCCACCTTAAGTGAAAAAGTTGTGTTGTGAAATATTACTGGATAATCCAGATGAAATTGTATTGCTTAGGATCACTAAAGTTCATTAAAGCATTAAGCGCTCTTTGAATTAGTAGACTTTTTTCAACTGTAAACTTTTTTGATACACCTTTTCACAAAAGATCACATTGTGCCCTTTATCTCAGTTTTCGGAAGCGGGGTAAACGCCCTAGCGGGCATCTTATTAATACATTTGCTTACCTTGAATAAGAAAAGCCAATAACTCATAAATGTCTTTATATTTGACTGCGAGTGCTAGTACGACTGCCTTTTCCCGACCAAGTATGTAGGCATGTGCGTATATTCAGAGCACATGATTGGTTAATGAAACCTTTAGCGTAATTTTCATTTTTCAAGTTGAGGGTCATGTGGTGTTTATTCAAGAGCAGCGCTTGTTGGAGAACTGGCGGCGCCAGGCCTCAAAATTGGGGTGGGAATGAGGGGGAGGGGCATGTAAGGGGGTTGTATATATTGGGGGGGGGGATAGAATTTTAAAAAAGCTACTGCTTTTTGCCTGTGCCGTTAGTAAATATGTGTTATGACGCCAAATAACTGTTCCTTTTATTCACAAACATCAGGATTTGTAAAATGTCCAGATTTTAGTCATCAATAATGTTAAACAAGCGTAATGCAAACTTCTTACACGCTTTAAATTTAAATTTTACTGTAATATTAAATACTCAGTTTTAGATTCGACATTATAGACACTAGTATCGGGCTTGTGTCATTGTGTAATTTTATCTTTGCACTTTATTTCTTTGTCTAAGCGGCGATCATTAAATACTTACTATCGGTCCAGGTGCGACGCGTATTCGACTGCGACGCTTTTTCGATCATTTACGATATACACGCCTATATAAAGGCTATTTCCTGCCACTTTGTACAATAACAATTTTAGCAAGATAAATGATATATTGTGTTAGCCTGCACGCCAAAACAGAACGTATATATAATGTTATAAACGCTCTGACTGCGATCATCTGTATGGAACACCACAAAGCAATGTAATTTCCGTTTCCGCATTAGTTCTCAGTTGGAAGTGAATCACAACACAATGAAGTTTTCAAGATATTTTCTAGATTTACTTTACTAAATATAATTACTAAGTTTTAACAACTTTCATAAAGGAAAATAAAAGATATGAATGATTAAAAACAGCAAAATGGATTTCTATTTGATAGCTAGTTCCAGGCCTTGTACTCACGGTCAGATCAGCAGGTTATGGGACCTCGACAGGATCACCAGGTTCGGAGAACAGATCTTTATCACCATGGAATATTTTCTCCAAAAAGAAGGTCAAGCATTGAGAACTTAGAGCACACTTTAGTCCAAACGCTACAATAACCAATGCTTGATAATTTCCACCACTTTGATCTACGACAGGTGCTAGGACCAATGCCGTATTGAGCAGATACAAAAGAAGAATAGCTGCACACTCAGCAAAATACATCAGTAACGTCAACCAGTATCCAACTTGACAATACATTTTGCTTTCATCAGCAATCCTGCCTGGATTGACATAATTTAAACAATAAATAACAAAGGCTGTTGAAACCATTCTGGCTGAGGAAAACATATATAAAATTGTGTGAAGTTTGTCAGACGTTTTCAATGCTATGATGTATTCGATGAACATTATACTTATAAGAAAGTTCATTCTCCAAAACGATGCTTTTCTAATGAGTTTTCTTATTGTTTTGCTGAAACTATATTTGATTCGCTTGCGATAGATCCAGACAAGTAATATTACGATAGCAGATAAAGAAATGGATGTAATTTGCCAAGCAAAACACCAGTACTTTGGTTCTGCAACAAGAAATTCTTGACTACAATTCATCACTGAGGCTTTTTCGAACAAAGCACATTTCATATCGTAACCAGAAAAGACAACAAGCAGGAATAAACGAGGTAGAAAGTGTAACAGGTAAGCCACCTAAAATAAATAATTTTCTATAAGAACTAAAAAATAAAACACTATTTCACGTTATACTATTTCACATATGACTTTCGTGAAGTACATCTGGGCTCTGGGTAAGAGATTGGTGAAGTATATTCAGGGTCGTCATTGAACAAGTAACAACGGCAAGGGAGCCAGAAGTGTATGGAGATCGTCTACCCTATGTTGCGAACAAAATTAAAAGTTTTTCTAGTTGTTGGAAAGTTTTCAATGCAAGTGAAAATACAGTTGTGGTCAGAAGTATATATACACTCTACGTTGGTCCGTACGATGACAATCTTTAGGATAGGGATAATGAAGATTAATCGTTTTTATTATTGTTTGTGAACAAAACGTCTGGTGTCTCAAAGTACTAAAATCTATTTATTTCGCAAATGATAAAAGAATATAACATGACAATGTCGTCACGCCTGTGGGGATGCTAAAATACGATCAGTGACATTAAAACAATTTTGCTTCGGTATTTGAAATAACAAAGGAAATAATAATTGCTAATCAAGTAATATCACAGAAATTTCCCCAGTGCATGAACAACTCGTAAGTATAAATTGTGGTCAAACGGTCATCGGTCCAACACATTTAAAAGCGAGCGAAGATGGGCGAGTCTAAAGAATACAGCGTAGATATAAGGCAACGTATCATTGATTTCCACGAAAGAGGATCATCATTGGGAGGCATTTCGTCTCAGGGCCCGTTTACACGAGCCTGGGTTGGCTATCAACCCGGGTTGGCTTGTCAGCCCGGGTCAACCCGTCTACTAATAATTTTCTGCTGGCGTTTACACGACAGCCGGGTCAACCCTTTCACACCTCGCCAACCCGGGGCACCCTTCTCGAGACCCGGGTTGACCCGGGTTGGCGAGGTGTGAAGGCGTGAAAATTGTGCGCAATTCTTCATGTAAACCCGGGTTGACCTAAAAACCACAAAATATCGACGCACATTCATATCAAATGAAGTTATATTCATGATTAAAAAACTCTAATGATAAAATTCAAAGTCTTCCGATATAGCAAAATGACTAAAAGATAAATATTCATCACAAAAATATTGATTTTTTTTGTTCTGTTGCCTCTAGAAGCTTTAAGATAATCAGAACAACAGTAACATGTTTTATTTAAAAAGCCCAGCTTTCATTTACCTGCCGCACAAGTACGATATGTCAGGCTATATAATAAGGACTATGACCAAAAGGTCTAAGGCAAAAATAGTCTGTAAACAATAGGATATTGGTACAAAATTGCCATAACTTTTACTGTATACCAGCCCGGGTTGACGCAAGCTGAGCCGGGTTAAAAATAAAGACTGGCGTTTTTACCAGCCCGGGTTCGTGTAAACAGAAAAACTAATCAAGCCCCATGAGGTCTATCAACCCGGGCTGAAAATCTTCCCGGGCTCGTGTAAACGAGGCCTCACACGAGTAAACATTTTCGTTGCTTGTCGTGAGGCGTCGTTATTCGCAGGCTACCACAATAATACATAAATAGAAAACCTTTGGTGTAACACACACGTTACCACAATCAGGGAGACCACCAAAGTTATCTCCTGCTTCGGAGCAAAAGTTGGTTAGGATGGTTCGAAACAACCCCAAAACAACGAAGAAGCATATCTGTCGCGAATTGCAAGACAGCAGGAACTCAGGTGTCGTTTTCAACAGTCAAGCGTGTTTTGCATCGTCACGGTCTCAGAGGCTGCCGTGCGAGAAAGAAACCTCTATTACACAAAAGGAATATGGTCAGATGAAGTCAAAATCGAGCTTTTTGGCCATAATCAGCAGAAATACGTTTGGAGAGAATAGGAGAAGCATTCAACCCAAAAAACACCAAACCGAGTGTTAAGCACGAGGGTGGGAGTATTATGCTTTAGGGTTGTTTTGCTTCCAATGGCACAGGAGAACTCACGGAAATGGATGGAATAATGAAGAAGGAAGTTATTTGCAAATATTTCAGGAGAAACTTCACACTTCGATGCAAAAGTTGAATGGTAGTCGAAGATGGGTGTTTCAACACGACAATGACCCAAAACGTAGGGCCAAAATTGTATTGGGATGGCTCAATAGAAAGAAAGTTAAAGTTTTGGATTAGCCATCCCAGAGTCCAGACCTCAATCCCATTGAAAATTTATGGACGGAACTAAAGCGAAGAGTCAGTGCCAGCCAACCGACAAATCTCGTGACCTCTACGAATTCTGCCAAGAAGAGTGGTCAAATATCCCACCGAGTTTCTGCCAGAAACTTGTGAATTGCTATCAGAAACGTTTGATTGCAGTTAAGAAGGCTAAAGGCCACGCAACGAAGTATTAAATATGAACAGTTCTTTTGTGTGGAAACTTTTGATCTCGTCAATTGCGAAACTTTTTGCCCTAATTATTAAAATAGACAAATAGTGTTATAGACAAAGAGTGTTCCAAATTATTGTGTGCAAAACCTTAGTTGTTCTTGTTAATATACTTTGGTAGATATTTACTTAAATTTCGTCAATTGCCCGTTTGTGCCAAAAGTGTCCGCCATTAAGTATATCTATACTTTTGACCATGCACAACTGTAGGTTTTGTCTATTTCAGAGCTACCGAAGCCCCATATCACCAGTATTTAACACTTATTGTAAATAATATTGACAGTGCCCAAGGGAAACAGTATGTTTTGTGGACCTGAGACTGCCGATTTTCTCGAGGCGAAGCCGAGAAAAAATCAATTTTAAGAAAAATAAAACTTTGGCTCTGTCGGCTTGCAATTCACCGGTAATTAAAAGTAATGTCACCGCTTAGATGTGTTGCTGGGGAGACAGTCGCATTTCTTTCCTATCACGCGATATGCTTTTGACCAATAACAAGCAAGAATAAATGAAATTTATCACTAGAATAATAATTTATTATTCCAACTAGGATTGTTGGCATCTAAATGGTGAACGTTTTTAAACGGTGATTTTGAGCTGGCCTCGATAGCTTGGTGCAGTATCGTTTTATTTGTAACGTATTCCTCGTTCTTTGAACTACTTACAAAAAATTCGATTCGCGATGTATGAGTTTATCTCCACTTGCATGATTACCGACCATGGAGTTCTATTGACGAATTGCTTCACAATAGGGCCATTTATACGAGCGAAAATAAGCCGCGGCTTAAAGAGGCCGCGGCTTAAATAAGTCGAGAACGTCTGTATAAACGTGCAATTTCTTTGCGACTAAAATAAGCCGCGACTAATTTTAGCCCAGGGTTCGGGCCTCGTCTTAAATTGGCCGCGGCCAGTTTTAGGCGGGAAAACCTCGTAAAAACGCTCCGTTCGCGACCAAGACAAGTCTATTTATACGATGTTTATTAATATTATTTATTATTAGTTTAGTTTATTAATATCATGCTCGCGACCAAGGCAAGTCTGTTTATATGATGTGTTGTCCTATTTATACTAGTGTTTTGGGTTATTTTAATAAATTTAGTAAAACTGGCGTATAAACGGCTGTGTTCCCGACTTATTTAAGCCGCGGCCTATTTAAGCCGCGGCTTATTTTCGCTCGTATAAATGGCCCTAATGTATCTGAATAGACTAGACCCTGAAAACAGTACTTTTTTGACAAAATATAGTAGTTTTTAGAGTCAAAATGTTCATATTTTGTTCTTATTGCTGAGATTCACACTAATTGAAGTATAATGAACTTTGTCTAGAAAACTTCATGTTTCTCAAATTATTGACAGCATACTTCAGATTTTGTGACAAAATCAGTTACCTACAATATCATGCAGGAAAATTTAACGAGAAATGTCAGTCAAAACAATTTTGGCAATTTTTCACGTTGATACTGGAATATTATAGTGACATTGTTAACAGAACCGTATTAATTAGTGGCTTGCATGGCTCTAAGTCGGCGCAAAGGCCTTAGATTGAGGCCGGCCTATTAATATAAAATGTTGAACTGGAAATTCGAAGCTGAAAATATAAAAATCTCGAACCCATTTCGATGTCAAATTCACGTCAAATAGAAAGTCACATTGATACTGGAATATGATAGTGACATTGTTAACAGGGCCGTACTATTATAATTAGTGGCTTGAATGGCTCTTAAGTTGGCGCAAAGGCCTTAGATTGAGGCCCTATTAATATAAAATGTTGTACTGGAAATTCGAAGCTGAAAATATAAAAATCTCGAATCCATTTTGATTCCAAATTCACGTCAAATAGAAATTTTTATATTAAATACGACGGATTAAATACGACGGATTAAACTCCACGGAAATGCGACGTCCAACGTATGCAGGGCTAAATGGCAAAGCAGGTATTTTTACTTCTTATATATAATGAATTTTCTGGCAGGTATCTCAAATCTTACCTTAAACACTTTCGTTATCCCTTCAGAAAGTCGGCGTCGTATATTTTTTAGTGAAGACGCAGTGGAAGTTTCGTTGCAATATTTTCCTTGATTTTCTGCGATATCAACTTGAGCTGGCACAGATGTAGCGGTTTCTTCCCGATCCATTCTCTCTCTAAAATCTTTCACTGCGTGCACTATCATGTATTTTGCCAGATTATATATATACACCGTCTTGATGATTGTGGTGTTCGCCAGTTCGGCACACCTGATATTGAATTAAAATATCTTATTTTTTAAATTTAAATCTCATATGTACATAATTTAAAAAACATGTTAAACGTAAAATGTAATTTTGTGGAAACACCACGTAAGTTTATTATCGCAGAGCTATTCACCATGCAATCGTACAAGGAACTCATATTAAACGTACCTCCAAAAATCTAGGTATAGCCTGTGTTCGTCTTTATGCTTTTGCTCTAATTACTACA
This sequence comes from Muricea muricata, assembly GCA_963855995.1. Taxonomy (NCBI): domain Eukaryota; kingdom Metazoa; phylum Cnidaria; class Anthozoa; order Malacalcyonacea; family Plexauridae; genus Muricea; species Muricea muricata. The sequence goes on from OY979718.1 coordinate 5,055,986, forward strand.
TATGTATGTATTCCTGCACAAGCCATATAGATGTTTGCTGCAGTGAAATTAAAAAAAAACTAGGGAACCTTTCAATCATCTTCAAATTAATTAATTTTTAATCAGTACATGTAGTTTATACACTGACATTTTCATTTTGCAATATCTTTTAATAATATTTTATTTGGCTGAATATTAAAGTACATGACTTACTATTAGTCTTGCGGCTTTTTGTGTAGGTATTGGTGTTTTAAAGTATAGTTTAGCTGCGCGATAAGTAGGGATAAAAGGCGACTCAATGAGTCCATTTATATTACTTTCAGAAAAAGATTATTGCATAAATAGTGGCAGCTATATTTCATTTACTTGCCCTTGTACTGTGCAATATGATATATAACATGCTTGACTTTTTAAGATAACATTCATTCATTCAAAAGACTTTAAGCCCAGCCTTAATTTTTTCAAAACAACTGTCTTTACAACTTGTCACAATTTCAGTTTCCCATCCGTGTGGAGCAGCTAAACATTTCCAACATTCATAATAACAATTATCATTGCTTGAAAATTGCAATTTGAAAGACCACTGTTTAGTACACAAGCAGCTGATATTGATGTCGATAGATGATGATTAAAACATCTATCTCATTTACCTACATTAATTCTTGTGATAGTCCCTATATAGGAAATATTTTTATAGAACTCGAAATACTCTTTAACTTCGGGCTTTTTTTCTTGAATTTTAACAAAGGGGGCGATTGAGTATGTGGCTCAGAGTGTCTTTTTCATTTTGGATAGTTGTGGTAAACTGATAACTACTGCTAGTATAAATTTCCAGGTGATTATTAATTTTTCTGCATTCTGATTGGTCAAGATTCACTGTCTCTGAAGTGATGGTCACTGCCCAGTGATTATAGCTTTTTGCTTTTTTTTTATACAGTAATAAATTTGAAATGAATTTTTATACAGTTGTGTTGATTATTTGTCAACACCTGGAAGTTTATACTAAAACAATTAGTCGCCAAAGGCTAGGGGATTAAAAACTCATCTCCAGAAGATAAAGTTACGAGCGTCATGGACATGTATAAAGTATTATAAACACCAACCAAAACAGAGCAGTTTATTGTAATATATTTTGATCGCTATATGTATAAATTGCATTGTTTCTCGGGTCTGCTACATCACAGTAATTGGGGTACTGCATGCATGGTAGGTTCAGTGAAGCCCTATACCGTTTAACTTTTACCCAAGCTGTGCAGATAATATTGATGCTCTTTCATCCTCTGCCCTACCCAATGTTCTAATTAGTATTTCCACATTTCAAAAAATATCAACGAACATTGTTTTGGAGGAAAGCCGGCATAATACTCTGAGTTGGTTTTCTTTGATGTACCGCGGGTTATAACCATGCAGGTTATTTACCTTATAATTAGATGAAACTTGTGGGAATATCTCGAAGGAAGTCGAAAGATTGTACTAGAAAACCTCCTCAAAAATAAATCAGGTAGGTTAAATACCTCGAAAGTGGAGATTTATGTCATATAAAGCCCTTGGACGCCGTGCGTCCTCACGATCTTTATAAAACATAAATCTCTCCTCGGTATTGGGTAACGATTCGCAAAACAATAAGGACGAATTATGATGTTATTAACAGATCATATCCACGATTGTCACCAGCTAAGATTATTTCTATTTCAAGCAATTTAACTTACTTTCAAATATGGTAGTTTTTACCGTACCTGCAAAAGAAAAGAGTTTAGATTGCTTCAAAGCGTATTGCTGTCGAATCGTACTCGTAGAGTGCATGCATGTGAAGCTAGAGCAATAATTACATCATGTAAAATAAATTCAATCTGAAGGGAAAAGGTCTACTTCGAAATGAGGTTTCCGCGCGCGAAGTCTGGATCTAAGAATTATATATATAGCTAAATCAAAAAAGGTTGTCCTTCAAAAATCTAAAATCTAAATTACAAAATCCAAAATAGGAGACACAACATACGCTCTACTAACAACACAAAGTTAAATGGCAAAGACAGAACTATCACGACTATATTATTATTCAAAACTTCGCTCTTCGTAAGCCACATAACGTTAACCAGAAGTCATGAAGTGAACCCATGATACATTTTGCTCTTGTATTTTGGATTTTGTAATTTAGATTTTAAATTTTTGACAGACAACCTTTTTTGAATTAGCTGTATCTGTATCAAAATATCACCTTTATTACAAACCTCGAAATGCAATAAAACATACATATTTAATTTTTGTCACATGTACATTCTAACGATGCAATGATATCTGATAATGGCTAATAAGTAATAACAAACAACAAAAACAACATCAAGCAATACAGTAGCTAATAATACTGCTGCTGGCCTCGTCGCAGAGGTTTTGAGTTCGTATATCCTCAATGTCTGAGATCAATTGTTCTTTTATAAAGTTCAATGTTCTCTTGTTCAATCTACCGTATTATAATTACATGCTATTGACACTGCGGTAACCTAATAAATAAGATGGGGGGGGGGGGGGGGGCTTGAGCCTTCAGCTGGCTCTTTCTCTGTTCTTGCTCTTTATTATTCCGGTCAAAAGGAAGTCGTGATCAAGTTCTTTGATCATTGTGGTTACATTACTTTGTTTCATGCGCGTTCGTTCGAGCTGAACGGATGTAAATTCTAAAGCTTACGAATGATAAGTACAGAAACTAAAAGTACAGAAACTAAACGCTTAAGGGACGAAAATGAAGATCTGAAGAACAAAATTGTAGAATTGATGGAGAACGTAGACAGCTTAAGCCAAAATATCAAATCGATGGAAAAAACAAACGGCGTTAATGGCCGACAAAACAACCAAGAAGTAGCATTGTCATCTGAAATAAAGAAATCATCCAATTCCTCAGCAAACAATACGATAAAGTTCTGACGGAACTTGATAAGAAAGAAGTTCAAATAAAAGAGATATCGAAGAAGAGTACAGCCGAAATTTCAGATGCTATAGATGCAATAGAAGACTATAGTTGTAACTATAATGTGAAAATCACCCGTATGCCTGCCTGTATTTAGCGAATATGAAAGGGCAGATTAAATAGTTGAGAATTGCTTGCGTCTATTTAAAGCTCTCGGTATAAAAGATATTACTCCCTGTGATATTGATATCACTCCTCGTGTACCAACGAGAGGAACTTCGTTGAATAAACCCAATCCAATTATTTGGAAATTCACCAGATGAAACTCGAAGGAAAAGGTTATGTCTGTACGAAAGAATGTATTAAAGATCTCGCCTAATGAAATTGGCTGTTATGAACAAAATGAACAAACAGCAGTAGCCTATCCCACCCGTTTGGTGCCGGAAGTAATTAGTATTCAAGATGGCGGAATAATTTATACTTGGCGTAAAATTTATGCAAGATGGTGGAATAATTTATGCAGAATGATGACGTCATTAAAATTAACGTGAGACTTCCCGTGAGATCTAACGTGAGATCTCCCGCAGGCACGTAGCTAGGATGCAAAATTTGGGGGGGCAACACTGTTTTTGGGGGGGGGGCAGTTGTCGACGTAAACAAAAAATGTTGACACTAATACAAAAAACCCCGGCACTCAAGGGCTATTTATATTTCTTGTTATATTTTGTAACGAATATTTGTAATTGTGTAATTAATAACTGTTATTGTGCGCTTTTTGCAGCCTGAGCTATAGCTTATGTTTTTTGAATGTTTTATAATTAAAAAGGGCAAAAAATTTTAAATAGAAGAACTAAGATCTTGCTGGCAAAATGCTTGTATCAAGTAGCTCCAAGAGAAGTAAATTATATCCAAAGGCAAGGGATTATTGCATATTATGTATTTCTAGTCTAATCATTAGAAATTTTGGCAAATTTAAACGATATTTGAGACCACCTCAAAAATTTTCTTGGGGGGGGGCGAGGACAAATTTAGGGGGGGGGGGGCGACGGCACCCCCTCGCACCCCCGTAGCTACGTGCCTGATCTCCCGTGAGATCTAACGATAGATTTAACGTGAGATCTAACGTGAGATCTAACGAATAGTGTGAAACGAGCTTTATACTGTTTAACGTCTCACGTTAGATCTCACGTTAAAAATCTCTAGTGAGATTTCTGACGTTTTAATTGGTGAAGACACATAAGATAAAAGAATAAACAAAACGAATTCATTGTGCAAAGATTTTGGAACGAATACAATTCGAGCGAATACAAGCGAGAATATATTATTACATTTGTGAGTTGGAACTTTTATGTGAGCATTTAATTTGTATGAGAATAAACATGTAAAAGAGACCAAAAGCAGTGTTTCGACATATTTATTACGATGTAGCATTCTCATTACAAACATTTAGTTTGGGCAATAGTTTATCTTTGGCTCTGTAGTGTTTGGATTCATTGTTCTGGAAAACGTCCTTGATCTTCTAAAAGCCGTTTCAGCAAAAACTTTCTCTTCTTTACAGCCGCTGCTATAGCTTCATCCGCTGCTATAGCTTCATCAAACATATCGTTGTTCACATAATCATCTCGGGTCGCCATGACCTTTTTGTGGATGGTATCTTTTTTCAACGCTTTCATCCATGCCAGATTATGCATGTAGACATCGCCCAATTCCTTTTGAAAAACAGGTAGAATTTTTTCAAAGGCTTCCTGTTTTACTTCACTTTCGTCGTGACTCTCCATGAGAAGCGCTTGCAAGATGTCATCGTACTGATCCCCGACCTCGGATGCCGCGTCGTTGGTCAATGTACTCCAGGGATCGATTTCCTCTTCAGAACCGTTTTCAGTTGTGATGCTGCTTTGTTCTTCTTCAGAACTGTTTTCATCACGCTCTTCTGTCGTAATGCTGCTATCGTCTTCGGCATGAGTTTCCATAGAATTTTCGCTGTGGTCATCGCCTATGAGGCTTCCGCTGTACTGACTGTCTACTGTCTTACGAACGTCAGTGCAAAATAAGCGAATTCTCGGTTATGTACGGCTATTTATAGAAGTTTGGCAGAAGCTTGACAGAAGTTTCACAGAAGCTTGACAGAAGCTTGACAGAAGCTTGACAAAAGCTTCACAGAAGCTTGACAGAAGCTTCACAGAAGGTTGACTGAATTTCCAGACTACTGCTCCCTCAAAGCAATAGTATATAGAATCGTGTTTCTATCTAAACTGGAATCATTTACTGGAGCAGCCATGCAAAGACGATTTCACCGGACCTGTCCGGTTTGCGGACGACCTGATTTGAAGAATATCAGTACACATCTTTTACAAGTTCACGGCTTATTTTCTGAGGAGAGAAAACCCTATCTTAAGCAAGCCCTGGTGTCGTCATGGCAACCCCGCGTCGAAAGGTCTCCGCATATGACCATGTCCTACATGAACGTTGAGAAGCCTGGACAAAAGCGTGTAAAACAAAGTGAACATTCGCCACCCGCAAAAAGACCAAGAACAGCAGCGCGTACGACAGCTTTGGCAAGCAAATCCTGTCCGGAATTCAACTTCCACCATAAATTCTGACTTTTGGTTGTGGGTCCCACGCAAAGTGGAAAAACGTATTTTGTCCAACAAATTTTGGAAAACAATCGTGTCGTGTATGTAGAGCAAAAGAGTATTCGCATTTTTTGGTACTACAATCAATGGCAAGAATGTTATGAAAAGTTGAAAAAGTCTCTCGGAAAAAGCATCCGATTTGAAAGAGGTGTGCCCAAACTGTCTGAAGATCTGTGTGAAATCAATGCCCGGTACAATAACATCATCATCCTAGACAATTTGATGGCTGAAGCGACAGACAGTCCTGTGGTATCTCGACTGTTTACACAGGGCCGCCATCAAAACGCCAGCGTTATATTATTGCTGCAAAACATGTTTCCTAAGGGGAAATATAATACAGATATCAGCCGAAATGACCAGTACTTGGCTCTCTTCCGAAGTCCTAGCGATCGAAAACAAATCGGAATTATTGGAGAACGCATGTTTGACAAGAATAGAGTGCACTTTATGAACGCTTATTACAAAGAGACCGAAAAACCGTATGGATACTCGTTGGTGGATAACAAGCCCGGCACCAGCCGATAATCAGATTCTTGCAGACCTATTTGGGGAATGCTATGCTTATCACTTTGGTGTAAACAGTACTGAGCCTACACATGTGGAAACCAAGCCTGTAGGCAAACACAGCACAACAACCAAAACCACCTCTTCAAGGAAGAAGCTTGTGCAAACCGTCGCCTGGTTCAATGCAAGTATTCCCGAGTGGCAAAAATACACCTTGGGAGCACCGGAGGTCCGTAAGATTCCCGAAGGATATGTTATCATTGAAATGTACAACACATCGCGTAATAAAAGTTATCAGCCTCAACGTGGAGATGTGTTAACGTTAATCAATGGCGAGAATTATTGGCCGGTAAAATTAAATACTAAATGGGTGAATCTACACAGTGATGACCCTACCGTCCAATCCATTGTCAAAGAAACTATGGAAAACACTACAGAGCCAGAAAAGTCCCGACTAAATGTTTGTAATGAGAAGGCTATATCATAATAAATATTTCGAAGCACTGTTTCTGTTCTCTTTTACATATTTATTCTCATACAAATTAAACGCTCACCTAAAAGTTTCGTATATATTCGATGTTTCGTTCGAATTGTATTCGTTCCAAAATCTTTGCACAGTGAATTCGTTTTGTTTATTCTTTTATCTTTATGTACTCGTCTTAACCAATTAAAAACAACGAACGTCAGAAATCTTACGGGAGATCTCACGGGAGATCTCACGTTAATTATAATGACGTCATCATTCTGCATAAATTATTCCACCATCTTGCATAAATTTTACACCAAGCATAAATTATTCCGCCATCTTGAATACTAATTACTTCCGGCGCCAAACGGGCGGGATAGGCTACTAACAGCACTAGAAGGACTACAGCTTTATGATCACTTAGGTCCTCGATTGCAAACTCTTTTGCGTGAAGCGAAGCTATTTAAAGACGTAAATACAGTAGTTATAAATTCTGTTGGGCGAAGAATGGCTCAGTTTTTCTGCGAGAATCTCAAGGCTTGCGTGTATACAAGTTGAAAAATCTGGCTGATCTGAGATCAATGACAACCCGATGCTGAATTTTGAAGAGTATGCCTAATATAAGCTAAAATAGTTGATAGCAAGGTCACTTTTGTGTGTTTTGGCGGAATTAGTCTTTATTATATAATAAAAACAAATGCCAACGACTAAGGACAATCAAAACCATGCTTCGGCGAAAAAAGAACTGTTTGAGGAGTTGCTGTTTTATAATTTTAGAGAAGATGAGATTTGGCTTCGGTTTTAAGGGTTTCTCTGAGTTGGAATCTAGGAGAAACGTTGAGAAACTGTCAGCCTTACATGATTTGAATTTGTTTAATCTTAATACTATACATGATAATAATTTAGACTCAGATAATTGCATGTCATCTCAACAATTACGGAGTCAATATTATTCTCCACATATAGTTTCCAACTAATGAAAAAAACTCCATTATCGATCGAGTGAACAGGAAAACTTATATATTTTTCATAACAACATAAAAACTTTAACTTTATATTTAAATTTAGAAAACTTACAAAGCCATTTACTTCATGAGCTTGATCATCATTTCAATACCATAGGACTTAATAAAACAAAGATCACATCTAAATGATTTTGAATTTGTACAAACGCCTTTAAACTCTCTGGAGTAGGAATTGTCTTTCTTGACTTTCCGTGGGCTTTTCTTCTTGATGCTTTGTTTGTCATTACGTTCAGTGTCCTTGATATAGGAGTCATTTATGTATGGCCTTGGGTTTGATTCCCAAACACTGAATGGCAGTCCTTAGCTCTTTCAAGTGATAAGATACTTTGCAACAAGATGGCACTGCGTTATCACTTTCTACCCCGCAGTACGCTATGTCACGCCTGTAACCAATAAGCCTTAACTCAGAATTATGCGATTCAGCTTGCGTAATTTCGATAGTAAGATATGAAACATAGTTCAAATGGGTGTTTTTAACTGCACTGCCGTCACTGCTAACTTAGTTCCATATTGTGAGAACACTGGGTTGCACTTAGTTTACTTGTGATATAGAAAGTGCATGGATATAAGCAATCTGTAAATATCAAGCTTTCTCGTGGATACAACGATAGTGAAATATCAAAGAGTTTAAATGAGTGCTTTTAACTGCAATGTACTGACTTTAGTTCCGGATTGTAGGAGCGCTTAGTTTATGTGATAAATATAGAATACTTGGTCATATCACCAGTAAACTAAGTGCATATCCGTTGTCTTGCGATATCGAACTAAAGTTAACAGTGTTGGCAGTGCAGTTAAAGCACCACTATCTTTCATATCTTACTATATGACAATTCTACTTTAGATCTGCAAATAAACAGAACAAAGATTTTAACAGGTTACAAGTCATAAATTACTTGGTGTTACTCCAGACGAAGAATTAAGTTTTAAGGAACACGTGGAGAATCTTTGTAAGAAATTGAGCCAATGAATTGGTTTGCTAAAGAAGATTCGCTCATATCTACCAACACAGGAAAAGAAGTCTAGTATGGACCTATTGTTCAACTGAAGACCTCAAAAGGGTTTTTGACCACAAAACATCCAGCTCGTGTAATACATGCAGCAAGTGGTACAAGATCAAGAACTGTAGATAATTTTAAGAAATTGGGTTGGATACCATTTTATGGTGAAGTAAAGATGAACAAATGTATATTAATTTTTAAAAAGTTAAATGGAGATGTCCCGTCATATATTGACGAACTTTTTATAACGAAAAGTCTGTGAACAGCAGGCAGACAAGGCATGGTGGATATAATCTTGTCTGCCCTAGGTACAATCGAAGCAGTGAAGTAGGTAAATCTTTTACAATTAGTAGCATTAAGTTATGGAACAGTTTACCTCCTGAAACAAAGAGAAAGCAAAGTATTGCTTCTTTTAAAAGTGCATTGATTCTTTTAGTGTAAATATGTAAATGTAAATGTAGTTTAGTTTATAGATTTAATTACGAGGGCCACTGTTTATCAGCTTCAGCTGTTAAGTGTAAGCCTCTTAAATAAATATTTGATTTTGATTTGATCTTACTATGGAAAATATACGAACTGAATCGCAGAGTTCTTAGTTGAGCCTTATTGGTTACAGGCGTGACATAGCCAGTAGCCGTGTAAAAAGTGATAACGCAGATGGCATCTTTACTTGAAAGAGCTCATGACTGTCATTCAGCGCTTGGAAAGTAAACCTAAGGCCATATTTTCTACTATATTTAATTTGTCACGCCTGTAACCATACTATATTTTTCCTATAACACACAGCCTCTACAGTATGTAGTTACTTGGAAAAGTAATGTTATCTTATCACTTGAAAGAGCTATAAAGAGTGCCATTCAGTGCTTGGGAATTAAACCCAAGGCCATAAATAAATGACTCCTATATCAAGGACACTGGACGTAATGACATATAAAGCCGATCACGAAGAAAGGCCCACGGAAAATCATGAAAGACAACAGTTATTAATGATGCAAACTTGGACTTCCCCTCTTGCTAAGACCATTAAACATAACTAAACGACTTAAAATATGACTTCTTCAAGAAAGAAAACACTGTCTTTAAGGCTTTAAAATGTTTGCGCATCTTTGCGCATCCATGCTTGTACCGTAAGCTTTGGGAAGAAGTCCGCAATAGATATTTGGTACAGTGTAGTGGCTTTCTCAGCTAAACCACTACAATGTAGTTTAACAGTGTTTTGGTTTAGTGGTGCCTTGAAGTCTTCTCGTCGCTATTTCTCCACGAAGACAACTTGTCTTTTTCAACGAAGGGAAATAACGGCGAGTAGTCTTCAATGCACCATCCCTACAAGTCTGTCCCAAACTGTCAAGTTAAGGAAATTTGCTTAAATATTAGTTAAAAGCCAATGTCAAACAACGTTTGCCTCCTTGGCCTCGCGGTACTGCCTAGTGTTTTCCTGCTCTCCACGCCTAACTTTGACTTGAGTTTTGGGTGTATCGAGGACCGGTCAGTCCAACTAAATTCAAAATTCTTAGCCAACGCAGTTGGACTTGACCTGTCTCTGATCCACCTAAAATCAAAGTCAAGGCAGCTAGTTACCTTTACCTCTTGGCTACGGAGGAAACGATGTTTGCCAATGAAAACTCGAACGAGTCCTTCTTCGCTCATCAGCATGCAAATAAAAAAAAATTACTAAAAAGCCCCTTACAGGCGTTTTTTTAGTGAATTAACCACCTAAAGTAGCAGTAAATAAGTAGAAGAAAGACCTGAGTTTGAAAAAATGGCAAAAAACTTCGTTCACGCAATAAAAACTCATTTTAAGCTCCTAAAAAGATCATAGAACTATACATACGGGCATTTTCTGGCCGACAATGGTCATCTGACGTCATTTGTTGCTGGTACTTGAAGAAGAAGCTTCGTTGAAAATCTCTCCGTTTGGACTAAATATTTACGTACCAATAGTTTTCAAAGTGCTTACAAATATCAATCGATTCCATACAGATCCAGGGAAGACATCAGGGGAGACGTCAGGAGCAAATTCGAGCTAAAATGTCGAAGAAATAATAAAATATAGCGAAGCAAAATTAGCGTCTTCGTAAAAATTCAAAATCAAAATGGCGTCGTTTTCCTGTCCAATCTAAAGACGCAACAACAATCGCTCTGGTGTTGTTGGAAATCAACGATATTGGATTTTTATTACACATGTAAGTACTTTCTAACTATTGTACCTATGATTTAGTTGTGAAATATTATGTTGTCTGAAAAATTCGGTTAGCTTACCACGTCGAATCTCCCTTTTTAAATTCAATAAAATTCAGATAAATGTATTGATATATCACTGAGTTTCTACTTTTCTCTCTTTAGCTGCTCCGTAAATGAACAGTTCGAAATGGAACACCGGTGCCACGACTAAAAGTTTAAAACAGAACCGTTTTGAGGTAAAATAATTTTTATGTAAAGTCTGCGTCATTTACCTATACAACTGATCAATTTGGTTTGAGAAATTAAAGAATTTGCCGCCATTTCAAATGCTTTTATATCGCACCACAGCACATATTGATTAATTTACATTATAGATATTCCAGAGGCAGAGATATTGCGAGACAGCCACGTGACAACTGTGATGCGAAATAACTGCCAAAAATCACTTTCAAGAGGATTTAGTGGTGAGAGAACCAACTATTACAATATATCTACCATCATTGCAAACGCTCTATTATACTCTCCGCGACCCCATTTATGCCCTATGTCTGCAAAGCTCCTTCCTTAACGGTTTTTTCAGTAAGACCACACCCACCATATGGAGATTAATAGAGAGTTTATAATGACGATTATTATCATGTATCAAGTGCTGTATCAATAGTTTCTTTATTATTCTTTAAAAACTTTATTGTAACTTACTTTTATTCTTCCTTTCTTTTTCTTTAAAACCTCTTTTGTCCACTGATACTGTGATACACTGCACTCTATACAAGAAACAATGAAACTCCGATTTCCAGTTCATATTCAAAGGCAATTCCTAGGCGAGCTAGGGTCAAGTGAGAACCCTTACTTAATTAGCAAGTGTTTACGTGACCATTGAACTTCCTTTCATTTGAACTGCAAGTCTGACTTTCATCTGAATTTCTTGATCCTTGCACCTCAGAATTTGGTTTAATTTCGACATGAGATATACCTTTTCTTTACTCCAATCTGATCTGTCTTCTGTTTACCCCAGTTCTTTCCTGAGTACACCTTTTTATGGCAGTACCTCCTTTCCCCCCAAAGCTTTCCCTCCCCTTCCCCTCCCCTTCCCCTCCCCTCCCCCCCTCTCCTCCCCCCCTCTCCCCCTCCCCTCCCCCTCCCCCTCCCCCTCCCCCTCCCCCTCCCCCTCCCCCTCCCCCTCCCCCTCCCCCTCCCCCTCCCCCTCCCCCTCCCCCTCCCCCTCCCCCTCCCCCTCCCCCTCCCCCTCCCCCTCCCCCTCCCCCTCCCCCTCCCCCTCCCCCTCCCCCTCCCCCCCCTTCCCCTCCCCGACTACCCACGTTATCATAGTAAGTTATTCATTCGACGTAGTTACTGGAGAATTATTTATTCAGCTTGACAATTGCTTTATATGACAACTACAGTGAAACGCACATTTATTCATTTATTTTTAATCCCACCTCGTCGTTAACACCCTTAGTTGAATACCGGGGCTTCTTTGATTACTGATCTTTTACAATTCCAGCCATTTTGTCAACATTTGTAAACCGGAGTACCCTGAATAAACCCACGACAGACTAACTACTCACATGGGAATCACGACTCTGAAGTGGGGATTGAACCCACGACCTCAGAGCTAACAGGCACTTGCTCTGACGATTGCGCCACTTGGACATAACTGTGCAGGATCAAACAATCCTACACGAAAAATTTAAACTCCCTAGCGTTGACTCCTGTGTTTCACTGTAATTATTCTATAAAACAATTACTAAACGGTTTCCTGGGCAGGATAGCGAAAACCATTTGGCTATTTTCTTATCAGTTGTCTATGTAGTCAATAAATGTAGCCCAGATTGAGGAAATAGTGGGTATTCTTGGCCGTTTTAGTCTCCTAACGTGGGCGGTCAAATATTTTTTTCAATTTCTTTAAAATATATCCCGTACTTCAAGTGGGCCATCATGAGGGAACTGCAAATACACGTACACGATTTACACGTGGGGCCAGTTGTTTAAATACCGGTTACCTTGAACTTGGGTTAACGTGAATTTCCTAGGAGTTTGTTCGCATGCTTTCAAATATTTCTTCAGAAACCTTCTCTGGATCACTATTTAGTTACAGTTTCTGATGTTCTGAAAGAAACCGGCATGTAAAAATACAGAACTTTAACCCAGGGTTAGCGCTAACCCCAGCTTTGAACAACTGGCCCCTGGTGTATTTCTCGCTACCGGAATATTATCATGTTGGGTCTTTCTCCCCGGGTTTTAATCATCTTGGAGTTTTGCTCTCGTCGACTAATCTCTGTGATCTGCCACGCCTATAATAATTACTTACTCCTCTTTAATGCTCATTAGCGTAGCTTTCTTTTCTTATCTTGCAAACAGTTTTCTAAACATCGTTATTGCTTATTTTTTCAAAGGATGTCAAATAAAAAATGAATACTATTACAGCAACCACCAGTGTCAGAACAAGATGGAAAAGAATTGATATCGACCTAAGAAGCTAGCCGTGTCCGTCAGACGATGTAAAGATGCAAACACTATCACAACGTATGGTTTGTCAAAGTCCAATAATTGTAAATATATTAATTTTCACCTTATTTTATGATGATTGACTGGATACGAATGAGCTTATTACCTGTTGGACCGCCGTCTATGAAGAGAGAACGCCAACTAGATGAAACCATGAAACGAGACCTATAGAAGCCACGACGATCCAAAGCTAGAGTGAAAGTAAGTTTGTCGATACTCTTTTGTCGTTTCCAGTTTCTTTGTCAGTTTCTTCGTTTCAATGAAAACTGATATCTGGAACTGATATCTCGTAGTATGAGGGGTATGTCAATATGAGATCTTTTAGTACCTGAAACAATATAGGATTTTAATGGGCTACCCGCCTTCTTAGATCCATTTTGGTGTCATTAACGTTTATCTTGGTGATTCGACAAGTTGCGCTCGCCATGTAAGACCATCCTCAAACGACTTAAAATATAGCTAATCAATATAACATGCATATAACATATCCAAAATAACCTGGATGGCGGATAGCTAAGCTTGATAATAATTCCATTTCAACTTTTTTTCAAAAAGGCCCCAAAGTTGGAAAACTAGTGAATGCAACATCAAGCGAACAACAAAGGTCTACATGCAAGGTTTATAACTGTAAGTTAATAAGAAAAAATATTCGAAAAACTAAATACAATTATAAGCGATTCAAATCTCTACAAGACCCAAAAAAACAATAATAATTCACAAGAATGACAAGACACAACATTGTAATGGAAAATAAAGGCGACAAGTTAGTAGAAAACAAGATACCTATTTTGAGAGATCAAAGAGGTTCAAGTAAATTTTATTGTTTCTCGTTAAAAACTCGTTTTCTCTCGCTTGAGAAAAAGCAACATATTAATTGAGAAAATTTTAGAAAGAAACAAGACGCCTGCTAAGGCGTTCACTCCGCCTGCCAAAACGAAAATGGGCACAAGGCTGTAACTAGAGCTTTTATTGGGAGTGGGGTATATTCACTTATTTCTGTTTTGCCCAACGAACTCCTTTCAAATCAGTTATAATTAGGGTACCTTCCAAGGCATTTTAAGACATTGCTAGCACATCTTACGTAATCACTAAGATAACCAAAAATCAATGTCTGAGTGACTTGTCAGGCACTCTGCCCAGAGTCCTAGTAAGATTGCATTTTTTAGAATTTAATCTAAATTAAAGACTTTCATAGTACATATATTAAGCAAGATTATTTTGTCATAATACCACCAACATATGGCTGTTTTATTTTTGGGTAGTTGCAAGTAAAGAAAATTTTACTAAAAGTGTATACAATACATAAATATATTAACCTGATATGATATCCCACAAGCAAATAAATCATTTTGCACGAAATATCAGCATCTCAACATAGGTATAGAACACCAAGGAAAGAAATCACAACGAATACATCGTGATTAGAATTAGGAACACATTTCCTAGACTCACTCCTTGACATGGAATGATGGAGCCCATCACTGGTGCAATGCTTTGATAAAGAACCTTCCTGTCCCTTTTTGTTCACTATTACATGTTAAAAATTGTGTTTTGTATATAGATATTTCAGTAGAATTTGCGTTTGACTCTTTGTAGAAATTTCTAAATTTCTTAAAAGTGGAAACACAACAGAAAATGACGGAAACACGCTCTCAAAATTTCACCGCGATACATCGCTCCTTGGTAAAGTTTCGCGGTGGAATTTGTCGTTTTAAAACATTTTGCATGAGAATCTTTGCACGTAAAACCTTCTTGCGGTTTAGATGTTCTAGCATACATGTTAAAATGCGTGTTTTGTTGACATACTCCGCTAGAAATTGAGTTTAAACACCGTGTTTAGATCGGCTCACGCACCTTGTGCGAAGCGGTATTACCCATGAACGCAGCACCAACTTCTGACACCGACATAATAACACTGACATAAAATACTTTTCGACAAAGCATTTTCGAGTCAAAGGGTAAAAATACAATGGTTATTGGACAATATTTTTTAAAGAAACAGTACCTTGACGCCAACAAATTTGGCCTCTAACATTTGGATTTGGATATTTCCAAAAAACAAAACAAAATAATATGTACGATTGAACGTTTTGCAAAAATCAGTTGCGTAATAATACTACTTAACATGAAGTATTTCTTCATTATTCCGTCGTTCTACCTTTAAAAACATGGGTTAAGTCTATGTTTGTTGATTCTGTTTTCTATAATTACAATTCATTATCAAGTGTTTAGAACGAGGAAATGTGATTTAACATTCTAATTCCCAGTGTAATATGCTATTTGTTTGTTTCTAAGTTAATTTGATTCATAAATGCATGAAACTCAGCAGGGTTCACTGTATTTTTTGCACATTTTTAATTCCCATGGGAATACAGCTTGCTTTGTTTTGATGGCAATGTGTCTGTTAATTTTAAGATGTGACTTTATAATAAGAATCCTCTTTGATTATTAATAAAGTAAGTATCTTGGTGCTTTCAGTTTGTTCTGGTAAGCAGGAACAATGGAACAATTAAGTCATTGTTTATGTGCACTAAACCAAATTACGAAAGTGGTTTGAGAGCAGCTGCAAATTGTTACGCAATTTGCCATGCAAATGAATGCGTTTGCTTAGAAATGATTGAGTGTTGACTAATGGTACATGGTTGGCAGGAATGCTTAACGCAAATTATTACCCTACAATTTTGATAAAACTATTCTGCATATTAACAGGAACAGTAATTTCGTCCCCTGTTCAAAATCAGCCACACAACCACAAGATGTTAATGTTACAACTCTTTGATTTCCAAAGGTGATAGAGGTGTGAAGAAACGGAGAAGAAAAGATCGGAATGAACGACTCTGGATGACATTGACCACAAAAAATAACAATCCACAAGAATGAAAAGACACGACATTGTAATAGAAAGTAGTGGTAATGTACAAGTTAGTAGAAAACAAGATACTTATTATTTAGAAATCAAAGAGGACTTAAGTAAATTTTATTCTTTCTCGTTGAAAAAAATTTTGTTTCTCGTTGAGAAGAAAGAAAAAGCAGCAAATGGTTAAAAAATAAATAAATTTAAAAGTTTAAAAAGACAAGGAAATTGACATAACAATAGACTTGACATTTTTGTCAATTCTTAAGGGAATATACCATTTATTTGTTTCTTAGTTAATTTGATTCATACATGCTCGTGCATTCGGCGCAAGCAGTGGGATTCATTACATTTTCAGTTCCCATGGGAATACAGCTTGCTTTGTTTTGTTGGTAATATTTCAGTTCATGGTGAAACTTGACTTTACAATGAGAATCGGCTTTGATTATTAATATGATAAGTATCTTGGTGCTTTCAGGTTTGTTTTGGTGAGCAGGAACATTGGAGCAATTAAGCCATTGTTTGTGTGTACTAAAGCAAATTACAAAAGTGGTTTGAGAGCAGCTGCGATGTACAATGCAAATGAAGGCGTTTCGGTTAAATAAGTATGAGATTGCGGGAAAGTTTTGAAAATATTTCGATGCTTTTGAACTATATAGAGCAACTGTACTAACTATAAGGACATTTAAAATTCCATGTCAACTACGGTTAAGGATTTACATTCCTTCACACGAGTCTTGATGAAAAAACAACTTGAGTTGTGTTTCTTCGCATAGTTCTCATGCTTATTTGACCCAGCCTTAAACTTTGGTAAGTATCAGATTAAAATTTCCTTCGGACCAGTCAACACAATAAAAAGCCCATGCCCTTTCAGCTAAGGTTTTACGTTTCAAAACTCAATCAAACACTCAATTTAAGTGGGTTTAAGTAGCTAGAGATAACGTAATTTACCTCTTTATTTTGCTTTTTTGTTTATAACGTAATTTATTAGCTAAATGTATGGACTGTGAGGGTGTGAGCCGTGTGTAAGTTGCATGGGGTTGTTAGGCTTATTAAAGGAATTAAAATTTTTGAAAGTATGCTTAAAAACCAAAATCTATCGTCATATCTAACAAAACAGCTAAGAGTAAGTCTCAAAATCAACTGAATCAATCTATCATTACCATTAAGTTAAAAAAAAGCAAATTAAGTTTTTCATATTTTGCAAGTAAATTTAAGTAGAATTTTCACCTGTTTTTAGATACGACTTTTGATGTTTTTGCATTTGACCTTTTTCTGTTCAAGTTTGACCTAAAATGTCCAAATAAATTACATGACAAAGTGCATACTTTATCGAAATTCTAATTCTTTTAATTTTCTGATTTGGGTGGCAGTTGGGGTGGTGGCGGTGCATGCGGGTTTATCAGCTGTGAGTGACTGTGCGATGGTGAGGAAAGTGAAGGTAACGAATGGAATGCAGGAGCTTAGGACCGAGGAAGACAGCTTAGAACTGAGGCAGGTAGGCAGTCGGTAGGATCAGCGGGGGGCACTTGTCATTTTGGCTTTGGGATTCAAATTTGCATGCTAAGTACTTAAGTCACTAACGTTTGTTGTTTTAATTTGTTAGGTACGCGCGGCTGCTCTCAAGGGAAGATCAACTTAGCAATTGCATTAGCATTTGAAAGGTTGGTCTTCTCTTCGCCGGCTACCCCGGCCAGCTCCCCGGGTGCTACTTCCACCGTAAATAAGTAGATGCACTTGTACTATATGTACAAGTACTTCTACTTTGGTGGAAGTAGCACTTGGAGAGCTGGCCGGGGTAGGGGGATTTTTTTTATTCAATTTCTCAATTCCCATGGGAATTGAATTTTTAATTAAAAGGGGTCACATGTAAATTTTGTAAACAATTTATTGAAAGAATTTGTAAAGAATACAATTTGATTAACAATAAAAAGAGATTACTATCACAAACTTATACTCATTCAAGTAACAATATAAGAAAACAGAACATGGCAGAAACAGGAGAAAAAACATTGCACTTCACACAAATGAAAGAACACAAGTGAAAAGGCAATGTTCTAAAGGACTTGGTTTTTCAAGATAAATGTTTATACTTCGAGATGAATAATTACAAAACAACTAGGAGTGAGTGGAAATAAGAAAACTCATTTTCCTTTTTGCCTTTTTTGTTTTATGCATGAACGTTAGAGATCTTTTACAGATGAACTTTCTCATTAAACTGATCATAATTTTTACTGAAATATCAAAAGAAAAACAATGATCAATTAGATAGTTTTTGATAGCTTAGAAAAATGGACTAGATTAGTTAAAATACGAAAATATATACCAAGGAACTTTATAAAACTTATAAAATAAATGTGTAGTGAAAAATCTTTTGAAAAGCATCTCTGTTTTTCCGAAAAAAAAAGAAAAAAAAGGAAAGTCGTTTTCTTCTTCTGAGCCATATATCTCACGTTAATTTTTTAACCTGACAAGACGTAACTTACTTGAGATAAAGCCAAATTTATAATTTAAAACTTGAACATGGAGCTGAACAAAAATTTATTTGACATTTTTTTATCTTCCTGATATTTTTGTGTGACAAAAACTCAACTTTTAGTTTTAAAAATTACTTTAAGCATTAAGATTAATTTTAAACAGTTGAAAACTTACTTCAAGATTGGAAAATTTAACTCCCTTAAGATGGGCGCAGTGTGCAACATCTAAAGTACTAATTCTAACATAACTTTAGAATTTCCTTTCAATTCCTATGATTTTTTATAAGGAAACAAACAAAAACTGAATGATTTTTTCCAGTAGTACACGGAAATAAACCAAATAACTAACAAACTTTAACAAACCTAGTAGCAACTAAATGGATAGAGTATTTGAACGTCTGTAAACCAGAGGACTCAAAAAAATATAAATTTCGGTTAATAACGTTCTTGTCAGGTCAAAAACAAATCTGTTTGAAGCATAAACATTATCTTTAATTACTTGTTGAAAAGACCATGTTCAAAGCCATGCAAATCTGTTTTCTTATAATTTTGCTACAATCACAAAGTGGAACTATTTGAATATAAATTTGAACTGAAACCAAGGAAATGAAACAAACTTCTAAAAATTAATTTTATTTGTCAAACAAGAATGAACCAGAACAAGCAAAAAAATGAAACAGAAATCGGTCAAAGCATATCTGGTACAGTATTTGCTTCATTAAATCTGATTCAAAAACTCATCTGATGAAATATAGAAATATCAGGCACTTTAATTCATGCACTAACTATGTGTGGACATTCTCATAATGTCTACCAAAGGAAGTGACAACCTTGTTGAAAAATGTTGAAAAGTCTACTTTGTACTGGAGAGTACATGTAGTTTTATTGCTTCAGTTGATTTGTATTCAAACCAGTTCCACTTTGTAATGCAACAAAGATCCGTTTATACTGTATTATTAGATTATTTGACCTTAATTGTTTGTTTTTGAGTTGAAGAAAATCACAAAGACTGAAAAAAATAACAGTTGTATTTTCAGCAGTTCAATGGCAGAATTGATACTTTAACTGTGAAGCACGCACATGGCACATACTACGGTCAGTATTTCTTTTTGAAATTCAAGTGAAGTCCCAAAATGGATGTAGGCAAAATTAGGTTTGGAATTGTAAAAATCACTAAAAATCTATAATTTTTAACTTAAAATAGTAGAATTGCAGGACCCCACTGAATAGATGTGCAGGACCCCACTGAAAATCACTTCGGTGACGTGGGTATCCTGGATAAATATAGTTAATAATAATAATAATAATAATTTATGAATTTTGGGTTCTCAAAATGTGACTTGTCAACAAACAATCTCTCTTCACGGGTTAAGTCACTAATGGTGTTAGACTGGGAAAAATAAACAAAGAAGATTTTTCCAGCCTACATGTTAAGCAAGAGGCATGATTAATGTTTCATATATAAGTTGAGGACAATCCAAGGTTGCTTTTTTAAACCATCGATATTAGTAGCACAGAGAGCTTGTACAACCAATTCTTTGTGATTTTCAAACGAACATTTCAAACTTTAAACAAACATTGAAAGTCAATTCAAAGATGGCAAGATTGAGATAGTAAATAGAGAAATCAAGTTATTCTCCATTTTGATCAATCTCAGCAACATTAAAAAGCTAAATAATAAAAAATGTTGTGTTTTGTTGCTAACAATGCTTCAATGTAAAGGAATGTATATCTCGAAAATGGAAAGCAATACACGAACTTTGCAAAACACAAACAAATTATTATTTGGCTTCATAGAAAATGCTTTGAAAATTATGTGCTTGTTGTGACCTGTGACAATGTAAAAATTGACCATGAAAATCATGTTCCTGAGAAAGCTTCCTGTGAATAAAGATTATTATTACCAATTAACTCCAATTACAAAGGTGATACTAATCAAAATAGATGTAAAATATTGAAATGCAAAATCTTCATGATGAAATCCCATCCTCTACAGCTCAATTTCTACTACACTTTCATGGTGAAATTCCACATTTTGGACAGTAATTTAGCAATTGTAACTCAATGACTGTAACTCAATGATGATTTTTCAGAATTCCACACTTCTTTTTTGACTTGAATGATGTACAGCAGTTTTCCAAGATTTTACAACTAATTGGTAAATTTGAAAGCTTTGCAATAAACACAGCCACCGGTCACAAGCAAGCCTATAATGCTCAAATCATTTTGCAATTAAACAAGATAGGAAAATATCAAGACCTTTTTGTATACTTTCCATCAATCACAGCATTTCTTTTTTCATCATTGGCAAGATGTCAGAACAAATGTGAAGAAAGAGAATGTGAAGCATTTCCTCAATCTAAAAGCAAATTTTAAAGTAATCTTACTTGGGATATGCATAGCTGAAATGGTAAATGGTGCATAACAAAATCTAATAAAAGCAAGGGGTTGTGTGATATTTAATATTACATCATTCTAGCATACAAGAAAGCATCCATAATCTCCACACCATCTTAAACAGAGTGGGTCATATGTTCCTGGATAATATACAAGTCCTGCACTCTCTTATATATTTAAAATGATCAAAAATGATGTTATAAGGCACATTACAGAAACACAGAAATGTTATGTGCAATATTCCAGGGTCTCAATCATTTGACATGCAAGTTGATGGTTGATGGTTGCAGCTAAACCACTGTCAGCATCTCCAGTTATTCAATTGTAAACTGCTAACTTCAAACGCTATCAGTCAAATGTCAAGCTGTGCGGAGAGAAAATCTGTACATCAACGTACAGGCTTCTACATAAAATATCTCTTCCTGTAGGCCATTTTCGGTTACTTCAATAAATCGTGGAAATAAAATTCTCCACAACCAATGATTTTGTTCTTATCGCAAACAAAGTATCCGAGGTAAGCTGTTTGCCATACATGTCAATCTCAAAGTCTCTAATGACCGACAATAGAGACCTTTAGCATTGCGCTCTTTTTGGAAAACGTCAAACGCGAAACTGCAGTTTGACGTTTGCGGTACCCCGCAAAAAGGCAATGCTAAAGGTCTCTATTTACTGCACTTCAAACTTCAAGCTCAAAACTAGGATTTCCATTTTTGATAGCTACAGCCATAGGTGGCCCCGAAATCAGTGGTTTTTACCTTAAATAAATAAATCTTGTATATAACATTCCTTTTACAGCTGCCAGTAACTTGCCACATTCTTATTGCAGCAAAAATATGTCAGCCAATAATGTGAGGCAGGAAAATGCAAAAATATGACAAATTGGCAGATTGGGTGACCCCAACATAGGTTTTGAAAAAAATATGGATGGAGAGGATTTGAAATGGGAAAATTAGTAAGAATGTAGTAAAATTATCTGTATTTAACATGCTGTAGTTTTTGTTTTGTTACTGCTCTTCATCTCCACAATATTTGTATGTTTTTAAAGTGTTTGCATTAACGGCAAACAATTTATTTACAATTAGTTCCCAACCTTGGGAATATATTAAACCATAGTTACTGGAGTAAATGGTTTGGAAACTCATTAGAATAACAATATAACTCATTATCTATGTTGGTCAACATTTATGCAAAAATATGGTTCTTCATCATCACATGTGCATTGTGTTTTTGCCAAATACACCACTAGGAATTCTTGAATTACCATATTGTTCAAGTTGCAGATGGCTAACTTTCCTAAAACATTGTTTTTGGTTAGTTATGGAAAAAAATGCATGTGATGACAAAGGACCTCATCTCTGGATAAACCAGAACAGAAACATAGATAACAACTTATATTGTAGTTCTAATGAGTTTCCAAACTATCTAGCACTATCAACTATGATTATTATTTATTGAAATTATTTTAGGAGTTTTGATTGGTTAAGAGCTAAAGGTGAAATCGTCATATCTGCTCGGTAGTGGCCCAAATTTAGGTTTAAAATAAATATACGACATTATAGTGTACAATTTCATGCTGTTCCATTATCAGCAGCTTGTGTCTTCTTACTTACAAATCAAGCATTTAAAAAACTGAGTTTAAAATATTTTCAAAAAATAATAAAACAATTATTGAATTTGGTTGTCGCAGGATATGAGGAATTATTCCTCATATCCTGCTCGACCTCATTCAATAATTGTTTATCGAACCGATAACACTACACGAACGTTGCCGGAGAATTTTCCGACTACAGCGTGACAAAAGATTGAAAATAACAATATGGCAAGATTCTGGCAGCTGTAAAAGGAATATTCATATATACAAGATTTATTCATTTAAGGTAAAAACCATTTGACCTATGATATTGTGTGCAAAATAAAAACTTGAAAATGATGTAAAGATCACATCAAAACGTCGTTCAAATAAAATTAATTTATTATCGCTTTCAATGTTTCATTTGTGAAAAAATAAAAACGTTGTATTTTCGAATATTTCGCAAATTCTCCCTGATTGTCTACAAAATTCATCTATATCAAACAACTAGAGACTCTGCTACAACTCCTGATAGGAAATAAAGCACATTACCTTTAAATAAAGGCAGGTTTGCTTGGAATATTTTGAACACTTTCTTGTCATTCTTTCTTGGTTGCTTTGTGGAGAATTTTTTTGAATTTGATAATTTCCGACTGCCGACGAACGGTGAATCCCGAGATCGGCGATTCCCGAGCAAGTTTGTGTATGCCGGCCCGTTTGTAGCAATATTCAATCCAGTGAAATATTTGTTCAATTCAATACACAACATAATAAACAATTATTGGATGACGTTTTTGTGATATGCAAAATTATCAATGTCTCGGTAAGAGTTATCTGCCTCGCCTTCGGCTCGGCTCGGCAAATGGCGGCAAATTCTTTAACTTCTCAAACCAAATTTATCAGTGGTAGAGGTAAATGACGCAGACTTTACATAAAAATTATTTTACCTCAAAGGTTCTGTTTTAGTCGTGATACCGATGTTCCATTTCGAACTGTTCATTTACGGACCAGCTAAAGAAAAAAAAGTAAAAACTCAGTCAGATATCAATACATTAATCTTAATTTTATTAAATTTAAAAAGTGAGATTTGACGTGGTAAGCTGACCGAATTTTTCTGAGAATATTTCACAACTAAACCATACGTACAATAGTTAGAAAATACTTACATGTGTAATAAAAATCCAATATCGTTGATTTACAGCGACACCAGAGCGATTGTCGTTGCATCTTTAGATTGAACAGGAAGACGACGCCATTTTGATTTTGAATTTTTACGAAGACGCTAATTTTGCTTCGCTATATTTTGCTATTTCTTCGACGTTTTAGCTCGAATTTCCTCCTTATGACGTCTCCCCTGATGTCTTCTCTGTGTCTATATGGAGTCAATTGATATTTGTAAGCACTTTGAAGACTTTTGGTACGTAAATATTTGGTCCAAACGGAGAGATTTTCAACGAAGCTTCTTCTTCAAGTACCAGCAACAAATGACGTCCGATGACCATTGTCGGCCAGAAAATACCCGTATGTATCGTTTTATGATCGTTTTAGGAAGCTTGAAATAAGTTTTTATTGCTTGAACGAAGTTTTTTGCCATTTTTTCTAACTCAGGTCTTTCTTCTACTTCTTTACTTCTAGTTTAGGTGGTTAATGCACCAAAAGGGCTTTTTAGTAATTTTTTTATTTGCATGCTGATGAGCAAAGAAAGACTCGTTCGAGTTTTCGTTGGCAAACATCATTCCCTCTGTGGCCAAGAGGTAAAGGTTACTGTCTTGACTTTTATTTTAGATAGATCCGAGGCAGGTCAAGTCCAACTAAGTTTTGAATTCAGTTGGTCTGACCAGTAGCGAAGCCAGCCCGACAATTTGGTCGTGCTATGCAAATTTTAAATCATCATCATTCATTTCTTTAGAAATTCATTCCTTATACGGTCAAAAACACAGAAAAAATTGCATTTGCATGACCATATGTTGAGCTGGCTTCGCTACTGGGACTGACCGGTCGACGACACCACCAAAACTCAAGTCAAAGTTGGCTGTGGAGAGCAGGAAAACACTAGGCAGTACCTCGAGGTCAAGGAGGCAAAAGTTATTTGGCTTTGGTTTTAAACTAATATTTAAGCAAATTTCCTTAACTTGACAGTTTGGGGAAGGCCTGTAGGGCTGGTGCATTGAAAACTACTCGCGGTTATTTCCCCTTCGTTGAAGAAGACAAGTTGTCTTCGTGGAGAAATGGCGACGAGAAGACTTCAAGGCACCACTAAACCAACCAACACTGTAAAACTACAGTGTAGTGGTTACGAAATATGTATTGCGGACTTCTTCCCAAAGCTTATCTATACGGTACAAGCATGGATGCGCAAACATTTTAAAGCCTTTAAAGCCAGCGTTTTCTATCAGGAAAGAGTCATAACTTTAAGTTGTTTAGTTATATTTAATGGTCTTAGCAAGAGGGGATGTCGAAGTTTGCATCATTAATGACTGTTTTCTTTTATGATTTTCCTTGGGCCTTACTTCTTTATATGTCATTACGTCCAGTGTCCTTGATATGGTCAAGTGATAAGATAACATTATTACTTTGCCTAGTTACTACATAGAAGCTGTGAGTGTGATAGGAAAAACATAGCATGGTAACAGGCGTGACTAATTAAATATAGTAGAAAATATGGCCTTTGGTTTAATTTCCAAACGCTGAATGACAGTCATGAGCTCTTTCAAGCAAATAATGAGATAATTTTGCAACAAGATGGCACTGCGTTCTCACTTTTTACACGGCTACTGACTATGACACGCCTGTAACTTGAACTCAGAACTCGACGATTCAGTTTGTATAATTTCGATAGTAAGATATAAAATATAGTTTAAATGGGTGCTTTTAACTGCACTGCCGACACGGTTAACTGTAGTTCGATATTGCAAGCCAACGGAGATGCACTTAATTTACTTGTGATGTAACCAAGCATTTTATTTATCACATAAACTAAGCGCTCCTACAATCCGAACTAACGTTAGTGCATTGCAATTAAAAGCTCTCATTTAAACTCTTTCATATTTCACTATCGTTGTATCGTTCTTAATACACTTTAGTTGGTATACCTAATTAAATTGAATAAGTTCTGGACAATATATGTGGCTATACTGACTTATGCAATATTTATATGTACAATGTTTAAATTGCGAACACACACATATATATGTGCACACATATATGTATATATATATGTATATATAATATATATATATATATATATATATATATATATATATATATATATATATATATATATATATATATATATATATATATATATATATATATATATATATATATATATATATATATATCAACGCTTCCGTTGACAATAGCATATTTTATCGGCTATTAATCTGCATGCATGTGTTCTTAATCCACTATAGGTCTAGATCTGGAAGGTAATGGAGGTTTCTTTAACCGTTGATGAAGTTCTTGCATTTAGTCGAGTTCAACAATATTTGAAAGTGTATTCCACTGTCGTATGTGTGGAAGTCAAAATCATCTTCTCGTTAAACATCGTGTTCATAATCTTTAAAGTTAATGAAAAAATTAAGAAAACTATTACCAGCCATGTTGTTGAAATGCGAAATTTTCCAAATTGGTAAAAGTAATAAACGGTTATTCCAAAGTTCCGTTGTCTTACATATACTAATATTTAATAGCAATGTGGAACAGGTGGAAGAAGACAGCAGCAAAATAATGTAGCACACATCAGAGCAAACAGGCCAGTTTCAGCTTCCTTTCTGCGCTGATATTCATCACTGTAAATATAGACAACAGGACGGTTGGAAAATCCTCCAGGTGGGTAAGGCTGTTCCACGTAGAATCCATCTTGAACATAGACTGGAGGAGGCGCTGGATAATAATAAGCTGTATGCTGATAGGAATGATGTGCCTGTTGATTCATTGTCCAAAACTGACAGATATATATACCTTTATATTTGATACGCGCTTATTTTAAGCCGTCCTGTCGCTCCACATGTCAAGCACCTCAAAGTATAAGATATTACTTGTGTGAAATTACGTAAACAACTTGTAAATAATAAATACGTTACAGGTATCTAATTTATATTACATTTTATTGTATCATCAAATTTGCAATTTTAACAAATTATATACTTGCAGCCTGCCAGAATATTGAAAGAGTTATAGTTTTATTTCAGCTCAGAAATCTAAATTGGCAAAACTTCACTTTAAACAGTTAAAAAAAATCTGTTGTAGCTGTAAACAGAATTAAGTTGCCACGAAACGACCACGAAGCCTGAGTGACAAGGTTTTAAATTAACACGATAATAACAGGTTGTAATGACTGAGTGATGATTTTACTGAACCATCTCTTCAACGAGTTTATGCTGTTATAATATACACTTTTATGATATCAAATATGATATATTTATTGATATGCTAGATACGAAAAGGAATGAAGTGCTCATATTTAGGGAAAGGAATATGATATCACAATAAAAATTAAGTTTGTCTATTCAAAAGAACTTTATTTTAAATTATATGGACAACTAGTTTACATCTGGAAATTTTCAGATATAAGTGACGTCACGAGGGCGGGCATCGCAGGTTATTCCGGTACAACATTTCACGAAATAAGTGGCATATGAAAACCTGTATAAGATACTAATGTATCATTTTCAAAGTTCTATCAAATAAGACATACTCAGTTTTTGTATCAATATCTCTGTAATTTGCCATTCAGCTTGAGAATAGTTAACATACATAACTAAGAAAAAAAGCATATCTACTACCTTTAGTTTAAGATGATGTGACAGGAACAACACGTGTACGTGAAAAGCACACAACATTCTAACATCGCTCATGAAAAAAATTCTACAGTATATCTGTATTTTATAAACCAAACACTGATGATGCCAGTTAATAGTCACATTCAAAAATTAACATGCATGAAAATGATCATTGTAATAGCGCAATCACGCAATGTTCACGTAGCCTTTAGGAGCTTCCAAGATTCACGCGTATGCTTATACTATAAATATCCAAACTGTCGAAGTAAGTCGTATTCGCTCTTTAATTCTCTACAAAACAAAAGTTAATGAATTGTAAATTATACTCAGCCAATCAACATACGAGGTCCTTTTTTGCCGTTTGAAATATTTGCGGTTCTTGTTTGTATGCATTCTATGGCTGGATTTCAGTTACGTGATACGTTTAGCACTTGGCGGTAAACCCAAATGAAAACGCAGTTATCGGATGGAGTTGATTATTTATTATACTGTAGGTAATTGACCTTGTGTTTGGCACACTCGTTCCCGCAGGGCAAAAAGCGGCAATATGTGTAAAGTCGGCAACCAAGCGTTGTCCTTTGTAAAAGTGAGTGAAACCCAGCCGTTGAATAAAGATTGTACCTGATGGTCAAAACTAAAGGTCTAAGACTAACGAACTAATTCTAAGCGCAGAAGCATGATGGGCTGTCAGGTAATATGTTGCAATTCATTCTAGGTACTCCATACAGGAAAGCATGACATAATATTGAAAGAAAACAACGTTAGATAGGAAAGATTTCAGGGAATCACTACGCACGCAAAAGTATTATCCTGATTTGTTTTACCATTTCCTACATGTGTTTAGCTCTTCTGAGAAAGAATTTAATTTGTAGACAATGTTATACCTGGTACTTCTGGTGCCACTGACACATCTCGCCCACTCTTGTCTAGTGATGCCTGACCCATCATGTTGTGCGCATGTTCTTATGAACCCAAACAGACATGGCTCAATTTCAAACAGACCGTTAAAAGATTGTAATTCTCTATTTACAAGCACGCCATCATTATCTGTATCCAGCTCGTTGAATTTCCACTGTAAGAAATATATAATAGATACGAAAGATAACTATAAAATGTATAATATAATAATACTGTGCACTCAAGCAGTCTTAAAACCATGTTTTATTTACTGGTTTTATGGCGTCGAGCATGGCATAAAATGCAGGCCCACATACGGATAATGAAACTAGGATTATTCCGCAACATCGCGAAAAAAGACAAAAGTAAGACCTATTAATTGCGCTCATGCGTCTTATCAAGCAACTGCGTATTATTTACAAATTAGTTTAGCTAAAACGATCCTGGGAAATACTAGATGAAAGAAGCTAGATCATAGAGCTTAAATACCGTTTGAATTTCGGATAATTTGGAATCAGTTAGGCCAGAAGCACGAAGTTTTTCCGTAAAGTCAAAGACGTCGAAGGCTCCCCTTGCATTCTCCTCCGCATGAAGGATAGCCAGCCATTCAAGAAAACGATCATTGAACTGAACTTTGTGTTGCTCCTCACATGGTCCATACTTACTATCTATTTTTTAAATATAACAAAGTTTATAACTGTAAGTCAAGATTTCGGATAAAATTATAATGGCTATTGAACCAAATCACATTGAATTGTGGGACGTCGTTGTTCCTGTCCACATTAGACAATGTGATAAGCAACAATTTACCTCATAATATAAACATCAGTGGCTAATATATCTAGTCAAAAGTTTAATGTACCTGTTCCAACAATATCTTCAGTTGGTTGCGCCGTGGTAGTTAACAGAGCGTCAGTTGACGACGGTGATGTTGTTGATACCTTTTGTGCTTCAATGGGACCAGTGGTGACCGAGGTGTTTGACTCAACATACTCAGTAGGTTTCTCAGTTATTACCGTTGAAGAATCAGTTTCCACATCAGTTGGTGCATCAGTTGGAGCATCAGATGGAGCATCAGTTTGTCCATCAGTTGGAACATCAGTTGGAGTATCAGTTGAAGCATCAGTTGGAGAATCAGTTGAAGCATCAGTTGGAGAATTAGTTTGCTCATCAGTTGGTGCATCAGTTTGAGTTTCCGTTTGTCCATCAGTTGGAGTATCAGTTGGTGCATCAGTTGGAGCATCAGTTTGTCCATCAGTTGGTGCATCAGTTGGAGCATCAGATGGAGCATCAGTTTGTCCATCAGTTTGTCCATCAGTTGGAACATTAGTTGGAGTATCAGTTGAAGCATCAGTTGGGGAATCAGTTGAAGCATCAGTTGGAGAATCAGTTTGCCCATCAGTTGGTGCATCAGTTCGAGCTTCCGTTTGTCTATCAGTAGGAGTATCAGTAGGAGTATCAGTTGGTGCATCAGTTGGTGCATCAGTTGGAGCATCAGTTGGAGCATCAGTTTGTCCATCAGTTGGTGCATCAGTTGGAGCAACAGTTGAAGAATCAGTTTGCCCATCAGTTGGTGCATCAGTTTGTCCCTCAGTTGGAGCATCAGTTGTTGCATCAGTTGGAGAATCAGTTTGCCCATCAATTGGAGCATTAGTTAGTGCATCAGTTGGAGCATCAGTTCGAGCTTCCGTTTGTCCATCAGTTGGATTATCAGTTGGTGCGTCTGTTGGAGCACCAGTTTGTCCATCAGTCGGTGCGTCAGTTGGAGCATCCGTTTGCCCATCAGTTGGAGAATCAGGTTTCCCATCAGTTGGAACATCAGTTCGTTCATCAGTTGGAGCATCAGTTAGTCCATGCGTTGGACCATCAGTTCGAGCTTCCGTTTGTCCATCAGTTGGATTATCAGTTAGTGCATATGTTGAAGCATCAGTTTGTCCATCGGTTGGTGCATCAGTTGGAGCATCAGTTTGTCCATCAGTTGAAGCATCAGTTAAAGCATCAGTTGGAGCATCAGTTTGTACATCAGTTGAAGCATCAGTTGGAGAATCAGTTTGTCCATCAGTTGGTGCATCAGTTGAAGCATCAGTTTGTCCATCCGTTGAAGTATCAGTTTGTCCATCAGTTGAAGCAGCAGTTGGAGAATCAGTTTGTCCATCAGTTGGAGCATCAGTTGAAGCATCAGATGGAGGATCAGTTTGCCTATCAGTTGCAGCATCAGTTGTTGCAATAGTCAGAGAATCAGTTTTTCTATCAGTCGGTGCATCAGTTGGACCATT
Organism: Muricea muricata; assembly: GCA_963855995.1. Lineage (NCBI taxonomy): Eukaryota > Metazoa > Cnidaria > Anthozoa > Malacalcyonacea > Plexauridae > Muricea > Muricea muricata. Next base: position 5,086,434 of record OY979718.1, read on the forward strand.
AGTTGGTACATCAGTTGGAGCATCAGTTGGTCCATATGTTGGACCATCAGTTCGAGCTTCCGTTTGTCCATCAGTTGGATTATCAGTTTGTGCATATGTTGAAGCATCAGTTTGTCCATCAGTTGGAGCATTAGTTGGAGCATCAGTTGGAGAATCAGTTTGTCCATCAGTTGGATTATCAGTTTGTCCATCAGTTGGAGCAGCAGTTGGAGAATCAGTTCGTCCATCAGTTGAAGCATCAGTTGGAGGATCAGTTTGCCTATCAGTTGCAGCATCAGTTGTTGCAATAGTTAGAGAATCAGTTTTTCTACCAGTCGGTGCATCAGTTGGAGTATTAGTTGGTACATCAGTTGGAGCATCAGTTGGTCCATATGTTGGACCAGCAGTTTGAGCTTCCGTTTGTCCACCAGTTGGATTATCAGTTGGAGCATCAGTTTGCCCATCAGTTAGAGCATCGGTGTGTCCATCAGTTGGTGCATTAGTTGAAGCATCAGTTAGTCCATCAGTTGGAGCATCAGTCGACACATCAGTTGGAGCATCAGTTTGTCCATCAGTTGGAGAATCACTTTGTCCATCAGTTGGAACATCAGTTGGTGCATTAGTTGGAGAATCAGTTTGTCCATCAGTTGGATAATCAGTTGAAGCATCGGTTTGTCCATCAGTTGGAGAATAAGTTGAAGCATCAGTTTGTCCATCCGTTAGAGCATCAGTTGAAGTATCAGTTGAGGAGTCAGTTTGTCCATCAGTTGGTGCATCAGTTGAAGCATCAGTTTGTCCATCCGTTGGAGCATCAGTTGAAGCATCAGTTGGAGGATCAGTTTGCCTATCAGTTGCAGCATCAGTTGGTGCAATAGTTGGAGAATCAGTTTTTCCATCAGTCGGCGCATCAGTTGGAGCATTAGTTGGTACATCAGTTGGAACATCAGTTGGTGCATGAGATGCAGCATCAGTTGGAGAATCAGTTTGTCCATCAGTTCGAGAATCAGTTTTTTTATCAGTTGGACCAACAGTTTGTAGATCAGTTGGACTATCAGTTAGTGCATATGTTGGACCATCAGTTCGAGCTTCCGTTTGTCCATCAGTTGGATTATTAGTTGGAGCATCGATTTGTCCATCAGTTAGAGAATCAATTGAAGCATCAGTTTGTCCATCAGTTGGAGCAGCAGTTGGAGAACCAGTTTGTCCATCAGTTGGAGTATCATCTGAAGCATCAGTTTGTCCATCAGTTGGAGAATCAGTTGAAGCATCAGTTTGTCCATCCGTTGGAGCATCAGTTGAAGCATCAGTTGGGGAATCAGTTTGTCCATCAGTTGGTGCATCAGTTGAAGCATCAGTTTGTTCATCCGTTGGAGCATCAGTTTGTCCATCCGTTGGAGCAGCAGTTGGTGAATCAGTTTGTCTATCAGTTGGAGCATTAGTTGAAGCATCAGTTGGAGGATCAGTTTGCCTATCAGTTGCAGCGTCAGTTGGTGCAATAGTTGGAGAATCAGTTTTTCTATCAGTTGGTGCATCAGTTGGAGCATCAGTTGGTGAATCAGTTTGTCTATCTGTCGGTGCATCAGTTGGAGAATCAGTTTGTCCATCAGTCGGTGCATCAGTTGGAGCATCAGTTGGAGCATCAGTTGGTGCATCAGTTTGTCCATCAGTTTGTCCATCCGTTGGAGCATCAGTTGGGACATCAGTTTGTCCATCCGTTGAAGCATCAGTTGGAGCATCAGTGTTTCCATCAGTCGGTGCATCAGTTGGAGCATCAGTTGGAGCATCAGTTGGTGCATCAGTTTGTCCATCAGTTTGTCCATCCGTTGGAGCATCAGTTGGGACATCAGTTTGTCCATCCGTTGAAGCATCAGTTGGAGCATCAGTGTTTCCATCAGTTGGTGCATCAGTTTGTCCATCAGTTGGAGCATCAGTTGAAGCATCAGTTGGAGAATCAGCTTGTCCATCCGTTGGTGCATCAGTTGGAGTATCAGTTTGTCCATCAGTCGGAGCATCAGTTGGTGCATTAGTTGGAGAGTCAGTTTGTTTATCAGTTGGTGCATCAGTTGCAGCATCAGTTAGAGCATCAGTTGAAGCATCAGCTGGAGAATCAGTTTGTCTATCAGTTGGCGCATCAGTTGGAGCATCAGTTTGTCCATCAGTTGGAGCATCAGTTCGTCCATCAGTTGGAGCATCAGTCTGTCCATCAGTTGGAACATCAGTCTGTACATCAGTTGGAGCATCAGTTTGAGCATCAGTTTGAGCATCACTTGGTACATTAGTTGGTGCATCAGTTTGTCCATCAGTTGGAGTATCATTCCGTCCATCAGTCGGTGCATTAGTTTTACCATCAGTTAGGGCATTAGTTTGTGCATTAGTTGAAGCATCAATTTGTCCATCAGTGGGTGCATCAGTTTTTTCATCACTTGGCGCATTAGTTGGAAAATTAACTTGTTCATAGGTTGGAGCATTAGTAGGTGTTTCGGTTAGAGCATCAGTCTGTCTATCATCAGTTGGAGCATCAGTTGAAGAATCAGTTTGACCATCAGTTAGAGTATCAATTTGTCCATCAGTTGGAGCATCAGTAGGTGCATCAGTTGGACCATCAGTTTGTCCATCAGTTAGTGCATCAGTTTGTCCCTCAGTTGGCGTATACGTTTGTGCATCAGTTTGTGCCTCAGTTAGAACATCAGTTTGTCCATCAGTTGGAGCATCAGTTGGAACATCACTTGGTAATCTTGTACGTGCTAGAGGCATAGATTTAAAAAAAATTCATTGACTGAACCTGATTTGCAAACAGCCGGGTACACAATGGCCTGGCACTTTTAAAGGAATATATAGCACGCGAATATAGCATTTAGTTGCTGTTTTTCAAAGCATTTTTCAAAGTTTTCCAAAATTTTCTATTTCTACGAGGCCTTAAATCGTATTAATAATAACACATGTTGTGTCGGCCTCAGAAAGTTTACCAATATACTTGTATATACTCGTATAGAAAATGATATCTTATTGTCCGTCAATTAAAAAAAACTACCCGTTTCAAAAGTGTGTGGATTAGAATTTTTATATCCATTTGATGTAGGCTAAAACATGCAGAAACGATTGAGTGACGATTCTTTGTTTGGAAGTTCGCAGAGATAACCTATCATGATGACTAGCAAACGTCAATTTGGCACAAATATAACTGGGTAAATAAAATACAAAAATGAATAATGAAATATGTAAATAAAAATTGAAAACGTATACATTGGTATATTCAATTTCAACCAAAACAATATAAAGTGGATACTCTATTTCCTTCATAACTGAAGACTAATTGAAGTTTGCTCGGAATTCTTGACTAGTACTGGTTAAGAATTTTATTCAAGTTTGTCCACAAAGAACTCTTTATTATAACCCGCTTACTGCATGAAATTAATATTCTTCAACTTCATAACAAATACGCTAACCTGTTCCAGTGTAAGGCAAAGTATTAGTTGGTTGGAAGAGATCCTGTGTTGATGTGGTGAATTTATCTGATCCTGATCCGAATGTGATTAGTTGGACTGAGTCTTCAAATAAATCGCTTTGGGAAACATCTATAGGTCACAGAATTGAGAGATCAATAATAAATCTAGGAAAATGAACTCAGTTGACTACCCATTTGATCACTAATTACAAGCAGTCACTGAGCCGAAGTGAAGTGACCATAGCTTTAAAATTCCCCACCACACCAAGGAATTTGATTTCAAAGCTTCTAATTCAAGCGTGTTTCCTTGGGCACACTAAACATAATTTCTACAGACTTCTTAGTTATCATTGAAATGAAATAATATTTTGAGTTTGTTTCGGCTACATTTTCCCTTCCGTAACCAGACGGGAGCTATCATTTTATACATATATGACTCAGCTTCGTTGTCTAATTGTTAATTGGTCGAGCTATTTCCACAAATTAAATGCAGAAAATCAATGGTCGCATTTTACTAAATATGATGTAGTCTCTCTACCTCTCGATGATCTCTTATTTGGCACAGGACCCTAAAACAAGCGAAAAATATTTTTATAATTATTAAGGAGTTGGTCTTCTAGTTTCGAGGATAAAATATGCGTCAGTGTCGCCGGCGTAGTATAAGAATAAGAGTACTATTAACTACAACGAAAAGAAAAAAAGGATCATATGCAGCGCTAGTTTTTTTTGGTTGGCTACCAAATGGTAATTACTTCCGAGGGTAAGTTTTTGATGTATTTTGCAAGATTCCTTCTGGATGAAACAGACTATAGTGGTACGTTTTTATGGTATTTTTCATATTTAAAATGTGAGTTGCAGCAAAGCGTCTTAAGTGATGAAAGGCGAGTTTGATTGACTTCAAGTACTAATTATATAAAGTCAGATATAAGGCCACCTCACATGACCTATTATGGTTCACATGATTTGCCATTTAATCTTATGAGTTACTGAGGATATTTAAACTATATTGCTAAATAATGCTTTCCAGCATTATTTAATCGTGATGGCGTAGATAGGATTTGTTCTCAAGGGTTGGGGGTTACCCAAGGGGAGACCTATTTCAGAATTAGATTAACAATTTTCTAAGGGGGCCAGTAATCGGACCCACCTCTTGCTACGCCTCTGGATACTCTAAAATAATATGGGGCTTGAGAAATGACTTGTTATCTTAACCTACACCTACAAGGGAAATTATTTCTAGTGAATATGTAAACATTGTCAGTGATCGTAATCAGCACGAAATAGCATTTCATATGTACTCCAGTGCAAATTTTCAATTGAAATATAAATAGCACTTCCCAGCAACCGTTTGCATGGAGCAATTGCATTAGCACGGCCCTTTGAAAATCAGGAAACTAAAAAGTTACCGTGCATAAATATGTCTAAATAATAATAATAATAATAATAATGATAATAATTGCATCAGCAAGAAAGCATTCAATACGGTATATGTGCGCTATTAAATTGTTGCTATTCAAATTTGTTGGTTGAAGATTCCAGTTGTTGAAGATTAATTTTATTTATCCAAAACCGGTTTTATACATCTTAAATATTAATTTTATTTTTGTTTTCAATTATCAAGGATACCAGGGGAGGTTTTTCATAATATTTTATTTTACTATCCTGAAACATAGTTAAAATAAAAATATTGGCAAAAACCTTTTGCGGGATCCTTGACAACGATTGTTGATCCATAAATATATTTGTCTTGTTTTGTAAATTCACGTAAAGTTTAACACGGTTGCGGATTGGCTGGAGAGCATATAATAAGCATATAAAATAAACCGACCATGCTGAGTTATCGTCGCATGCATGTCAGTTTATGTATGTGTTGCGCTCATGCGCAAATACGAAAATGCGTACTCAGTATAGAATCAAACGGCGATACAATGTGATCGTATTTCACTCTTACTAAAAACAACAAACTCCCTGTGTGGCTTTCTTTTTCAATATATTAAAATTTGCTTTTATAGTTGAGTGTGTTGCATAATAAAAATCAGCACTAACATCACCTGTCACTTGCCGCTTATTCAGCTTTGCGCAATCAAAAGCGAAAATGAAAAGCAAAAAGCATTTCTTTGAAAGAAACGGAAAACGAGCGGTTACGAGCCTTAAACTTGCCGCAACAACGTGACTTCACCTGCGTCCTGCGATAAAAATGAGCGATACTACATGAAAAGCTGCCGCTAAGCCGTCTCCATATCTGCCCCCTCAAACTATGGAAGTCGCGAATGGCATGAGCAATCGACAGGGGATGTCGCCTGCAAGCTGATATCGATCGGAAATTGACTTTAGATGTTTACAAGCACATAGCAATACTTTCTTTTAGTAAAAATTAAAAATTCCCACAAGCGCAATCACCAATTCGTTTTAAATAAGTCTCGTGATTGCAAAAAGGTAAATATATTCCCCAAGATTTGTGAGGTAAGTTAATTCTAAATGACAAAAGGTGTGGATACATCTTGCAATATTTCGGGCCGGATATGGAAAAAACCGACAACGTATAATATTCACACGGTAATAAAAAAACACGATGAATTATAATCGATTTAATGGATTAAACACACGAGACGACTCACACGACATGGGCACGGCATTTATTATTTGAAGACGTTTTCGGTAATTTTTTTCAAGTGCAACTGAATGGCGCTGTGGAGGATTGTCAAGTCGAGACTCTATAGTTGAAATATAATTGGCAAAGTTAGTCCGTTTCACCGGAACAGGCAAATTGTGAACAAAATATATAACCCATAAAGAGTCTTATATTTTACAAAAGAGTAACTCCTTATTAGTTACATAGCATGGAGTGTAAAATTTATTTTTCTGAAGCTTTGCTACTATTATTATTATTATTATTATTATCATATTATTCGCTAATTGAATATATTTTTTTCATGTTCATACAATATTCCAGTCTTTATGGAAGTCTGATGACTTCAAAGGCTTAACTCAGCTTTTGCTCAAGCAAATCCTCTGCACAACTTTGCTTTTATTTTCTCTTTGTCTACATCAATTTATAGTCTTTCAACTTTTGCAAAGCTCTTTGTCTTCACTTGAAATGACGAAGTCGAAATTCTCTTTGTGGAGCTACCTCATGATCCTATGGCTATGGTTTTCTTTGCGACTGTGTTTATTATCTATAGGATCGCTCACTCACACACCAGCCAATCAACCTGCTCTACATTTATGCTTGAAAATTTGGACCAGTAGGCAAAGACACTGAATGTCTACATAACTGTCACATAACGTATGCTTCATTGCTGCATACTTTAACATATCGTTCATGTTAAAAAAGCACCGATGTACATGTAGGGAGCGTAATTTGTGAAAATTGAACTCTTACTCTTTCTTTTTACTTTGTCTCTCAGTTTCTTCATGATTATAATAAAATTGAAGGTATGAAAGAATGTTAAAAAATGCTTTCAGGATGGTATTCTGCCACAGCTGGTGTTGACGGAACAAAATCCTCATATAGGGTGATTATGAAATGTACTAGAATTAACTCTTCACTTGGGGCATTAAAAATCACTAGTCATTAAAGTAATAAAGATTACATTGCAAACAATTAAATCTTCAAATGACCCTATATCTATGCTAAAGTGTCTCAAGGAATTCAAAAGACAGCGTTAATATCGGTCGCCAGTTGCATTTCGCAAAGGTCAGAGGTCGCCAAAGTTATTTCGTACAAACGCTATCCAACAAGAACTTGAAGCTTGAAATACATTGCCAAAAACCGAAATCTATGCGAGCGTTTCTGTTAAACTTAGTTTGCGGATTAACTATCTCACAGACTAAATACACTAAGCGCTCTTGTAAACTTTCGCGTCAATGTTTACTTTGCGCATGTTTGCAAATTAGAAGCTTACTATGCAAGGAATTGGATGTATTGGAATCCTGGGCAGAATTCATGCAGGGTACCTGTTGTCTTCTGGTCTTACTGATTACAATATTGACTTACCGCACTAGACGTTGAAAGGATAACAATGATAGAAAACCAAACGAAAAGCATCTTGCTCACACAGTCTGCTCAGGAATATGTCTAGACCAAAAGTATACATTTACCATTAGATTTGACAAGTGAAAAAATACCAAAAGAGAGTTATCAACCAACCACTGGTTACGTCGTAGCCTTACCTGTGCCATACTAAGATTCATGCCATGATAAAAATAATACAATATTATATCCTAAACAACGGATTTAGGCAGGTGCAAACTTCGTAATTCATGCATGCTTCACTATTGTCACGCCATTGCTTTATTTAATGTCCACAATTTTCTTCAACTCAACATGTATAAAAATATCTCAGATTCTCATATACCTGAATGCATGCGCATGTGCATACAAAAAGTTCTGAAAACGTCGCCTTTATAGCTTGTAACAAAGCTCGGTTTTGTAATTGATATTTGGATAACTATAGAACGGTCAGTAGAACTTTCTGAATAAAAACGGATATACTCATATACTATCGACAAATATAGCGAGTTCAAAGATGAATCCTGATAGTGTTATAGTGTGCTTGAATATCCTACTATATAATTTGTCTACCTTTTCAAGCAAAAATTAAGGCTAAATTGTTTACCTTCAGATTAAGGTGGTCTTCAACTTTTTACTTTGCAGCTGGATAAGGTGCTTCAAAAGAGGAAAGATAACCCAGAATCGTCAGAGCCAGAGGAGATTTCTTTATTCTGTTGGCAATATTGCGACCAAACAATTCACGTATTTCTTAGAACATCACAGTTATTCTTAGAGAAGAAAAGAGATCCTGGCGCGCATGGACAAAGGCTACGCATTGGCAAATGTCACAACCAAAGTCAGGACTAATGCACGCTTCTATTTATTTATGAAAATGATGCAGAAAACGTTTAGGCCAATCACAGGAAGTTCCTTTAATTAAACACAAAACGACAGAAGTGTTGAAAGATTCGTGGTTGCTGTCGTTATCCCTTCAAGGGTCAAAAGTAGCACCCAAAAATGAGCCTGTCATATACCGCACCCATTCTGACATGTCATGTAATGTTGTGAATCTCACCATGCTGGAATTGTTGATGATTCGTATTTGTTTGTGTGAAGGTATTGCTATACGCATGCAAAATCTCAATTTTAATTCATACAAATTGTCTCCAAATTGTTTCTTAGATAAGCTCATTTAAAGCCGGCTAGTTGGATATAGTGTACAGGTAAAGAAACCGGCGCTGGCTAGCTTCTTCATATTGAAAAGATAGCGGCGAGGGCTGGGAACACAATGTTTCTGTACTGGTCATTCAATGTAATAATAGTTGGCAAAATCAACAACACGACAACATTGTTTCATCATTGGCGATAAGTCGTAACAAATATGCACGAAATTGATAGATCAGTTTATCACACATGGGCTCACAATAATTAAAGTAATTTTGATATAAGTTTTTATCAAATTTCCTATCAGACACGGCAAAGTCTTCTGATATAATCTGAGGAGGAAAGGCAGCCTGGATAGGGGAGATTAAATTCATAAGCTTAACCGTGGCTTAACATATCATTAATGGGCGCGTCTTTCGTGCCATTCCCTTGAAACACCTTCAGAAGATCGAGATACGACGGAATGCTCAAATCGGCAGCACTTCTTACCCGGTCACAATTCCAAGATTACTTTCAGTTCTCGGGCGACAATGAATCCTCGGCTTCCTAATCAAAACTATGCATTTTCACCATTTACAATTTTGAATTTTCTAACGATTTTGAACGGTTGCCAAATTTTTTATTGTGATCATCAAGGCATCTTCCTGAACTGCAGCGAAAGGCCACCCCAAACGTCCCGGATCAACATACCCGCTTCCGTCAACAAATATTCGCAATGTGTGGTGTTTTATTTTACTCCTCTTACTATGCTTATTTATAAAGTCACAAAGGGCATCAGCCATTGTTTTCATGTTTTACTTGACTCAATGAAACAGAAATTCGCCATTGCCTATTTTATGTACGCTGAACAATAAAAACGCCTGCACTTTTTTACTGCTAACGATATAGCTCAACAAGTCCACAAGCATACTGGCTTTGCAAAATTTGACAAATATTCGATCAACTATAATATTTTTATTGTATAGTTTTAAGGGTTTGGTAAAAATAACCATAATCACTTTCATTGATAGGGTAAATTGGCTAAACTTGTCCTTTTACATCACTGCAATAGAAGTCCAATAGCCAAAATACTGGCGCATGCAGCATGACTAAACTTTTAAGCCACTGCCAAAATGCACTTGCCACGATTGGCACCTCATTTGTTATGGCAAATTTTTGTGCAAATTTGATCAACAACTTAAAGCACATTATATATATTCTTTACCTAAAAATCCCTTTATGTGGTGCCATGATTAGAGAATAAAATTGCAACCTGTGTATACGCACAAAAGTGAACAACTTGATTAATGCATTTTTAACAACTTGTAGCAATATGTTGTGCTGCGCCGTGTCAACAACTGTTGTAAACAACCACTATGCACGGTTGTTCACAGACAACACTAAACAACAAAATTAGACGTATATAGTTCAACTTAACGAGCTTACTGACAAATTACCAAAGTCTATAAAAGCACGGAAAATTTTGACCATTTAGGTTTTCAGTATTTTTGCAATAGAAGTTTCAATCTTAGAGATCGCTGCAGCCCCCCCCCCCCTCCCCCCCCCCTCACTTTTCATGAAGATTCCTAGGCTACGCCGCTATACTGTGACACAGGGTTACCAAATTCTGAAAAGTTACTAAAACTACAGATAAATACGTTGCCCAAATCACAGGAAATCGCATTTGCAAGGTTATAGTCTACAGATAACCCTCCCCGAAAACCCTAGATGGATCGCGCATTCCGATCATGACCCCCTCCCCTCCTGCACATAAATGTTGCACTTTCGTTGATGTTGTGAATTGTATTGACCAATGGGTTGGAATCAAAACTCATTAGAATTGCAATGCATACCCTTCGTGTTAAAAACAATACTTTACTTACTCGCTGCGCTCGTTCGTAAAATATTGTTTTTACCACTCGAAAATAATATTCATATCTTCGCGCCACCATGTAATATCCTTCATATATTTTTTCGAAATATGCTCAACAATTGAAATATGCTCAAATATATATATATATATATATATATATTTGACACCAGCATTATTCATCAATTATATGTTATACTCCGAATGAAGGCTGAGGTTCCATCTTCAACTCGGCATTTTAAAAAACCAAGAGAAGGCGATATATTTCCCTGCCACCGTTTATTCATCATAAAACTGACAATACAGTCGATAGTCCACACTCCAGTGCCGATTTTGCCGCTCGCCTGTAAACATTTTTCGTTTTTCATGACAGATGGAAAAATTCTCTTCATATTCCCAATTCCTAGCATTCCTTGATCATACCACATATTGTTATTGGAAAGCTATGATTCGAAAGGCATATGTGACAAGATAAAACTAATAAAGACTGCAATTACATGCAAGTGTAATTTTTCCAGATGCCGCAATATAATCAATAAATAAACGATCGATGATATTCCCTAATTCAAGCATGCCTCTATATACATCCAACCATATTTATTTATTAAATGGCTATGGGTGTTTTACCGTAAACTAAAGCATGTAAAACATGTAAAGCGTGCAAAACGCGAGTGTTTTCCCGCGGGATTTGTATGTTCTCTGTTCGCTTGTTCCAACCTCATGACCATATAATGAATCATACTTCGCACCACCGTGTAATATCCTCTATTTATTTACTCCATGATAAGTTATAAGATATTCATTTCAAATATCATTGGATACATCTACTACTTAAATTTATTTAAATAAAAATAAACGTGCGCTGTACCATGCATGCGTAATTAATAGACAAATAGCTTGGAAATTCACCAGAATTAGAATCATTAACAAAAATATTGTCCTGCATCGTCACGCGCATATCGTGTTTTGGCAAAATCCACAATGCATATGATAGCAATTTACAAATTACCCAATTTCTCATAGCTGATTTCTGAAATAATGTTAATGCTTAGTTGAGGAAAATATAGTAAGCATGTGACGATGAAGGAGCTTATTTTTTAACCATACGAATGCTAACAATATACTAAAGTACTCATACTCAAAACACCTCATTATCATGCCTCATCAGCTCATCTACATGTATGCGTTATGCGGGCTACAAATGGAATTGAATGAGCCAATTTATCACATTTTGTCTTTTCCTTTAGCGGTCCTGACACATCTTGCTTCCTAATTTGGTCATATCTTATGGTAAGGTCAGTAACTACCATTCTATAATATACAAGTCATATATATATATATATATATCTATAATATATATACCCTCTTCGCCACGTATTTGACTAATTTGAGTTATTCTATTTAGTGCTGTGCACCGGAGCCGGAGGGCCGGGGCCGGAGTTTTGCCCTATTTTGCCGGAGCCGGAGTTTGTTCACCTCCGGCAGCACTTATTTGTGCTGCAAACTTCTATCATAAATCAAGAGGAAAACTAACTTCATCGACGAAAAAGTAAATACAGCCTAATACGGCTTGCCACAAACAAACAAATTATAGTTATGGTATTTTATGTTATTTTTGTAACTGTGACGTCCGCAAGACGGTAAAGCGCTAAAAAAATTTATCTGAAAATTTCATCAAACGCTGCTACGCTATGCTTACAATTGTCAACGTGAAGGCTCGAATATGTGTTTTTAAGAATAACTGAAACATTACTATTAACTGTATGTTTTTCCAGAAGAGAAAATGCATCTCGTTTTGCAAGTACAATACCGTGCATCATAGATACTAGAAAAAGGGATGGATTGGTAACTCTTTTGTTATCTATACTTTACCTTCAGTTGAGCACACCGGAAGCAAACATTGTCCAATTTCGTTTATGTGCATAATTACCATGGCGAGTTGTGCAATGTTTGTTTCCGGTTTATTCAAAATATCTGAACCGAAGATCGTGTATAGTATTGAACAGCGTTGCCAATACATTCCCCTTTCTAATATCTATGCGTGCATCATGCATATTACAAAATGTTAATGCGAAGAATGCGAAGTGTTAAATAAAAAACCAAGATGGTGTTTCCACTTTAAGCTGTAAAAATTTCCAATTTTGACAAATTTGCACACAACCTTAAAATTTTCTACCGGAGGCGGAGCCGGAGTTTTTTTTGCCGGAGCCGGAGGTGAAAAAACCGGAGTTTGCACAGCTCTAATTCTATTGCATGCATTATTGACTTGATCGTTTCTTCAATACTAATTCATACTTAGCGTTCAGCATCGCGATCCATCTAGCGTAGACACGCTGTAGAATTTTTCACTATATAATTTCAAAATCTAAAAGTGCATATTTCAGAATGTATATTTCTTTCTTGCTAGCAATGCAGGCGCATATTGAGGCTCCATCCAGTGAAATATTAGCATAAGCACCAAGGATATGACAGCAAAGAGACATGCAGCCACAAATATCGTCGTACGTACCACAGAAAGGTTGTCCACAGGCTAAAAAAGACACGGCACTGAATACTGTACATCATGTCATTTTTATGAGCGACATTCCGTTTATATTTAAACAAGTATGTATTTCAAAGATTCATATACAGAAGAAAAAAACAGTAACAATTTTATACTCGGTTTTTTCTTTCGATAGCATATGCAATCGCGAACATTATCAAGTTCAAAGATAAGATTTACCGGTTTGGATGTTTTCTCAGAACTTTCACCTGACTCACGTGGATAAAAAATCAAAATGATTGTCACACCAATAACCAAGATGCCTATTCCAACTACTCCATTTCTAAAAGATATAAAACATGGTTATCTGGGTACTTTGCCCTTGGCTGGGAAACTTCATAGTCAATGCAGACATGGTCTAAAAACCCGGCGAACTTCAAAGCGTTTATAATGAGCTACGGTTTTATGTCGAGTTGGCTTCACCGTGCACCAATCTTTTAAAATTTTGCCTATTAACATTTCGGTAGTACGGCTGAGTGCCTCGGCGAGGCAAAGCTATATTACAATTGCTTCATTATACCAAAAATTCATTGTCTTCACCGTGCACAAGTCTTCAGGGGCGGATCTAGGGGTAGTCCAGTTAGGCACGCGACATACGCAAAATTTCACTAATTAAAAATTCTAGCGATAGTTATCTCTCCAAAATTAAATATAATACAGAAATACATATTTTACATTTGTTGGCGGTCCAGTTACTCTCACTGACCTCTAGTTAAGGCAAAACAACTTTGCATAAATTTTGCGGCGTTTATTGACAGTCCAGATTTTGTAACTGATCTCGAGTTAGGCAAAATGACGTTTGCCTAAACTTTGCGGGGGTCTGCCTAACTTTACGCAATATTCAGGAGTTCTGATTGGCCAAAACATGATGTTCTGCTGACTTCCGCCTAACTAAAATTAATATGCAGAGTCTGCCTAAACTTAGCATTGAACATTTGAACTATATACTTGCTGACTTCCGCCTAACTAAAATTAATATGCGTTCGCATAAGTAAAATTGAGTTGTAAGTTTACACTCGACAGTGTTTCAAAATAAGTGAATACGACTTGAGGGAGTTAAATCTGCGTTTGACTCGAATGACGATGAGTTCGTTCGAAAGGTGAATGACGCGCTTTTGAAAGACTCGACAACGTGAAAGCCAAGTCGGCTGATAAACTGCTAGACGCTCTCAACGACACTGGATGTTCTCTGGCTTGAAATTTTAGTGCTGAAACCATCATCCTATCTTTTGCCAGGAGACAGGGCAAGAAGTGCACAGCAATAAGGCAAGACACCTTGTTTAATGTGTAGCTCTATCCTTTATTTGTTATGAATATTTAAATATGTCAGCTCAAATTAGCACACATTCGCGTGATCGGTGCAAAGGTCGAAGGTTATGTGTTCTATAGCTTCCCGATATGAAATGTTTGTTGTTGAAACATTGAGTCAAATGCATTATTAGGAGTTATTTAAATCGACAATAAAAAATTGCTGTGAATACTCAACATGTTTATCAGTTTATAATCGACTTTATAATTTAAATAGAGTTTTATCAACCACATACCACATGTGTTCCATAAATTCAGTCATGATATTATTAGATTAAGAACTCAAGTAACTGTTCCACCAATTATGTAATGCGATGATGTGAATATGTGATGATTGTTAGTGCTAAGACAGCTAAATTTAACAAACCATGATTCACCAACCACTAATTGTGCATCTAAGGTTAGAGGCTTCTGGTAATTGCTTGTACAGTTCTGTGTCCTTGGTAATGGTAGGTGACAATAGTTTAGTGAAAACCCTTTGGATTTTAAAATCTACTGAACTTTTTCTTAATTCTGGGTGTTAATGCAATCCTCCTTGTTTTTTGCTCTCTTATAAAAGAGCATGGTAAGCACTTCCAAAAAAGTATCAATAACCTGTTACCTTTGTCTGTTTCAGTTGAGTGCTTAGATACAGGGATAGCCTGACTAAAAATGACGTGGTTGGACTTGAAGCTATTTTAAATATTACTGATAAGAAGTGGTCTTTATTTCTGTGTATTCTTGGTCTTTCTACTGTATTGCATAGAAATATTTATACTTATTATCCAGACTCTGTTAAAATTTAGAAACAAATTGTTGTTCAATCAATTTGTTAAATCAAGGGAAAATGCTAAACATACTGGAGGTGATATTCATATTTTATTTTGTCATGAGGGCATTTTGGGGCCTGGGGAAGTTTTTCAACCGAATCATAAATTTGTGGTAGCTGGCCACGCCCTTGGTCACACCTTTGGCCACGCCCTACATTTTTTATTTGACTACCCTTTCCAAAATCCTAGATCCGCCCCTGCAAGTCTGCATAAACACAAAAAAATAGAACAAAGACGTTGGCCGAGTTTCCAGACCATATCTAGATTGACTTTGGATAGTTATACTGAAAAAATAAAACATTCCCCTGGTAATACAAAGTTATATTATTTAAACATTCCAACCGATCGGGTGAACATTCAAGAGTGAAAATTGGAAAAACGAAAAATTGTGTGGAATTTCAATACATTTTCTTCACAATTCCCCGTTTTCACCCCAAGACAGTATGAACTCCTTGGTTAAATTTCCATAGTAAACAGTTTTATATCATTTCTTATTGTGCTATATCTTAGTTTTGCCGAAGTCTTATCAAATTAATTGGTGGCTTTCTACACTTTGCAGGGTTAAAAATCTATTTGCAAATTCACAAAATTCACATTTTGAAAAATGGAAGCAGTGCTTGTAAAAAAATATTAGCCTGCTTTGATTAATTGATTTGCTTTGCTTAATTTTTTGCAATTTGTAGCTATTAATACTGAAAGTATTCCAAACATTATAAGAAACCTTGGTGTTAAATTTGTGTATAATCTTCTTGGATGGCTCAATTCCTTTGGCACTTATATGTTTTTCCTCTCAATTCTGTTTTGCTGAAATTCATTTTGATATAAGTTTGTGATTTCTTTCTTACATTTAGACCTAACTAGGAATGCCTGCAGAAATGCAACATTAGAGCAGAGGCATCAAGAATTCACCTGCAGGCTTAACTTTAGCAGTACACTATCTACCTGGAACTAGGATACACACCGCCACACCAAGCACTCCAACATGTGCCTTGTGGCTGTTTTAAGAAAAAAATTGCCAACATAAATCTGTAAATTGCCAAATAAATAGCAATTGACAAATAGGAAGGATAGGCACATAATTTCAACACTGGACGCCCACGGTAAATGAGACAAATTATTGTACCCTCACCAACCCCTAATTCTTCTCGTCATAACATCAAGTTTAGGTACTTTGTGGAGATTTTAACTCTTACCACTTTTTCTATGGTTAGTTGTTACTAAATTCTGTAATGTTATCAGAGGTGCTATAAGCATTCTGGGGCAAGGAAGCAGCATCTTGAAAAAGGCACTCTATTTTCCTTTGGTAGTTAAATATAAAACATACATAAGAGAAACCCTGAACTTTTAAACGTTCAATGAACAAAGCATCATTGTCAACACTTATTTGATGCCTTCACCTTAATGCTTTGACTATAAGAACTATGAAATTACATCTACAAAAATGGTGACAAACTAACTGAGGGTTTAAATTAAAATTTTCCAAAATAATGCCACTTTTGTGTTTGATACTACAAAAACTTTAGCGGCACTTAAGCTATTTACCACGTCAATGATAGCAATGAACATTATTATTTATCCCTCAAAATACCACTGCATAAATTGCTATTACACCAAAAGTATTCAATATTGAAGAATCTACCACAAATTCTTTAATGTAGTGAGTCACACTTTAAACAATTTTCTATTTCGGTCAATAACAACGGATCTCAAAAGCAATCATAAATTTCTGTCCACCAGTGGAAGATATACTTAAAAATCCCACTGTACCAAACCTTGCAGATGGTCTTTCAGCTCCACCCCTTGCCTGCCTTGCAGGCTATTTCCTCAAATTGACTAGGCACTAATCCTTGAAAGCAAAGGGCAATATAATGGTGCCCCAGCTGACCATGTCAACAAAACACAGGGGGTCAGCTCCCCCCGTGGCTCCAGTGTCCCTGAATATTGTTATAAATTTAAAAGCTACACACTCGTCTTCAAACTAGTTAATTTGAAATGATGACCATGCGAATCCCATGCCAGGTAAGGGGCCGTCGACAAATAGATTTCGTCCCGCAACGCGGAATTGTTCCGCGATGATGGGGGGGGGGGGGAGGGAGGTTCCATGTAATCCATGATTGCAAAATATTTGGGACGAAAACTGGCTTTATAAGAAGATGGAGTGCAAATAACAGATTGACATTTGTGAAATAGTCGCAATACTTTGTCACAGTATCCACCACAATTTATAGTAATGTTTATAATACTTGTCGCCATATTTGTAGTACTTGTTTCATATATTGCAGTTTGTAGATAATTCAGACCATAATGTCTGGAACTCCTGAATCAGATTGTGTAATTTTTGGTGGTCCGCGATGGGGAGGGGGGGAGGGGGCATAAACAATCGCGCAACAATTCCGCGTTGCGGAACGAAATCTATTTGTCGACGGCCTCTAATTCTAAACGGGCTCTAACTAAAATTATGCAGTTGTCCAACCCGTAATTTTCTGTATGGAGCACTATAAAGTTGCCAATAAATGTTGCTGACATAATTTCGATTATAAACACACCTACAATTAAATACAACAGTAGTTCACAAACCTTAAAGTAGAAACCCTTGAGAAAACAACACAAAGAATAAGACAAACAATCCATAGTATTATTAATGCCAAAAGGCCAGAGCCAATTCCCAAAACTAAACCCATACTTCGATGTTCGCAATTGAAACAAAATCGATCATCTTGTTCAAAAATGTTGCAAATTTTATTGTTTAATGCACGTCTTGTACCAAATTAGTTCTACACAGAGGTTCTACGTTAGTATTCCCATTCAGTCAACAATTTACGAAAACTTGGCGTTAAAATCCGAAAGTATCCGATAACCTCACTGGATAACCTACGAATCATGCAATCAAGCACGACTCCAAGATGGCGGCTTTCTTGAGGCGATCATTTTATAGTCTTGGTGAGTTGAGGGCGTTTTTATTAGATACTTCTGGAAACTAATATCGTCTCATAAATAATATCTGATATAATTGTATTATGCCATTCTAGGTGCAGTTGCTTCACGACAGAAATCGTTTGCAACTTTATACAATCTACAAAATGGCCCAGCATATGCCCGATCACAGTGTTTCCAAAAGTCAGGTATATTTGTCAAGTTGAAACAAACATAAGCAGTTGCCCCTTCGGAATAAATGCCATTTATGCCTGGTTTATATGTCAGATACTAGTCGTGTTGAATGTAATTTGAACAATAATTAAGATGGACTTGCAACATATATAATTGTGAATATTCTAGGTTGGTCAGGTTGGAAACCGTGCATTTACTCAATTAACAAATTGCTCACAGCAGACAGGGAGGGAATTTTGAAAATGTGCATTACTTGCTCATACAAAATGCATATGTTTTCTTGCACAATTCTGCCCTCTACTCACAGGTTGCAGCTCAACCTGTAGGGTCCACCCTCAGTTGTGTGTTGGCATTTTCCAACCTGCTCTAAATTGCATTTGAAGCAACCAAATTTAACATGTTTTAGCCAGGCCTGAGACTGTGGAGTATGCTAGTGGTGCAAAAAAATTTTGTAAGCCAAAATGTGGCCGTTATTATCGTGCACTTGACCTGCACATATGATAGGTTGGAACATGTGTTTTTACTGTTTGCAGACACCTGGGAGGGTGCTGGGATCAATTTTACATGGAGATGTTATCGTGACTTGACTGCACCTTTCTAACCTCTTCGCACATGTAGCTCAAACCTAGTGTCCACCATAGATATCTCATATACACTAGATAGCGCATCTGCCTATTAAAAGTGAAGCCAAAAATCTCAGCGGTTTCCCCTCATAACAATAGCCGGCGGCCATATTGGTCATTCCCACTCTTTAAAAAAATGCCAAAGAAAACACTACACTTTTCTGCATTTGTGTATTAAATACTTTTTAGTTGCATAAAACAGGATTTATTGTCAACTTTGTCCATTTCTGCAATACAAAATACACAAATTATCATGCTCTGTGGGAATGACCAGCGCCTGCAATCTGGCTTCAATATTCGCCTGCCCACAGTGTGGGATGCGCCATCTAGTGTATATGGTGTCCATCTGCAACTACACATATAACTAAAACATACATGGTTTCCTGCCAAACTTTGCAGTTTAGGTTAAGCATACCATATGGGAAGCAAAAGATTGCAAGTTGCACACTAGGGTATGTGGGACAGTAATCTCGAGCCATGCCCAAATGCTGTCTATGTTTCCTGAATGGCAATGACCACACTCAATTTCTTAATTGTGAAAATTAAATTTTTCACTAGTTTTTCCACTGGTACAGAAGAATTCTTTTCATTCAAGTTGTGTTCTAAAACAACAAACAGGTAGTAATCCAGACTTCTTTTTCTGATTTTATAATGATTTTTTATGAAATATGAATTACTGTTCAGTGATCTTGAAACATTTTATATACAGTCTAGCAATTATGCACAAATGAGACTATAAATTCAACCTGCTATGGCTGACAGTTACAGTAATCCTAAATATTGACTTCAAAGGAGAATTGCAGAAAAACAAAATCACAATTTATATGAGTTTTGAATAACATCTTGAGTAAAAATGAAAGCTGCAGTTATGCTAATCTATAATTATTATTCAACCAAGTAAGTCCTAAATGTTGTGGATTGTGTATATTGAGCCCATACAAGTTTTGACATATTGTATATTTTTTTATAAGTTAGTTGTTTTTCCTAAGAAAGAACCATTTTTTATCTACATAGTGGCAAAGAAAGACGAAATTGGATCACCTCACTGGAAAATGTTTCGATACATTTCGGTAATCATGATTGGTGTATATCCAGCAGCAATTCTCGCTCCAACACCAGTTATTGATTGGGCAATAACTATCTTTTTCCCACTGCATTCATACTGGTTGGTACTAAACATAGTATAGTTACTTCGACATATTACTAAGTTTTGACACAGCAAAAGCTGACTATAACTAAATGCATGAAAGTTCTTAAAAAATAATAATTTGCTATGTGCATATTATTTTTAAAACCTGATAAATGTGTAAACATAACAAGGAAAGTCTAGCATTTTAAACAGCCCTGCAATACCTCAATCATGTGTAATTTTATTTTATTCTCTAGGGGAACTAAAGAGATATTGTCAGATTATCTTCCTGAAATATTTTCGACCAAGGCTGTGACAACAACAGCAGTATATGTCTGGGCTGGTGTATCTGTACTAACATTTCTTGGGTTAGCTTACTTGAACATTTATGATGTTGGTGTTTGCAAGGCAGTCACTATGTTATGGAAATTATAACTTTATCTGAGCGCATTTGCAATTAGACGAATTGGCCTTTTGTAAACACATAATTGTATGTTTGCATGTATATTTAAGGTAGTCGAAGTTGGTAATCACTTGAGATTTGTTGTTTTCAGTGGATATCAAAACCCATAGTTAAATTTAAGGTGTAATTGTCAATGACCGTAGTTGACAATCCGCAGAAAGCACAAATTATAGAAGTATGGTAAAAAGTATTCAAATAAACTATTGTTGAATGACTTTTTTTTCTTTCAAGTTGCGGACGATTGAAAGTATATAAGATAATGCATTTTAGAGTCATTATTAAAATTAAAACCTAATTAAAACCTGCTTACAATGAAAACCTGAACAGAAAAATCGAGGGGCATTTGCCTGCTACATGCAGTTTAAAACCACATACAAACTAATCATTGTGGGCTCACAAGTGAATCACGTTGAAGAGCTGTTGAAGATACGTTAAAGTTACACTGTCTTACAATTTTTGCTGCGTTTTCTAGTGCGATTTTCTTCTATTAATCAATATGACCACGTGAACCAGTATCAAATCTTTTCAGATTTGACCAGTTCTTACCAGTTCAGAAAAGAAGAAAATACTGCGGCAGTAGATCAGCTCCCACCTACACCCACTGCGCTCATCATCCCTGAGTAGTACTGACTTTTGAAATACTATATACATAATCTAAACATCTTTTAAATAATGTGTTTGTACATTGTACTCATTGTTGTATGCACGAATTCTCTGTATAGAGTGGTATGGGAAGCACCAGTTGAGAAACTACGCACGCCTCAACAGTCGATCAAGCATTTGTTGTTATGTCACTTTTTACACATAATCATAGCGCCCATCTACCATGTCTTTCAAAAATCCACCAACCTAAAGATATACCAATATTCAGTATTTTAAAAGGTCCACAGTCTAAGAACAACAACAAAGTAAACAAGAGAAGTTAAGCTTAAATATTTTACATCTGATGAGACATATAGTGTGCTGTATAACGTAAATTATTTACCTTTGTTGCATCACCCAGGGCTTCTTCCACCATAGCTTCGATATCACGTGATAAACCAATCAATTCTCCTGCACTGTATGGTGCAGGTGTTGTTTTGTTAAATGGTGTCGTTTTTTGTTTTGGATTTTCACTTCTTTCATGTCCTTTTATTTCATTTTTTTGTTTTTTGTTTGATTCTCTTCTATTATCCATCTGTTCATCTTTCATGTTCTCATTCCGTCCCTCTGTCATGTCGTTATTCTCTAATGATTTCTCATCTTCAGTTCCTTCAGGTAAGTACCAAAAATTCATAGATATTGTTTTACTAAATGAAAAAGATTTGGTACAACATTAATCATTCTTGTAGCAGTAATATCATTTTCACTTTAAAATGGATCATTTGACTATGACCATCTCGATTCTGTAGATATACTGTATTGATCTTTCTTATATACCTGTGCCTTTCTGACTCGATGTAATGCCACCAATAGTTTGGAATATACAAGACATCTCCAGGTCCAACGACAGCATCGACACCAGTAATGTTGCGGAATTTTGGAAACTTTTCAAAATCCGGGGAATCAAAATTTACCTACAATTGAGGTTAAAAGTTAAAGGAATTATTGACCATTCTATCTGGGGCCGGTTGTATAAAAAAGTGGTTAAAGATAACTATGATTGGTGGAACCACGTATTTCGTACTTAATCACCATTCAACTACAAACAGTGATTAAAAAAGTGATTAACACAACCGTCCCCTGGTATGTATCAGGAAAAGTAATACGTTCACAATACAGGCTACAGTGACAAAAGTACATTTACTGAGAAATACATTTCAAGTTACACAGTTCTGAAAGCTGTAATGAACGCTGCAGTTATCTTAAAGTGGAAAATGGTTATACCTGAGTCTGACGATCATGAGGATGATATACTGGATAAGGATATAAAAACTTGTAATTTTCTGGACTGAACAGAATACATCGCTTCTTGCCGTAAATCTAGAATGTTATGCGAACGTAAAACAATAATCTCACAAAACCTTCATTTCTGAAAATATACTTATACTTAAATAGCGTCTAATTCATATTTGTAAAACGCAGCGACCCTGGAACGTAATAATATGAGATAGAAAAGGGCATCTTGGGGGTTTTGGGAAGGGTGGTCTCTTGAAAACTTCAACCTCGGAAATGCGATTTCCTGCGATTTGGGCATCGTATTCATCTGTAGTTCTAGTAATTTTGCAGGACTTGGTAACCCTAAATTTCAGTGGCGCCGAATCCTTTATTGCGAAAAGTGAAAGAGGGCATGACCCCCCGGGCTTCGCGGTCCCTGTAATGATTAATAACACTTCCTAATGGTTACAATCAACGTCAAACGCAAACATTCAAAATATCTTACACCCATTACCGAGTGTGTTTAGCTATAACAACAATCGCTACATTGTGATATACCTGCAAAAATAAGTTTTCCATAATATCGTAATGTGCAGGGGTGACAGCCCCACTCATACCAACAAGGAAAAGGTTAATGTCCATTCTTCCCCACGAAAGTTTCTCTTTCATTTCTTTAAACCACTTTGTATCAAACATGAGTACATCATCCTGCATGTCCGAGTTTAAGAACTCCTTTTCAAGACCTGTCTATAAATTATTATAAACAAATTATACTAAAAATAATCTTTAAGTAAGTTAATCTAAAACCCAAAAATCAGCCCAATAGGCATCGGAATTTCTAAAGCCTGTAGCCCTGTACTGCTTTGACTCTACTTCCAGTCTTCTAAAAAAACCGCTTATTTCTTCATCTTCATGTGATTATTTTGAAAAGAAGGATCTCGAGAGGTGTGTTTGGTCCAACCGCTCTAATCATGCGCAGCTCGTAAGACTAGGATGAGTTGACGACAGTTGACAAGTACATGCATGGCTATTACATCATTTTTCATTAACTTTGAGTTTGACAAGAGCTGGCCAAATCAAAAAAAACACAGTGTCGGTGAAATTCTTTATAGTTCATTCACGATTTGCAAATGTGCGATTGTGCTATATTATACAAAAAATATAAAACGTTTTTTCCGTTTTTAAATACAGTTATATCAACACTCGAAGAAACAGGAAAAACTCGAAATTTTATCGTATTTTCCAATTTCCACTCGCGTTGATATAATCAGACAGTGCTTGAAATTCCAATCATAATCTTAGTAAATATTAATATTGGTAATCTTGAGAAGATCTAGCCGGACGTGCATGAATGACAATCGAGAGAACTTTCGCTTAATGTTAATATACATGTTAAATATATATATTCGCCTATACAAAGCCTATTAAGTCAAACTTCCCTTCTATCTATATCTTTAGAATCTTTCTACAATCCTGGCAAAAATTATGTGGACAGTAAGCTTGATAAGCTATTGCAGAGCTACTTTCTCTTAACTTGCGCTGCCCCCCGCTCCCCCCTTTCAATGTTGTAAGTAATGAAATGTCATTTGACAACAACTACACTCAGTTATCATCATGGTCAACATTGGATAGGGGGGAGGGGGGAGAGGGGGGGGGGGGAAACCCAATGATTTTCAGTTAATTTAGAAGAAGACGCGTTCAAATTTCAATGCGCGCGCGCTGTCCACAATAATTTTTGCCAGGATTGTAGCTATGAATAGATTATTAAAGCCGGATTCTATTTTCATTCACGTGCATGTGACCCAAGCCAAGTCGTGGTTTTACCTGCAGGTATATCTTTGTGCCATTCCCAGCTGACTCTAATTCATCCATCTCATGCAAAAACTGAACAAAACTCATTTCAGACACATTATGTGGTGGACTCCAGGAGGTATTTACCACTGCAGCATTCTCGCGATTATAAAATAAAAATCTTCTTGTTGCTGACTTATAAACAGTTAGATTTGGTGAAATTAAATTTTCTTTTAAATATTCAGTCGTCCAACCTTGCGTGATTTCACCAAAATGGCAGTTCTTTAAAACGACGGGAATCTATGTATATGAAACAAAATATCATCACAACGATTAACTGGAAATGTAGTTTAGTTATAGGTTCAGGTTGTTTTCAGGGAATAAATTAATAACTTAATGTAAGTTAATCCACGAGATATTTTATTAAGTATTTTAGACATGTGTCAATGTATACTCACCCCTGTTTTCATTTGTACTATCGCTTCTTCGCTCTTGCAGTCAAACTTTCTAATCGGTGTCGTTGGGAAAGTGTAACGTCCAATAAATTCAGAATAGTCATTTGTGTCCACAGCACAGTATTCTGATTGTGAACACACTTCTAAACCTAATGTCCGCTGTGTTACCCAAACCACAAGCGCAACTGTAATTATCGCATCCGAAGACAGCATCTTAACAAATTCCAAACCCGCTTCAAGCGATCAAAATTAATTGTTTCTGAAACGAAATTTTCGAACAGCTAAGATCCTAGGAATATTGTCAAAAGCAGCACTGAAAATCTGCTGAAATGCTACTGAAATGTGCTTCTTTGACGTTAACCGGATTAGCTTATTCGGAGCCTGTCGGAACCTGAACAACTTTTTGTATTAAATAATTAAAATAAAAATAGAAACGAAAGGTTCATAAATCTTTTGACTTTTGTACCAAACCTGGTCATGAAGTATGGCACTCATCTGAACTTGACGATCTTTATTTCTGAAAACAGTCGTTTAAACGGATGTCATATTTTTGCATATCCTCTCTCCGGCTTGGCACTGACATTGTTGAAACGGATGTTTTTATGAGAAAATCAGATACAAAGGAAATCGATCATTCAGCAATTCAAAAATTAGAAAGGATTTTTTGATGTGTTTTTATTGGTCATGCTGTGCAATTTTAAATTATCATTATTAATAATTTTTTTAGAAATTGATTGGTTTTATGGTCGTTAAACGTGGAATATTGGCAAAACATAACCGGGCTGTCTTCCCTACTGCTATGGCGTGACGAAGCGTTGAGTAAATATACAAATTGGGGTAGTTTCAAATATGAAAATTATAAATGGTGTAACATTTCAGATTTTCAGCTATCAAGTATTAGAGTATACGTTCCTTGTTCTGGTTTGACAATGACTTTGAAATAGAGTCGAAATTCCACCGCAAAATTGTTGTCTTGTTTTAAAAGCTCGAATCTTGAGTTTACGAGATGTTATTCTTCGGAGTAGTTTTTTCTTATATTTTATTAAATTATCTGCTGGTAATGGTTTTTTGACATATTCTCCCAATTTACCAAAATATAGACCTTGGCTTGTCAACTCTCAGCAGACGATTTGGTAATAGAACTGATCAATCCCTTTTCAAAATGTAAGCTGCGTGCCAGAGATTGTATGCTAAAATTAAAGTATTTGATTATCTAGTGCCCAATTCCTGCACAAATTCGAGCTCTCGCCATGGAAAGTCGACATACTCACTCACTTAGTTTAGTAAATATTATACAGTGTTTTGCAAGGTTGGCTTGATGATACAATTTATTCATGCTTGCATATTTGTAAACTCGAAATTTTAAATGCAGACTGAAGTTTTACTCCAGTACGTCAAGTAGTTGTCGAGAGCATGCACTCATTTTACAGATGCGTCAATATCTAATATTTATTGTCAAACTAAAAAGTAAACATGTATCCTCAGAATGCGATGCTAGTTATGCTTGGATCATAAAATGTATACAGTTATCATGATTTAGGCCTCTTACAATATTTCTAAGTGGGGCCACTTAAACAACACTTGCATATAATCCACCACAATTGTTGATATAACGAGGTTTAGACACGGAAGCATGTCGTCTACGTGTAAACAACTGCGTCAAGTTTTAGGATCACGAATTTGGCATAGGGTTACATGCACAGGTCTACATCGCTACAAGGAAATATCACTTCCTGTTATTGTGTCACGCCACGAAAATGCAAATAAATAAACACGACATGCAAATAAACTTCGCGCAATATTACAGTCCATTCTGCGCATCAGTATATCATATTTTACAATTTGCCTATTAGTATACAATATTTAGTACATTATTTACAGTAGTAAAACCTATAGGTATACAATAGTTAGTACATAACTTATAATAGTAAAACCTATAACTAAGTATACAATATTGATTACATAACTTATAATAGTAAAACCTCGCGCAATAAGTATATATAAGTATACATTATTTAATCATACGATACTATAAAGTATAAAGTGCTGTAATTTATGTATTATTAAGGACATGTAAATCATGTCATATTTCTTATTAAGAACGAGAGATTGATCAGTTTATTTTTCTGTGTGTTTGTGTGTATATTTCCTGTTGTTTTGCAAAAGAGCTTTTGGCGTGCATGGTATAGTTTAAAAACGAGATTGATTTATTTTTCTGTGTGCTTTACTTTGAGAGTGCATATTTCCTGTTGTTTTCCAAGAGCTTTTGGCGTGCATAGTAAAGTTTAAGAACGAGAGATTGATTTTATTTTTCTGTGTGTTTGACTTTGAGAGTGTATATTTCCTGTTGTTTTGCAAAAGAGCTTTTGCCTTTGGCGTGCATTGTATAGTTTAAGAACGAGAGATTGATTTTATTTTTCTGTGTGTTTGACCTTGAGGGTGTATATTTCCTGTTGTTTTGCAAAAGAGCTTTTGGCGTGCATTGTATAGTTTAAGAACGAGAGATTGATTTTTTTTTCAGTGTGTTTGACTTTGAGAATGTATATTTCCTGTTGTTTTGCAAAAGAGCTTTTGGCGGACATTGTATAGTTTAAGAACGAGAGATTGATTTTTTTCTGTGTGTTTGACTTTGAGAATGTATATTTCCTGTTGTTTTGCAAAAGAGCTTTTGGCGGACATTGTATGGTTTCTCGATTTGCAGGCAATCAGTGTTAAATCATGGCAGATAAAAACTACTGTTTCCAGCAGTTTCGCGAGAGGAAGCGCTCAAGAAATGAACTCAAAGAAGCATTTTTTGAAACTATCAAATTTGTCGATAGAGGATACGGAACAGTATTTTACTAAAGACCAAAGTCAGATTTTAGCACTTCTTGTAATGTATTTTGGCTTGATGAAATGATGCCGCTGTTTTTAGCAGGATACGCAATAAACAAAATCCCTGCAAGCGTGTCAACATGAAAAAGAAAATTTTCCCATCTCAGACTACAGCGGAAGTTGATTTCTTGATAAATAACCTTGCTAGAGTATCCGAGTTCATGACGAGTGCTACACTAGAAGATAAGGTCAACAATGCATGTTTATCAACAGGCATTCCATTTTATGAAAACCTTTGCC
Source organism: Muricea muricata (assembly GCA_963855995.1). Taxonomy (NCBI): domain Eukaryota; kingdom Metazoa; phylum Cnidaria; class Anthozoa; order Malacalcyonacea; family Plexauridae; genus Muricea; species Muricea muricata. Next base: position 5,114,064 of record OY979718.1, read on the forward strand.
CTCCTGTTGAAAAATGTCGGAAATGTGATAGGAAACTAACTATACACAATCAACCTGCTCAAGTAACAATTTTTAAACTGACTGGTCCATGCTGGTAACTGGAGACTGTTTAGGATATAAAGCATTGCCATCGACGTAGCGTTGTACAGGGTGTATAAAAAAAAGGTAATCGAACTTTGCAGTGCTCTAGCGCGTTCATTATACAATCTACAGAAATTATTCTTTCGCAGACGGAAAGACCAAACTTTTAGCTTTCGATTGTCATCATTTTTGTGAAATTTGAAGAAAGATTGGGCAAATACGAATCAAATGAAAATAGCCGGTCGAAATCGCATATTTCCACCTCTGAGCTAATTTAGGGCAGCGAATGAGAAAAGAAAATTTCATTGATCATTTATCCGTCACGAGAAACAATTAACATCACTAGTAAAATGCCAGAAGTTTACTGCCTAAGCTAAAATTGGTCAATTAATTTTGTAATTTAATTCCCTAATGGGATTAAATTTCAACAGATTTTCAATAAACTCCCAACGGTGAAAAAATGCGATTTCGACCTGATATTTTTATCGCATTTGTATTTGCTTGATTTTTCTTCAAATTTTATAAAAACGATGGCAATTAAAAGCTAAAAGCCTGGTCTTTCCAGCAACGTAAGAATTATTTCTGTATGTTAAATATTGAACGCCCTAGAGCACATCAAAGTTCAATTACCTTTTTTTTTATACACCCTGTATAGCTCTACACCACACTCTACACTTATTTGCATATCTTAAACGTGTAAAGGCTGAGTAAAGGCTGTGTATCAGTGTATGACGATTACAGTTTACGATTATAGTTCACTCGTTGACTTTTCAATTTTTACACTTACTACCAGTATGTTTACCGTGAAATTGACATTGTTCTTGCGCCACACTGATTGGTTAACGTGCCATTTTGAGCGATGAGACGCACAGTAAACTGCCTTACAACGCGTGTACAAACACTCCACACAGTGCACATTAATCACTGCTTACACGAGGTTGAAGCAAATGTGATAATATCATGAACGGATATTAATGACGAAAGACACCCGCTATGAAGTGAAGTGCCGACCAAGTCTGAGTGTAACAAACAAGATGCTGAAGGAAGTTCAAAGACAGTCGCCCATCCAGTGCAACCAGGAGCATATAAGACGAGCGCCTCTCCACATTTTTCATGTCCATGTTTTGGAGTTTGTGAAAGTCGAATCCAAAGACAGAAAAAAATTTACAACAAATTTGTCAAGTGGAAAAATTGTTTCACAATGAAGCTTCTTATAGTTTTCTTGTTCTCTGTCGTGTTTTGTTTGTCAGCTGAATTCAGGTAAGTATATATGTTTATCAATGCAACGATGCGACTACATGCATGAACATAAATTATGAAAACTACGACTGTTTTTTATATTTATATCAACGTTTTCATTCAAGTACAATTGCACGACCGGTCAATCAAAACTGCCAAATTACAGTTTTGCCTGACGACAATTGGAGACCTACTCGTTACCATGCAAAATGATCAGGCTTTGTGACTGGGGTTTTAAAACAAAGGTCATCATTGTTTGTGATTTGTTCTTTATAGAAAATGGATTTATATAGTTTATAATTGTCTTTTACTAACAACTCACAAAGCTTGTTATTGTATAGGTTGTTGGCAACCCTTATATACGGCCATTTTCTTTGCTAATACTTGCGCACAATTCATTACAGTTAGTTAATTATGACTATCTTATTATTTTTAGTTCAGCACAATGGAACAGACGGAATTACAACTATCGATTGGGGAGAAATACCAACTTCAATTATAATGGTCTTAATCATCGAAGTAACAATGGACGTCATAACTCAAACCTCAACTACAGACAATTCCGCTACAATTATCGCGGTAATCGATGGAACACAAATTTCAATCATAATTTCAGATCCAGGTGATTTTCTAAAGCAATTCATTAAAGCATTCTCAATCGGCTGCAATCAATGACAATGCTTTTATCGCATAACACACTTATTTTTCTATGCGCAGCCATTAGCAATAAAAACATTAGCGCAAAAAAAAGTACAAGCAAGAAACCTATACACTTTTGCATGCTACAAAGGAATTTTTGAAGTGCAGGATTCTGTTCATAAACTGCACAAAAATCTTTAGCGCTAATCATACATATATACATACACATGTTTCTTTTACAGGAACTCAAACCTGAATGCCAACTACCGCAGGAACCACAACTTCAATGTTGGTCACAACTGGCAAAACAGACAAACTAATGTAGGCTATAAATGGAATTTCGGAAAACGTCGTCGCAGTACTGATGTCCAGAATGAAGTGTTAGAATTATTGAAAATTGAAAGAGAAGTACGATTGCATACTTTTCATCATCCATGTTATTTCTAGTTCAGATTATAAAAATTCGCTAGTTGAATAATTCCTAACCTGATTCCTCGATCTACATAAAACATGCAAATAGAAAGCGCGTCGAGTTGCGCAAGCGTAGTGCCTCTCGCCACTGAAAAACCTAAGCCACGTTTGGTGTGGCGTTTCACGAGCGCGAGATGGTTACCGTAGAGGAGCTCTCCTGCGATTTTCCTTCAGCCTAAAATCAATTAACGCATATAGGACAATTAACGCATAAGTGTCTGGGTCAACAGCATCTTCATGACATATGTTACCCTCGTAAAATAGACTTGCTAATCTGAACTTTAATCTAATCTAATCTATAATCCGAATGTATATAGATAGGCCCAAGATTACAATTATTCATAGTACGGAGTTGAGAATGTTTTTGGTGATTTATTGATATAGCCAAGAGTTTTCATGGAGAAATTTCAGCTGGCCATCAGAATCTTTGTCGACACATATCAGAATACTGTTCCCGAGTTGAAAATTCTCTCTCTTTCCGTTCCTGATGGCCAAGTCACGAATGCTACAGTTACCCAAGAAATTGTTTGTGTCTTGCAAAATCTGCAGAAAATCCTGCCCAACACTTTGGGAAATTTTGTAAGTATAGATTAAGTTCTGTAAAGTGCCTTAAATGTGAAGCTTATAATATTCTTTCCAGGATTAACATTCGAGCTTTTAAATCCCAGTACATATATGACGAGAATATTGAATTCATGAAAACATTTTTATGCAGATTGAGAAGATGATCAAGTATCATGGCAGCAGTTTTGGTATTGAAGATTTGTCCAATAAACAATATGAAACGGAGAGTCTTGACAATCAGGACACTTGTGAAGTAAGTTCATCACAGTTGACAGTTCCTCTTTCCGGTATGAAAGTTTGAAAGTTTTTATGATAATAAAGTTCATCAGAGTTTCTTTTTAATGTGTGATAAAAGATAAATAAAATCGGGCAAGCAAACAATTCTACTTGACCACGGCTGGGAATCGAACCTGCATCTGTGACCTTCGCGTTACTAGACGATACTACACCTACTGAGCTGCAAGGCCAAACAGGGAAGCAATCTTTTACTCAATTGTTGTTTTCTACAGTAAAATATAGATTTTTTTAAATAGCGAAATCAGTTGCGCGACCAGAAGGCTATCTCTTTCTCGATACCAATTGCAAGACATATATAATTCTCTTTCAGGTTCCAGAGGCTCCCGCCAGCAACGAGATCGTTGACGCAGCTAAACTGTGGGACATAAAGAAGTTCGTTGCCACTCTTATTACGGCCGCCATGGAGTATCAACAAGTATCATAACTTGTTTAATAACGTGTTGCAAGTCCCGTTTACTTAAAAGAAACAACATCAATAAGCCACTTATACACACATATATATATACATGTATGATCAAGTTATTATGTTTACCTAAGTAAAAAAAAATTAAATAAATGTTGTTTCGATCTATTAGTGAATGTACTTGAATTAAACCAAAATAAAGCGTAATCGCAGAATATGAAGCGTATTATTAAGCTCCTTTTATAGAATTTGTTTCGAAAATGCAAAAGAACAGTAACTGCGAACCTCGCTCCGAACAACATTTTAACAAGACGCCTGCTAAAGCGTTCACTCCGCCTGCCAAAACGAGAATGGGCACAAGGCTGTAACTAGAGCGTTCATTGGGGGTGGGGTATATTCACTTATTTGTGTTCTGTCCAACGAGCTCCTTTTTAAATCGGTTATTATTAGGGTACCTTCCAAGGCATTTTAAGACAATGCTAGCACATCTTATGTAATCACTAAGATAACCAAAAATCAATGTCTGACTGACTTGCCAGGCACTCCAGGCACGCCCAGAGTCCTATTAAGATTAATTGCATTTTTAGAATTTAATTTAAATTAAAGACTTTCATAGTACAGTACATATATTAAACAAGATTCTTTTGTCATAATACCACCAACATATGGCTGTTTTATTTATTTTTGGGTAGTTGCAAGTAAAGAAAATTTTACTAAAAGTGTATACAATACATAAATATATTAACCAGATAGCATAATTTAAATCAATTCTGTAGCACACTGCCTGAAGTCTCCACGATATAATTTGTTGGAAACTTTAAACTAACATATGTATTTTTGGAATTGGAATGGTAAATGTCTCTTACCTTTTATAAATGTACGAGATCCCACAAGCAAATAAATCATTTTGCACGAAATATCAGCATCTCAACATAGGTATAGAAAACCAAGGAAAGAAATCACAACGAACACTTCGTGATTAGAATTAGGAACACATTTACTAGATTAGTCACTCCTTGATCATGGAATGATGGAGTCTATCAAAATTTGCCGTTACGTTTTAAAACATTTCTGGAGCAATATTTAATAAAGAACCTTCCTTTCCCTTTTTGTCCACTATTACATGTTAAAAATTGAGTTTTGTATATAGACATTTCATTAGAATTTGCGTTTGATTCTTTTGTAAAAATTTCTAAATTTCTTGAAAGTGGAAACACAACAGAAAATGACGGAAACATGCTCTCAAAACTTTACCGCGATGGTTAGGGCTATTTCAGATCCGTCAGAGCACCTAGTCACCTAAACTCAGGTTAGGATTAGGGATGGGGTTAGGGTTTATATACAATTTTTGATGCAATTCCTTCAGCGAGCATCCTTGGCGCTTTTATTTATGTTTTTTTTCACATTTTTTTCAAAGTTTTTCTCGTCCTTAAAATTTTTTCTCGTTCATAACATATTACTCATCCTTCAATACATTTCAAAAATATTTAAAACGAAAAAAGCCGTTGAAATAGTTGTTACTAGTCAATATACAATTAGCCTGCGGGCAGGAGGTGCTCTGACGGATCTGAAATAACCCTGACCCACCGCGATACGTCGCTCCTCGGTAAAATTTCGCGGTGGAATTTGTTGTTTTAAAACATTTTGCATGAAAGTATTTGCACGTAAAACTTTCTTTCGGTTTAGATGTTCTAGCATACATGTTAAAATGCGTGTTTTGTTGACATATTCCGCATTTCCTGTTTTTAATGCCATTGGCATGCACGCATTTCTCAAAACAACATCTCGCGACTATAAATTTACTAAAAAACTTTTTAATCCAGGATTATCCAGTTTTATTCACATCATTGATATATAACCACATAGGTTCTCCAGGTCTACAGGAACTTGTCATGCAGAGTGGAGTCAGTCCCAATCAACAAGAGTTATTTTTATCAAATATTACTCCACATTTTCTAGACGATAAAAAGAAGGCCCTACACAAAACTGGGCTACTTTGTGAAAACAAATATACCGAAAATTAAAGTTACTCCACAGTTCAATGCAAATTGCAATAAAAGTTCTATACTTGCATAAAGTCTTCCTCTTGAATTTAGGGCGAGCGCGAGGGCGAAAAATAGGCCTCCTTAGCCTTTTCCATCAGTGTTGCCAGATCGTAAATAAAGTTCACAGATTTGTGAACTTTTTACCCTCTACATGAACGTTTTTTGAACATTGAAAATTTGTGAACTTTTTGTGAACTTTTTAAAATATCATGAACAATTCCATGAACTTTGATATTTTCATTTTTTCAAAATGAAAATGTTCAATGATTCAACTAAAAAACCCGTAATATGTTTAGAAATATGTCTTGCAGAGTTGCAGTGGCTGTAAAAGACTTCATCTTTGGAATTATGCTTTTCAGCTCTTTAGTGCGGAGGCCTGAAGTGCGGTAATACGTTGCGATGGCAACTACGTCAGAATTCCAAATTTTTAACTCTGGAACAGATCGAATGACATCTTCCACAGCTAAATCCGACATGTGACAAGCACACCAAAAATTGAAAGTAGGGTGGCCAACGTATTCCACCATTCGTGCCCAAAGACCAGAATTCCGACCTGGGTTTGCCGACTCGCCATCTGTTGTAACTCCAGAGTAGCTTGCTTGAATCTGTCCTTCATTCAAACCAACATCTTTCAATGAACTAATGACAGCATCACAGGGTCCTTCAGCACCGCGTTCCTGAGAGGCTCTGTCATTGTAGGGTACAAAAACAAACTTCTTGTCCTGTTGCTTCGTGTCTACCGATCCATCGACCTGAACAGCAAAACGAAGGCAGTTTTGCAATTCTTCTTTCAACTTTTCTCTCTCCATCACCTTCAATATGCAACATTTCTGCGTAGTGGACAGGGTCACGGTAGTGTAAATCTACCGCTGATGGTTGAAACTGAGAAAATGCCGCATCACCATCAGCATTCCCATAAATCTTGAACTGCGCGTCCGCATGAAGTTGAGCCAAAGACCGTGATGGCCAGGACCAGGCGGCAGGGGCGAGGAGTTTGCTATCATTGCAAACATCGACCGCCATGTGAATCAGTGTCTCTATTACATTCAGATTATTGCTCTTTGATGTCCGCAACCAAGGTCATAGAATTGCTAGACCATTGAGTGGAGAGCTTTTTCGTTTCCAATGCAGCAGCATGAGATGCCCCATGTAGGTGATCTACAATATCTTGCAGTTTCTTTTTTCCATCACAACGAACACCATAAGCCAAGTACACTCGATTGTTCCCAGCATAACGTTTGGCCTCTTCTCCAAATTCAGAACAAACAAGACATTTTACCATACACCTTTGCACTTCCCTTTCGAGTTTTCTCATGGTAAATGCAAAGGATGCTAGGCTCTACCTTTTTGTTGATAGCGTTTACATCCAGCTGGAATCCTTGGTGCAAATAAAATTAGCTTTGAGTTTGGTTTTGGGGTAACTGAGGGAGAGCAACTGCACCACTTTCATTCTGTTCGTTTTTACAATCCACTATTTCCACTGAATCTGGATTGTTGGTGCATGTAAAACAGGTTTGTTTACATTGGTGAGTAACAGCAGATTCGGGAGTGTTATGTAATGTGTTGTCATTACTCTTTTTCAGATCAGAGCTTGAGGTTGAAGTAGCCGTTCCAGGTCTGGTGAAAGTATTCGCGATACTATTGTCACTGGTTTCTTCTTCTTCTTTCTCGCATGTCTCATTACTACTTTTTCTTGTGAAAAACGAATTTATTTTTTTACACTCACTTGCTTCTTCTTTTAACTTTTTTTCGTTTTTTAATCTTCGTTTTGCTGCATAAGGCATCACCAAATATACATATATATATATATATATATATATATATATATATATATATATATATATATATATATATATATATATATATATATATATATATATATATATATATATATATATATATATATATATATATATATATATATATATATATATATATATATATATATATATATATACATATACACACATATATATATGTTAACTAACAAACAAATTAATGTAAGTTGTAGCACCGGATAAGATATTAAGCACCAGGAACTTAGTGCAATATTATATATATATATCTATATATATATATATCTATATATATATATATCTATATATATCTATATATATCTATATATATATCTATATATATATCTATATATATATATCTAAATATATATCTATATATATATTTATATATATATCTATATATATATATATATATATATATATGAAGGCTGTAGCCGAAACGTCTCAATAAAGTTCAGTTATAAATTGAAGGTTGTCAGAAATTGTTGGTGGTTCGCTTTCTTAAACTCCTCATATCCATACGTACGAACCTAGACTTGTGAATCATTTTTGATCTTTCTGGCATGACTGGTTCTATTGATCGGGAAATTATTGTTAAACGACTATATATATATATATATATATATATATATATATATATATATATATATATATATATATATATATATATATATATATATATATATATATATATATATATATATATATCTATATATATATATATATATGTGTGTGTGTCTGTGTGTGTGTGTATCTATATATATATATTTATATATATATATCGATATATATCTATATATATATCTATATAGCACAAGATGAGAAACACAAGTTACTTCATCGAAATTTTATTTACTACAGGACTGTTTCGTATGGCAAGTGTTGAACTTGCCACACTCATCAGGTAAATGATATAATATTACAACAGCGCAACGGAATATATGTACAAGGGATGCATAATTAAATGATTTGATCATGTTACATGTCCTGGTGAGAGTGTTATCGTAGTAGAAATTTCTTCCGGTGTCGGCATGTGGATATGAGTTCGTTACGTTTGTTGAGAGAGCTTTGTTCGGGGTGGCATATGATGATAAATTTTTCGGACATACACAAGTTACAGCGTTTGGTTTTCATTCATCGATTGCTTTAAGGAATTTATGTCCGATGTCGGCTTCTGCGGCGGGTTTTTTGTGCGGGTTGTGGTTCGTAGTGTAAGTTGTAGCTGTAGCCGCTCTTTTTCAAAGCTTCTTGATATGGGCGAGTGCTTGCGTCGAACGATTGCTTGTCGGATGAAATTCTCGAAAGACGCTGGTTGATAGTTTCAGGGATTCTACGTAGAATGGACGGAGGATGGTTGCTTTGCACGTTGACGTACTGAGGGACATTGCCTGGCTTCGTGTACGGTTTAAAGGTGCCGGACCTGAGGTCAAAAGTGATGTCCAGAAAGTTCACGCATTTTTTGTTTGCTTCAATAGTTAGCTTGAGCTTGTTGTCGTTGAATACCTTGCAGATTTCTTTTTTGATCTTTTCGATCTCTCTGGGTAAAGCATTAAACGCGCCAAGACCATCGTCGCGGTACAAGCCAATGTCGTTTCTGTATGCGGTTGGTAAATGCGAAAGTAGGTAGGATCCCACCAGTTCACACGTTTCCGCACCATCAAAACTGCCCATTGTCACATCAAAATTCGAGCTACTGTCCTCATTTTATCACAATTGTCAAGGCTAAAGAGCAAGGAGTTCTTAGCTTGAATTATGATATGTCTTTCCTTCGCTGTGATCTCGTCATACTCGGACGCGAACGTGATGGCCTTGTTTAGAAGCTCGTCTGTGATCGATGGGTAGAAATCGACAACGTCGAAGTTGATACACGAGTGCGACACACGCAGTATATCACTGAACAAAACAGATCACTATTTAAATCTAATGTCGAAGGACACCATTATTGTTGAGGAACTATAGAGAGGATAAGTAATAATGAAAATGTTATTCGCTGATTGCATAAATCATCAGGCAAATTATATTCTAATCTTAAAGATAAAACTTATACAGCACGTCAATAACAGCAGCCTATATATAGACGCGTGTGCGCATCACAATAGTAACCACTTGGTCGCAACTCAACCACAATTGTCGTTGTCGAAAGACAACCGCATTTGGTTGGTTGTCGAAGCCTAATGTACGAAGCCATGCGCGTGCCATCTTTTTATGAACATACTTGGTCCTTTTCACCATCGCCATGCTCTCTTTTATACCATCCCTAGGCTAATCCTTAGAAGGTAGCAGAATTCCTGACACCATTTGATACCTGCTAATTTAAATTGATTGCGCTAGCATGCAATCTCATATGATAGTTCTTAACATCCCTAATATAAATGGTATACATGGCGTAATTATTTTTCAATTTCTTTTTTCGTAAGAAAAACGATGATTTCAACCGTTAAGAAAAAAAATAGGTACGCTAAAGCGTACATGTGTCTACTGTGACTTGCAAGCAAAAAGAGATGAATGTGGATATGTGATATGAACAAGATACAGCTAATTGAATTAAGGTTGATAACCAAATAGTCGAATGCACAATATGAGCGACAAAAATTGATGAAAATAATCAAAGTTTTACATACTTTTGCATGCAAATGTAAAAAAGAATATACTGTAATGCTAAATACAATGGTTGCAATTTCGTAAGGCCACTGATGTGTTATATGACGTACAATATCCGCCAAAATTGAATAGTAGATTTGTACAATTGTACTTCCAATATACGTGTAAGTTTGCATTTCAACATTCAACATTCAATTCCTGTTCATAATCGAACATTGTAAAGTTTACGATTCTTGGATTTGTTTTCACTTTTCCAGAATTGAACATTGTAGATCGCTCTATTCAACTTCCTACTTTTCATCATTGAACATCGTAATTTACCATTTCCAACATCCAACCGCAATCCAATTTCGAACCGTCTGCGCGGGCTCAACCATTCACCAATTTTCACCCAGTAGGGTAGAGAGCGATTAATCATTCCACCCGTTATACCCCCGATAGCTGAACTTTTTGCCCAAGCAACCGAGATTATGCAAATTATGACGCGGAATTATACAAATTAATTATGATAAGGATTATACAAGATGGCGGCCGAAAAATAAGCGAAGTTCGTTCGTCTCTTTTGAAGGCAGTGGAGCGTCTTTCGTCTTTGCAAGATGCATCAAACACACAAGGTATTTGTTTGAACGTTTTTCATGTGATTTCTTAGTTATTAAAGGAAATACATGCAGATATACTAATTACAATCAATCACATTATTATTCCGAGCTTTCTATTTAAAATCTTTGTTCCCATGATGACATTTATCGAAGTGTTAACATTTATAAGCAGTTAGTTTAAAAATACATTCTCTAGCATATTTTTACTACAATCAGATTAAATAAGCAATTATTTTTGGGTAATGGTCTCAACTAGCAACGGAACGATCGAAAACAAAATCATTTTGTCGTACTATAGACTATAGTCACATATAGCATAGATTGCTATCAAACACATCATCTTCTACTTAAAATTGAAAACATTTTTATATGAGCAAGAAAAAGTATGCTTCTTCAATCACCAATTAGTACTAATTTTATGACATAGTTGTCCGTACCTTTACATTTCAATTAAAAGCCTAGAATGAAAGCCTGACTATATTTTAAAAATTCAAAATTTAGGCCCCTCACTTATACCACATGTGCCTTGAAAAGAATATGCCCTTTCACTACCTAATTTCAATACCTGAAAGTCTGAAACAATGTATTAAGTGACGACCTGAAAAAGGGCCTTAAATTTTGTTTATTTGGTTTCATTGAATTTTTCAGTGAATTCAAAACATTTCATGCAGTTTTCACTACATTACATGCACTGGCAATGTCAATTTGAGATTTTGAGTAACTGAATTAGATGTTTTTAGCCCAGTTCATACATTTTTACTACCTCAAATCAACAATACTATCAATAGTCTTTTGTTTCTGAAATAAGAGCATATATATTATAACTCACATATTTGGCATGTTTTGCAGTCTCAATTGTCAATAACTAGTAGGCAATGATTTTCAATTACAGTGAATTTAAAATTACAGAATTGTGTGTAAAAAGTGTGTGACTGTGTAAGGGCCATGCCCTCCCTCCTTGTAACCCCCCCCCCCCCCCCAGGAATGACTCTCTTGATTTTTTGGTTTCAAAAATTATTCCAATCCTACATTTTTAGCTGCAAAATTTACTACCAAGTATTTGCTTCATACATGTATTACAGTCAGCAGTGCTAGTTGCAGCAGACTGATGTTACACACTACTGCTACAGCTAGCTAACCGTTAGAGGTGAAAAATCATCAGGATGGACCAATCTTTGGTGTTCTGCTATTTCATTCATAGAAAAAGGTTCTTCACAAATGAAACATTCAATAATAAAAAAAAATAGTTAAACACGTACATAATTAACATAATGTTATTGCTAGTTGAGACCATTACTCAAAAATAATTGCTTATCTAATCTGATTGTAGTCAAAATATGCTAGAGAATGTATTTTTAAATGTTAACGCTTCAAGTGAACAAAGATTTTAAATGGAAAGCTCGGAATATTGTGATACAGTGATAGTAATTAGTATATGTACATGTATTTCCTTTAGTGGCTAAGAAATCACATTAAAAACGTTTAAGCAAATACGTTGTGTGTTTGATGCATCTTGCAAAGACGTTCCACGGCCTTCGTAAGAGACGAACGAACTTCGCTTATTTTATCGGCCGCCATCTTGTATAATCCTTATCATAATTAATTTGTATAATTCCGAGTCATAATTTGCATAATCTCGGTTCCTAGGGCAAAAAGTTCAGCTATCGGGGGTATAACGGGTGGAAATGATTAACCGCTCTCTACCCTACTGGGTGAAAATTGGTGAATGGTTGAGCCCGCGCAGACGGTTCGAGATTGGATTGCGGTTGGAAGTTGGAAATCGTAAATTACGATGTTCAATGATGAAAAGTAGGAAGTTGGATAGAGCGATCTACAATGTTCAATCCTGGAAAAATGAAAACAAATCCAAGAATCGTAAACTTTACAATGTTCGATTATGAACAGGAATTGAATGTTGAATGTTGAAATGCAAACTTACACGTATATTGGAAGTACAATTGTACAAATCTACTATACAATTTTGGCGGATATTGTACGTCATAGTGTTAAAGTATTTCAAACTACATTTCCCCATAATTTGTCAGTTGCTTATGTTGCACATTCCATGACTGGTGTTGATGTCAATAATTAAAATAGCTATATTCAATGGTGTTTACTAATAACAGTTGGGAAGGGGAAATATTCATAATACTCATGCTCTGTAAACACCTACGTATGAATATCGAGGCTGCCATTTAAATTGATCATATTAGTCATAAGCGTAGATTGATCTACACATTCTATCAGATCGGTTACTTTGATATTCACAACATTTATGATTAAATGGAAGCTAGGCTTTAGTGCGTGGAAATTTTAGTAAATATTTCAATTGTTAAGCAATGCCAAGTCATTTATTCATCCAATTGTATCCAATTGTTGAGGTAGGGCAACGTCTATAACTCAAACAGGTCTTAAAAATCAATTTTTGTTTAACAATATTGTTGCTGTTATCAGTTGTCTTGTTCAGCTTTAAAGTGAACAAATCAATGGTCCTGTTCTTTCTTTTGATGACGAGAAGCAAATATCTTGAAACATAAAGTATTTTCTTGTGACCAAGACCATCAACACCTGACAGTAGAATTGTTGTTTAAGGCTTCTAGGAAACCAATAATCATTGGCAGTGAATTACTGGAAGTGATCTTTAACATTGAATATACTACAAGGGAAAGTTTATTTATAAACTTAGGACTCTCCCTGTGACCCATGCACCCTCAAAAAGTAATAATCAAATATTTCATGAATCTGTGATTCAAATATTTTTTGGTTATTAAATTGTATAAATAGTTTGTTCACATGCTGTGTATATAGAAACAAAACCAACATGGACTATTAAGTAAACGAAAGAGCTGATCCACTTCATAATAAATTCTCCAAGTGACAAGTCATCAAGTTATAGTCATACAGAAAATTCTCTGACAATGACAGAACTCAAGAGTTGCCAGGTTCTGCCATTAATTCATCATTAAACACGGCGTTTTTTTCTTACAACTTGCAGTGCACTTTAATGGGCCGATATCTGACATGCAAACAGTACTAGTAGTCGGAAGAAACTAGAAGACTTTACATTTATATAACAGTATCGCCCCCTGCCAAGGAGTCATTACAGTAAATCCCATCTCAGACATAGTCAGCTTTCTACTTCCAATTCAAATCTCCTGAGGAAAATTTTCCGAAGGGAACAAGCCGGAGTAAAAGTGGCTTGGATAAACAGTTGAGATTCACGAACTTTGCACAAGCAGATTAATTTCGTTCGAATTGAATACATATGCGTGCATGAATTGATCTAGTATTATACTAGAAGTTACTATCGCAAGGAAAGTGCTGCCGTACGATCTACGCCTTGATTACACTAATCTTTTAACATAATTTTACACACAGCCACACACTGTATGAATGAATTTAATTTGTTTAAAATAGTTGAAATTACAACGTGCAATTACATAGTGCACTGTGAAGTACATTACTTTGTGTAATGTCATGTGATTCTTGGTGCCGATAATAATTCTAAACTGCCATTAAACATGAATAGAAGTCATACTATTATTTCAGTCTTCAAGACGTCATGAAGGAAATATGTCCTCCAAGGTGTTAGATAAGTTCTTTCTTGAAATATTAGTTCTAGATAGTTTATGATAGTCCATTGTCTGATTTTTTGTGCAACATGTAGATGTTCCAAATTTATTTAACATGTAGTCATCATTAATGGCCATCATTATTGTCTAATAACTTGTTAGGGTAACTTGTTAGGGTAAGCTTGGGATACAATGCTCCTGCTGGCATCCACGATGAAGGTTGAAAAGAAGTATGGTGATTTAACCATGCTGGCTTTGAAGATTCCATCCCATTGCATAATTTATGATAAACTGAATTCCATCCATTTGGTAGATTTAAAACATGTAGTGTCTTTTTAACTTTATAATACAGCAAAATTTCACTCTTCAATTTTGACTTAGAACCATGTTCAAATAACTCAAATGTCTGTTAACGATTGTATTTATTTACAGTGAAATAACAACAGCAATACATATGTGATACAGCTAGATACAATACAAATTGACTTCAACAGAAGACAGCCTCGTGCTGACTATTGCTCGAATATTAACCAATCAACTGAATCCTACTTGCATAAATTATTGAAAAACTAATTATTATATTCTAACAATGTCAACATAGGAACCTATTGCTGCTCTTTTCTAAGTTTTATTTTAAAGATGTAGCTTTGTGCTATATTGTAAAAACTATAAAATATTTTTTTGTGTTGATATACAGTTGTACCATTACTAGTAGAGTTTGGAAGAACTCATTTTTCCAATTTCCACTCATTTTGTCACAATAATTTTTTCTCAACATGGAAAATAGTTTATTTTTTGTAAATGGAAAGTTAACGTTACTTTAAAAAGTATTTGAAGAGTGAAATTAGTCAATACTTTTATTCATTAAATGTTTGCAAAGTTGAGTAAATTATGTACTTGTTGCAACAAGTGTGATTTTGGGCAACTGTCATGGGGAAAATGTTTATATTTCATAAATAAAAAGTCATTATAAAGTATTTCAAGAGTGGAATCATTTAATATTTTTATGTATGTATTTTTATGTATTTTTATGAGGGGCTCTGCTGACATCAGGTTGATTTTTTAAAAGAAATTAATCGGGCAGAACATGAATATATGAATGGTTCTATAGCTGATGTGTTTGTAATATTTTTTACTTTGGGGTCCACAGCTGACATTTTAGAAAAAAAATTAATTGGGCAGAACATGAATATATGGACGGTTCTATAGCTGACGTGTTTGTAATATTTTTACTTTGAGGTCTACAGCTGACACTTTCTAAAAGAAATTAATTGCACAGAACTTGAATATTTAATCCCAACCCTAACAACTCTGAGTCCTCCAGATGGTGCTTTAATAGTTAATCCACAATTAAAATGGCAGCTGTATAGTTTCCGAATAATACATTGCAGTGCAAAATCTTTAATTTAAGAAACCAAATAGATGTCTTTTAAAAAATAGACTTACATAGCCGGGGGCCAATTTGTGTTTATTACTTTATTCTGCTAAAATTTCTCATCTTGATTGTGTCATCTTTATTCAGTAATTTTCAATTGACATTGCCAATACATCCTAACCCTAGTAAAATGTGCATGTGGACATATTTTTCTGTAATCATGGACTGAAAATTTTCAATTGACATTGTCAATACATTCTAGCCCTAGGAAAATGTGCATGTGGACATATTTTTTTGTAATCGTAGACTGAAATTTTAATCAAAGTTATCCACATTTGAAATCAGACTTTGGAGATGGAAATTCAGTTATCAGTGTGTTCACTATCAAAAATGACCTTACCAAAATGAAATTTGGTGCACAGTTTTACACCAAAATCATACACATTTGTCGTCATTTGAAGTCAGACTTTAGGGCCTAAAGGTGACACGTTTGTAATATTGCTTACTTTGCAGTCTGTATAGCTAACATTTTACAAAAGAATTAATTGGGCAGAATAACATGAGCATATCAGTATACACACAAACACTCGTTGGGTCTATAGGTGACACGTTAGTAATAGTAATATTGCTTACTTTGGGGTCTATAGCTAACATTTTATAAAAGAATTAATTGAGCAGAACAACATGAGTATATGAATATACACACTAACACTCGTTGCCATTTGAAGTCGGACCTTGGAGTCTATAGCTCAGGCGTTTGTAATATTTCTTGAGCTTTAAGTTTTAATCGACATGTAATCAATTTGAATTGAAGTCGGACGCACAAACACTCGTTGCCATTTGAGGTCGGACTTTGTGGTCTATAGCTGAGGCGCTTGTAATGTCTTGTTGAGGCTATAGCTGACACGTTAGTAATATTTCTTCAGCTTTCAATTTGAATCGAGATTGATCAAATTTCCGAGTTTTTCCGACATACACCAGGCATATTTTAAGAAAATTCAACCTGAATACTTAATTTTCCGGGCCAACCCCCTCATTTTAAAAACCAACCTGAATACTTAATTTTCCCCCGGAATTGCTGACATCTCCACCGCAAAAATCGAGATTTCGACTAAATATAACTCGGCCAGGGAACTGGACACGAAAAAGCAAGAACTTCGTGTAACGTCAAGAATAGTGTGCTGCCTCGCTGGCGCTCGGCAGCAATTATCACAACAAAGACTTTGATAAGATAATCTATCTCACCTTAATACTGCAGACGTCTGTAGATGGTAAGATGGCGATAGTATGTATTAAATGACGATCAAAATATTCCAGCATACAAAATTCACAGCAAGAATATCAATATTATACACAAATGTCAAAATATGTCCACAAACGTGCACAAAGCTTGCATGCCTACGGCGAAATTCGATAGCAGCCGGTCCTAAGCCGACGCTTGATGCTGAAGCCATATTTGGGCTTATACGTAAACGTACGGAATACGGAAACTTACGAAATTAGAATCCCATAAACATACAATATAGAAATAATAGGTGTAGGTACGGTGGCCCATAAGGGACATTTAAAACCTAGGATTTTAATTTTAACCCCCCAGTGTTATTAGACCCTCCAGTTTTTAATTTTTAAATGTTCAAGTTCTTATGTTTAAACGCTAAAGTTTATAGTTTCTTAATATACACGCTCAAGTTTTTTGGTTTTAAACGCTCAGGTTTTATTCTTAAACGCTCAGATTTTTATTTCTAAGCGCTCAGGTTTTATTTTTAAACGCTCAGGTTTTTATGTTTAAACGCTCAGGTTTTTATTTCTAAGCGCTCAGGTTTTTATTTTTAAACACTCAGGTTTTTATTTTTAAACACTCGGGTTTTTATTTTTAAACGCCGAGGCCAGTGGCTGAGGCTCTTATATTTTTAAACGTACTCTTTGTGTCACCGCTGTACAGCATCAGGTAATCTGTAGTCGCAGTGTTGTCATACACAGCAAAAAACGCACAACCTGTTCTGGCCTGATGAAAACAGCATTGAACAATGTTGTGCTGCCCACATTGTTCAAGGTTGTCAACAATATTGTTCAACATTGTTACACCTGACTGCAGGCTAATTCAGGCTCATCAACTTGTTCAGTATTGTTGACAACCTTGAACAATGTGGGCAGCACAACATTGTTCAATGCTGTTTTCATCAGGCCAGAACAGGTTGTGCGTTTTTTGCTGTGTAGGGAAACGCAAATATGGCGAGCGAAGATTCGATGCAAGAGGTGAGTAAAAACCACTGAGCTTTACTAATATATCTGGAGGAGCGGCTCCTATACTTGCTTCAGTAATCGGAGTGTCGCCAAAAACATGGCGGATTTCGGCCTCTGCTGACGCCAGATCCACGCCATATGGTTCCTCAGCCTAAAGGTATTTGCCACTGACTGGGCTCAATTGTAAAGCAGGCTCATCTTTCACACCCCCCTTTTGTTTTTTTTTTCAAAAATTTTTTTGTCTTTTAGTTTTCGCTGTAAATTTTGGGGGTTTTAAATGCTTTTTTCACGTTTGCTGGACGCTTCACCAACTTTTGAAAAACTTATGCGCAAGTTTTACAAGTTATCGCGGACAGGAAAGGACAAAAAACCTCGAAATATATTGGTAAAACCAATATTTCAAGGGACAATTGGGTTGGTATAAAACCGAAAAATTTTGCAGTTTATATTCACAAGGAAAAAACAAAATATTTCCAGCTAAAATTGTTGAGTATAACGTATTTTTTTAGCAACGAGCTTTTGAAACGAGTGTTTTTGTCTTTAAGGCCGCTTTGTTGTACATCAGCATTTGTTATATGGCTATGTTTTTGCCCGTTTTTTTACAATCATGCTTTAATGTTTGAATGCCATCTTGTTTTTATGTGAACGTTATATAAATCAAGGCTTTTTGTTTCTTAACTGTCTTGAGCATTTATAGTTTACTATAGATGGTAGAAAAGTCGTGCATCTCACAAAATGTTTTGCATTTTGCATGCAAGTGTTTGTGTCTCGTAAAATATTTTTTGCAAATTATATTGTATATAATTTTGCTCACAACGTTCAAGCATAGTTCAAGCATGCTTGCTTGAGACAAGCTTTCTCTCTCATTTCCCCCTATGTTTAAGCTTAATATTTATGCTTTTTTGAATAACCAGTATATAATCTGACTACTATACATGTTCACTTCAGAACTGTTCCGCAACAATACTGCTGGATGTATTATTTGTTTAACTATTTAAATAAGTAAGATATAATTTTTCACTACCAATACTCCACAGAGATAAATACTCCACACAAAAATATAATATGATATGGATTGGAGGAATTGACTGCTGTCAATAAAAGTACAGAATTAAGATGCCCAATCCCCAATTGGGTGGAAAGGATGAAGCTCTCATCTCTCCATTATCCATCTTGTGCACCCCCTCCTTTTCCCCTTATTATTCTATGCTTTTGGCTATTTTGAACAACTTTTTAAAAAATGTATTTTTGTTTACTACAAAACCAATCCACAGTGATTCACTTCTTAGTTATATTATTTAAAGTGAAAAAATTCAAGGTTAAGTAATTTAAACTAACAATGAGTCATTGAAGAAAAACACCAACTCCACATTTAGCAAGAGTAATCCCAATTCCACTTGAGAAATGTATGCTCTCTGAGTGGGATGAGGATATTATATTATGCTGATACTACAGTAAAAATGCTAAATCATCTGAAGGTTAAGAGGATGACATGAATCTCCCATCTCTGCATTGGTAGTGCAGATGTTTTCTGAAATTACAATAATGCCTAAAACTACATTGTATACTATTATGAGTATGACATAACTATCACTGTGTTGTCCAAATGGGCTTTTCTGACCTCTTCTCAATTTTGATGTGGTATTGATAACAGATTATTAGTGCAACATTTGAAGAAAACAGTTGTACTGCACAAAATATTACACATATATGACAGATATCCATGTTGAGTGTACATATTAGAATACATAATAAGTTAGAGTGGGAGTGTTTTGCTCTGGTTCTTGGTACATCACATTAAAATCTGCAATAAAATGAAAAACAAATTTACTACCTTGTTTGTGTTCAATTAATATATAGAAACATGCAAGGCTATTAATAATTAAAACCACTGAGTGTCCAGCACTCCCCATGATGAATAACCATCAGGTGTTAGACAGCAAAATAAGAAATGAGAACCATAATGCATCTTACCCAACACATTACTCAAAAAAGGAAAAAAAAACAGCACAATGTAAATTTTATGGGGTTTATAGACATGACCTAAAATGTTATCTTATGCACCACTGACACTGCATTGTATTTCAAAAACAAGCTGAATTAATTGTCTGTTTCTCTACACTTCAATCTACAATTACTTTGCAAACAGAGGTCACAGAGGCATAGATGTTTTTATCATGCACAGAGAGATTGTTCCACACTGTCAAGTGACATAATTAACTTCAGTATCAAACTGCAAATGGGAAAACATTAAATCATGGATACATGACTATAAGCATTCATCAAGGAAAACTTGTTGTCCATATAAATAACATCAAAAACAGCTCTATAAAAGTAAAAGTCAGAGCCTGATGCTGAAGGCAGAACTGTTTATACGGATATACCCAATAAATAAGCAGACTTTGCATCAGCGTTTAACAAAAAAATTTTTTACGCATTTCTGTAAACTTTGAGAATCAAAATGCAAACTTAGCCAGAACATAAAACGATATAGAATTGAAAGTTTCGAGATTCTTACCTGCTAGAAGAAACATTTCCACATTATTTTTACAAATAATTGCGTCCACGAGCGAAAAAAGCCTATTTTATCTTTGATTTTTTCCCCGAGAACAATCAAGCCATAAAAGTTTTTTGCAAAAACCAGGGGGGTGAAGGTCTTTTTAAAATGTCGGGATCGCGGTTGGTCAGTGGTAAATATATGTAGGCTGAGGAACCATATGGCGTCAGCAAAGGCCAAAATCCGCCATGTTTTTGGCGACACTTTTTCATGCCGAGCCGCTCCTCCAGATATATTAGTAAAGCTCAGTGGTAAAAACTAATTGTTAAATATCACGTATTGCCCAGGGGCCGGTTGTATCAAAGGCGTTTAGCTTAAACGGTGGATAAGCAAAAAATTAAAAGCGTTCCTATTCATCTTGTAAATAATTTAACTTAAATTTTATCGACTAAATGTGTAGTTCTATGTCTAGTTGTTAAGTTTAGACAGAAAATTTTGCTTCGCTTGCAGTCAATAGTTCATAGACTTTCTTGATATTTTCGACTTATCCACCGTTTAAGCTAAACGCCTTTGATACAACCGGCCCCAGTTGTTTATCTAAAGTTTGCCAAGATAATGATTTGCGTAAATTTCATATATTCTGTTACGGTTTGTTATTGTACATTTGTTATTGAACGTTGATGAAATTTTACAAATGTATCTGGTGCAAACAACTCGCCGTGTCATTTGAGTACATGATAATATTTCTGATTTTAACACAGGTTCAAGACTTCCTTAGCAAGGTTCTTTACCAGAGTGAAGAAGTGCTGAACAAGTTTAGCAACTGAACAAGGCAAGTGTAGTTTTGTAGCTGAACAAGGCAAGTGTAATGCTATTATGTCTTATATTTGTGTATATGCCAATCGGATTTTACTATCAATCTAAACCTACTTTCGAACGAAAATAGCATTACGTAATAACTGTTAGTTTTCAGAAAAAAAGAATTTGCAAATTTAATTTTTTTCGTCATATCGCAAACTGTACATCAAACACCGCTACACTTCGGCAAAATAATACAAAACTGCCAAGGAAACAGCAAAAAAACATAAACACTTTAAAGATGGATAATTTTTCTACATAATCACTAACAAATATGTTTAAAAACGATTTAAACTTGCTCGAAGCAAGCAAAAATATACGATATTTTTGCCGGCAATTTTTTTGTCCGGATGCGAGATACTTCAATCGGTTATGACGTAAATATAACGCAATCTTATTGGCTATCGAAAATAAACAAACTTTTTCAAAAAACAGTAACATGGCGGGAATGCATCTACTTTATCGCCTGGAACAAATATAGATAATGACCGTTGAAAAATAAACAACAGCTGGAAAAAAAACATTCGTAAGAAAAAATTATATTTTAAAACTACAAGCTTATATAAGAAGCTCAACATTTAAAGCTCAACGAATGTTTTTTTCCAGCTGTTGTTTATTTTTCAAAGGTCATTAACTATATTTGTTCCAGGCGATAAAGTAGATGCATTCCCCCCTGTTAATGTTTTTTGAAAAAGTTTGTTTATTTTCGATAGCCAATAAGATTGCGTTATATTTTACGTCATAGCCGATTGAAGTATCTCGCATCCGGACAAAAAATTGCCGGCAAAAATATCGTATATTTTTGCTTTTTTCGAGCAAATTTAAATCGTTTTTAAACATATTTATTTGTGATTCTGTAGAAAAATTATCCATCTTTAAAGTGTTTATTTTTTTTTTTGCTGTTTCCTTCGCAGTTTTTTATTATTTTGGCGAAGTGTAGCGGTGTATGATGTACAGTTTGCGATATAGTTGCCTACCTTGGGAATATACATATACAAATGAACACAGCAGCTACTTGAGATCAGAGCAAGCGCCAGTATCTCATGGGCTGCCTATGGGCACAGAGTAATACATACAGAGGGATCACTTCGCGAAAAAAACGTAAGGTGTTTTGTCAGGCCGCCATGTTGTTAGCAAGTACCTGCACATGCGCAGTCAGTGTAGTTTAGCGTAAGCAGTTTAAGCAACCAGTGTAAGCAACACAAATTTAGGCAAGCTGCGCATGTGCAGGTACTTGCTAACAACATGGCGGCTGCCTTACGGCTTTTTTATGGGATTTTTTCGCGAAGTGATCCCTCTGTATGTTATTACTCTGTGCTATGGGGCTTCTATAAAAATGTTTGTTTCTGCCTCTTTGCAGCGGTTGTGCGAGTAGCGCAGGAGGCTAGGCACGCGTTTCCATGCTGCACGTCACGTGTACAATTCCCCCGAACAGACCTCTTTTTATGATTTTTCTTTATTTTTTTTTCTTATCTTTTCTCGACTTACGGCTAGGGTTAGGCGGTCAGGGCTTGGCTTGGTTTAGGTTGGGTTTATTTTATTTATTTTATCACCCAAGGGAATCCACGGATAGTCCTGGTAACTACAATCATCCACAAAATATATTGAGACTTTCCCTATACTCCCCCTTTCCTCCAAATTTTAATGTTGGAACGCCAACATATTCTCATCAGGGCATGTTGTGCCTCCAAAACGTCAACTATCTCATTGGGAGTTAAAGGAGCAGTGTCACCGTTTCACGCATATTTTACTTCTTTATTTTCTTGCTATTTTACGAATTTCTTGTAGATTCAGCTTGATTAAAGCACATAAATTGCATTATTTTTACCTTCTTCTGTATTCAAGAGACAACATATGTGCGGCGAAATCACTGCAATTCCAACGGTTACATCCCGCCTCCATTTTTGCATTCTCCATGCTTTAAATACATTGTACACCAAATAAATTCTTTTACGTTGATTTTCGCATAATTTCCTTCGACCATTGTTATTCCGTTGCTTTTTTATCATCCGGAAATATCGAATTTCAGACCATGCTCGCCCTCCTTTGAAGACGCCATCTTGGATTCCGAACTTGAAAACGTTGGCCCAACGCTATCAAATTACACTATGCGCAGAACAAGATGCGCAGATGGTGACACTGCTCCTTTAATTAAATTTACAACGTTTGGCGTTCGAACTAAGCAATGTTATGCTCGAGAACAACATTGAAACGAGGGATGGGGATTTGTCTCAAATATTATATGGACGATTGTAGGTAATCTGACAGATCTGAAACTGCCTGAATGATGACGTCATGCCATTCTGAGGCCAGCGAAATAACTTCTTCCTTTTCAGTACTGTGACGAGTGGTAAGTCGGTCGGTCGTCGTCGGCTGGTTGGTCAGTCAGTCAGTCAGTCGGTCGATCGGTCAGCTAGATGGTCAGACAGACAGACGGACGGACGGACGGACGGACGGACGGACGGACGGACGGACGGACGGACGGACGGACGGACGGACGGACGGACGGACGGACGGACGGACGGACGGACGGACGGACGGACAGACGGACAGACAGACAGACAGACAGACAGACAGACAGACAGACAGACAGACAGACAGACAGACCCGACCGATCGACTGACCGACAGACAGAAACAGACAGTCCGTAAACAATAACACAATAACATGTTGCACCATGCATAATCATTCCAATGCGTATCGAACAGCAAGCTCTGGTTCTGTAGAGGCTGTGGCCGAAATGGCAGCGAGAATTTTTAAGTTCTAATAAACAGGAAATTCTGAAAAAATAAATTTCGTTGGCTGTGTCGATGAAGTCGTTGAAGTGTTTTCTTATTAGAAACGTTAAAATTATTCGACATTGAATACAATCCTAAACATCCTTTGTAGTTTGTAAAATCGCATTGAATTTATATTTACACTTTCGCAAAGCAAGGTTTGAATGAAGTCTCTCTGCAACAACGCCATGAATAAAAAATCCTCGCGAGGATTTAATTTAAGATTTAATCTTTGGTGTTTAATAGATTGACAAAGCTGCAATACCATATCTCACAAACGATGACTTTCAAGAACTCGGACTACGTGCGAAAGGTGACCAGGCTAAACTTCTTGCTTTTTGCAGTAAAAGCCATATTGGTGAAACTGATAGACAGGCCAAGATGAGGAAGTTAAAGGAAATTGTCGAACAAGGAAAAAGTACCAGAACATCACCAAAGCCAAGCAAGAAAATTGTTACGCCAGCAGTACCCACAAAGAAGCCAGAACCAACATTAAAGTTCGAATTTAGGTGGAAGCATTTAAATGACGAAGGAGAGTACAAATTAAAGAGGGCAAATGAAGGTGGTGGTGTGCGTTCAAAATCCATTGCTCGTGACTCAAACGCAGAAGCTTGCTTGAGGGAAGCTCGGAATCTCTTTTTCCCTAATGGTAAGCAATTGGACGAAAAGTCTGATGATTTGGAATTTAAACTAGGAGACTTTAAAGATGAGTGCATCAGTGCGTCGGAAGAATTTTCTGCAGAACGTTACAAAGAAATGTATGGATTCCATACCCCGCGATTAGTGCTCTTAAGCAGCTGGAAAGAAAAAGCGATTGTTGTTCCTGAGTCTTCTGATTCGTCTGAATCAGATGACGAATTTTTGAGTCACCCTCCCTGGCATGTGCCTCCAGATAGCAATTCTTCGACAAACATAACTTCTGAGCCTGATCCTCAAGAGTATGACCTTGGGATACGGGACAATTCCAACGAGTTGATGGAAGAAATCCCCTTGGATTATGATGAGTCTTTGAGACACGCGATGAGTCCTTACAAGTTGTAGCTGCTTCGAGCACCCTAATTGGGTCATCACACGAACGCAGGGTACTTGTTCAACAGATTGAGCGTGAATTTGAAACTTCTCTTGCATCTGACCAGGCTAAGGATCAACAACGCAAAGCTGAAGAACAAGCTTTTGCTCAAAATGAACGAAGACAAGAATTGAGAATTGCAAGAGAAAGTCAAACGCCCGCAGAGCCTGATGTAAAAAACCCACGCGTCATTATCCGTGTGCGACATCCCGAACTTGGATCAGTATCGAGGGCGTTTAGTCCTTTCTCTAAGATGGCAGACGTGTACAATTGGGTAGGATCTTTGGCTACCTTGCCAGAACATTTCTTGCTGGCACAAACCTTTCCCAATTCGTTCCTGTATCCTGATGAAGATGTTTCTTCCGTAAATTCATCAGTACTCTATATGGTTTCACAGGAAGATCCAGTCCCTATGTATTCAATCCAAGAGGATGGTAATAAGAGGGAACAAGCATCCAAGGCTCAGGTTCAGCTTGTTCAGTCGGAAGAAGATATCGAAACATTGTGTGACTTTCCAAAACAATTTATGGAAGAGGACAAGATACTTTCACTTGAGGAAGAACGTGCCAGTCAACTTTTACAGGGCCTTCAAACAAAGTGTCAAAACGTGCGCGAGAAGTTTAAGGATCAGAAAGTGATGGAAGTAAGTCGCAGTAATTGTTTACAAGAATTATTAGCGATATACAAGCACGATGAAATCATGGATTCAAAGGTCATGTTAGTGTTTAAAGACGAGGCTGCAGTAGGCGATGGCGTTTGTAGAGAGGTGTATGCAGTGTTCTGGGAAAACTTTGTGACTAAGTACTGTGAAGGTAAGATTATTGTTAGAATATCCTGTGCCTCAGGTTTGACGTGTTTGCTGGTTTACTTTCAAAATTTCAATTGATTTAAAACTATCGCACAATTACCTTTAATTATTCAATTGTTTTTTGTTACTCTTTGAGCTACTTTTTATTGAAATACAAACTCTGCAGAAAATAGTTTAAAATTTGATATTTCAAATGACGTTTGTTGCGTTTTAATAATAATATAATGATAGGTGCAGAGTTTTGGTTTTGTCCTTGAAGGCTGATCGAAATGGTTTTGTTGGCTGTGTTCTCCCCGCCGTCCTCCCTTTGATTCCTAGAAAATGCAATAATCGTTACTCATTTTTAACTTTTTTAAGGTGCTTCACAGTTCGTTTTCGTTCTTTCGCCTTCATTTCCGACGGAATATTATACTACGTTGGGTCGCATTATCACGCACCAGCTCATACAAACAGGTACCATACCCTTACAGCTTGCCGAAGCGTTAATGCAACAGGCAGTCGTTGGGAAAGTCTCCCACGATTGCCTTGTACAGTCCTTTTTTATGTTACTGCACGAGAAAGAAAGGGATATTATTCAGAAAGCCTTTCTTGGCACAGACCCATTCCCTACAGAAGATCTTATAGATATTTTCTGTGAATATGGTACAACAGCTCTTCCCAGTCGAGAAAACATCAAGCAGATCGTTTCACAAGTGGCTAATACAGAGTTGATAACAAAACAATTTGTTTGCATTATGAAACTGAAAGAAGGGATGGGGACATTTTGGAATGACATAAGTGCTGAAGAAATTAAAGCAGTCTACAGCTGTTGCAGTCCTACATTCAACAACGTTGCAAACATTCTCTACTTTGAGCAGTTCTCACCGCAAGACGAGAAAGTTTCAAGATGGCTCATGCGATATTTGAAGAACCAAAGCCGGAAGATTCTATGTCGCTTCATGCGTTTCTGCACGGGTTGCGAGCTTGTGCGTCCTGAAAAAAGGATAAAAGTGAAAATGGAAATAATGTCCGATCTCGCCATGCGACCAAAATCGAAAACATGCTTCAGTGTCCTAACTTTGCCAAAAAATCACCAAAC
The DNA here is from genome assembly GCA_963855995.1 of Muricea muricata. Taxonomy (NCBI): domain Eukaryota; kingdom Metazoa; phylum Cnidaria; class Anthozoa; order Malacalcyonacea; family Plexauridae; genus Muricea; species Muricea muricata. Next base: position 5,141,077 of record OY979718.1, read on the forward strand.
CTATGCACGCTTCAGTGAAAACATGGATTTCTACATGAATAATCCTCATGCGTGGGACCTTAGTGATTAATAGTGATGTATATTTCCTTGACACTTCGTTAGAGTATGTCTACATGTTAATGTAGCACATAACTGTTTCAATTTACATTTGTATATATAGTTATTACAGTTATTACCAAATGTCAAATTAGTTGTCGACTGTAAAATTTCTTTTGCATAGCCAGTTAATATACACAGTATATATCATTTCTTTTAACTTTTTATATAAACCGACATCAGGTCGGAAAATGTGTGAAGAGCTGAACATACTCTCTGCTAGCTTGAACAAACGTTTTGTTGTTTGTAACAGAAAAAATTGACATTGTTTAAGTTATCTTATTAACTAAATAAAGAAGTTTTGAGTTTGTTGAAAGTGTTTTCACTGCTTTCTTACTTCATCTTGTGAAGCAACCTATACTCATCATTAATATAATGTTTGCGATATTAATACTTGTGGGTATCTTTTTATTACCGGGAAAACTTCCACTTTAACGTTTGTATTTAACGGCCAAAACATTTAAAACTATGTAGTGTGGTTACAAATTTTAGCTCGCATGGTGCATCAGTTCATACTACATATAGTTATATGTGGATAATTAAGTCCGCATTGACATTAGGTAGAACTCAACAACATATTGGTATTAAAATTTTGCCAGGCACTCTTTATTGGTTGCACTCACGCTCGACGCTATACGATCTAAATACTGTTTATATGGTAAAGCAAATTGTTGTATAAGGTATATGCCTCTCTTTCATTAAGAGGCATTGTGTGATGATGATCTTCCATTACCATGCTGGCCAATTCGGCAAAAGACTCATTGCAGCCCATTGCAGGTTGTTGTGCGGAGTAGTTTTCTTCAGCAATATCCAAATCATTTACTTCTACATCAATAATGCAGTTTATTCCATTGGATTGTTCCGGAAGGTAATAGAGTACATCGGGTTTACCTGGTGGTGACTCCCTATTAGAGGGACGTATTCTGTGCAAATTCCAACGCTTAACCACGTTATTCAGTTCGCTTTGAATCAAGCGCATGAAACAAAAACGCAAACACTCAACGTGCATTGTATTACTATCATCAAAGGTCCCCGAATCGCGCATGTCTTTAAAAAAATTCATCCACCAGGTTGAGTACGATTTTCTTAGGAACGACCACCACGCTTCAATGCGTTGGTTGGAAACTGATTTCCCATATAAGAAGCATTCTGTTCCATTGGCTACATCGTCACAGTTCATTCTAAGGAATCTTTGTATAGCAGCTATGAACACATTTTCTGTACCACGGTCAGCCCTAATAAATTTTGGCACTCCTCCCATCTGTCGAACACAATCAATGAAGTACTTTGACGTTATCTTTGGATCTTTATTGGATGGTCCAGCTTCCAGCCACATTATACGTCGACTGAATCCGTCAATTGCTCCATGTATACAAATGCCATAAGGTTTAAGTTTATCATAGCCGTCTATATGCCAGATGAAATTTGGGCCTTTTGCATAGTACAGTCTCCTTCTAAGTCTTCGCCTTGACCTTTGTTCAACTTCTTCAGGATCGAGATGCTTCAACGCGATACGAACAGTTTCTCGATTAGTGTTAAGACCATGTTCTAATCGCAGTTTTTGATGCATTTGTCTATAACCAAGACAAGAACCACTGCCTTCTAGTTGTTGCTGAATTGCGGCTAAAATTTCATCAACGGTAGCGATATCACCTCTACGTCTTAAACTTTTGGCTCGCAGTATTCGTTTAAGCTGTCTGAGAGAGAGTTGAATGCCATACAAGGATTTTAAAAACGCAAGTATTTCCGTATACTGCAATCCAAGCTTAAAGTAATGCTCAATTATCGTATCTCGATCGTCAGTGCGCCGCGGATGGTAGTGAAATACAGCTTCTCCAATGGTTAGTAGGGTTAACAATACGATAAGCGTCTTAAATGAAAAACGATCGGCCATTTTATCTTGTGATGATGTGTCAGAATAACTGTCCAGTAATCACTGCTTCCAGAGAACATGCTGCATGTATGAATTGTCATTTAAAAAACAATAACCTAAGCGTTTAAAAATAAAAACCTGAGTGTTTAAAAATAAAAACCTGAGAGCTTAGAAATAAAAACCTGAGCGTTTAAACATAAAAACCTGAGCGTTTAAAAATAAAACCTGAGCGCTTAGAAATAAAAACCTGAGCGTTTAAGAATAAAAACCTGAGCGTTTAAAAATAAAAATCTGAGCGTTTAAGAATAAAACCTGAGCGTTTAAAACCAAAAAACTTGAGCGTGTATATTAAGAAACTAAAAACTTTAGCGTTTAAAAATAAGAACTTGAACATTTAAAAATTAAAAACCAGAGGGTATAATAACACTGGGGGTTAAAATTAAAATTCTAGGCTTTAAATGTCCCTTATGGGCCACCGTAGTGCAGAATGCGTACTCACGAATCATGTCTCCACTTTTTTCGCAAGTGCCCTTTTAAATCCGCCATATTGAACTTGACCAGGAGTTGAACTGCAGTGTGTATATACAAAGTTCATCATAAATAAATCACTTAAATAGTATCACATTTACAGTTTAGAATATAGTGCTCTTGAAGAAACAAAATGAAATAGTTCTTCATATGGTCGTGTATTTAACACAAAAAACTGTTGTAGTTTTGATAAACATGATTTAATTTTGAAACATTTTGCATTCCCGAAGCATGACTGAAAATTTCGCTATAAACAAAGCCCAAGTGGCCAAATAATCGTTTTTTCATTGACTTTTGAAGCTTAATAATATATCTTTAAGTTTCCGTTTCAAAATACAGCAGCTAAGTAAACTATAGTAAACTATTATGTTGAGTGTAAAATGTAATTGTATGAGCAAATATCGATTACTTGAAATTGTCATTGCCAAATTGCATGCCTTTTAAATATATTATTAAGAAACACAGACAAAAACCGACAAAGGTAACCATTTCGTTCTTTGTAACTATCAATCATCGTAACTGTTTTCATATATATGTATTTTAAAACGCTAAAACACACCTGCTGAGACTGTTTTTCATCCTCTGACTCTGTTTTTGAGTTTTATCTTTTTCGGCTTTTGCAGCAATCTTGAAAACTTGTATTTTGTAACTCCAATTTCTCTGTATTATCTGCTCAGGACTAATCCTTTCTCGTAAAAAACTCATAAAATTCGTTTTCCTTTGTTTAAAAGTTTTTATGAACCATTTTTCCATGTAAAGTCACGAATTTTTATGTTTCTGTAAACTTTGCTTGACGAAAAAAACAATCTCACTCCTCGCAACCGCGCGAAATTCTCTGCGTAAGAGTCTGGGACTAGCCAAAATGCCCTTATAAATCCGTCATTTTGTGGAGACAAAATTTTTACTGAGAAAAGATAGGAGTACGCATTCTATATCTATTATTTCTATGACATACAACCATTGATCTGGATAATACTGGATCGCGCATACATAATAAAATTTTGAAGTCATCGCCGCCATCTTGGTACTCCAGGTCCAGTGTTCTTTGCGGGTGTAAGAGTAAGCTTTTAACATATATAGAAATAATAGATATAGAATGCGTGCTTGGTAACCTAGCCTGTGCCCAAAATTTAAAATAATTTGCCCTTATAAATCCGCCATATTGGATTTGACCAGGAGTTAAACGTCAGAGTCTGTAATACAAAGCAGTTCCTGATAGAAAATTGTCTTTTGACAAATTTACAGCTTAATTACCGTTCTCTTGAAACAATGAGATAAAGACAGTGACACACTGATGGTAAATAATAGTTGTGTATTATAATACAAAGACGGTTTTAGTTTTGCGTAAACATGATTTACTTTGAAAATGCTTTGCATGCATGCATATGACTAAACATGTCGTTTAAAAAGTGACCAAATTGTCGCTTTTTTCATTGACCTTTGAAGCTAAATCAGAAGACATTAAGATAACAGAAGTTATGTAAACTACAATATTTTACAGTGCACTAACAAGGTGATTGTTTGTAAATATCAATTGCTTAAAATTGTCAAAAACTGCCTTTCAAAACTAAGGTCAGTGAGGAACTCCGACTAAAACAACAAAGGTACCATTTGAGCTTTTAGAATAGTGTTGAACATTACATAATTATGTGTATTTTCAAACGATAAGACATACCTGTGAATTTTTATCATTTTTTAGTGTTGTCACAGCAACCTTGAAAACTCCGCAAACAATTTCTTGTACTTTCTGCTCTTATCATTTGCATTATCGCACTCTCCCGTTTCTTTGTGTCATCTTTTACGTAAAAAGTCCCATAAAATCTGTTTTCCTTTATTCAAACGTTTTCTAAACCTTTTTTCCATTTAAAGTCTCGAATTTGTCTTTTTTGTAAACTCTGGTTGACAAAAACAAATCGCACTCCTTGCGACCGCGCGAAATTCTCTCTTTCAGGAGTCTGGAACTAGTCAAATGCCCTTATAAATCCGCCATTTTGTGGCGACAAATTTTTCACAGAGAAAAGATAGGAGTACGCATTCTATATCTATTATTTCTATGGCTTTTAAGCAGCGTTTTCAATTTCCGTAAATTTCCTTAAAATAAGGAAGTTTATTTATCTATTGAAAATGCTGATTGTCCGCCATCTTGGTACTCCAAATTCGTCATCTCTGCTGGCTTCACTTGATGCCACTCTATGCGCGATCCAGTATTATCCAGATCAATGCATACAACCCACTCAAGCTTACACGACGACATATGTGTCTACTGTGCACAGTAGACAAAAATTATAGCATTTTTAACTCGTTTTTTCTTAAAATTTTTATGGCGTAATTTTTTTTCATTTTTTTTCGTAAAAAAACGATGGTTCCTTCCGTTAAGAAAAATTATAGCATTTTGAGCACGGTTTTTTCTTGATGACTTTTGAGAACCGTTATTTTCTCCGTTTACCAAAAATTTTGCCAGTGTGGTTAACAAGGAAATATATCTGTATCAAACTGTATGATATATAAAGAAGTTTTCAATTTTTGACGAATTTTTCTAAAAAAAAATGCAAAATAGACCAAAAGATACTTTGGAAAGAGTTATAATTCTTGCACTAGACGAAAACTATTCAAGTCACGGGCAGGAATTGATCCTAGCGACGTTTAGTGAGACATTTTTACTCGACCACTGGACTATGCTGGTTATGACGCTCAGGCAAGGTGGTTTAAGTTGTCTAAGCGTTCTAGCCTACACTTAATTCTTAAAAGAGACGAAAGCCAAAACAATTTTTGGAAAAGGCAGGTATTAATCCCGGCCTCAGAGATTGATTCTGATTGATACACATTGTCTTTACCACCAGACTATGCTAGCTACCACGTTCTTTTAACGTGGTTTAAATTGTTCAACCATTTTTTGTAGCTCATTCGGTTAAAAACGGGTAAATAATTTAAACCACATTGGATAATAAATAATAAATGATGATAAAATAAAAAAGACTTCCCGCCAGGGATAAGACAATCAGCCAGGAATAGGTAAGCGACATTATCCATGCATATGCTACTACCATTTTAAGTCCACGTTCGAATGTTTCCACTCTCTAATGAGCAAAAGAGTACGTTGTACAATTAGCAGAGGTTTTTTTAGCATGCATGGTTGCAAAATGCTTGAAATTTGTTCCGCTATAAAATAACATATAGAATGTGAGTAGCGTTTGACTTTTATGAAAAAGACGAATCTAGTTTTTCATATCTCTGAGGATGGTTCTGAAATTTGACTTTTATGGTAGCCTTTTTTTGAATTCACTGTATTACAACTCTATTACGATTTTGTATTAAACATTGCTCCATTTGATATGTTTAGATCATGTATGTATGGTGTTAGGTGAAAGTTGTAAAAAGAAATAAACTGGTCTCAATTTGACGTTCGTCTATTCATCCCTTCTTCCAGAAAGGTAACCTACCTTGTATAATATTGAAATATAAAGCGTGTATCACTTCTTCGAAACTTTCTGGCGCTTTCTAACGCTTTAATTTTGGCTTGCAAAAGTTTGAAAGCATCCGTTTGACCGTACCTCACGCTAATTGAGATAATATCAAATACTGGTTGGCCTAACGCCTCTATAGATGCGCACAATTAAATCATACTAACTCATGTCTGCTCTGGTAATTTCTGCGCGATATAATGGTACACACAGCAATATCAATCTAATCAGTTGAGAATAAAATGTGCTATATAGCGTTAACCATTAGTATGCCATTATCATTTTGATATGTTGATTTTTTAAAACTTTTAAATTCGGATAAAAAAGGGGGTTAAGGTAAAAGGGGATCACAGTACAGAAAACTTGCAAGAACTACCGGGTGGCGCAAAAAAAAGTTAACATGTTTGATTAACCATAACGCCGAAACTAAAGAGTTTATCACACGGAAGACATGTTCTTCGCTTTCATTAATGTCTAACTTAAAATTTTAGATGCCGTATATGCTTTTTCATGCAATATTGTCCGAGATATCGAAGTTTCAATTTCAATATACTTTTTGCAAAAGTGCACAAATTTGGTAAAAATGGCCTTAAAGTGCCTTAATTAATGCTTTTATTTTATCGTACGCACAGTGTTTAAATGAAGTTCAAATCGAAACATTAGAAAGATGGATATTCTCTTTTATTTTTGTTTTACGAACTTTTGGAAAGCAATTATCAAAATTTAGAAAAACAAAGCTGTTGTGGTTCTGGGTTTGTGGCTGGGTGCCCATCGCCATGCGCTGCGTATTTCCTGACATTCCTTGTGTTTATTTCCGAATTTAAGCTGAAAATTGCTTCGTCTGATATTATTAACTGATCTAGGAAACCAGGGTTTTGCTCGACGGTATTTACAAATTGATTACAGAATTTGGAACGTGCCGCATGATGGCCAACCCAACAATTTGAGACAGCTTCGTGAAGCAATTGTTACCGAATGTGCCACATCGACCAGCAAACAATCCAACGTTCTTTTGACTGCATGGTCACACGAGCAACACGTTGCATCAATGAAAGAGGACATGCTTTTGAAGATGAATAGACGTTCAACTTTAGAAAACGCGTAGTACTCCGTTGTTGTATACATTATTACATATAAACATGTTTTCATATTTAAATTAATAGACCATATTTAGCTAATTTGTGGACTTTTCAAAAATGCATATTGAAATTGAAACTTCGATATCTTGGCGAATACTGCGTGGAAAAACATACCCAGCATATCAAATTCTAAGTTAAACATTAATGAAAGCGATGAAAGGTTTCAGTGTGATAGACTTTATAGTTTCAACGTTATGCCTAGTCAAACAGGTTAACTTTTTTTGCGCCACCCGGTAATATAGATTCATTCCTCTCGTAATTTTTTTATGGACAAATTACTCCATAATGCCGGAAATTGCATTTCAGAAGCTGAGGCGTAGAGGCGCTACACCTGTGTTGATTTATAATAACATACATGGTAAATTTGTTTAATCAAGATTGAAAAAACCTTATATTTCAAATATAAATTTGCTTAGGTTGGCATGTGCTGGCAACAGTGTTATTCTGGACAACATAAATTAACAAAAGTGGACTTGGAACTGTTTTGTATTCTTGGACAAAAACTAATCGGTTATCTACAGTACTATATTGGTTTAAATTAATAAGTTCCTTGCATGTTTTTAAATGTAAAAATAATTCTCAACACTGTAAAGCTACAGATGTTTATAAATTATTAAAGCTAAAGGGTTGTTTTTAACTAAGTCTGAATGATAGTAATGTAGCTCAGTTGTGTCAACAAGCATGTTTTTATGTTCCATCAACATCCAGTAATGACCAAATATATCTATGTCAGTTTTAATCATTTTATCACAATTGTCAAGGTCTATTAGATGGCAAAATTTTCTTATTTATTAAATGAAACAAGATATTTTTTGCTCTGAAACAATTCTATATTATTTTCGTGGTCCATTTCGTAATTACAATTTGTTAACTAGATTTCACTCATAAATGCATGTGTTTGTAATAATGCAACTTATTAAACATAGAGTCAGACTAATTTCTATTACAAATACTCAAATGTGGTTGTGGTATATGGTCAAAGAGTAGAGACTAGAAAAAGATACAGGTATACAGAAAATAGCATAAGGTGTTCGTCACTGCGCATGTGGTACTGAGCATGGCCGCCATATTGTTAGTGCCCTAAACAGAGGAAGTCACCTCCAGGAAATATTAAAATGCCTACTAATACCGGAGGCAATACTTCTGTTTAGGACACTGCATGTCTGACAACTAACAACATATAGCTGCAACTACGCATATAGCTAAAACATACATGTTTTTCTGCCATACTCTGCAGTTTAGGTTAAGCATAACATATGGGAAGCAAAAGATTGCACGTTGCACAGTAGGGTATGTGGGAGAGTACTCTCGGAGAGTTATGTTCGAACCGTGCCCAAATACTGCCTATGTTTCCTAAATGGCAATGACCACACCCAATTTTTTAATATGGATCGAGAAATGTTTTTGAACTAACATCAGAGAGTTATGTTTGTCAATCTTTCTTGCCAACATTTATATACCAAGTACAGTGCTGCTTGAAAAAAACCTAACAGAAAACATGTTTAGAATGTTCCTGGAAAGTGTTTGTCAGTGTGTTCATTTGCATTTTGTTTGTGTTCTATTCACATTCCATTTTCATTCCAATTTACGTTCCACTTTTACCAGAATGCATTCAGGAACGTGTTCATATAACACGTTATAAGACCAGCTATCATTGGAAATTATTTCACGAGAATTATAAGTGAGCATCACTTTACATTGTGTTTCAACTTACATTAACAGCTGTAGCAAAACTTACAAAACATGTTCAAAAAAGATTAATTTTTATGGTCTATGATCTAACGTGTGTAATCAAAACATGGGAAAAAACACAGTCATTTACTTTCTTTTGTATCTATTATATTTTTTGAACATATTTTTCTAATGCGTTTTAAAAAATATGTCACTAATCCTGTGTTAAGCTATTGAATTTGAGGAAATGAGATGCATGCAGGGACGCTGTGCTCAGATTTTGTACTGATTAAGGACGGTAAAAGACATCACACTTTATAAGACCTTTTGATTTTCTTGTCCATGGTTAGATAGCCAAAATAACCACATGCTGTATATTAATGTTCAACAAATGATGCTCCATACTGCATTACTCACTTTGCTTGCAAACAGCTCCTGTGTTTACAACCATTTGCAACCTAAGGTTTAGCGCTTCGCAAAAAACAATAGCTTTAAAAAGTCATAACTACATAGTTTGGACACTGAAGCTATTTGTTTTGACTCTGAAACCTTTTTTTAGTCTGAAATATTAACCTGGGTGGGTGAAAACTATTAGTTACAATGACCAAAGAATTTGTTTTATGGCATTGAAAATTACAGTTGTGCCAGTTACTAGCAAAAGTTTCTAATAATCTGTATTCAAGCTGTAGTACTGACTTTTGAAATACTATATACATAATCTAAACATCTTTTTAAATGTGTTTCTACATTGTATAGTCATTGTTGTATGCAAGAATTCTCTGTATAGAGTGGTATGGGAAGCACCAGTTGAGAAACTATGAACACTTCAACAGTCGATTAAGCATTTGCTGTAATGCCACTTTTTAGACATAATCATAGCGCCCATCTACCATGTCTTTCAAAAATCCGCCAACCTAAAGATATACCAATATTCAGTATTTTAAAAGGTCCACAGTCTGAGGACAACAACAAAGTAAACAAGAGAAGTTAAGCTTAAGTATTTTACATCTGATGAAACATATAGTGTGCTGCATAACGTAAATTATTTACCTTTGTCGCATCACCCAGGGCTTCTTCCACCATAGCTTCGATATCACGTGATAAACCAATCAATTCTCCTGCACTGTATGGTGCAGGTGTTGTTTTGTTAAGCGGCGTCGTATTTTCTTGTGGATTTTCTTCTTTTATTTCTTTTATTTGTTTTTTGTTCGATTCTCTTCCATCATGCATCCGTTCATCTTTCATGTTCTCATTCCGTCCCTCTGTCATGTCGTTATTCTCTAATGATTTTTCATCTTCAGTTCCTTCAGGTAAATACCAAAAATTCATAGATATTGTTTTACTAAATGAAAAAGGTTTGGCAGAACATTAATCATTCTTGTAACAGTAATATCATTTTCACTTTAAAATGGATCATTTGAAAAATTAGATGATTCAAATCAGTTATGGGAAAAACTATGACCATCTCGACCCTGTAGATATACTGTGTTGATCTTTCTTATATACCTGTGCCTTTCTGACTCGATGTAATGCCACCAATAGTTTGGAATATACAAGACATCTCCAGGTCCAACAACAGCATCGACACCAGTAATGTTGCGGAATTTTGGAAACTTTTCAAAATCCGGAGAATCAAAATTTACCTACAATTGAGGTTAAAAATTAAAGGAATTATTAACCATTCTATCTGGGGCCGGTTGTATAGATAATTGGTTAAAGATAACTATGATTGGTGGAACCACGTATTTTGTACTTAATCACCATTCAACTACAAACAGTGATTAAAAAAGTGATTAACACAACCGTCCCCTGGTATGTATCAGGAAAAGTAATACGTTCACAATACAGGCTACAGTGACAAAAGTACATTTACTGAGAAATACATTTCAAGTTACACAGTTCTGAAAGCTGTAATAAACGATGCAGTTATGGTTAAAGTGGAAAATGGTTATACCTGAGTCTGACGATCATGAGGATGATATACTGGATAAGGATATAAAAACTTGTAATTTTCTGGACTGAACAGAATACATCGCTTCTTGCCGTAAATCTAGAATGGCATACGAACGTAAAAGAATAATCTCACAAAACCTTCATTTCTAAAAATATACTTATACTTGAATAGCGTCTAATTCATATTTGTAAAACGCAGCGACCCTGGAACGTAATAATATGAGGTAGAAAAGGGCATCTAGGGGGTTTTGGGAAGGGTGGTCTCTTGAAAACCAGAACCTTGGAAATGCGATTTCCTGCGATTTGGGCATCGTATTCATCTGTAGTTCTAGTAACTTTGCAGGACTTGGTAACCCTAAATTTCAGTGGCGCCGAATCCTCTATTGCGAAAAGTGGGAGAGAACATGACCCCCCGGGCTTTGCGGTCCCTGTAATGATTAATAACACTTCCTAATGGTTACAATCAACGTCAAACGCAAACATTCAAATTATCTTACACCCATTACCGAGTGTGTTTAGCTATAACAACAATCGCTACATTGTGATATACCTGCAAAAATAAGTTTTCCATAATATCGTAATGTGCAGGGGTGACAACCCCACTCATACCAACAAGGAAAAGGTTAATGTCCATTTTTCCCCACGAAAGTTTCTCTTTCATTTCTTTAAACCACTTTGTATCAAACATGAGTACATCATCCTGCATGTCCGAGTTTAAGAACTCCTTTTCAAGACCTGTCTATAAATTATTATAAACAAAGTATACCTAAATTAATCTTTACGTAAGTTAATCTAAAACTCAAAAATCAGCCCAATAGGCATCGGAATTTCCAAAGCCTGTACTGCGTTGACTCAACTTCCAGTCTTCTAAAAGAAAACGCTTATTTCTTCATCTTCATGTGATTATTTTGAAAAGAAGGATCTCGAGAGGTGTGTTTGGTCTAACCGCTCTGAAGCCTTTAATCATGCGCAGCTCGTAAGACTAGGATGAGTTGACGACAGTTGACAAGAATTGGCACTCTTGCCAAGTACATGCATGGCTATTATATAATTTCTCATCAACTTTGAGTTTGACAAGAGCTGGCCAAATCAAAAGAGTACACAGTGTCGGCGAAATTCTGTATAATTCATTCATGATTTGCAAATGTGCGATTGTGGTATATTATACAAAAAATATAAAACGTTTTTTCCGTTTTTAAACACAGTTATATCAACACTCGGAGAAACAGGAAAAACTCGAAATTTTATCGTATTTTCCAATTTCCACTCGCGTTGATATAATCAGACAGTGCTTGAAATTCCAATCATGATCTTAGTAAACATTAATATTGGTAATCTTGAGAAGATCTAGCCGGACGTGTATGAATGACAATCGAGAGAGCTTTCGCTTAATGTTAATATACATGTTAATTAGCTATATTCGCCTATACAAAGCCTATTAAGTTAAACTTCACGTGCATGTGACCCAAGCCAAGCCGTGCTTTTACCTGCAGGTATATCTTTGTGCCATTCCCAGCTGACTCTAATTCATCCATCTCATGCAAAAACTGAACAAAACTCATTTCAGACACATTATGTGGTGGACTCCAGGAGGTATTTACCACTGCAGCATTCTCGCGATTATAAAATAAAAATCTTCTTGTTGCTGACTTATAAACAGTTAGATTTGGTGAAATTAAATTTTCTGTTAAATATTCAGTCGTCCAACCTTGCGTGATTTCACCAAAATGGCAGTTCTTTAAAACGACGGGAACCTACATATGAAACAAAATGTCATCACGATTAACCGGAAATGTAGTTAAGTTACAGGTTCAGGTTGTTTTCAGGGAATAAATTAATAACTTAATGTAAGTTAATTCACGAGATATTTTATTAAGTATTTTAGACATGTGTCAATGTATACTCACCCCTGTTTTCATTTGTACTATCGCTTCTTCGCTCTTGCAGTCAAACTTTCTAATCGGTGTCGTTGGGAAAGTGTAACGTCCAATAAATTCAGAATAGTCATTTGTGTCCACATCACAGTATTCTGATTGTGAACACACTTGTAAACCTAATGTCCGCTGTGTTACCCAAACCACAAGCGCAACTGTAATTATCGCATCCGAAGACAGCATCTTAACAAATTCCAAACCCGCTTCAAACGATCGAAATTGTTTCTGAAACGAAATTTTCGATACAGCTAAGTATAAGGTCCTAGGAATATTGTCAAAAGCACCACTGAAAGTCTGCTGAAATGCTACTGAAATGTGCTTCTTTGACGTTAACCGGATTAGCTTACTCGGGACCGGCGCTTGCGTCATACTTGGTGAGGTCACAAAACTTTGAACTTTGTATCAGCTCGAGAAAGCAAGTAATAATGCACAGATACAATACACTTCTTATCATAATCTCTAGTAGGGTCAAACTTTTACCTCGAATAATTTCTAAATATACTCTGATTTACATACGATGTACCAAACATTCACAATTAATCATAATTATAATAATGTTTCATCAACATTATACCATAAATGATACATCTGATGGAACACATTAACAAATTAAATAATTATTGATGTGGGGTATAAACTTTAACCTTTTTAGCTACTTTAGAATAACTTTAAAAAAATAGAAACGAAAGGTTCATAAATCTTTTGTTCCAAACCTGGTCATAAAATATGGTATTCATCTTAACTTGACGGTCTTTATTTCTGATGACAATCGTACGGATGCCATATTTTTACATATCCTCTCTCCGGCTTGGCACCGATATTGTTGAAACGGATGTTTTTCTGAGGAAATAAGACACACAGGAAAACGATCATTCAGAAAAAATATTCATATACTCAACAAATTAGAAAGAAATTTTGTATCTGCGAAGCAGATATATTGTTGTTGCCTGCTTAAGTGTAAGTGTACTTTACAGACCAGAATATTTTCAATGATTTACTGGAGTGACACAACTGCAGTGATACTTCCCCTTTCCAATTGAGGTTCAGATTTGACTTCCTCTACCCCTGCCGTAGGCGAGGCGGAGTTTTCAATTCGCCCCGTTTCTGTTTTTTTTTATTTTTTTTTATTTTTGAAACAATTTGATTGGTTAATTGGGTAGGCCCGGCATATCTGATTGGCTGGAAGATAGCTTAAGGTAGCGGTAGAGGTATTTGAAGCCAAATCTGAACCTATCTACTATCAATGTGGTGACGGAAGTCATCACGACTAAGAACGAACAAGATAATTTATCACTTATTTCCAGCGAGTTTTTAAAAAATAACCGATCATTAGCTTTATTAGAAGGTATTTTCATGTAGAAGAATATACTTTACTCGATAACTGGCAAAAATCGCCGAAATATATCATTAGTTTAATGTCTGTTAACAACAATCCAATATAATTTAGTAACATGTACAGCAGCAGTCTGACAAATCATTATGTGGACTATGATTATGTAGTTTTAAGAAGTCACTTTAATGTGTTAAATAGTTTCTTTTCAGTATATGGCTGGTACAATAAATTGTTATATATTTGTAATTGATTCCACTACTTGTACAGTTTGTGTATTATTGTGCTTGCAAATGATCAAATTTAAGTCTATATAATAAAAGTTATATCAGTATCAATGGTCAAAGCTGTCAAAATGAAATGCAAAGTTTTATGTCTTCTCTTTCACTATTATTGGTGTATATCAAGCATCAACGCAATTGCGATACATTGAATATCCACATTTTTCAAATGTTTACTTCTGAAATGAGAGCACTACTAAAAGATAATATAAAATATGTAATGCTCACTTGAAGTACATCTAAACACATTGTTCTTATTTCTTGTACGATATATTTATGGATGTTATCCAAGTGAATCATCACTGAATAAACCAGTGCTCATAGTCATTAATTTTTTTAAAAAAACATTCTCTTACCGACCTCTTATATAAGAAACTTAACATTTTAAAATTTCATAACATTAGCAGGTTACAGATGGGTCAGTTTATATTGGTTTGTATTTTGCTGGAAAAATAAGTGTTATTCTACTAGATTTTAAAAATATGTTTACTCTTGATGCTGATAAGTATGAGTGCCACTTAGTGTGTGTAAATGTAGTGAGGGAGTCAACGTAAAATAACATTCAATACTCAATTTCCACTTTGGATTTTATTTATTAGGCCTTTATATTATTTTACTTGTCATGTTTGTAATGCAAAGTCTTGCTTGTTTTTATATAGGAAATACACAAGTTAGTGTTAAATTAAATTAAATTCCACTTCCAATAAAATTCCAATTTATATTAACTCAGACCATAGTACTTTCCCAATTTAGCCAACGGTTTTAACTTGCTTGCACTGTTATATAAGACATTTTAGAATCACTGATGATTCAAAATGACCACATTCGCAGATGCATGCGTGATGCTTAGCATACCTGTTCTTTAATGTCACGCAGCAATGAGCTTGAAAATTTAAATCACAGTGCAAAAAAACATACTAGTGCACGTTCCAGCCCAATGCATGACCTTAGTTCTCTAAGAAATGTTAGTATACTTGATGTCGCATGAGCGTTGTGCAATATGTTTCCCTGATGTAAAATATCATTTCGTCAGCTAAGGGTTAACAATTGTCTAGCTTTTTTTAAGAAGTTGGGAGAAGATTACTTTTAAACTTAAGGTTACAGAACACCCCAGAATTGCGTTTCAGGAAATCTGCCATTACTCTGCAATTAGTATCCAATTTCTATCAAATTTTCGCCTAATGTAGCCAGATAAATGGCAAGTAAAATAATGTTATAAAATGTATGAAAAAATAGTTTTCTTGATTATGCAAGTTTACGTTTTTGGTGCCTATATAATCAGCGTGTTAACATTCCGACAAATGTTTAGAAATCGATTGAACTTTTTAGAGGATTTGAGACTGAGAGTTACGATAATTGAGTAGCCAAAATTCTTTCTATTTTGCCTTTGTAGGAACCGTAGAAACCAGGGCAAGTAAATTCAAACACTATTTTGCTGCGCAAAGTGTTCTTTGTGTCATAGATTACGACCACTTTGACTGGTTGTGTCCGTCTTCGAATGGCTTTCCTGCATATGCGGTTTTCTTAAGTATCATTACATGTCAACAGGGTAATGTTTCTAATACGTCATCTCTTCCTGTTTTTTTGTATATAATATGATAGTAAGTTTGTAAATAGCTTATTCTGGTTTGACAATGACTTCGAAATAGAGTCGAAATATCACCGAAAAATTGTTGTCTTCTTTTAAAAGCTCAAATCTTGAGTTCACAAGATGTTATTTTTCGGGTATGTTTAAATATATTTTATTAAATTATCTGCTGGTAATGGTTTTTACACATATTCTCCCAATTTACCAAAAGATAGACCTCGTTAACTCTCAGCTGACGATTTGGTAATAGAACTGATTATATCAACCCCTTTTCAAGATATAAGCGTGCCAGAGGCTGTGTGCCAAAATTAAAGTATTTTATTTTCTAGTGCCCAATTCCTGCACAAATTCAAGCTCTCGCCATGGAAAGTCGACACACTCACTCACTTAGTTTATTAAATATTATACAGTGTTTTGCAAGGTTGGCTTGATGATACAATTAATCATGCTTGCATATTCGTAAACTTGAAATTTTAAATGCAGAAGTTTTATTCCAGAATGTCAAGAAGTTGTCGAGAGCATACATTCATTTTAGAGATTCGTCAATATCATTGTACAATATATATATATTTATTATCAAATTAAAGTATGCGGTGCTTGAGTCAGAAAATGTATAATTATGATGATCTAGGCCTCTTAACAGCCTTACAACGCGTCGCTTCACACAGTGCACATCAATCACTGCTTACACGAGGTTGAAGCAAATGTGACAAATGTCATGAACGGATATTAATGACGTAAGACACTCGCTGGAAAGTGAAGTGCCGACCAGGTCTAAGTGTAACAAATAAGGATGTTGAAAAAAGGTCAAAGTTCAAGGACAACCGTCCCAACCCAGTGCAACCAGGAGCATATAAGACGAGCGCCTCTCCACATTTTTCATGTCCATGTTTTGGAGTTTGTCTGTGACAGCCGAATCTAAGGACAGAAAAAAATTTACAACAAATTTGTCCATTGGAAAAATTGTTTCACAATGAAGCTTCTTATAGTTTTCTTGTTCTCTGTCGTGTTTTGTTTGTCAGCTGAATTCAGGTAAGTATATATGTTTATCAATGCAACGATGCGACTACATGCATGAACATAAATTATGAAAACTACGACTGTTTTTTATATTTATATCAACGTTTTCATTTAAGTACAATTGCATGACCGGTCAATCAAAACTGCCAAATTACAGTTTTGCCTGACGACAATTGGAGACCTACTCGTTACCATGCAAAATGATCAGGCTTTGTGACTGGGGTTTTAAAACAAAGGTCATCATTGTTTGTGATTTGTTCTTCATAGAAAATGGATTTATATAGTTTATAATTGTCTTTTACTAACAACTCACAAAGCTTGTTATAGTATAGGTTGTTGGCAACCCTTATATACGGCCATTTTCTTTGCTAATACTTGCGCACAATTCATTACAGTTAGTTAATTATGACTATCTTATTATTTTTAGTTCAGCACAATGGAACAGACGGAATTACAACTATCGATTGGGGAGAAATACCAACTTCAATTATAATGGTCTTAATCATCGAAGTAACAATGGACGTCATAACTCAAACCTCAATTACAGACAATTCCGCTACAATTATCGCGGTAATCGATGGAACACAAATTTCAATCATAATTTCAGATCCAGGTGATTATATATTTTCTAAAGCAATTCATTAAAGCATTCTCAATCGGCTGCAATCAATGACAATGCTTTATATCGCATAACACACTTATTTTTCTATGCGCAGCCATTAGCAATAAAAACATTAGCGCAAAAAAAAGTACAAGCAAGAAACTTATACACTTTGCATGCTACAAAGGAATTTTTGAAGTGCAGGATTCTGTTCATAAACTGCACAAAAATCTTTAGCGCTAATCATACATATATACATACACATGTTTCTTTTACAGGAACTCAAACCTGAATGCCAACTACCGCAGGAACCACCACTTCAATGTTGGTCACAACTGGCAAAACAGACAAACTAATGTAGGCTATAAATGGAATTTCGGAAAACGTCGTCGCAGTACTGATGTCCAGAATGAAGTGTTAGAATTATTGAAAATTGAAAGAGAAGTACGATTGCATACTTTTCATCATCCATGTTATTTCTAGTTCAGATTATAAAAATTCGCTAGTTGAATAATCCTAACCTGATTCCTCTACATAAAACATGCAGATAAAAAGCGCGTCGAATTGCGCAAGCGTCGTGCCTCTCGCCACTGAAAAACCTAAGCCACGTTTGGTGTGGCGTTTCACGAGAGCGAGATGGTTACCGTAGAGGAGCTCTCCTGCGATTTTCCTTCAACCTAAAATCAATAACGCATATAGGACATTCAAGTGTCCGGGTCAACAGTATCCACATGACATATGTTACCCTCGTAAAATAGACTTGCTAATCTGAACTTTAATCTAATCTATAATCCAAAAGTATATAGGCCCAAGATTACAATTACTCATAGCACGGAATTGAGAATGTTTTTGGTGATTTATTGATATAGCCAAGAGTTTTCATGGAGAAACTTCAGCAGGCGATCACAATATTTATCAACACATATCAGAATACCGTCCCCGAGTTGAAAATTCTCTCCGTTTTCGTTCCTGATGGTCAAGTCACGAATGCTACAGTTACCCAAGAAATTGTCTGTGTCTTGCAAAAACTGCAGAAAATCCTGCCCAACACTTTGGGCAATTTTGTAAGTATAGATTAAGTTGTGTAAAGCGAATTAAATTTAAAGGTTATTTTTTCTAGGTGTAACATTCGACTTGTTATATCCTAGTACATACATATATGACGAGAATATTGAATTCATGAAAACATTTTTATGCAGATTGCAAAGATGATCAAGTATCATGGCAGCAGTTATGAAACGGAGAGCCTTAACAATCAGGACACTTGTGAAGTAAGTTCATCACAGTTCCTCTTTCCGGTATGTGTGAAAGTTTTTATGATAATAAAGTTCATCAGAGTTTCTTTTTAATGTGTGATAAAAGATAAATAAAATCGGGTAAGCAAACAATTCTACTTGACCACGGCTGGGAATCGAACTTGCATCTGTGACCTTCGCGTTACTAGAACGATACTACACCTACTGAGCTGCAAGGCCAAACAGGGAAGCAATCTTTTACTCAATTGTTGTTTTCTACAGTAAAATATAGATTTTTAGCGAATAGAAATAGCGAAATCTGTTGCGCGACCAGAAAGCTATCTCTTTCTCGATAACAATTGCAAGACATATATAATTCTCTTTCAGGTTCCAGAGGCTCCCGCCAGCAACGAGATCGTCGACGCAGCTAAACTGTGGGACATAAAGAAGTTCGTTGCCACTCTTATTACGGCCGCCATGGAGTATCAACAAGTGTCATAACTTGTTTATTAACGTGTTGCAAGTCCCGTTTGCTTTAAAGAAACAACATTAAGCCACTTATTTAGATACTAACTTAACAGTATATACACATGTAGACGGTTAAAGTTAAAGTTACTATATTTAAGTAACAAAATTTATTAAATAAATGTTCCTTCGATCTAAATCAGTGAATTTACTTGAATTTAACTAAAATAAAGCATAATCGCCGAATATGAAGCGTATTATTAAGCTCCTTTTATAGAATTGTGCGAGAACCGGCAAACTAGTTTTGTTTCGAAAATGCAAAAGAACAGTAACTCCGAACAACTAATCGACGTTTAGATAAAAGTCATCATCAGGATAAATGACCATTTTTGAATCCTGATGACGACTATAAAGTCTAGTCGAAACGTTGATTTATTAAGACATTCTAAATGTTGTTGTAAAATACTCCAAGTGGTCCCTTAACTATAAGTTCAGTTTTAAATATGTTAATTTGAAAGCCAAATTATTATTGCAATGATGAATTCTTTTATCCTCGATTATCAACTGCAATATAGTTCTCTTTCGCGTTTTATTTGCATTATTTTTTCCAGCATGTTGAGTTACATTTCGTTTTAGAAAATTTCCACTCTGGGATCTCCGTGCCTGCTGGCTAATAAAATACTTTAGAACTGGACTGGTTATATACTTCAGGTTTGGATACAATCATCGAACTCTGTTCGCACTACCGGTACTTTTAAATGATCCTAATTTGTTAGCTAAAGCTGTTTCTGTCCGGTATACTAAACTATATCACTAGATTTTTGACTTGGCGGCGAAACAAAATCTTGCCATTTTTTCTGAAACAAAAAAAAATTTCCTGTTTTCAATGCATTGGCATGCACACATTTCTCAAAACAACATTTCGTGACAATACATTTAGTAAAAACTTTTTAATCCAGGATTATCCAGTTTTATTCGCACCATTGATATATAACCACATGCACAGGTTCTCCAGGTCTACAGGAACTTGTCATGCAGAGTGGAGTCAGTCCCAATCAACAAGAGTTATTTTTATCAAATATTACTCCACATTTTCTAGACGATAAAAAGAAGGCCCTACACAAAACTGTGATACTTTGTGAAAACAAATACACCGAAAATGATGCAAATTGCAAAAAAAATCTATACTTCAATCAAGTCAACCTCTTGAATTTAGGGCGAACGCGAAAAATAGGCCTCCTTAGCCTTTTCCATATTTAATGAATATTCGGAGTTGTTAGTCCTTATTTACTTTCCAAATCGGAAATGAATGTTGCAACACACAAACATAATATGTTTGTTATATACACTACTATGTGTCAAGCAGTATCAGCAGTGACATTTAATCATCAACCGGTAAAATAACTCGCTGCTGAGAAACACAAGCCTGTCTCTCCGCTTCCACCGGCCTGCCCGCCCTAAAATTAGGAGGTAGGCGCACAAAAAGTTTACAAAAACTCACCAATTCAAATTCTATTGTAAGACCAGGAGGGATATTTTTCTGAACACATTGAAGGAATATATCGGCCATTTCAGACGGAATAGATTCAATCTAAAAGATGTATTCAAGCATACTGTACAGTAGTTATAACGTGGGCATGCATGACACTCGATTTGAGATTGGTAAACAAAATTTTGGGGGAGTAAAAATCAAGGATTGGGAAACAAAATTTATTGTCGCATTGAAATCATGACTTCATTAAACATTTTACGCATGCAACAAGCAGATTAATCAAAGTCATCATCTTCAGAGTCAACTTTCGCAACAACGCCCCGGGGGAAATAGTCTGTTTTATTGAATGAATATAGGTAAATTTACAAGAACTATTTAATTCACAATAACTATTGCCAGGATTTTATCTTTCTTTTGTGGTTACTTAACTAACACACTTTCAAAACTAATAGACTTTATGCCGTTTACTGTACTGTATAATGGGCTCGATCGTTTTCATGTGGTTATTTTCTAATAGCGTCTGTGTGGTGAGGTTAAGGATTTGTAATACATAGCTTAAATTTAGATACAAAAAGTGTTTTTGTTCAAGAAACATAGCCACAGGTTATAACTTCTCAAGAAAGATTACTGGGAGAAATAGCAAATATGAACTGTTGGATAAAAAATGCAATAAACATTAAGGTTAATTATCATGAACAATACAAACTTGAATCATTCTTCCATGATTCTTGAAATGGTACTGCATGTTTTTCTCTCGAAAAAAATGAGGTGGGTTAGCCAGGGTAATGCTGAATGCCTCAGTAGCCAAATTGAATCTGAAAAAATAAAAATGATTACAGTCAAATTTGAGTCATAATATGCTGTTTCTGTTCGTTAGTTCTTTCATAATAACTGGAAGTACGTTTTCAAGTATGATGGCATAATTTGATTATACAACAATAGCTTCATGTCCATGAATGATTTTCTGCAGAATTATTTTGGCAGAGACAAAATCTCAGTTTCGCCAGGACGGCTTTCAACGGGGAAATTTTTTCAAGTTTTGCATTTTTAAGCATTTCTAAAAGAGCTAGATGATAGCTGCAAACTATTCTTGTATCGATAATTCAGACAAGAAATTTTGACTTCGTGTTTTGGCGACGCGAGTAATTTACGTGAAATCTGTAAATGAAATGACAACTAAAGTAATTATTGCTTTCAAAATATTGCCTTGTGAATATGAAGTTAAAGTGCTTATGAAACGAAATTTTCTCCAACAATTTTCGTATTGCATTGGAAAGATCAGTTAAAATCACTGTATAACTTCTTCGATAGAATTTTTGTAACTGCCTTACTTTTCGAGATATTCAATTTTATTTTATTTGAAAATTACCTAACCAGTGACGCCATACTGCATAATCACTTTTCAAAAAAGCTGAATTAATTTAAAAAGTACTCACGATATAACACCTAAATACCCAGGTCTGGATGTTAAACATAGCCTACACACATGTAAGTGTAGTTTTAGTTATTTTCCACTATTATATACTACAAAATAAGCAACCTAACAGTCGCTCATTATGCAGTATGACGTCACTGGTTAGGTAATTTTCAGATCAAATGAAATTGAATATCTCGAAAAGTAACGCAGTTACAAAAATTCTATCAAAGAAGTTATACAGTGATTTTAACTGATCTTTCCAATGCAATACGAAAATAGTTGGAGAAAATTTCGTTTCATAAGCACTTTAAAATAATTATTAATATACTCGAAAAGTCGTGAGCAATGCTGGTATAATCGCATTTTAGCTGTTCCTACCAAGTTGTCAAGGACAAGGATGAAGACAGTATGTGCAATTGAATGATTTATTTTTATCAATAAAATGGCACATGTGTCGTGTTTTCTTTGTAAGGGGGACTTAGAGAGTCTGTAGGTTAAACCTTTATTGCCTAGACCTTACGTCATCATTTACAAGAAGAGACCGTTGACAACATGCACGTGTACAGGTATACTATGCACGTGATCGACATAGATATTATCCGATTACGCACGTGATCGACATAAATATTATCCGATTAAAAATTACTATGCACGTGATCGACATAAATATTATCCGATTAAAAATTACGCCACATACATCTATCATATGTGCATGCTTTGCCAAGAAGAGGTCCGTGAACTTTCAGCGCTAAATATCTCAGGGGAGGGTGCAGGCTAACTAAAAAATCCTGCATGTATTGTAACCAAAAAGCAACCTACTTCTTTGATACATCAAATTTCATATTTCTCGCTGCTTGATCGACGTAGTGATAAAAGGAAGTTAAGACAGCAGGGTCGTAGCCGTTTAACTTGATTAAAACATCCGAGTATTTTGTTCTATCTACTGGGACCTCGTCAGTTACCTACAATGTTTTCATGTAAAATAGAAATAGAGTCACAGTCTTTTATGGAAAAATCATTGCTATATGCGGATGTAAAAAAATTGTAAAGGGATGGGTATTTCACTATTGGGTATCTATTGATCAACATACTTAGTGAGTTAAATTTACGATACGTATACAATACCTTCAGACATACATACGTACATACATACATACACATTACTTTAATACTCCATAAATATTCAAGCTTGTAAACATTGTGTGGAAAAATTACGAGTACCATGCACATAATTTTTAATGACTTTCATATTTCTGGCAGTTCAATTTTAAAAGTGTGAAAATATATTTCGGCCATAATGAATACCATGTATATTTAGCACGATACCATTGGTGGTCGTCTTCTCCGGGGATCAGTTGAATAGCATTTTGCTATAAACAGAAAAAGATCATACAGTGACAGTGTTACATAATGAAAGCAATTTTGGCGTTACTTGAGTATAAATTTAGGTGCTGCCTTGCATTTTTACATGTGCTTATACGCGCAGAAAAGTTAACACTCTTCCAAGTAGTTCTTATTTAACAGAATTACCAAGGCAATATTGTTAGGCATGTTGAAAAACTCTCTAACATCAAAACATTTTGTTCACTTTAAATGTGATGTTGTAAAGGATTGATAGTTTTACGTGCGTGTATATAGCTAATTCAATAAAGGTTGTCCTTTCAAACCTTAAATTCTAAGCACGCAAAGCCTGATGGGAACACAATTTAAGCCGTTTAGAAAGCATGGATGGAGCCCATTTTTTCAGAGACATGGTAACTATCTCCCAAGAAAACATTCCACTCATAAAAAGCTCCAATCTAAAGCTTAAAATTTGTTCCTCATCATACTTTGCGCGCTTAGAGTCTAAGGTTTGAAAGGACAACCTGTTTGAATTAGCTGTATACGTACGTGTAAAACAGCAGGGACCGCGGAGGAGGGGGGGCGGGGGCGGGGGGCCTTGCCCCCCCCCAATAATTTTCCTGTGATTGATTGAATGGCGGTTAATTATAACCAGTGCTACTTGACGTTTTCCAATAAGTAGCGTTACAGCTCAGGTCAAGAGCACCTCATTAACATTTTGCCTGTGATTTTGGGAAAACGCACTATGACATCCAGTAAAAGGAAGCAAAAGGATTGGCGTCGAAATAACATACATATATTTTTTCCAGTATTTACTAATAAAGAACGAAAAAACCCCCAACAAGAAACATGAACACGTCGCAACCGCAAGATAGTTTAAGAAAAAAAGATTAAAACGGAAAAAAGCTGAAAAAGAACGAAGCAAGAATGGGGACTCGATTGTTGCCCCGGCCCCCTTCCCGCCCCTGGGAAGCTAAGCATTCGGCCCCCTTAATCCAAAAATTGCTCCGCGGTCCCTGAACAGGTAACTGGAAACAGCGCTATGGCTGCAGTGGCGCTAAGGCCCAGCGAAGATAAGACTTAGTAACAGCCAGATGTCATTCCCGTACTGTACATGTCTTGCACATGAAATATTATCCGATTAAAAATCTCGTTGGCATAGAAAATAGTTTGACGCAATAAGATATTTGCATACATGCTGGAAATATTAAACAACTAGATTACCGTGGTATGAACGATTGCCAGTGCATTGAAATCCACGAGAAATTCGACTGAACCTGCAATTACAAAATCTACATGTGCACGAAATAACACAAGAACCGCAGCATAATGGTTTAAATTTTAGGTTGGGGAAAACATTAGCCTAAATAGTACACAAACCTAACTTGTAATAACGTTGAAAGGAAATGTAGGGAGACAATTTACATTTACTGAAGATAAACAAGATTATTGTTTTATCATGCAACTTGTAAACAATAGTTGTTATGATGATGAGCGGTCAGCTACTCCAGCGGATGGTCAAACGCAATTTTATCACACTGCAGAACGCAGCTGTAAAGAAAACGTTTTTATCACACTCGTGATTAACTCTGACACATGCAATATACTTCAAATGACACAGGATTTTATTCAGGTAAACAAGTTTGGTACAAGTGTGCCCAATCTGCTATTTTTGGATACTGCCTTTTCTTTGACTGCTCATGACGATGCAATGCAATTTAAGCATACAATCACACAATAGACAATGTACCATATCAAGTTATAAAGTAGCAACAATTTGCAAAACTAATTGACAACTGTAATTTGAATGAAAGGTTTAACGGCAAGAAAATCAACCATAAAATGTGGCCTTTCACCAAACAAAAATAAAATGTGATTTCAGAAATCAATCATGTACCTCACTTATCAACGCTTGTCTTTGAAACAGTTTATTCAAACTCCTTTGTGAATACAAAGTTATGAATTTACACATTTTGCCTAGCCCATTTCTTCCCTACATATTCTCTAATGTGTGAAAACCCTTTTTTGGCCTGCCAATTTTACAGTGGCGAAGCCAGCTTGATGCGAGTGGTCATGCTATTTCGCAACGAGCGCCGAAGGTGCGAATCTGATGCACATGGGGGGGGGGGGGGGTCCGGGGGAACTCCCCCGGAAAATTTTGAAATCTAGACTCCCAGAATCGCCATTTGCGGCAATCTGAGCATGAAATTTGAGGGAATAGGTTGACCTAAGAAGGGCAAAATGTGGATATTTAAGCAAATTTCGGACAACAAGATTGACAAAAAAATAGGAAAACCCCATTCACAGACACCGGCAGATATTGATGATATAATAATTCGTATCGCCGTGCATTCCAAAATAATTCGTGGTTTTAGCGCCTGATCAAATTTCATGTTTATATTTATATCAATTTCACTGGAAAAATATATCCCAATCAAATTTTCTATTATTTTGCCACCATTTACATATTATATATTGTTGTAATCGCTAGGGTATGATGAGCATAAATATAGTTGAATGAAATTCATAGTCCGTCTAGTTAAAAAGTTACAAGCGAATTTATTTGCAGGCACATTGATGTATTATATATTGTTGTAATTGCTAGGATATGATGAGCATACTATAGCCTTGTTCGCTTTGATTTCGCGAACTAAAAGACTTTTGTAATAGATCAACAATAACATCTCGTGTACTGTCAGATACGCTTGGTTGAATCGGATTGATTTCCATATTCATAAATCTATTTCGCCACTGGAATATGAAATATTCAAAGCTTATGCGTCGAAGCTCGAGCAGGAGTAAAATGCATATTTTGGCGTGTTTTGCATTCTTAAAAGCTGTTTTAGCCAATGAGCATCGTTAGAATTTTAAGATTTTCCTGCTCGCCTGAGTTGAGCAGGATCGGACTAAACTTCGGGCAGGCCGCCCATTTTTCCTGCTTTTGCCAGCATGCAGGTAAAGGCCCGCATTCATTCAAAATAAGTTATTAAGAGGAGATTTTTTAGAAAGTCGCGTATTTCGAATTCTTGCGAAAACCGCTCAAAACTTAGCGACCAAGCCTTCGCGAAAAAATGCTCTGGCGCCATCTTTTGTTTTGAAAGTTTTCTAAAAATATTTGCGAAGAAAAACAGAATTTTACTGGATTTTTGGTTATGTCATGGGGCAAAACATTGCTAAATATAAAGAAGGATAACGTGGTAAGTGTAATATCGTATTTAATAGACGTTGTTTGAATTATTATTATGTTAATATGCACACGTATCTGACTCAGGAGTGAGCATATTTTAGCGGCAAAATTATCTGCTACTTTAAATTATTAATAAAACTGATTGAAAGCCACTGCTTTCGTCCTCTGGATGATGACCAGCTTGTTCATAACTCGTTAATAACATAAGTACATGGAAAACGTTAAAGGATTTTGCATTTTTAAGGAAAATTTGAGTATTTGTAATTTTAAATCCCTTTACTCCAATTTACTGATTTTACAGGCATTCAGTATACAACTTCATGCCATACGCTATATAATCTGAAACGCCCTTTTTAGGAATGAAAATAAAATTTTCAGTCATATGTTTACAGTAAAGTTTTGAATTACACCAGCATCATGGATGCAACAATCTGGTAGGAAGGTTGCTGAACCAGGACTGGTCATAAAGCAGGGCTAGACAGTCAACTGAGGCAGCATGCGTTACTAGTAAAGACACCAGACAGGCTCAAGGAGCCAAGCATGTTGACATCAAAACAAAATTGCCTATATGGTCATAAGGGCCAAATATTTTTTTTTCTTTGATAATTGCCTGAGGATTAACTCAGACCCCCCCCCCCCCCCCAATAACCTGAAGTAAATCAATTCCTCTAGTAGTTAACCATGAAAGTATTTTTTTATAGATCTCTGTGACATTACTATTACAATCTTGAAGATATGATTACAGTATCTGAAAACATCAACCTCATTCTGTCAGTGCTGGGTGACAAAAACCAGCACATTGTGGAGTATTTTGTCTACAGTATAAAGTTATCAACATTTTCATTATATTCACACAAGAATAGATTGTATCATAAATAATAATCTGTGATTTAATAAATATTCATTTTCATTTTTTGTTTTCTTTAATAGCCTGCAAGAAAAGGTCTTCTTAGAAATTCTGATATTTTTGCACATTTATTATGATACACTGTATATGCATGATTTAAATTATGCCTGGCCTGGCAGAATTCTAATAATTAGGTCCCACCCACCCATGTGTTTATTTTCATGTGTTTAAAATGTGTTTTTATCATTTAAAATACAATGACCAAATTGATTTGAAAGAAACATGAGTCATGATTGTTGGTGTGGACAGTACCTGTTAATGGTAGCACTCAGACATACTATAATTTGGTTGGTTTTAAAAATCATAAAAAACGGCCTTCGACCGCGCACTCAGATTTTGACCAAAACATATTTTTTGTAGACTTAAATACCTGTGGCTTAATGTGAAAAACAATTTAGCTTGTTCAGGTTTAGTTTTAGGGCTCATTTTAGCCTGTGAAGTTCAGGTTGAGCATTACAGAAATAACCCCAATTTGACCAGATACACTAACATGATAAAAACACCCAGCATTGCATTAAAAATCTTTCAAAATCAAATATTCATGAGCTTGAACTTGAGAAAAATAGTTGAGAATATGTTTATATTGTTTAAAATACAATGACTGAATTAATTTGAAAGGAACATGAATCATAAATGTTGGTGTGGACAGTACCTGTTAATGGTAACAGATATTGGACAGTCTTGAAATTCATGAAAAAGGCCTTCGACAGCACACTCAGATTTTGACCAAAACATATTTTTTATAGACTTACATACCCCTGGCTTAATGTGAAAGACAATTTAGCTTGTTCAGACAGGGTTATGGGGTAATTTTGAACGTTCAACTTTATTTTAGGACAACATACTATTGTTGTGTATTTGATGATTATGCAAATTTCACAAAAATAGCAAAAAGTAGTTTAAAGGCCATATGATGCGTAAATCTCAATTTTTGAACAATCAGGAGATTTCCAAAGTGTTTAGAGATGAAATACTTTTACAGTATTAGCATATGAGCAAAAATCAGATTTTCTGAGATACAAATATTGTGGTGGACAATTCTACAACGAAATTTATTAACATGCAAATATAATGAAATATTGTTAATCACTTGGCCAATGACGTCCTCCAAACAGTGAATTTATCAGTTTTAATCTTTCAATAATTGTTCTGTATCGTGAAAAAGTATTTTATGAACTTGATATCCAAATGAAATAGGGATATAAATGTAATATTTTACCTTCCACGTTCCATACTACCATAAGTAAATCAAACTCGTATCTTTATGACGGCAACATTCACACCAGTAAGACATGATTATTATCCATTCATATCAACGAAAAGCCTAATACTTTTTTACCATGGATTGTTAGTCATTTCTTCAAAACACTTCTCATTTTTTTCATCATTTGCCCATGTAAAAAGCACTCAAAAAACCTTCGAAAGGAACACGCCGCCATCTTGTAAATGCGCATACCAATCCGTGCGACCTGATTGGTTTTGAGCAAACAATACGCGATTCTGTAAAAAATCTCCTCTTAAATAACGTTCATAATGTATTTCTCTGGTTATAATTTCTGCGCAACGTATTGAAATTAGGAAAATATAAGAAAATGTGTACAGTTGGGTAAATGTGTTTTCTTTTAAAAAATATATGCGTGAAAAAATTCATTATTTGAAATTTTGTATGTCATGCTCAGCAGGACAAGCAGGACATCTGGCTTCGCCACTGCAATTTTATCTAACTATTAGTATGGAACTACAAAGTTGTGTTACACAACGCAACGTATTTCTAAAGTGAAGAACATAAGCACCATTCTTGTCCCTTCCTAAACTTATACAACATACCAGGTCAACTCGCATGTCAATCGTTTAACAAAATTCATCTGTTCTTTGTTCTAAAACAAACATCATGAGACTGATTATATTAATACCACCCGAAAAGATGTCTTTATTTGCTGTTTGTGTTCTATCTATTAAAAGTCATAAGATATGTCCTGTTGACTTTGGTTTACCAAAATCCCTTTGTCAAAAGACAACAACCTGAGGCTAGACAACAACTCTTGAGTAGAGAGTTCAGGAACTATAAAAATGACCATTCTATTTTGCAATGAGCCACCATTATTCACAATGTCAAGGTTGTTTACATAATATTATGTGTTTCTTGTAATAAACTGTAATTATTAAGAAGTCAAACTGTAATGTACTACATACATGTAGACACTCTAAATACATAACAAATGATTCGATCATAAAACTAACAAAATAAATTACTTAATATTATATTACAAAAATTGTTGGAGTTGGGTTAGGGTTAACTTGTGTGAATAGAAACAAGGATTGATTGATTGATTGATTGATTGATTGATTGATTGATTGATTGATTGATTGATTGATTGATTGATTGATTGATTGATTGATTGATTGATTGATTGATTGATTGATGAAAAGCAGATAAAGAAAGATAAAGCAAAGAACAAATTCTGCTGCATTGATTTAATCATTCAAAAGTAACATTGATAATTCTTGGCTATGGTTTCCTATGTAATCAATATGTTCAAACAATGTAAATCAATTATATTATATCTTTAACTCTTATAAGTAAGTCACCAAGACAATGAACATCAATGGTGATGACACAAACATTTTCCCCAAGATTTGGAAAACAAATACTGTACCCTTGTTTTAAATCAACATTTATGAGAAACTATTTGTAGTTGAATATGCATGCCTGCCTTGAAATTGGCTCCAGTGTAATCGACAATGTTAGGAAATGATATTGCTTGATGATATTGGAATTTGCATAGTGATGGGAAAAGTTATTAAAATTTCTTTATTTAACTTTAGCCATCAATACAAACATAAACACAATAATCATACAACAGAAAATGGCTCAGGAACACTACCACAGCATGAGCCAATTACGTTAGTGACCTGTTACAGAACAAATATAGAATGTCACATAAAGTACACTAACAAGAAATAAGATTGCAACATAATAAATTTTACACCCAACAGGGAGGACACTACAGAGTCACACATTACAGTCACACACTACAGTCACACACTACACACTATACACACTACACACAACACCAAATGCTAATATTATTAGATATTATTATTATTATTAAATGCTTATATTTAGGATCAAATGAATAAACCACTTTGTTCTTGGCATGTTAAGAAAAAAAAATTGAAATATATGTCCGTTTGATTCTAGTTTTAAATTATTTGAGAAGGTAATCATCACATAACAATTCTAAGGAGCAAACATGTAAATAATTCTTTAACAATGTTGAGCTCTCTGTTTTTAAATAAAGCAGCTGTGATTTATGATAATTTAATTAAAATGCTTTGAAATTTTTGCTCATTTCATGGCCCCTTATGTTTTTATATCACGCTCCAATGCCTATGAAAACTTCTTTTGTTATTTTCTTGACAAATATGTCGGTTATGAGATGTGTTTTGTGATGTTGTTTAATGCTCACAAGATGGATAGACTCTGTAGTCTCGATTAAGTTGCAAAAAGTAAACAAAACGTCCCACATGAAGACTGCAAGATTGAAATTGTTAGAGCTTTTGATATTTGGTTAATTTTATTTCCAATTTCCTTTACAATTTGTATTTTGGTTAGGAGTGCATACTAGAACAATTAGACGAGGACGAGTTGTATTTGAACAGATAGTAAACTCGGGCTGCGCCCTCGTTGACTATCATCTCATAAACAACTCGTCCTCATTGTCTAATTGTTAAATAGACAATTCCCATGATTGACTAAATTATGATGCAGCCCATAATTCTTTCATCACAGGTAGAAAGCACACCCTGAAATTAGTCAAACTGCAATGATTGGTGGTGGACTGAAATTATAGAATACTGTCCAATGTTTCAAAGTTGCTGGATATGGGAGTTCCAATGAGAAATTATGAAAATATTGACTTCAAAAGCAATGTTCCAGTATCAGCTCTACTTTGTAGTCACAGACTTTTCAGCTTCCGTCGAACTGCTAATGCAGTTTGAACTGATAATGCAGTTTGAACTGCTAATGCAGTTTGAACTGCTAATGCAGTTTGAACTGCTAATGCAGTTTGAACTGGTAATTTTAGTTGAGCGAAAGATAGCTAGAAATACACGAGTGCCAATAACTGCCATGTATGTATTCTTGAAAACAAAGCAAACACATTCTTTGTATGATATGAGTAAAACTGTATGATTATTGCTTAAATGTATGTTGCACTATCTAAGAGAGTGTCAGAGAGAGTAGACATGCTAAATTGCTACACCTTAATTTTGATAACAAAGTAAACACATTGTTAGCGAGATTGTTAGTGTAATACAATTGGACTGAAAATATAAAATATCATGAAGTTTAAATGAACCATACATGAGTTACAATCTCATGAATGTGACTTCTTACTCCCATAAATGTTTTCTTGACAACAAAACACATTGTATGTGTAATATGATTTAAAACTTGTCTGCATAATTATTGTTAAATGTCTGTCATAATATCTAAGCATGTGTCAGAGAGTGGACATGCTTAATTACTACACATAGAAAACACATTGTCATTGTTAGCAAGATTGTTATTGAGATATGCGAGACAGTTGTCAGTTGTATGAAGCTTATTGAAATTGTGCATTATACTATATATGAGGGTGGACATGCTTTCTTGAGAATGAAACAAGCACATTGTTAGTGTATTATGAGCGACAATTGATGAAAAATTTTTTGTCCCGATGCAGGATGCCATAGGTTGGTGTACACGACTGCCTTTAAAACGCATTTAAAAGCCCCTATTGGTGCATTTTTAACAATGTATTTGTTTAAACCAATAGAAGCTTATAAATGCGTTTTAAAGGCTGACGTGTACCGCAACCTCTAGCATCCCACATCAAGACAAAAAATTTTTGTTAATGCATGCCAAAATATGTTCAAATTTTGCAGCCGTTCGGAAACATTGAAGACAAATTACATTGAGTACGTATAGTAAAATTATCGGAGATTATGGTGTTATGGTTTTTTATCTGTTTTTAATTCCACGAGCAATGAATTTGGTGTTTAACTAAAGTCATATGTTCGTCAGTTTAAATTTAGTTGCCAACCTTATGTATCCTTATATACATGTAAACTGCTCCGCTTGCGGTGCACGAAATTTCCAGACATTTTCGGGCTCCTATGATTAGCATTGCTGCTTTAGGATTGCTTAGCAGCAGCGATTATTACGCGAAAAGTTAAAACTACGCAAGTGTCCCGGTGGGAAGCAGGATGAAATTTGCTCGGGTAAACACAAGCCATCACTATGCCATCACTTAAAGATGAAAGGCAAAAGGGCAAAAGACCATGCTGTCCATGCATTCTGGTTGCATCATTCTTAAATCATCTATTATTTTCAAACCCACTTTTTATCCTTATACTTATCATCACACAAAACAAATATAAAATAATAGATTTCTTACTGATTATCATCCATAAAAACAAGGATCTTTAACTTTTCATCCTTTTAGCTGTTGTTCGCCAATTCCAATTCATTCCTATTTCCTTCGCGAAGTGAGCGCTAGAGGATACGCAGCTTGAGAATACCGCTGATCGTAGTTATTAGGACTAGATTTGCAACCGATCCGAACGTTGGGTTGTACCCAGTTGTACCCCAATAAAATTATTGGATACAACATTTGATAATTCCTAACCCTGACCCAAACACCAAGCCTAACTCTAACCGTGTCACCGTGATAATCCCAATAATGGTAATGAGGTGCGTAATGCGATATGCGTGGACACACAAACTTTAATAGAGTGACCCTACCGTGTCATCGAGTTGCACAGAGCCACTACTGAGCCCAGTAGAAATAATAGATACAGAATGCGCACTTAACCCTGTCACAAATCATGTCCCAAACGTTCTCGCGAATGCCCTTATAAATCCACCTTTTTGTGGAGACAAATTGTTTCACTGAAAAGCGATAGGAGTACGTAGATTTACATCTGTTATTTCTAGGACGACTGAGCTTGTGTACTGGCGCAAACACCTTCCCAAAAGGAGTAAAGTTTGACTATTCTTACTGAACGGATAAGCCAATTACAATCGCTTTTTACTACAAAGACAAGCCAATAGCACCTACGCGGGTTTTCCCTAAGGCTATTGTCTCACCACCAAGCCTCTTTTATTAGATGTGCAGAGAACGTATTGCGTCAATGCCAGGCTTGGTGGTAAGCACAATTGGCTTAGGGAAAACCTGTATAAGTGCTATTAGAATCGCTGCTTTTCATTACAAAACCAGAAGTTAAAATGTCTTCAGTTTTAGCTAGTTTCATACGACGGCTCCTACATAGCTTGTTACCTAATATTCATTCGCATCGCTTGCCTTATCTTGATGATCATGATAAAAGTTGTCAACTAGCTTGATGCAAGTTGATTCTCAAGGCTTCCCATGCTTGACGCAAATTGCAACAAATCAGTGTGCAAATATCATGGCTGTTGCATCCTGATCAAGACTTTAGCTTGGTAGACCTTGATACAACTTGAAGGGCAGTGGCGTCATTTGTGTCCTCCTCCCGCGTTTGTCTCCAAAGATTTTTGAAAGAAAAAGTACTTTCCAAAGACATGTCTCATGGTCTCATCTGTGGTAAACTCCTGAAATCAACACACAGTGACGACGACAAAGACCAGTCGGAACAGACCACGGGCTCGCGAGTCAATTATTAATTATTGAGTAAGGCGTCACTGACGATGACGTGGCATGACGTACACAAAAACCGTTATGTAATTTGAGATTTGTTTACAAATCAAAATTCACAGAACTCGTTGGACAGGCAAGTAAAACAACAGATTTCCCTGGCCGGAAAGGTGTAAACAATAGCATAAATTATCGGGAGATAATGCAGCTCAATTGCTCAAGTACTCCTCTCAGTCAATTTCCCACCCTATTACCGGTTTTGTTTGGTTATAATTACAAAATTAATACCGTGATCACAAATACGGATAGCGAGTCAACTGCTGGGAATGGCAAAAATGAAGATGTAGAAATGAAGGAACTTTGGTCTGCTGAAGAGCTCACGGAGAACCTTGTAAATAAAACAGCCATGAGAATTGCTAATCTGAAGCACAAACTTGACGAACAATTGAAAGCTATTAAAATCTTGCAAGAAAACAACGAGAACTACAGAGAACGTCCGCAACTAATTCACGAAGAGAAAAATGTAGTTAATTTTCGGTCGTTCCATGATTCTAGCTTATCAAGTAATGGCGGGGAAACAGCGAGCGAAGGGCTGAAGAAACAAGGACGTTCTAATAGACGTATTGCCAAAACGAATGAACCAACATCAACTAAAGTCGGTATTCAAAGACGAACTGGATCTCAGATGAAAAGAAGAAAACGCCTTCGTCGGGGTGTACCTATCAAGGAGTTTTTCTACCATCCGCTGGTTGTCGATTGTCGTGCTTCTATACCAGAAGAGTTAACAAAAGAAGAGTTCTTAAGGCAATTGCGGCTGATACCAACAACTTATTCAATGAATCGTGAGACAAAATAGTCAGAGAAGCAGAAAAACTAAACAGTTTTAATTTTTATACAATTAGCCGTCGCCCATTGAGTCCTTGAGATTTTATAATCAGAATTACCAAAAATTTATTAATCTTTAATGGCAGATGTTCACCATTGAAGACTGGTATATAATTATAATATCTTGGCTGTAACCAACCACGACATCAACTATCAAGGTCCTTTAACGAGAAAATAAACAATGTTTCATATATTGCAAAAAAGTTTATTCTCATATACAGTAACAATTAAATATTATAGAAGCGATAAATGACTTACTGATTTACAAATTATAAATACAATGTTTACTTGCTGGTTAAGAAATATTGGATTCTATTTACAAAACCAAAAAAGCAATGCTTACATTCTATGTCCTAAACAATCAAATTATAACTCGTTTACAAAAAAAAGTATACGCATGCTTTATTATATGAAACGTCACTGAGTTTAGATGCAAAGTTCTAAGTACTAGAAACGTTAAAACTGTTCCTTCTAATGATTCAATTACAAAATGAAAAAAATTGTCCTTAATTCACAACCGGGATATATAAAAAACATGCACCTAAAATAACAGATGTAGTATCCTAAATCTGAATTTCTGAATTATTAAAACAAATCTGCTAAAAATGAGAATCTTCAAATTTACCCCCATTGGATTCGAGCATTTTTGACGCATGCGTGCCATTGTCTTGTCCTCGGTTCTCAAGGCCAATATTTCCTTGTGCATTTGTTCCGTAGAAGACGTGTTCGTGCATCTGATCGACTGCAAGAGGATACAGAAAGATCACGGCAAGAGCATCTTCAAACATACTTCCCTTGATTCCACTCCTCGCACGAACTGCAATACGTATTGCCATGATATAAGCAAAGAATGCAAACAACACGACCCAACCAATGTACGCCAAACCATCTTCCGCAATTTCACCAATTTCAAGCGCAATCCAAGCATACATTAACATGGCGAGAACAAGCATATGAGGCCAGGATTTTTGGTTGTAAACCTTGCCGGCAGCTTGACCTGCCCGCAACCATGGGAAAAAAGCTGCAACAGCGACATTCAGCCATTTCGTTATTGAATTAAAATCGAAAACTGCAAGAAGAGAGCTTGAAAAATGGGGTGTATTTGGATTGCATTCCCCAGCTTCTTCCTTCAAGACCTTCCATACTGAAACACACATGAAACATATGATGACTGTGTAGATCAAACCTCCCGCAATCGAAACTGTTTGCAGAGCATTTAAAGCATCTGTACCACCAGCCTTCAACAGCGCCGTAGCGCAGGCACCTATGAATGAATAAATAGTTTGATCATTATATACAGTGCGACTCACGATATTACTTGTATGAGATATTTATGCCGTACGTATTCAAATGAGCATTGCTATTCATTAAAACTTACGAACATCAAAACAAAGTTGTGAGAAGATCTTTACGATGTTGATATTTGATGTTAGTCACATGACTGAAAAAATATGGCGTTGTTCCATATTTCAGGCGGACCATGCTATTAGTTTTAAAAATATGGTAACACGATAAGACGTCGTTTTTAACTTTAATTGGAAGTGGAAACGACATTCTTTAACCAAAAACAGCATAGGTAACAACAAGAGAATGTTTTAGCTAGAAAATAAACGAACTTGGTGTCATAGCTGAAGGATTTTCCAAAGATTACGTGGAACAGTGGAAAAGAGGGATTCTAGATTTCTAAAATGGATAAGAGTGGGAGGTATTAGGCGTTTGAAGGAGAACTGTTCATAAATTATCATGATAAACGTCTGTCAACATTTTGAGAAAGTTTGCTTTGCCATATATCTTCAAAACTAGCAATGATGGATTCCTGGTAAGCAATAGTAATTCTAAAAGTACCTCCACTGGTGTCGTGGAATAAACGTTTGGAACTGGATTGAGGCAAAAATATGCTTGAGAGCACAACAGAAGTTTGTCCTTTTGACGGGCAGACGAAATCAGCATGATAAAGCTTGGAAAATGCATGCATGGGTTAGATTATTGATATTCAATGATGGTATGTGACCAGCGAGGCTAAGGAGTCAACAAAAAAGTTCTAAAGTAAACGAGTTCTGCTGGTAACAGCGGAAATAGGGATCAGAGATCTCTTTTGCACATTTAGGCACATATGAAGACATATTGGTTGCTAATAATACGGATCTAAATGATCGTTCTACCACTTCTTTGGCAGGAACCTAAAACATTCATCAGAAGTTCCTTTTCCAGTATTAGGGAATTATCATGTTGATCTCGACTTGTCTGTCTTGTCGATCTCGACTTGTTGTGCTCTCAAGCATTTTTTGGCCTCAATCCAGTGCCAAACGCTTATTCCACGACACCAGTGGAGGTACTTTTAAAATTATTATTGCTTACCAGGAATCCATCATTGCTAGTTTTGAAGATATATGGCAAAGCAAACTTTCTCAAAATGTTGATAGACGTTAATCATGATAATTTACGAACATTTCTCCTTCAAACGCCTAATACCTCTCATTCTTATCCATTTTAGAAGTCCAGAATCCCTCTTTTCCACCGTTCCACGTATTCTTTGGAAAATCTTTCAACTATGACACCAAGTTCGTTTATTTTCTAGCTAAAACATTCTCTTGTTGTTACCTATGCTGTTTTTGGTTAAAGAATGTCGTTTCCACTTCCAATTAAGTTAAAAACGACGTCCTGTCGTGTTATCATATTTTTAAAACTAATAGCGTGGTCCGCCTCAAATATGGAACAACGCCATATTTTTTCAGTCATGTGACTAACATCAAATATCAACATGGTAAAGATCTTCTCACAACTTTGTTTTGATGTTCGTAAGTTTTAATGAATAGCAATGCTCATTTTGAACACGTACGGCATAAATATCTCATACAAGTAATATCGTGAGTCGCAGTGTACATAGTCTTCTTAATTAGTGGTAAGTGAGATTAAGAGATTAATTAGTGACGAGACCAGCTGTACACAACAAATCGGAAATATGTTAGCGACTTGAAGTTTGTTATATTATATGTTGACATTGCTATAGTTCAAATAAATTGTACATAGTTTTTAGAAATGACAATAAGTATTCCAG
The DNA here is from genome assembly GCA_963855995.1 of Muricea muricata. Lineage (NCBI taxonomy): Eukaryota > Metazoa > Cnidaria > Anthozoa > Malacalcyonacea > Plexauridae > Muricea > Muricea muricata. Next base: position 5,179,198 of record OY979718.1, read on the forward strand.
CCCTCGTAACAACTTCTCCTTTTAAGGAATAATGCATTCTTAGCGCTCAGAATAAAGAAGCGAATCCTGAAAAATGGCAGTAAAATTCCAAAAAATTCTCTCCGTACACTCACCTTCGGTCAACGCCCAAAATATACGTTGCAAAATAGGTGGTTCTGGACTACCATTCGCTGATAGACAATCAATCACAAGTGAACCGCTGTCAGAGCTGGTCACGAAATACAAAACGATTGTTGCCATCGATAAGCCAAAGAGAAAGCCTTCAAGATTCTTTCCATATTGCTGGAGTACATCGAAGAACATTTGAGCGAATCCCCGGCAGGACAGACGGTAGAGTCCGTTGAATGATTCTGTAGAATATTTACCGCCGAGAGGAGAATTGCATGTAATGTTATTTAGTTGTGCTTCACGTTCCATTTTGATACCAACACCGCCAAAGATACAAAGCCACAGGAAACTGTATAAGATTGGTGCTGTCATAGTTGCGTTGATCACATTACGGATGGTACGACCCTTGGAAACTTTGGCTATGAACATGCCAACAAATGCAGACCAGGCAATCCACCAACCCCAATAGAAGATTGTCCAACTGTCCATCCAGGTTGGGTTTTCCTTCATATCAGGAGCGTTTCCAAGCTGAGCGAATGCATCGGTGTGAAAACCAAGCTGAATGATCCATTGAAAGTAGTATCCAATACTTTGGACGTAGAGATTGAGTAAATACCAAGTATTATCATAGAACAAAACAAACATCATCAGCGCCATTCCCATGCAAAAACAGATCTCGCTCAGACGGCGAATGCCAACTTTAAGTCCTGATATGACTGAAATGGTTGCAATCGCAGTAATTATCCAAATGATAATGATTTGATTTGTGCTGTTCTCTTCGATATCACTGTTCATTCTATTGACGCCGGAATTCAGTGTTATCACGCCAAGACCAAGGCTCGTGCAGACACCAAACATCGTTACAATTACGGAAAGGATATCGATGACATCGCCAATCCACCCGTAGATTCTTTCTCCAATCAGAGGATGAAAACATGAACGTATTGTCATTGGTAGTCCTTGTCTATAGCCTACTAGACCCATGAGGATACCAACCAAACTATACACAACCCAAGCATGAACTCCCCAGTGAAACAATGTGATGTTGATAGCATCCTGCGCACGTTGATTATCCGAGTATCTGAAAAAATTACAATCATTCATGTTATTAAAACAACCATCATTATTCAGCTAAACTGAGTGCTAACGTCAAAAATGTTTACAATGTAGGAAATACAAGTTTACTGCAGAACTATTTCAACACTAAAGCGCGACGCATGCGAATAATAAGGGAAAAGCGAACATTCTGTCAACCAATAATATTGCTAGATTCCTGTTTTCGCTTCGCGTCGCGTGAACACATTCTTAGTGGAAAACAGGCTTTATGGGGTTACGATGGGTGACGCGGCAAGCAGGATGGCGCAATGTTAAAACTTATGAATACGAAAAGGCTTTTTTAATCATTGCAATGTTTCTTTTCAAATGTGTCCGAGCTAGGAATGATAAACATCGATGCCAGCAATACAGAACACTGGCAGCATGGGAAGAACCAGATGATTTTTTAAGAACTGTTCAAAAATCGCCGGTCTTGACAATCAATTTCAGGCCTCGTGCGTGATATACAATATGTCAGATGAGAGTGTAAAGAGGGGGGGGCGGATCACGTTTCACAGCAAGGGGAAAAGCTGTTCAACAATTCATGTGCCTTAAATCATCTTCATTAGGTTGTCCAGACCAAATTTACTTAAATATATAATCATCAAACACGTAACTATATTACTATATGCGTTAGCCCGCGTGGGCCTTAACAGTGCGTGTTAGTTGCGAGTCTGATTAAGTGTGGCGAATTTTTAAAAATCTCAAGTCCGTATTCGGATGATTTACGCTGGCTAATGGTACACCAAAGACTGTTTTTTGAAAAGAGCTGTGAAGAGATTGCTTTGTAGCTTTTTGTTTGTTGAAAGACTGTTTATCCAACGATTCCCCGACGTTCTTGAACACGGGTGATGTAAAACCTTGCCGTCTGGTCGCTCATTTGAGAGGATTTAAATTTGCATAGCATGACCAAATTGTTGGGAAACTTAGTTAATAAGCCAATCAGACTACGAAAAAATTCTTTAAAAAATTGTCAGAATACAAAGTCAGTCAATATACGACAAAATGAGTCGTAATGTCGTATATTTGTTTCCAATAGACGACGAAATGAGTAAAAGTCGTATATTTATTTTCAACCCCAAATTTGGGCAACTACCAAGCGGATATGACGATTTCTTTAGCTCTTAACCAATCAAAACTCCTAAAATATTTTCAATGAATAATAATTAAGTATATTTGGCCTGGTAAGTTTCAATCGCGAAGTTAAATCTCATATCGCACTCGTACCATTCACTAAGCATTACTTAACGTGTTTTATAAGTTAGAAAAGCGATGGGATAAAGTTTATTTAAAAGGTAGAATTTATCTACGGACATGTCGTACAGTAGTTCAGGCTCAAAGATGTTCGAAAACATGTCCGTGAGCGACCTTAATAGAGCCTAAAAGGACACTGGGCTCAGACGACAAAGTATTTTTAAAACATGGTAAAACGATTTGCATGGGGAACTTGTAACAGTGATTCTAGATACCTAGATACAAAAACAGACTTCAAGTAAACAAACTGAACATATGTACATATATGTGCCTGTGTGTGTATGTGTGTCTAAAGACTAGACGTCCGTATAAATAAGTGAACAACGTTAACTTAGGGCTATGTACTTTACAAGTTTTAATTCGTTGACCTGCATCTAAGGACGTAAACGTGATTATATTCAGGGCTGCCAGATCACTGCATTTTTGAGGCCAAATCTTCAACAATGCTCTTTGTTTTTCTTTGTTTACTTGATTACACTAATGACGATTTGGCCTCAAAAATGCAGTGATCTGGTTATATTCAGTTATGCAAATTAAATGTGTATATGTTCAAATCTCAAACTTGATTGGTTGCATGAAGGTTATGTAAGAGTTAATTACCGATAACCGAGGCATTTAGCCAAATACAGGGTGTCCCAAAAAAACCCAAAAACTATTGAAAATGATCTATTGTTAGAATTTCAATGCCTAGCACTAAATTGAACCCACGAGTGGATAAACTATTGACATAACCGTCATAATCAATGGTAATACGCATGGGTTATTTTAGCCTATTCAATTTGGTTTTTATCAATATTCCCATGAGCAAAACAAACGTACTTTACAAAGATATTTTAATTCTTTAACAAGTGCTAGGGCATTCAAATGTTAACATAAGTGATTTCAATAGTTTTTGGGGTTTTTTGGGACACCCTGTATGTTAACATTTGAATCCCCAAGCACTTGTTAAAAAATTAAAATACTTTGTAAAGTACGTTTGTTTTTCTCATGGGAATATTGATAAAAAACCAAATTGAATAGCTTAAAATAAGCCATGCATAAAATTTGATTGCATTTTTATATTAAAAATTGTTGGTTTAGTTTTTTTGTCTGACATAAAAATGGTTAACACTGAGTATTACTATTAATTATGACGGCTATGTCAATAGTTTATCCTCTCGTGGGTTCAATTTAGTGCTAGGCATTGAAATTCTAACAATAGATCATTTTCAATAGTTTTTGGTTTTTCTTGGGAACCCTGTAAAAAACTAAACCTACGAGTGCATATTAAAAATGAAATCAAATTTTATGCATGGGGGTTATTTGATTTAGAGAAAACAATTTACAAATGTAAATTCCCATGAGCGAAACGAACGTACTATACAAAGATACTTTAATTTTTTAACAAGTTCAAATTCAAGTAACAATAGATCATTTTTCAATAGTTCTTGGGGCTTTTTTTGGGACACCCTGTACAATACACGAAATTTCTATAGCTTGGATAATTGTCTACAAATTGTAGCTGTTATAATAATGAAGACTAATCACAAATTAATCCCATCGGTCATTAGATTACCGCGAGTTGCAAGCATAATCCGTCAAATTGACTTTCATATCAGACCTGCCAACCTCTCACACAAAAGAAACTGGAGGTCAGTTGGAAAATTTCTGGAGATTGACCCCAGAATTCTGGAGATAATGCATGTACTGACAAAAATAAATTAATGGACTAACTGTGGATAACAGAATTTATAATAGTTTAAAAAAACTAAATAAAGATGAAATATTTTTAAAGTTTAACTGAAAGTTATCAGTTACTTTTGTGGTTCACGTACGATCTAATACAGGCTATATTTACAAAACGTTTTCACTTTCTGCTTTCGCAATTTTGACAATAAATTATGCGCTCCGCGCCTGGGATACGGTAATAATCTGCATAAATTATCATGAATCAAAAATAATTTAAAATGGCGAGCCAAAGCCAAAATTATTTGAAATTTTTTAGTCATCCATGGGTTTCACAACGGTATAAAGTCAGAAAATTGTTAACATTTGCACCCAAAATTACAAAACTGTAGATTCGTGAGATTTGACAGTATTTCCGTGAGATGACGTCCAAATTCGTGAGTCACACGGGAAATCCGTGAGAGTAGGCAGGTCCGTCATATAGTAATCATTTGCATGTATTGACCATGCAAATTACAACACGATTAACTCAGAACAACATAGTTAACATATAAGACAGCTCACGCAATAGCCAATCAAATATTACTATGTTTAGTTTAGCCATATGTTGCATATAGGTGATATAGCAAGAGCCAATAAGAAATGGCGATTTTCCGTGTCTTTCGTCGCGTTAATGATAATATTAATGAAGTTTTACGTCCTTAGATGCAGGTCAACTATTAACAAATATAAAGATGTTATGTGTCACCCTGCCCACGCTAGAATGCAGGAGAATAATGGCTATCTGTAAAACAAGGAACGGGGAATCGGGGAACGGAACGAGGAACGAGAAAACCAGGAACATGAAAAGCCGGAATCTGTAAAACCAGGAACATGAAAAGCCGGAATCTGTAAAACCAGGAACATGAAAAGCCGGAATCTGTAAAACCAGGAACATGAAAAGCCGGAATCTGTAAAACCAGGAACATGAAAAGCCGGAATCTGTAAAATAATAACTGCTCGTTGGGAGTAATTTTTATCAAACTGTCTTAAACTTTAATCAATCCCCATTAACTTTAAGACCCAACAATCCCCATTAACTTCAAAGGTCGCCTTTAAAATCAATTTCGTGTAGCATGCTCTAAAATACCATAAAAACCCCCATATTTACGTAAGTTGTTGAGAAGATTGGCGTAATCTAAAGCAGACTTGGCAAATGTCTAAATTTTTTGCTTTACCCTGTATATGCAATAAACGTATTAAAAACTAAACGATGAAACATAAAACATAACAGTGATTGTTCATACAACATCAAATGCAGTTGTTTGGGCCTGCTTACAAAGTGCAATTGTTCCAACCAAACTTTTCCGCCAAGCTATGCCCGTGCTCTTGGTGCAGGAATGCTTGAAAAGCTGGACTTATTGCAAGAAGATCAGAATAGAACCGAGGATATCGTGTTAAGATACATTGCCGTTTTCGGCATTTTAGAAGCCATGATCGAACTGCCGCCAGCAGGTCACTACAGATTGCCGGACGTTATTAAATTTGCAGGTTCCATAAAAAAATAGTTATTTATATGTTTGTGGACCTTCTTAACCACTATTTATATCAGCCTTATCAGGCAAGAACGACTATGTAAGTTGAGGTGTAAGTAATATGAGCTAAACGAGAGAAGAGAACCTGCTAATTATCAAAGAAAAGAATACACGGAAATGGTTGGTTAGTGACACTGTTGTCCGACACCAACAAAATAGAGTTATATTACATATATAGCCATAACACCATAGTATTCAAAACTAAAAAGACATCGTTAAAAGGCTCTACAATATCACAGTTGCCAGACAGCGTCCACAGACACGGCAATTCAATTTTGGCGCATTATATAAAATATACAGGGTACCGGTGTATTATAAAGACGCAATCTTAGATTCTACACCAAATTCAAGCGTGGAAATAGCTACTGTATAAATCGCTTGAGAGCACTACAATTCAATTTATACCAATAGCTAATCTGTTAAATTTGAATTTAATTTGCGAGAAATTCAGCTTTTACCGAAATCTAGTTGGAAAATTTGGTCTGTATATATATACATACATTTTATATGTTTTTAATACGAAGAAACATGACAGGCTTTATACCCTGCATTTAATTGTAAATTTTCATACATTTGTGTGTGGACACTGGTTTACGATTTATCACGATATCATTAAAAATGAGTTACTTGGCGATTTTACTAAGAGCTTTAACATACGAAATGCTTTCATGTTCCTGGTTTTACAAATTCCGGCTTTTCATGTTCCTGGTTTTACAGATTCCGGCTTTTCATGTTCCTGGTTTTACAGATTCCGGCTTTTCATGTTCCTGGTTTTACAGATTCCGGCTTTTCATGTTCCTGGTTTTACAGATTCCGGCTTTTCATGTTCCTGGTTCTCTCGTTCCTCGTTCCGTTCCTTGTTCCGTTCCCCGTTCCTTGTTTTACACATATAATAGTGGATCAAGTTCATATGTGGCGGTGTTTCATTCATCGCCAGCTCAACAGGGCTTCTATAATAAACTAAATTCCTACCACTGGGGGGCGGGGGGAGGGGTTAACACAGAATTGATAAATTCAGAGTTCGTTTTCTCTTGTACGTAAAGAGGAACGCAACTTCCGACCCGGAATCATTTTAACAAATTATAGTCAAATAAGACGCAGTAAAAATCAATCAATGCTGGCTGCAATTTTTACCCATCTTTGTTCGAATTCTTTTCAAACTCTCGCATTGTGAAAACGATTTATTTAAAAAAATAACACCAAATCATCCAAAATAAAGTAACTAAACAACCTTAATGTTAAAATATTAAAATTCTCAGATAAAAGTAAAAAGATTAGTTCCTAACAAAAAAAATACAAAAAAACTCATGCTGGGCTTGAAACTAATTTTGTTTCGTCGAAACTTCTTGATCTCATTTCAATCAACGGATCTGTATCCAATTGGCATGACATAACCGAGTACTAGACCTAAACACGCCCAAGTACTTTTCCTGACTGTTTCAGGGGTTCATGTCTGCAATATGTAGGTGTTGGAGGAAAGGGAATTATATGTAGGTTAACAAGGCATAAATACCTTGAAAAAATAATTAGATCAAATTTGTGGAAAATCTCGAAGAATCTCGAGTTAAATTGTTTGAATTCAAAAGACTCGTTAGACTCGAAAAGAGAAAGTTAGAAAACCTTCTCAAAAATAAATTAAGTTAGTCAAATACCTCGAAAGAAGATTTGTGTCATAAAGCTCTCGGACGCTGGCGTCCGTGTCGTCTTTACATGACATACATCCTTCCTCCTCGGTATTTAACATAATTGACATGTTTCTACCCAAGCCGCCACAGTTCCCGATTTTGTGCCGGTGTCGCGCGAAATTTATGATCTGCGAAATTTATGACGATGACCAATCTGCACATGCGCACACGATGAGCATGATTACGTATGCTCAGAAATTTCGCAATATTTACGACTGCAGAACTGTTAAAACACGTGTTTTTTTACCACTGCGAATATCTCCTTTTTTTGTCGCTTTCCATCAATAAATTAGTATGGATTCAGCAGCATGTGCTTCTACTGGTAATCATGGCGTTACAAGTGTAAAGAGTGAGGCAAAAAGCTGTAAATATAAGGTATGTGTAAGTGTGCAACTCTGATAAGTAGGAAAATAGTAAATCGACTGTTTGTAAATGTTGTATTCACTGCCACAATTTGATATATTTCGCTTCGTTGTTCACCACCAATTGTAATATAAATATGGTTTTGTTTGTTAAATCAGGCTTCTGTAGAAGATGTGCTGCTTTATTTGAAAAATGACCGTAAGGCTTCTCCTGACTTCGACAGTCTTGACAAAATTAACAGAAGAAAAAACTTGCACACACTGTCTCAATATTCGAGAAACTTTGTGTATGAAGGTGATTGACTTAAAGCATTAGTGGATGTTTTATATTTGTTGCTGTATTTTCTCAATCGATTGTCACACATTTTAACTTTTTTTCTAGCCAGTAAGCAGTTATTTACTTGGTTTAAGTGGATTTATTTTATTCTTATTGGATATCTTTGGCTTGGTATCATTGGCAAGCAATTTCTTCTAGTTGACTGCTCATGATAGGAGCTGTAAGTTCTTTGTTGAACAGGGCTGTCAGTGTTTACTTCAAAAATGAAGAATATGATAAAGTTACCAAAAGGCCACAATGATTCTGTATTTCTTATATTAAAATTGGAGCAAGTTGAATTAAATATATCAACCATTAATATGGCCTAATAGCTAATTATCCAATAAGCCTTATTTAATTGGGAAACGAAATTAGTTCGGTTACATACAAGCATTAAACAAAAATTTGCCTTTTGCCTCTAGGGCCTTAGTTTTTCCAAATACACGTTTTCCGACATGTATTTGTACGCGGTAACATTTAAATGCTATTGCTTGGCTGTTTTCGTTTGAGTCATAAATTTCGCAGGAGTCATGTATTTCGCGCCCACGTGCGCGAAATTCATGACCCGTCACGCATGGTCAGGTATTTCGCAAGGATCATAAATTTCGCTTGACACCGGAAGCTGTGTTATTGTCGTAGTTATAATAGATTATAATATAATTATATTTAAAAAGTTCCTTTATACGCAGCAATCTCATAACAGAATCGTCTCGAACAATAATTAAGAACCATAATTCAATTTATTAAACGCTAGCTGATCGAACATTCTTTTAGGTCTCCAATAATGAGCACCCATTAAATTGCCACGCATTCCAAACAGGTTTGTGATTATAAAATATTTGATATCCTGATGGGCCAGAGTTAATCCTGCATATTGTAAACCAATAATATACAATAATGTTTCAGTAATATACATATATACTAACTAAGGGCTGGTTGGGGCTGATTCAATAAACCTCCTTGCATTCCATGCGAACTTCGAAGTAAAATATGTGAGTGGTGACTTGAAGTGGTATTTTTATTTATATATGAACAATTTAGATATATGCACTTTAGTGTCGAACACCCATAGCACTATCATGACAAAACTAAGACGGGTAAGACGAGAAAAAACATTCACAAGGGTTTATTATTAAAACAGATCGACATTAGTCCATAATAACAAATACATGCGCGAGTACATTGAGTTTCTTTACTATATATGCAGCGAATAATATCTTTCGCTATGGAATCTAACAGTCGGTGGTGTTAGTGTAGTTAATGATTTATAACAAGAACCTCCAGGTCCTTCGTGCGAAAATTAGTAAGCAGCCATGCATTTAACGTACTAATATTAAAAAGAACCTTGCACGGCAAAAAACCCCCTTGAGAAATGCAATAATAAAAATAAAACACTTGCCTGTGATGACTCTAGGCCACAACGTGGTTATATAATATAGTCGGTGGCTCTGGGCACTCCCAAAAAGTCTTAAAAACGATTTGCGTTATTGCATGGCGCCATCGCCGCAGATATTAATGGGCGTATAATAACCCAAGTGATTTGAACTATGTACTGTTAACTGTAAACCAGAGAAGTTTGGGGAACGAATTCTGGCTCTTCTTTACAACTGAACAGTATTAAAACATCTATTGGTTTTATAGGCAATAATTAATTTCAATTAACGTCCTTACGACTTGACACTATATAATACACAACATTTCATTTTTATCCAAAGCAAACAATCATACAGATCTTATTTGGTTACGCATCAATGTGCTTGAATTCTATAATAACCCCCATTTTTTAACTGTTCGATCGTAAAAGAAAAGAAAAAAAGTGCAGAAAAAATATACGAGATATCTTACCTCCCCCAGTATCTGTTATTATAAGCTCCTGGCTCGTAGTGATAAATGGGTTCAGCAACAGCATAGTAGAAGAGTCCAATCGCAATACCAGCCGAGAATAACATGGTGAAGTAAGTCGCGTTGCTGAATTCTGGTTCATCATCATCTTTTCCCAGTTTCATTTTACTGTACTTTGAGAAATAGACAATCAAGAGGAAAATGAACCAAACATCTTGTGTGCCAATGTAAAGCCATGTGAATTTATCCGTTATCCAACGCTTGGCATCCTTCATTCCATCCGAGGCTCGTTCAGTATCCAGAACGCACCATATCACGAAAGCCCAGATAACTACAGCGGAGATAATGGTGACAACTGGGTTGAAATCTAAAGATAAAAACCCCAACTTTACTTTGAATGTTCGACATTTCGCACGCTCGTCTTCGTTGTTATTCGTCATGTTTGCCACTGTGATTTAGATGTTATTCCACCGAACCACAGGCTATAAATATTTTCGCTAATCGTAAATTCAACATGAATGCACTTCTGATTGGCCGGTAAGTACAATAAGACAAAGAAACAAGTACCTTATGTGTGCAAAAGCCATTATTAGTAATCTATCTTTTGACAATGTGTCGGTATTAAATGAATGTTTTGTAGTCCACCGCACCACATAAAAACAGGCTGCCGACAAAACATCTATTCTATCTTTAGGACCATCAAGTTTACAAGAGAATGGGTTGATTCGAGCACGGATAAAATACGGGGGAGTAAATACACTCTGTATAGATAGGGTTTTAATGTTAGATTTTAACAGCCTATATTCTATAGTATTTAGTTACTTGTGATGCAAAACATTTTCCCATTTACTTATATAAAATAACAAAACAATGGATACTCCGTAGGTAGAATGTTGTATTAAACGAAACGTTGTATTAAAAATGATTTCTATCTACGGAGTGTCCATTGTTTTGTTATTTTTAAAATTGCTCAGAGGTCCTGTGACCGTAACTTTTCGCAATTCCCATTTACTGTCTTAGCAGTTTAGTGTTTATTCAGGTGCAACAATCAGTCGTGAGACACTTGTCCACTCGTACATTATATTTTACAATCTCGGTATAGAATAAAGAGATATTCTGTAATTTCGGCTTCAAGTTTACATTTTTTTTTATTGTCGAGAAAAAAGCAAAATCATACTGTTACGTGCTAGTTTTAAATTTACAAAAGATCAGTAACAGATCTTTTACTGTTTTAGCCCCCCCCCCCCCCCCCCATCTAGACTCTCACATAACAACTTGTTCAAATCTGTTAATGAGGTTAATTGTGAGCGATATTTCACCTCCCTCCTCGCAACGCGAATGTTTTTGACATTGGCCCATCCGCCAATGGGAATTCGTCTCATTCTCTCTCATGCTGTTCTCTCATGCTCGCTGGGAATCTCATGATTCCAGGGGGTTTCCATCTGGCTTTTTATGAAGCGGTTTTCGTGTCAAAAAGAAAATACTTTTATCCAAGATTTCCACAATTGCAGGAAATTATTTCATTCAGAAAGTCAATCGTTGTTAGGAGATATAATTGCATATATTATACAATATTCTCAAAAGTTCTGTCTTTCTCTTTTTGCTAATCCTGTCCCTTATGAGAGCAGCCTTGTGCAAATACGTTGTGGAACCGCTGCTGTTGGTCAGTATTGCACCGGCATAAAAAGGCGACTCGAACATAAATTAATGCATGATGCATTTTCATACCAACCTCGACATTAAATCCTTTAAAGAGGCGAAACCGGATGACATAATTACCCTGGAAATCCATTAAAGACCACTTCGGCTTGGCGTGAAAGCTTCAGATACACAGGCAATAATATTTTTCTCGCGATGGCAATGCAATTTTTGCAAAATCAGTGGCTACACGGGTGTAACACTACCACATAATCCCTGAATTTCACTATGTGAAAATGTGGTAACGCTTTTTCCCGCGTAATACAAAAGTATACAAAACTCGCAATCTTTACATTACTATATTTTCGACATTTTACAATATTTTACAACCAAACTTTACAGTTTTACTAAATTTAGGAAGCTCTTTCCAACTGTGCTAAAATTGTTTTCCAATTTAAAACTTTGTCTAATTGCGGAATGGTACATTGCTGGTGAAGAAATTTAAATAATTTTACTCTTCTGTTTGAGCCGTATCACCATGACGATGTGTTTGAGCCGTATTACCATGACGACGAGAATCACATGATGAATTCACTTCTCGAAATTTGGTGCAATTTTATCTATTTTTAAAACTTGACAAAAATATAAAAAATTATATATGCAAAGTAGTTAATATTCTAACATTATTACAAAATTAAAATGTAGAGTGCTAAATATTACAAAATTCAGTCCCACTACAGATTAATAATTAACGTATTATATAGCGAGAAATGATGAAATTCCGTGTTCGAAATGACTAAATCTAAATATTATCTGTTGATTTGTTTCTATAAATTTCGCTGAAAATGAGCTTTTTCAGATTTATATATCTTTATTGGCATCGCTTTTTTCGAGAGCATGCATTCCGTTTTCTTTTCCTCGGTTCTCAAGGCTAATATTATGTCTTCTTTCGTCCTTTGACCATGTTGCCCCAAAACGATATGTTCGTGCATCTGGTCAACTGCCAGACGAACTGGATCTCAAATGAAAAGAAGAAAACGGCTTCGTCGGGGTGTACCTATCAAGGAGTTTTTCTACCATCCGCTGGTTGTCGATTGTCGTGCTTCTATACCAGAAAAGTTAACTAAAGAAGAGTTCTTAAGGCAATTGCGGCTGACATCAACAACTTATTCAATGAATCATGAAACGTAATAGTCAGAAAAACTAAACAGTTTTAATTTTTAAACAATTAGCCGTCGCCCATTAAATCGTTGAGATAGTTATAATCCGTTATACCAAAAATTTAATCTTCAGTTGTGTTCACCATTGAAGACGTAATGATGGTAAATAATTATATCTTGACTGTAACAAACCACATTTATATTAAGGTAATCATTTAACGAGAAAATAAACAATGTTTCACATATTGCAAAAAAGTTTTTTCTCATATACAGTAACAATTATATAGAAACGATAAATGACTTACTGATTTACAAATTAAAAATAAAATGTTTACTTGCTGGTAAAAAAATATTGGATTCTATTTACAAAACCATTGTATGTCCTAAACAATAAAATTTTAAGTTATTTACCAAAAAAGTATACGCATGCTTTATTATATGAAACGTCACTAAGTTTAAATGTAAAGTTCTAAATACTAGAAACGTTAAAACTGTTCCTTCTAATGATTCAATTACAAAATGAAAAAAATTGTCCTTAATTCACAGCCGGGATATATAAAAAACATGCACCTAAAATAACAGATGTAGTATCCTAAATCTGAATTTCTGAATTATTAAAACAAATTTGCTAAAAATGAGAATCTTCAAATTTACGCCCATTGGATTCGTGCATTTTTGACGCATGTGTGCCATTGTCTTGTCCTCGGTTCCCAAGGCTAATATTTCCATGTGCATTTGTTCCGTAGAAGACGTGTTCGTGCATCACTGCAAGAGGATACAGAAAGATCACGGCAAGAGCATCTTCAAACATACTTCCCTTGATTCCACTCCTCGCACGAACTGCAATACGTATTGCCATGATATAAGCAAAGAATGCAAACAACACGACCCAACCAATGTACGCCAAACCATGTTCCGCAATTTCACCAATTTCAAGCGCAATTTAAGCATACATCAACATGGCGAGGTCAGGCATATGAGGCCAGGATTTCTGGTTATAAACCTGGCCAGCAGCTTGACCTGCCCTTAACCATGGGGAAAAAGCTGCAATAGCGACATTCAACAATTTTGTGGTCGAGCAGAAGTCAAAAACCGCAAGAAGAGAGCTAGAAAATCGAAAGAAGCCATCGAGAAAAGTTGGCAAACATTAATGGGAGGCAAATTTTACATCTTGACCCTTGCTATATATAAATATAAGTCGAGACAAACATCTCTATTGCTGCAAATATGAGGACTTTCACTTGATACATGAAAACATTTATGGGACTTAAGGCTGTTTTCCAGTTACGCGTTTCACACATGTAAAAGTCTAAATCAATATCAATGTTATATTTGAAATGAACAAATGTTTTGATGGAGAGAACTTAGCATTCCCCACGAGTTAGTTTTAAACTGTGTACTACAACTCATTCAAGGTTCAAACTTTGAATGTGAACTTGCAAGCACAATCTTCAAATATGCAATTACCACAGGCGTAAAATACAACAGGAATATTATATGCTTTCAATAATTCTCTTTGGCAATATAGTGTCTGCTAGAATGAAAAGTGCAGTAGTTATTGGACTCCTTCATATACCGTACCATTATGTCAGCCCAAGGGCATATTAGCGTATTTGGTTTTTCAGTTTTAGGACGTATTCTGCTCCATGCTTTATTACTCATGTTATGTATTTCTTCCTTAAGCGAACGATTGCCTCGGATACTCGCTTAATAATTCGACTTGCTGATGGCTGCGAAATCACTCACAAGTCTCCGCATGCTAGCTGGAATGTACCGTGACAAAAGTTGCAAATCTGCAGGAATGGGCTTTCCTCGGTCGTTGTGTGCAGATATGTCTGGGCTAATTCTATCTAGTAACTCTCGAAATGCAGCCTTAGTTGCCCGGTATCTGGATCGAAACTGCTCCTCGCCATATTTCCCATAATAAAAAATATATGGTCTCCTCCTGCCTCTGTTGTTTCTTACGACAGTGTCCACTAATTCTAACCTTTTTAACCACCTTTCCGCCATGTTTGAATCAAGGTGAGTCTAAGTGAGTGTGACTCAAGGGAGGTATACATCTCACTCACACTTTGCTCAAAATCGGAGCTTCACTTGAGTGTGAGTGATGTCTTTAAATAGTTGGAGTGCGAGTGACGCATCATACTATGTGAGTGGACACTCATTGAGTGGTGAGTTGCACTCATTAACAATGAGTGCCCACTCATTGAGTGTGAGTGTGCTTTTAGAATAAAGGCGTTAGACGGTCAAAAAAGGTAATATTTACGGTTAATTGTACAGAAAATAACGTACATCATCAAGGACATCTTGTTGAGTCAAGAGCCTTATAAAACATATAATTACATATACAGGTTAGGTTTCATGAATTTCGCGACATTTTATCCCTTTTTTTACGCTTTGGAGCATCAAAAACTCGCAAAACCGCTTGAAAAGTATTTTCCTTCTATGTGGTCGACCACTGGTGTTTAATCGTGCTATTACAATCAAATCATGAAGAACAATGATACTCGAGGAGTAAAGCCCCCAGAAATCTATATTGCTTTCGAGTGATTTGACAAAATGATCACTGACACAGAAGGTGTTTGGCTTCGAATGATACTTGAACATTCACATGTTAAGTATTATTAACTGTCGGTGAAACTGCTAATTGTTTCATGATATATATGCAGTGCCGTTAGTATTTATCATAAATATCATTAGGGTTTAATGTTTATTCGGTTTGAAGTCCATACACTTGAAAAAATCCAATCAACTATATTTTCCAACAAAAATCCAATTAATTGCTCTGGAATTTATTATTATTATATATATATATATATATATATATATATATATATATATATATATATATATATATATATATATATATATATATATATATATATATATATATATATATATATATATATATATATATATATATATATATATATATACCCTATGGAGCGTTTTCATTTGACGTCATGGCCGCCATGTTGGTGTACGAGGAAAAAATAATTTTAAATACATTCTTTTGAAAGGCACACCAATATGGCTGCCATCTTCTTTGTTGTTTTAATCCCCAGCGATTGAGTGCAAACGCTCTGTAAACTAAACTTTATATAGCAACCAATTTACTCTAATTTAATTATTTTTACACCAAGGCCGTCTCTATGCGCGTCTAACCACAGGTCTAATCGAATATAATCTAACCAACTTTGTACACTAATTTCTAATGGACTTTTCTCAAAGGCTTTTGCGAGGATGGATTGACATGAGAAGGAACCCGACCTGCTGAGTGAGAATGTCTTAAAATAAGAATCCGTGCAGAAAAATACAAACCACAAACAAGCATCGTTACCCCGAATATCAAAACAAGAACGTTAATGAAAAGTTGCCGCAATGTCATTCGGTTGTAACACAACTTAGTATGAAACAAGACTGGAAAAATCACCTCTAAACTTGTCCCGGTGACACTACTGACCAGTGCTACCACCTCGGAAAAGTTCGGTATAGCAGCAAGAAGAATTGCCAGCATGATTATGAGACAGCGGCAGATTACTTGCTGGGTGGAAAGACAACTGGCAAGCTTCGTGTCAGTAGTTTTTTCCACATAGAGATCTTCAAGCACTTCAAAAACAGTAAATAAAGGAAGTGTGATTGATGCAAAAGATAATATGGTTGCTGTTACAGCAACTATAATTTTAAAGGGGCCAGCGGGAAGGTTATTGGTTATGACTTCCTTTGTTTCTGGAAAAAAGGCAGCAGCTGCCATGACACCCATACAGATGTTAAACAAACTCATTACGGTAAACGAAATAATTAGAATTCGACCAAATCTTTTCTTTTGTGACAGCGATTCTTCGATAACTGCTACAAAAGGTTGTGAGAAGTAACTGGACATTAACCACATGACAGCAATTGGAAATTTTTCATCGTCAAATGTAAGTAACATTGACCAATCCCACTTATGAACATACGCAAAGGAATATACTAGAACGCTTGCAAATATAATTCCAGCACAAACTATTACCACAATGCTTGTCCACGCAACTTGAGATAAATTGGTAATGAATGCATTAGGCAAAAATAGGAGGGCGCTGAGTAATATCCAAAGCCATAGAGGAGCTGCAACTTCGACGAAAAGTGCATGTAGAACTGAGCCAACAATAAATGGATATAGTGAACATATTAGTGCAAGTTGGACAATTTGAGTCACCAAAACTAAAGTGCCGCCTCCTTTCACCCAAACAGCGCTGCCAATGTCAACAAACGTGTGACGAATACGTACTTGATTTCCTTCGCTGTCATGGGTGTACATACACGCTATTATCAAATAACTTGTGTAACATGAAGTACTCGACACTGCAATTAGGGAGATTAGAGAAACAATTCCACCACACTGGATCACGTATGCAATTGAAAGAATTGGTAAACCCTGGATTGTATTACAAATATTCCAAAATGCTTCAAAAATAGTAATTTTGTCAAACAACCTTTCTTCTATCATCTTATTGTTCTGCATCGAAGTCCACTAATTCTTCTACTGCTCTTGAAACAATGCTTCTCTGCGTCGCACTCACGCAGAGAATTATAATATGCACTGGGTCAGGTATTAACAACCGTTCAACACTCGCGAAACAAGATTACATAAACTCAGTATGATTTGTAAAACTTTGATACATTTTAATTCGTAAATGAACAAACATGTTCAATGCACACACCTGCTCGAAATTACAGGTAGAACGGAGAAATGTCATTCTGTCATTAAGAAGTTAACAATCACGAAGCCAAGTCGCACAAAGTCCGAGGTTTCTGTCACAGGCTTCTTTCATGTGGGGGCAGAAAATTACGAAAAAATATAGCTAAATTTTGTAATCACAGCGTAGTGATATATCGTGACTTTTACCGAGCCCAGTAAGGCCAAAATATGCCCACATTTTTTTTACCACGACATGGACCAATCTATTTTTTTCTAGAGTGGGGAGGTAACTAAGTACATTTATTAAAACCGCTTGAACAACGAGGACTCCAGAAAGCTAAAGATTCCACTGATGTTATGCACACGCCCTTACATTCAACAAAAAGTTTAATTTCAGCGGTTTTCTACATTGCGAGTTAGAAAAGAAAATCCAAAACAAATGATAGATAGAATTAACCAACTTAAATAAAATTGTTATAATATAATAAAATTAAAATAGTTTATAGGACATAGCCATCATATCATTAGATGCAGACAGTTTCAATAAGCAGCTCAAAATCGGTTATAGTTGATATTGTTATTGTCGTTTGAATGGCCAACTACAAGGGCCTGTTTATATGGAGGCGAGTTACTCGGTTGACCGAGTTGCTCGCTTTGCCGGGTAACTCGCCTTCGATAGAAAATTATAGGTTTCCCATGACATGTTTACATGGTTCAACCGGGTAACTCGTATAGCCGAGTTACCCGTAGAAAGAAGCGGGATCTCGCGCAGGCGAGATGAATATAAATGCCGAGTAACTCGGGCCATATACATGCAGAACGCTTGTTTGTCCCGGCAAAGCGAGTAACTCGGTCAACCCGGTAACTCGCCTCCATATAAGCAGGCCCTAAGAATATAGTGTAAGCTAGTCCAAACAACGGAGCTCTGCAGACTTAGCCTTCACTCAACCTCTGCAATCTAACGCTGTGCAGAATTAAAACAAGTCTGTATCGCCAAGCATAATCACTAAGAATTTGAATCATGCATTCAGCTATTTTTATACACATACATACAAAATTCTTTATTTCTCGTTTTTCATGTTTTGTACCTGCTTTGACATTTTTAGGTGGCCACCTGCACTCAGCGAGCGTCGTATATATCGTTAGCTAGCTTTATCGTACGGTAATGTTCATCTTCATATTCAAATTTTGTGTCAAGGTAAATTGTTAATAATAAATATTTGCCGCAGGAAAGGAATGATCGGTTTTCTACGTTGTAATCTGCCACATTTGGTATGCAGCAAGCTTGTCATAGATGTCCTTATGTTATTGTTTTAGACGAAGATGGCATGCGTTCAAGAATATTTTTTACGGGTACGAAGACGAACCGTACAACTATCGACAACATGCTAAAGATCCTTGGAAACGTTTCGCTGAAGAAGATAGACACGTCCACTTTTCCGAGAGAAAAGGCTCGGGGGAGGTATTTGATGAATATAAAATGTGTACAGAAAACTGGTGTAACTATTGCATACCTAAGCGGGAAATATACGAGGCGTACGGAATTAAGTTTGACAGTCGGGAGGAAAGAGACGCATTTGAAAGTAAAATGGCATGCATGGAAAACATTCTGGAGAACGAACTAAATGAAATCAGACGACAACACATTCGTCTTAGGGAAGAACAGATTAAAATACCACGTTTAAAACAAAGCAAGAGCGGGAAACGTGTACACAAACAAGCAAATGTCAGCAGGGACAATTATACACATCGAGGTGATTTCACAAAGACACAGGAAACTTTAGACGAATCTACTTTTCTCAGAACTGACGATAATCCTTTGCTTGAGGAAGTAAGTCTGGTGAACGAGATACAGGATGTGCTTGATCAGATGTGCAACTTAAGTAGGGAGTTAAAAGATATTGAGAAGATATTAAGTATTGAAGTAAGAGAAAGATTATTACATCCAGAGCCACGTTTGATACAAATAAAAGCCCCCGAAGATGAACTATCGGAACAAATGAAAAGCGATGGGGGATTTAGGTACAGTAGTTCGGATAGTAGTGTACAAAGAATTTCCTACGATACTTTACCTCCTCCATTAACACTGAGTGAACTACTAGCGAGTCAATCTCAGGGTAATACGTGAAACGCAGAGTCGGTTTACTTTTACAGTAAACTCAAGGATACCAAAAGAAAAAGAGAAGTTATTGTGGTTCTTGTAGTAGTGTACAAATGATTTCAGATAAGACGTTACCACATCAAACTGAACGGCTAGGTTGAAACTAACTGATTCACATAGTACCTCTATCAGTATGCAGCGACGTCTTACCCTTACCTCTCAAACAGGAAAGGTATAGATATAGTGGTGTATGTATGCAGACAAGGTATGTGGCGTAAACACAGAGACGTGCCACTAATCTTATAGTAAAAAGAGACCCATCTCCTACCTAGATGAGCAAGGTTTGTGTTTATCAAACAACGAAAGGTCACAAAGGATAGAAAACATTCGTGCAAAAGGACAATTGCTAACAATACTAAGATGCTCTTTTGTTTGGCATGTTTATTATACTGAAGAAACACAATATTGACAAAAATTAAACACATAAGTATTTTTTGTTATATATGAATACTTTAACAACTTATTGGAACCACAATACAAATAAGTGCATGCAAACAATGGCCCAAAGGGGAAATATGCGAACGGGACAGTAACTACGTCTCACGCAAGGAATATTATTAGCATGACAAAATCACTGGATGATAAATGGTTAAGAGCAGTACAATTAGTTCATTAATTGTACTGTAGTACACTTAGTTATTATTTTTTATGTAAGACAACCAAAATGGCAGAAAACAACAGAAATTGCCTCTGAAGAGGAACTTAAGGTAAGAACACTAAACGAACAAAAGCAATCAATTTTGATTTTGACAGAATATGGTGTTGACAATATATAGAATAACTCTTCTCCACGAGAGCTAGATAAACCACTTGAAAAACTTCACGTCGATCTCTCTAATTTTACCATGCCGATAATAATCAATTAACCATGCGATGCTGTTTGCACAATTAGGGCTTTATTGTACTCATGTTTGGAAATTTTGCTAAATTTGACTACCAAACTTCCAAACATCACTCCTAATGGTACTCGCAATCGCATGATTACCTATTACAGTAATGTGTGATTGAATTATCATTCAGTATACTAAATACCGCATGTCTCCTTTTATTCGAAATTGGTTCTTCAATATAACACATTTCTATAATTACCACATGTGTCTTACCCGAAACTATCAGGTCAAGTCAACACTTCATCTCCGCTTAGTTCAATAACTTCACCCAATCCAGTAAAGTTTTTATATCCAGCAAATAATTGGGATTGTTATAGTGTTAGGGTAAGGGTTAGGATCAGGGTCAGGTCATTTTGTACACATGAAAATACAATCCCCATAAGTAATTAGAATTGGTAAACGTTGTCACTAATAATTTTATTGGATTACAACGCGAGAATCGGTTGCCTCTACCGCAGGAAAGGTGGGTGGTGATAGATAGTAAAATGAAAATTTTGATTTTACGCCTTATTGAGGTATGAGTCATTTTTAAAATCTAATTCCATCCATCCGTCCCCAGAGCCTAACGCTAGAGCCCCTAGTAAAAAAAATGTTTCAGGATATACATAAAGGATAAAATTGCATGCAATGATAAAATTGAACTGAATATGAACGATATTTACTCTGGTTTTGATAAAAATCTTTACACAAAGATTCTTCTTACTGTTAAAAGAAGTCGGCTGCAGTAGCTCGGTTTCCCTCACTGTGCTGAGCGACAGTACTTGCAGGCGGAGTTTTCAAGGAGCTTTGAACTGGCTTCTTGCTTCCATCAAATGTTATGACAGGACTACACCTGAGAAGTTGTCGGTAATCTGCAGTGCCAAAATCAGGTATAGAGATTAATCCACTATCTTATTAATTTGTAAGTTACTTTGTAATCAAACAAAAATATTGTGGGAAAATGGACCTTATTCCTCAAAGCGAGGCTTGTGAGGCCTCCCAAAGAGACTGGTTCGTATCGCACGCTCTGAACGTCTTTCCTTGGGAGCTTCACTAGCCTCGCTTTGATGTTCTCGACCCAGTTCTTTGCGACGATTGCCGCCATTATGGATATGGTCTATAAAGTGCAAAAAGAAGTGCACGATTTGTATTGGTTAAGTAAAGTAAAATACAGAATGTAGATAGAACTGGCGAAGTTTCAGCATTTCACTAAGTTGTTATAATTGTCATTGAGAGCACTTCGCCTTGGCGTCCTTTACGTGATTGAAATGTCAGCTTTTTAGCTACCAATATTGTCAATCGTAAAGTACAGAAAAAGTATTTAGCAATACGATTATATTAACTCTGTGATCTCGAGAAAGACACTTGTAAAAGCGAGACTTTGAGTGCAACAAGATGAAATCTAATATACCCTCAGTGTACTAACAAGATCTTGAGTTCAACAGCTTATACCAATGCGGCAAATCTCAGAGCAACTAATGATGCACGCGAGAGAAAAAAACAGGTGATTCAGTAAGATAAACAAAAACCTACTGAGCAACAGTAGTAGCTAGTGTATTGTTACGTCATTAAGTAATAACGTAGTGTTTTGTAAAGTAAAACGATATAACTGACCAATAATCAGTTATACAAAGCCTGTGTGTTATATACAGTACTGCCAAGAAATAACTTAACACTGCGTCTACCCGCGGGCGCCCGAGGGCTCCCCGCGTCCACCGTCTAAGCTGCCCGCGTCCAGCCCGCAGTTCGCCCGCAGGCTGCCCGCGGTTGGCCCGCGTTTTGCGTCTGTGCTTCCCGCGTCTTGCCCGCGGGCTGCGTCCAGCAATTTTGTGTGTGCTGGACGCAATCTTCGTAACACCTTCGGAAAAAGACGAACTCTATAAGAGCATGTTCGGGACTGTACCTCTATATAACTCTATAAGAGCACGATTCGTAAAATCGGCGTATAGCAAAACAGGATTTTGGTTTTATGAGCTAATATCTTGCATTCTAGTGAAAAAACTGCATTGTTTTGGAGCGAATATATTCAATAATTTTAAACGGAGAACGTCTAAGTATAAATTGTCGTTGTCATAAAAACATGTTGTCCATGTCGCGCGGTCATACACGTCATGTTGCTCAAATGATATCTTAAGATATTTTTACTCGTTCGTTTTTATGTACCGCCAGTTACTGACTTTACTTACCTCTTACAACAACCCACATTATACAAATACTTCTATCTTTTGCCTGAATATATTCTTTACACATGACGAACGTTCAGTTATAATCAGAAACTGGCTTTTGGTAAGTGTAACCGATTGTGCGATACACTCTGTTACAAAGAAGCGATTCAATTCAAAAGACTAAACAATAAGCCTAGGTAACCAAGGTAGTTTTGAAATATGTCAAGCTTGCAATGCAAAACAAAAGAGAGAACCACATGTGATTACATCTATGTTAATAGCGTAGAAATCTGCAGGTAATTACCGCATTTAACATTTTAATTAGTTCCGCACAAACGACTGAATTTGACTAGTATACTGCGACGCGGAAATTGTGTGCCTCATTCGCTTTGGTCAGGCACAGCCACAACATCATTGTCACGAATTTTAAATTATATTTGTAATTATATCGGTGGTAAAATGAGTTATCGTTCACTAACTCGTCAGGCAAAACGAATGCTTATTTTCTTCGACGAAGACCAAACAACTTACATTCTGCCAACTAGCAAAGTGAAGCGGATATTTGGAACAAACCAAACGCTGTTAGAAGGCTCGAAGATTGAAGTCAGCTACGAAAGAAAACTTTACACAGCACAAGTTCTTAAACTGCATGGTAAGCGTGATAGCAGTATTTAGCAGATTTTTATATTATAAATACCAATTAGCGATTGCGTGCGAATCGGTGCGATGTTGTCGATTGCTAATATTATATTAAATAGGTAAGGAATACACGAAACAAATACATCGACGTTATAAGGCATTATTACCTGGAAATTGGTACCCAGTATTATAATCCAAAAATGGCCCTCGTTTGAAACGTTGAAAATGAGTTGCTATTCACAGCGCCGGGATGTTTAACAAATACTCGTTCGTACCCACGAAATCGGCAATGTACGACATTTTCCGACGGTATCTAAACATAAAAATTTCTCTGCGTCCGATCGCCCGCGGACGCAAAGTGGACGCAGTTGCGAGCGCCCGCAGACGCAGAGTGGACGCAAGGCAGACGCGCGGCAGACGCAGCACGGACGCACCCGCAGGCGCCCGCACCCGCACACCGGACGCAAAATGCCCGCGTCTTGGACGCGGTTTTCGTTAAGTTATTTCTTGGCAGTACTGTAGCTGGCTGATTGATCAAGCTAAGTATGATTAGTATCCTGGTCAAGGATTTCACGAGAAAAATCTTTTACCTCGGGTCGTGTGGCTCGTATTCTTAGATAACTCAATGCGAACTTTCTTCTTGTCGGTACTTTTCGGATTTTCAAGAATCTAAAGTCAAATGAATTAGAAAATACATAGATTAATATTGATTGTTACTATATAAATGTAAGATTGTTTTCGAAAGTAGGTGCAAGCGAACCACAATGTGACAATACAAAAATAAAGGGAGTATAAACAAAAATATAAATGGGTTTTCGTGAATCTTTTCACGATATTTAGTATTTTTTCTATTTACATGTAATCATGCATGCATTAAAGTTAACGGAGCTCTGACTTTCGAGGAATTAAAAACATCATTTGCGTTTGAAATTAAAGAACAAGCCAAATACTCATAATACAGAAATACATGGTCAAGTAGACCAAGACATGCAAAACATTTACCAGCAGACAAATTTAAGAAATACAAAAAAATCACTCCGAATATAATAATGACATCTGGTAAACTCAAGATATGAGTTATGTGAATAAAACAAGACACAAATTATAATGATGATATTTCGAGTTTATTTCAGTGTCATTGGTTTGACAATGACCCTGTAATAGGGTCGAAATATCACCATCATGATTTGCGTATTCAAATAACTCATATCTTATGACATGCAAGCATACTGTAGTTTGACCTTGCCCAGATTAAAGGGATCAATGATTGCATGATGCAGTACGATGACTGCAACGTAAAGTTGTTCAAGGAGCGGGGAATTACGGACAGAAAGAATGGATCAGGTAGAATAAAAAACTAACTACGAGCAGGACTGTGTGAAGAACCTTGAGTTTGATGGTTAATAACAGGCAGAGAGATATCGACCAGGACAAAAGTTGAGCGAGCAATTGATGCAGTCAATACCAAACAAGTTGCTTTTGCGTTCATTGATACTGACGGCAGGTAGACACCAAAAGAGGATCATTTCTATGTGAATTCTATGTAATAGACATCAACTCAATTTATTTACATTTTTGCGTGTACTGTACTGTCACCCTTTATTTGCCTTAATTGAGCATAGCTATCTAGTTAGTAGTTACAGCAAGTCGTTTCAAAATTATTGGTTTCTTTCTATACTGCAGTATTTAAAATTAAGCATTTTTTACTCTATACGTAAATACTTATTCGTTTGAACCAATTAGTTTTTCTATTGAATAATGGCAACACCTCTCTTCACACACTGTATTTAAGATTGCCGGTTGCATGCAAACGAATCAATGAACACTTTGTAAATAGATAATTTCTTTACTTTCACACATTATCAGGCAGATCCAATAGAAACGACACGTATGCAAAAACCATTTATTTAATAAACAGGATACTATGTTCGACTGGAATATGTGTATGCAAAAAAAGAATTTGCTCATGCAGTAAAAGAGCTTTTGAAATCATTAACAAAGCCTGTTATTTTGCATGATTCTGGAGATATTTCGGCTACCTAAAAAACGCGAGCTATCTATCATGCTAGATCTTCAAAGATATGTTTGGTAATTAATTGTGTGTAAAACTTGTCCACGCTTTTGGATATTATGTTTACTAGAAGTTAAGCGCCCGTATTTTCGAATTAAATACACACCAACACTAGCTGCGTTGAGGAAGTCGCTTCAGAAATATGGTACTCAATAGACCTTAAGAGTATTATGTCATTGTCACACAATGAATTACAATGAAATCTGGGTAACACATGGGAAAAAATTAATCTCAGTCTAGTATGGATTAGAAGACTGTACTAATTGTGCGCGTCAAAACACAATCAGGTCAAACGTGTAAATCAGCGTTTTGCCAAAACCCGAAGATTTCCGCACAAAAATTCGTTTTCTTTCTTACTACTGGAGATAAGGGTGAGATAATGGGTTTGAAATGAACAGTACGTTTTGTGCAAAAATCTAATAAAATAACAAGTTAGGCAAGTTACAAACACGCCATGAAGAACTGAAAATAATGAGTTTTTGACATATTTGGACATGCATCGCTCGTGTAATAACTTCTTAATTAAGAAAAACACCTGCCACCGCTGTGTTTCAATAAATTGACCGTTTAGGCCCCGTTCACACTATAGTCTATACCGACTTACATCGGAGCGTAGCGATTTTTATACCGGATTGGGCTGCTGTTTACACTTCGCCACAGTAATCCGGTACGCTCTACGGAGTGAAAATCACCCCGCTTTGGAGGTGATACGAAAAGTAATCCAGTACGTGCCGGAGCAGTGTAAACAGAGCAATTCGGTATGCTCTGGTTCAAAATCAGCAACGACGTGTCGTGTATGTTTTAGAAACAGTACTGCATTTTGTACGATATTATGCTTCATATGTCTCGTTTATCTTGCTTATCAACTCTATTAACCATTTCAGATAAATTCATAAATAGGAGTGACTGCCGCTTTCGAAAGGACCATGTTTTTATGAAAATGTTCGTTAATTTGAATCGTAGCGAGACAAAGTAATGTCCAGGTAAAGCTCTATAACAATTTTAATCATAATATCAAGAAAGTATTGTTGTTTTTAATATATTCCAACATATTACAGCAGTTAATATCTGACAGTATGGGCTCACTGTGGAATGAACCGGTATATTGTAAACATCCACACATTTTTCGGCTTCTCGGTTTTATAACAGATTTCCGTCTACAAATTAATGCATAATGTTCATATCAACCAAAAAACAAACTGTCTGTCTAAATAGGCACCTCTATTATATGTGGGCAGCAGAGAACTGGTCACTATACCACCCACTGCTTCCACCAGAACTGAAATGAAGTGCAAAAGGTCATACAATTCAGCATATTCACGTAAGTGCTACTCGTCATGATTCGTGACTCAGCAACTGCCCTACGCAGTCACTCCCATTGGAAATTTTACGTTTTTTAATTATTTCCAGGGCAAGATGAATGCTTCTGTTTAAGGCATTTGCCTAGTGAGCGCGAATCATGACGAATAGAGCTTAGGCGGAAAACACTGAAGTTGACTTTTTTCTTTGCTGACTTTGCAGTGCAGTTGTAACTGGGAGCGGCATAATGTACTAAAATTATAAATCAAACATTCAAACTTTGTTACAGCAAGTCGAGGACTGAAGTAAAACGAGTGATTTTACAGTGTATGGGCATTTAGATCAATTTATATTGTGTTATAGTACCTTACGTACGGTTAATACCTCTACAATATGGGCTGTAAAAATTAACGTTGCAGAAAATTATGTTGATATTGTGGTTTGTTGACAATATAATATTACTCCATTTCATTATAAATGACGTATTAGTCGAGCAATTAGCATTTCCGGTCAAATTTTTTTGAGCCGAAATGAATGATGAAACGTCATGACAAACATATTTAGTCAGAAGTACATGCATACATTGATCCATGGATGTATTATAATAGCATCACAATATCTTGTCACATATTGCATGTTGATTGCGACAGATTTAGAGCTATGGAATATCTTCAATTACAGCGCAGCTAAAAATTTATGCACTTCGAGAACATTAACATCGTAACAGTGGCGAATGAAGGCTAATTTGAAGGTATCTACATACGAGTCTTGGCTCCTTTAGAGTTAGGGCTGCGCCAAACATTTCTTCAACTAGTATTTAGCATCATATTCCTGCAAGTTATACGTTTTTGTACAGTTATGAAAGGTTTGTCAAAAATCATTGAATAGAGCTATAGCTTCGATTAAATATTAGCTCAAACAATTCGTAACCAATTTCGCAACGTATTCAGTCGAGCAGCTATCATCGAATAATGTATCCAATGATCTACCGCAATATGAGCTACAAAGTTATCGCGCGGTTGTTAATTAGCAAGTTTTCTCCTTTTTTTTTCTCCCAAAGATTTTATTTGAAGAAAGATTTTATTTTGTCATTTGACGTCCTTCGGAAATTGAGCCCACGCTGTTTGGGAAATCGGCTGTAAAGAACGAGCGTGTACGTCTATAATTATAATTTATAAACTATAAAGTTTAAATCATCAAATTGAGTGTAGAAAGTAATATTTTATATCTTTTTCTTATTTTAGAATATTTTGGCTCATAGCTCCCTGTCAA
Source organism: Muricea muricata (assembly GCA_963855995.1). Classification (NCBI taxonomy): domain Eukaryota; kingdom Metazoa; phylum Cnidaria; class Anthozoa; order Malacalcyonacea; family Plexauridae; genus Muricea; species Muricea muricata. The sequence goes on from OY979718.1 coordinate 5,207,054, forward strand.
AGTCCTGTGAAAGTGACCTACGTGATTTACTTCAGTTCAACCTGGTCGTTTATCAAGGCCCGTATTTAATCTACATTCAAACTGCTTAGAAGCGAGAAACAAATCAGTTTCATGAGCACAGCATCCAGACATACGCTTATTAAACATTTTGGTTAGCTCACCGAACTTACTGGATTACAAATATAGTACAAGGACTTGACTCAGATTGAGTTAAGAAGATTACTCAAGTCATAAGTGGAAGAAAATTCAGCCAGTGCAATTGATCTTAAGCAGATTACTATGAGTGATAAAATGAACGCGACAAAATACTTTGCAGCTGGTTGGTTCGTTCTCCCAGTAGAACCAGAAGAAAGGATTGATGTGGTTAAAGTATTTTCGAGCACCCTAATGGTAATGGCACTTCTACTAAATTCCATGCTACTTTGGATAATGTGGAAAGCAGAGAAAAAACCACTAAGGCATATGACCCTGCTGTTAGTTAGTCTTTCCGTTGTTAACATTGCTGCTGCAGCATTTGCTTTGGCATTCAAGATCAAGAACCACAACAAAACGCCCACTGAAACCTCTTACAAAGTAGAGGCCATAATGCTGTCAATGCTCTTACCCAAATACTATGCATATATGTTTCTTTTAACACTAATACGCTATGCAATGATAGTTAAACCGTTGAAATTTAAGTTACTTGATCCACGCAAGATTAAAACGACGAAGATTTTCCTCGTTTTTCATTGGATCGCGACAACTGTGGTGCTGATCATTACTCCTATCATCTACGACGACTTTGATGGATACGTGAAAGTAATGAGCGTGATTATCATGTGTTGTTCTTGGATATGCACTGCGGGCATGGCGTACATGAGCATACAAATATTACAAACGCTTTGGAAAAGACAAAATGATCTTAAAAAGAGGTTTAATGCGACACAGACGCAACAAGGGAATATAGCCTTGCATCAAAATAAACGCTTGGCTAAAGTACTGTTTGCGTTTATAGTAATTTTAGTTATCTTCAGCTTGCCATCGAATACGGCGTATTTGTTTATCCAATATTGCTCAGAATGCAATCAGCGCGTTTTGGCGAAGATTTGCTTGTACACATTACCGATGTTTGTTGCTTTGCCAGCATGGCACGGAGTATATTGGCTTATCGCAACACCATTGTATTACAAAGAACTTAAAAGACAAGCTTATAAAATAGTAGTTTTCTTTAGTTGCGGAAAAAACACTTAAAAAATCGGGTTGGATTTGAAATTGCAGGTAGCTATTCTATATCAATTACTCATTATCGAACCAAAATATACATATTGTATAATTGACGAAAGGAAATCATGCATTAACATGACATTTTCTTTTATTATATTCATCTATATATCCATACAATACTATACGTTGCAAGCAATTTAATTTTTTTAATGATTTTATAAACCTCTCAGATTTAGCCTTTCTAATCCTTCCTTAATCCTCACTAGGTGATCTGAAAACACGAAAAAGTACTGGCACTAGTTGTCAAATAGAAATCCATTTTTTTAGCCAAACTAGAAAATTTCTTATTAGGTATAATTTACTTCGGTTCCAGATTTCTGGTGGACTTATAACTGAATATGATTACAAAGTTTCATAAAGGGAAAATAAAAGATATAAGTGATTAAAAACAGCAAAATGGATTTTTATTCCGTAGCTAGTTCCAGGCCTTTTACTCACGGTCAGATCAGCTCGTAGCTATCCCAGACAAGATGCTTCACAAACAAAACACACTACGTCGTGTATACGATGATAAATATTATAAGACTTTCGTACTTACCGATTTTTTGCTCTCCTGAGTTCCTCGCTTAGTGTTTGCCTTTACTTTCTTTCGTGAATGGAGAAGAAACGTGGCCAGCGGTACTGACTCAGTTATTACTTTGTTATCTTTAATTTTTGCCTCTTCAGGGATTTTCTCCGATGCATAAATGTCACCAGATAGACGTACACCATACTGACTTAAACTCTCTGCACTCGAATGAATTCGAGGCGTGTCTTCAATATTCGTCTCCGAACTTGTATCTTGCACAGGTGATTTGTCTTCATTTGCTTTGGCGCCTTTATTCACGATTCCCTTGAAAGACGCTGCACCCCGCGCATGATTCAAGAGTGTACTTAAGTAAGAACCGTCCAAAGAGTCGAAAGTGTTACTCATCATTTCCGAATTCTCATCATGTCCAACTTCGATCGCTAATTTACCTTTCAAAACATTGTCATTTCTAAAAGGCGATACTTCATTCGAGACAACAGACTTATTTTTTAACTTCTTTTTCTTCTTGTCATCTTTAGCAATAGCATCACTTCCTCGAACTTTTTCGCAGATTTTGTCTTCAGCAGATTTTACACGTTTTCTTTTCTTTACAGATTCTTCATTTCTATGTAACGAAGAATTAACCTCTTCGCTACCTTCGTTATTATCACTTTTCCGTTTCCTGCCTTTCTTCTTCTTCTTCTTCCCAAGTTTATTCTCTTCCACACATTCGCTCAAAAACGGGATATCATGTTTGCCTTTGATGTCACTATCTTCGCACAAGTCTACACTATCTTCCACTGAAACCTTGCAATCATTCACTACTCCATCACAATCTTCACTGGAAATTTCATTTTTCTTACTCCTCTTCTTCGTGGTTTCCTTGGTCGCTGATGAGCTCATATTCGAATCCCTCTTTTGTTTTCGTTTTTCACCTTTCTTCACTTTCTTAGCAACAATTTTAGACTGTTTATTGCCTTGAATATCCACTACAACTGGATCACAAATATGCACACTTTCCTCGATACTGCCGTTGCACTTTTGTTTAGACTTGCGTGTTGACTCGTTCAAACCATCATCCTCTTGTACTTGTTTTACATCACAATCCTTTCCTTTCGTTATAATCTTGAATTTATTAATGTACTCGTATAAAATATCTCTGTTTCGCGCAAGTATGTCTTTACGACCGGCCCAAATGAAGAACTGGTCACTCAGGGCTTGGAAATCAGCCTAAAATGGAAAAAATGTATTTTGAAATTAAATATTAAACCGTTGCGACAACCGCATCAAGTAAATAATGACACTACAAATAATATACAAGGAAAGGTATCTCGAATGTGATTGGCCAATTTCAGTGCAGTTAACTCCAAACTTGAGTGCAAAAATCTGTAGCAACAGAAGAACCAATCAAATTTGATGCAGAAAAACGGCTGTTTGGCAAATTTGGCTGTGTTTTTTTACGAAATCTATTTAAATAAAATACATCACTATTGGGAAGTTCTGACAACTTTACACGTATTTATCACGAGGTTATGGGCGTAAATTTAAGGAAAAAGTGAAGGGGAACGATCGCGATGTAAGTACAGTTGTATTGCGTGTATTCTTGTTTCGAATATTTCCTTTTATATTATTAACAAGTAATAGCATGGTTTCTCGTGCAATTTGAAATAACATGCACTCGTGAGTTTTCCGCTGACGGCATTTGGCGTCATTGAAAAACTCACTCGTGCATGTTATTTCAAATTGCACGAGAAACCATGCTATTACCTATACAGGGTGTCCCAAAAAAACGGAGTCCAACTTCTAAGATTGATTGCTGAATGAAAACTGACTATTTTTTTGTTTTATGGCTTTTCATTTGCCTTTCGAATAAGGTATTCTTTGTCTACTTGAAACAAGTAATACAACCACAGGTTATCTGTGACTTACTCGCTCAAATTTCACAACCATGTGACTTACTCGCTCAAATTTCATAGACAACGGCCTATCCAAAGAAAGCTGAATGAATACACTTTTAAACGAGAATAAACACTAGTTTCACTGCTTAATATTCTTTTCAAGATTTAAAGTTGAATGCAGAACTCCGCTTTTTTTGGGACACCCTGTATACTAACTTCCCAGGCCTCTCCGGTTTTGTGTGTGTTCTGGGTGTGGGGCAAGGTTAGTTTGGGAAAGAATCGCCAATATCTTAATTCTCTTCCTCCAATATGCATTGATTTCAACTTAAGGTTTTTAACACAAACTTACGTGAACACTGTTTCAACATTTATGATTTGAGAAAATGCAGACCATCATATTATTCTCAAATAGAAAAATATACAATCGAATAATACAGTTAACATCCTAGCTATCTGCACCATATCTGCATCGGAAAGACGTCAAGCTAAATGATAAGAAGGAGAAACACAGTACCTTCAAAGAAGGACCATCTTGTTCCTCCTCTCTAGCCATTTTTAACAATTCATCAAAGATTTCAGCGCAAACCATTCTTGTGATAACTTTGCTTGAAGATAAATAAAATGAAATTTGACATTAGCTTCCTCTAGTGCAGCACTTGTAATGACCTACTACCCACAAATCCGACATTTATTTTAGTAAATTGCGCCCAAAAATCATTAAAATATACAGTGCATCCAGGTAATGAAATTGCGGTGTATACGTTATGTGAAAATTCTTCTAGTAAGCGACCAGTCATTGTTAATGATGGGGTAAAGAAAATTTTTGGTGAGTAAGTAAGTTTGGGTAAATCAAAAGAGTCACTATCATTGACTGACTTCTAATCTGCAATATCTTTTTCCTATTTGAAGGTTGCTACACTGTTTTTTTTTGTCTCTTTGCACTTGCACGTGACAAATGAACAGTATCCATAGAATAACAGAGAGGTTCAGATTTGACTTCCACTACCGCTACCGCTACCTTAAACAATCTTTCAGCCAATCAGATGAACTTGGTCTACCCAACTGACCAATCAGATTGCTTACAAATCGGGAAAAGGTAGCAGTAGTGGTGGTGGAAATCAAATCTGAACCTCTCTAATAAAGATGATACAGAATCCGCAGTCGGTCACGAATTATGTGTCTCCACTTTTTCTTGCGAATGGCTTTTATAAATCCGCCATTTTGTAGAGAAATTTTTCACAGGAAAAGATAGGAGTACGCATTCTATATCTATTATTTCTATATGATAGTATCCTTTTGTGAAATATTCGGTCACAAACGGGTGTTAAATTTTAAATGGTTGGGTAACCAAAATTTTTACCAATAAAAACATTTCTGTTGGGTGCCCCCCTCCGGCCACTATAAATTATTATCTATCGCAAAAAAATGAGAGTCTTATGCAAAGTCACACAGCAGCCGAAAAAATGAAGAATAGGACTAACAAACAGATATTAAACACATGTGTTTCATCCTTACTTGTTTGAAGTAGCCAACAATCGAATGAAAGGTTGCAGCAAATGAAGGAGGGCAGAAGCTGGGACCTTGATAAAAACCAAAAATATATGAGTAGCTAAAGAGCTGTGTATTATTGTGGCAAAATGTGTACAGTGTACAAAGTTTAAATGTTGAAAAGAATATTAAGCAGTAAAACTATTGTTTATTCTCGTCGTTTTTGGACACGCATGTCCTGACATGCATCCTGAAAGGCACCGCCTGAACACCCCCCGTCCCTTCTTTTTAATATATGGCTGACCCATTACCTGTGAAATCCCACATTTCAACAGCTCTTCAAGATAAACTTGAATTAGGTGAGTTTTCACACCATCAGGAACGAGAAACTGAAGAAATAAAACAACCAAACATGTTCAGTTTCGATAGGTGTGGAAATATGCATAATGGAATATAGACCTCATACAGCGCCTTCCTTCTCAAGTGAATTTCAACTAGGTGTTGCTAGTGCTTATTTGACTGTACCAAACAACCCGAGGCGAAACGAGCGCTTTAGTCGTATGTGTGTGTGTGTGCGCGCGCACGTGTGTGTGGGGGGGGGGGGGTGAATAATACTAATTTCTATTGAAATAATTTTGAATATTCACCCGCTTAAAGTGCTAGCTTTGCCGTTCTAAGCAACATGTAATGTATTCGAAAGTGCAATCTAAACTTACACGTTTATTAGAGGTAGACAACGATCCATTTTCTAGCATTTTATTGTACGTCTCCATGATCCTGAGAGAAAAGGTTGATAGGTGAGAATAACAGCTTATCCATGAGCTCTTGCTATTTAAGATTTATAATTTTGGGAAAGCAACTGCAAAGACAGTTGTTCTTCCACAGACGGATTTTCATATTTTTACTGGTGTGGTACCATAAATTTTAGGGGGGTGTTGTTTTCTTCTATCTAGGCTCTCTCTCTCTCCTGGTCCCACATCTAAAATACAAGTAGCGTAAAGCTTGATCTAGGGGAGTCTTTTTTCAAAAATTCCAAACGTTCCTTGTGCGAAAACGACAACCACATATGCTGATTGCTGCAAGGATGGATCGATAAATATGTTGATACTCAGAGAGTGGAGTCTATTTATTATGCCGAAAAGTAAGGGGGTGAAAATATTTTTGGAAGGGCGAACAGTTTGCTTTCTAAACTAATTCTCCAGAAAATTATAAGCCGTAAATACAGTAGTGAGTGCGCAAGAGAGTGTAGACGATATAATTTAAAATAAAAAGAGACTTTAACATGGATAGATAGAATTATTATATTACTGACTGTACACACATATCTAACAATTGTTTGGAGAGAGCACCATGATTATGTATTATTGACCATACTATTTAGAATCGACCATAACGAAAGACAGCAGCATGTACATTTTACCGGAATGCATTGCGACCATCAAGAAAAACGACTGAAAAAAGCAAAGGAAAACACCTAAAGACAGAAAACTAACAAAACAAAGAAAATAATCTCTCTTGTGTTTGTTCCTCGACAAACGTCAATTTGCTTTTGAAACGATTTCCGACCGCAATGCATTCTGGTGAAATGTTTATCCGCTTTTCCGCTTTCTTTTTTGTTACGGTCAATTACTAATAGAAAAACGTGATATATTAATAGCAACAAACTCAACGATCTTTAAAGGAGGTTTTAGTACAAAAACTTGAAGTTTACACCAATGCTTACATACTTTTTAATAACAGATTAAAATTTAGGTGACAAATTTAAAAAAATACGTACTCATTTTCCCAACCATGGTTCTTTAAAAACATCATACTCTGGTACACAAACTTACGAATTAGCTATGAAGATAAAAAAATGTGTGAGCCACAGTGATGACCCTTCGTGCTCTTGAGCAAAATTACAATTTAATAAAATATACGTCCAGTATAAACAAAAAGGATAAAAAATAGCCAATTACCACCCATTAATACGTGTACAGACAATACAGTTACGGTATAAACTGTACATGTCCAATACAGACAGAAATACTATATTTCACATCTAAAAAGATACAAAGTTAACAAAAATTCCACGCTTCAAACAAACCTCCTCAGTCAAGAAGTTAAGGAAATATCCAAAGCGCAGATTTGTTCATTTTAACAACACTATACGCTCTTATGCTGGTAACGCTCAAAACGTTATCCAGAGACGAAAGACTCCATCGCTTTATGAAACATGTATGTCTAAACTTTCAGGGGTAGGTTTTACGAAAGGTGAATAGCGTTATCCACCGGATAGTGAACTTTTAAAACATCTCAGTGACTGGTAAAACCATTGACATAAATACATCTGGACTGCCTGCTCGTAATATTTTCGCTTGAATTTTGCGTTATCAGTTGAAAATCACGAAGGCTGACGAATACTGACGAAAAATGACGAACATGAGAGTGATTGAACATCGCTGGCTCTTAAATAATACAAAAAATACTGGTCAGCAGTCAACTTCATCAGCAAACACTCTCATATTTCGGCCATCTTTGATAACGCTTTTCAAAGCCGAGCTGGCAGTCCAGATGTATATATGTCAATGGGTAAAACCCATATTAAAGCTCATCATTTTTAACATTCAATATCCCTGGTGTGATTGCTTTTTATGCCCTTCTGCGGCAGTTGAAAAATCACTATCCAGTGGATAGCGCTATATATCCTCCACAACCAGCCCCTGATGTATTTAATCGATCAGTAACGATAAAACACGCTCTACAAGCGTTAGATTTGGACGTACACGTTTTTAAAAAAGTTTTTTTGAAACTCAAACTTCGAGATATTATACACCTGGACTATATTTCCCCCCCAAAAAACATTTCCTTTAAACTTACCAAATAAAATTTATCCAAACGCAAACGATCTATTCCATGCCATTCACGACATATTGTTTGATAAAAACCATCAAGAAAATCTATAGCTAAACATAAGAGGTTTTACAATCTTGAAATCCCAGAACACAAGATGGGTATAAAGTGGGTCTTTTTTGAAGCTATTTAAAACACTCGCAATTCTTGCTTATCAGATATGAAACGCTCGACGGCCACTCCTCGCGTCTTTATATTTTTTTCTTAGAAGTTTGTCACAATATGTACTGTACATATTTTAAATAACATAACGTTTGAATACATTTCGAGTTATCCGAGCCTTCATATACATGTATCTGATAAAACACTCTTGTTCATGTTTCGAATAGTGCATCACACTCGTTACGTATACCTGCAGTAGTTATTTGAAAGCTGTGAATGAGCTGAGCCATGGTTTCAGCCAATTCTTCCTACATTAAAATATTCAAAGTTTGTAATTCTAAAAGTAGTTATGACAATAGAATCAGGTTACAATTATCACGCTTTTTTTTGTACTATGCATCATCTAATTACTGATCAAAGCTCTTTATATTATATACAGTAAATTACTTAGTACATTGTTTTGCAATGAGTACATTACTGGGGAAGGGGGGGGGGCATAACACCTACAACGTATTATTGTAAAACCATGAGTTGGTCGGAAATTGACGGAGCCGTGCGTAAACTACTCGTATGCCCCAAAAGAAAATTGGTTGTTAGTAGAAACGAATTTTATTCACGCTATGTATTCATGTAGCGGGCAAATATTTTTTATTACTCCGCCTGCCGTAGGCGAGGAGGAGTTTTAAATTCGTTTAAAACGACAAATACCACCGCGAAAATTTACCGAGGAGCGATGTATCGCGATGAAGTTTTGGGAGCGTGTTTCCGTCATTTTCTGGTGTATTCCTGCTTTTAAGGAAATTTAGAAATTTCTACACAAGAATCAAACGCAAATTCTACTGAAATATCTATATACAAAACACTTTTTTAACATGTAACAGTTAACAAAAAGGGACAGGAAGGTTCTTTATCAAAGCATTGCTCCAGAAATGTTTTAAAACGGCAAATTCTGATAGACTCCATCATTCCATGATTAAGGAATGAGTCTAGGAAATGTGTTCCTAATTCTCAACACGTTGTGATTTCTTTCCTTGGTTTTCTATTTCTATCAATGTTGAGATGCTAATATTTCGTGCAAAATGATTTATTTGCTTGTGGGATCTCATATAATTATAAAAGGTAAGAGACATTTTATACTCCAATTCCAGAAATACATATGTTAGTCTAAAGTTCCCAACAAATTATATCGTGGAGACTTCAGGCAGTGTGCTACAGAATAAGATTTAAATGATGCTATCAGGTTAATATATTGATGTATTGTATAGACTTTTAGTAAAATTTTCTTTACTTGCAAAATAAAACAGCTATATGTTGGTGGTATTATGACAAAAGAATCTTGTTTAACAGATGTACTATGAAAGTCTTTAATAATTTAAATTAAATTCTAAAAAATGCAATCCTACTAGGACTCTGGACAGAGTGCCTGGCAAGTCACTCAGACATTGATTTTTGGTTATCTCAGTGATTACATAAGATGTGCTAGCAATGTCTTACTGGTAAAATGCCTTGGAAGGTACCCTAATAATAATTGATTTAAAAAGGAATTAGTTGGGCAGAACAGAAATAAGTGAATATACCCCACCCCCAATGAACTCTCTAGTTACAACCCTGCCTGGCCTTGTGCCCATTTTCGTTTTGGCAGACGCAGTGAACGCCTTAGCAGGCGTCTTGTTGAAGTATTTATGTATTCAACTACTTTTCAAGCTATAACTTCAATATTCAGATTTACAATTGCTACAAATATAAACAAAAAACACTTCAATATTTTACCTGAACTTTAGGTTTATCAGACATCCACATACAATAAAAGAGACCTTTCCAAAGTTTCAGCACATCATTTTCAGTAAGATCTGTTAACAAAAACATCAGAGAAATACATTATTTTTTAATTGTATATACGTTTTAAGTTTTGATAACTATTAGCGCTGGTAAGTATTAGCAATCAAAATTAAATCCAATTCAAATGCAGCACTCAATAATGCACATTTGGTTTGTCAATCCAGCAAATTCCACGTTTGCACCGTCAAAAATCTATGCTTCAATTATTATCCCATTGTGCAATATACCTCACTCTGAGGGTGACGCAAACTTTCCGAGGTAATATTCACGTGGCAGGATAATGATTACAAATGCACTTCATAAATAACTATGCTAGTTTGCGAACAACGAGAATTATTACAGCTAATTCATACAAACACTTTCCTTTCCTTAAAGTGCATATGACACGAAATTCTATATTTTAGAATTACAGACTTCTTTCTGCGGTGATTATCGCAAAGTTGTTTTTTTTTTGAAAAACATGATGCCAGGGGAATTATTTGAACGTTTTAATACGTGGCCGTGAGGCAAAAAACTGTCCTATGACTGGGAACGAAATTGCACCAAAATGACGTCCCTGATGAGATGTAATTTTATGCTCATTGACTCAATTTAACTCTGGGTAAAAAGACTAACGTCATATGACGTCATTTTGGTGCAATTTCGTTCCCAGTCGTAGGACAGTTTTTTGCATCACGCTTCAATTATTTAAACGTTTAAATAGTCCCCTTAGCATCATCTTTTTGAAAAATAAATTACACCACGATAATCACCGCACCATGTATATGCACTTTAAGATTGTTCCTGAAGCTTAATTCACATGAACTTACCAGAAATAAGACAAATTCTCACACTAACCACAACTAGTGTTATGGGTCAAAATATTTCGCTATTTCAAACACAGTAAAATGCCTGACGGAATACGGAATAGTAAACTTCATAATAACGGTATTCCGTTGAAAAGTGGGAAAAACTGTGGTACAACTAGCAGCCTTCAACAAGCTAGGGTTTTCTTCTTGCATACTGCATCACTTTGTATCATGTTCTTATTTATCTTTGCTATTTACAGTAACAGACTGGCTTGGTCCTGTCTTTAACACCAATAATGAGAGTTTCTTGGGGTTGGAGGAGGGGGGGGGGGCGATCATGAATCACATAACTAAGTTGGAATGTATTTATGCCCCAGTCATCACAAATCCCTGCACCACTAGACCTTTGTAACCACCCTGAAACCATGTTTATGTTGCAACATCCACTCCTGGTGAAAACTTTCCCACCAAGAAAACATGTCCCAGTCAAGGACACGAATGCCCTGCCCCCCCCCCTCCCCCCTTTGGATAGGTAGTTCGTCACCTATTGCACAAAACGTAGCTATACAGCGCTAATGAATTATCGGCTTGGCAAAACCTTGGGTCGAAAAGCAAAACTTCGCACTCTAAGCCAAGCAGCAAAGTATGCAATTAAGTGTAAGCACAATGAATATCACGCAACAATAGAAGTTTCATCAACAGCAACGAAAAAGGAACATCCCCAGCAGTGATAAAGCAGAACTGTTCAACTCGTACTTTTGCTACGTTTTCCGCCCCATCCAATCCACATGAAGTGCTGATCAACCCCAACTGCAACTCTTAATGGAATACAAACTCAAATCTTTTATTGTTTCAGGAAGCTCTACATATAAAGTTCAATAAACCAGAGCTTAACAGCGGCCTCAAGACATCGAAAGAACAGACTGTCTTTCCGTAATCTATCTGTTTCTAAATATAGCGCGTCATGTTTTCTGTTCCCTGTACAGTTGATTGGGTCAATTTCCTTTTCTTTACTATAAAGATCTGAGCACGCTTGCAAATAGTTAGTTTGGTTTAACCATGACCCTGAAATAGAGTCGAAATATCACCATTATAATTTGTGTCTTGTTTTATTCAAATAACTCAAATCTTGAGTTCACAAGATGTCATTATTATTCGGGGTATGTTTTTTCTTGTATTTCTTAAAATTGTCTGCTGGAAAGGATTTTCAACGCAGTAAGTCGACCAGGACTTCAAAAACTCCTGAAAATGCTAGAGCCACGTTACAATTCCAGACCAAACAACATTTTCGAAGAACAAACTCACGAAGTTGTATGATGTTACGACAGAAGTGGTTATGTCAGACTTATTTATTGAGTAACATATTTTACTTCGCATTAACAACTGGCATGTGGTCTTCTCGCGGGCTGACACTTTAAATGGGATTCACCCTGCACTGGATCGACTCAAAGTGGGAGTTGCGCAGCAGAAGCCTTGAAACTAAGTTTGTTCCTGACGACCACACTGCCCTATGAAGGATATGCTTGCCATTGGAAGATGAGTGCTTCAAAACAAATTGCCACAACAAAAGCTAGATGATGGTTCTACCATAAAAAAGACTGCCAAGGCAACAAATGGACAATGTAGGATATTTTGGCCACAATCTTCACCTCGCCATCACAAACACCTTGAAAAATAATCGAAGAGTATGACTTGCGCTGGGTGTCTGCAAGAAGATCCTGGCAGCTTTTGGGACAAGCTGGAAGAGACGAAAATACCTTCCCGCTGCTCAAGTCCGAGAAGAACCTGGGCAAAAGTTCAACAATTTGACACGGGTGAGTATGAAGTGAACATATATTATATACGATATGATATGAAGTATGTAAAGGCTGAGTATTTTATCATTGAAGTAATAATGCATGCATGATTTAGACTAAAAATTAAATAAAAAATGTCTTATTACAATGATTTAGATGTGCCCAACCAGTTGGGTTGCACTCAGCACATGAGGGTGCTGGGTAATAAGAAGCTCATCCAGCGAGTTCTTTGCAACAACAAACACACCTCACTTGGTTCTGAAATGGCAAGGCTTGGAACCCCTGGAATATGCTGACAAAGCACGTTGAAGAGGAAGACGAAGTCTTGCCATTGGCCAATCAACAGAAGGTAGTAAACTCAGTATGGGGGCATTAACAAGTTTAAAGAAGAAAGAAATGATGTTGCCATCTTCCTCTCCGCAGTCGCCTCTCCAAAGAAATCGACATTTACATGTACTTGTCAAATCCACTTATTGATGGGGATGACACTATCAATCGCTGAATCCAGTAATTGTTAACAATGTTGTATGTTGAGTACCGGTATGTTAAATAATAAAGTTGCTAAACTAAAGTAAACTTAGGGAGAGCGTGGATTGGGGAATCTTTTGCTTTGCTATTGCTAATGACCTGATTCACCAAGAGCTATGTGTAGGTCCATATTCAAGTTGCCATGCAAAATGTCAAAATGATGTTTTCATCCAAACTACACCCAAACCTCATCCAGCCTTGAAAACATTAATTAAGCAAGAGACATTAAAAAACATGAATTTGACAGTTTGCAAAATGTGTGGCAATGTCAATGTGAATTTTGCCCCCAATTTGCGTTAGTGTGGGTTATAACGATTTTGCTTTGATCTGACAAATGTCTGACAGAAAAGACAGTCACTTGAACATTCACAAAGAAGGGTCGGCCAATATCTTTACAATATTGTTTTGTATGCAGGGTTAAAAATAGAGGCAATCAGACAAACAATTCTCAGTAGGAAATAAGTGCAACAAAGAATACAAGTAAACTGTCTTGTTTGGGAAATTGTGCAACAATATCAAGTAATTTTAGCCCCTAATAACATTTCATATAATACAGTGGGTGAAATGTTTGCTTGAGCCTGCTTGTGATGATGCATAATATGATATAGTGAAGAGCTTGCTAGTTTATGGTTAAGCCCTGTATAGACCAGCACATTTTCCTTGACAAGTTTTGTTTGCTCGTGTGTATGAAAAAAATTGACGATTTTTCCTTGACAAGGAGCCAGGTTTAAAAGCTAGTCGTAACAGCTTTTCAACTGTCGACAAGGAAACTTGCTTGTGTGTACGCACAACAAGGAACACTTGACAAGGAAATTTTCGTTTATGTACTCAATTCATGTGGCCTCGTAAAAGCCGTCAAAAAATAATACTGTCAAATTTCGCATACACAAAAACAAATAAAGCCTGTCAAGGACAACTTGTCAGGGAAAACTTGTTCGACGTACAGACGCGTAAGTGAACTCGTCAAGAAACTTGTCAAGGAACTTGTATGGGGCTTTATGGGGATTAAAATATCCTCAGAAATAAACAACATTAAAAGGAAGTTGAAAATAAGTTCCATATAATATTCTAAAATTGATCAGTCATTTAGTAATTTTGTTCATCAAGTAACTGATTGCAGACTGCTATAATCCACACTGGGGTGCAAGGAATTATATAGGACTATGCATTATTTTCTTATTCTTACTTAGCCTAGGACAGACCACGACATCAAATGAAAATTGATAAGAAAAACCTGTCAATGAACGCTTGAACGTTAAACTTGGTTTTTTACTCTAGTTTTCATCAGCACAAAACAACCCACTGATTGATTAATCTCAATCAACTGGTTGCCTTTCTGAAGACCGATATTTATTGAAACTTGGTTAAAAAACATTACAAACAATTGGCTGGCGAACAACATATTTACTAATGGTGTGTTCACTATGCTGATATAAATGATTCACTATGAGCATGTTGATAGATGATACATCAATGATAGTACGAACCTAATGAAACAGAGCAGCGTGATGATACCCAGGTTCTTAACTTCTTTACAGCTTTGTCTCTTACAGTTTTTTCATTACTAGCAAGTTTCTTTGCAAAATACGTCTCCGCACCACCAGAGACATGCCTCGCCGAGACCGCCATGTTGAAGCACACCGAAGATTACACGTGCAAATTTTCTGACATCAAGTTTTTATTGATAAAAATTGCATTACCTCTGACCATACATGAGCCCGTACTGCGTTCATCCTTAAAAAAGGTAAAAAAGATATTATTTATTTAGGATTAACGTGAGGCTTAAGGAATTTTTAGGAAAACAATAAGGAACTTCCAAACTTTTAACAAGGAATCCTCAACTTTTATTTGTTTTCAAAACGAGGCTACTTCGATGAGTCATTATTATTGTTATTCATTTTTCATCGAAGAAATAAAATTTCAAAATGTTGGATTTGTTTACAATTTTCTCCAAAGGAGGAATTGTTCTTTGGTGTTTTCAGGGCACTTGCCAGTCATTTACTTTACCTGTGAATGAATTGATTAAAAGTGTTATACTTCAGGTAAATATAGTTTTTATCGCATAATAATTGTGTAAAGTTTTTACCCAAATGTGTAAAGTTCTTATCGCTCAGCTTGAATTGCCACTATTAAATACCGTATCACGTAGTTGAAAATCGTTATTTATTTGATGCCAATTTATCACAGGAACGCGGAGGAGGTAATTCATTTACTCATGGTTCTCTGGCTTTAAAGTACAAATTGGACAATGAGTTTGAACTTGTTTTTGTTGTGAGTATAATATAAAATTTATAATATTTTTAATACTATTTTTTCTCTCATGAAACTCACATTTTTGGCGGTATGTGACTGAATTTATTAATAAATCGACCTCCAACCCCTGTCGAGAGCTTCAGGTTTGGAAGATTTTTACTAGTCAAAGATAGTAAAGCCTTAATGCCTCCTGGTCCATATGGGACAGAATTCTCATCATTCAGGACAATAATCCAACAATAAGCTCAGGGTTTCACTAGTCCAGCTTCAAACAACTGCCCCCCTGATCTAATTCTAAGTAGAAAGTAGAAAAAGTAGAAAGTTATGTAATGCACAACCAAGATAAAGGGCATGTAATTTTGAAGCCTTGTATATATTTTCTATCACTTTTTGCAAATCGTGGGCATGCAATTTTCAAACTCTCCAGTCAGGGAGCTCTATGAAATGGTATTGTATGAGTATTCATTACATGAATACTCATACAATACCATGCTTTAGAGGGGCTGACATTAATCATGTATCTTTTCTGGAACAACTCAATATATATAAACTAGTCCCAAGGCCTAATCCAGGCTGCTCCTTAGTTGCTTATCAAATCATGATTTGCATCTTTAATTTCCACACTGTTGCACAATGTTGTTAGCATACATAGACCTGTACCACCCACCAAAAACATAGTCTTGAATAGTAATGGTTAAAATCTTTTAATTTTTAAGGTTGCATATCAAAAGAACCTTCAGTTGTCATACGTAGATAAGCTTCTTACTGAAATACAACTCGCATTTCGTGATAAATATAAAGATGAATTGGAAAAAGGTGAAATGAGAGATTATGAGTTTCAAGAAAACTTCAATTTTATTCTAAAAGAACTGGAAAACTCTGCAAAACTGGAGTCGAAAGCACCAAAGAAAATGCGAACCTTTGAAGAATCAAAGAAATCTCAAAAAACTGTTGCTTCGATGAAAATTGATTCAAAGAAAGAAGAGGCAAAGACTGAAAAGAATAAAACCAAAACAGGTGAAGAGCATGGAATTTGGATAGCACTAAATAATAAATATAGATTTACATGTACATGTATGTGCATTTCACTATATATAGAATGAACTTCTATTTTCTTGAGGGTAATGCTGGCCCTAACAATTGGAATGTTTTCAGATTTTATGCCACAGTTTAGCATTCTGAGCATTACAGTTAACTTATATAAATTGTACAGAAATGAGCATTATATGCAAATTATTGGTGTTCTTGAAAACGCTTCTTTGTTTTTGTGATATATTAAAATAGGCTACATGGCTCCATGAAATTGTATAAAGAATATTTTAATGAATATGAAAAATTATACCAGGTGTCTTTGATTTATAGCAGAAAAAAACAATTAAAACAATTGTTACACTCAAATAAATTGTACCACATCCAAAAATCCAGAAAGGGCAAACTTAAAACATATTCATTAAAATATTCTTTATACACTTTCATGGAGCCATGTAGCCTATTTGAAGTCATTATTTAAAACACTCCAACATACATTATATATTAATATTGCATGTATCTAAAATACTTATCTGCACCTTGTGGTTTTTCCTGTTACAATAGGATAGTTATGAATTATGTTATCTCTCACACTAGTTTCCTGCTCTTCTATGTTCAGTCTTGAGATGTACAAAGAGATTTTGAGAAGCATTACTTTAACATAATTAAAATTAAAAACAAAATGAGATAATATTTTAAAAATATGAAAAACACTGCTTTTGTTTTCAGTACTTATTCTGTTGTATAGTACCTGTACATTTAATGTAATGTGATCATAATAATGTTACTTATAGTAAAAGCATCATTACAATAAATACCATATCATCCTTTATCTTTTCGCAGGAATATCATCTGAGAAAACCAGTAGTGCAGTTGCTCCTGCACAAACAACAGTTTCTACTGATACGCCAACCTCAGTAAATGAGGATGCCAGTGATGAAATGATTAGAAAAAACCGTGAAAGAATGATGAAGAAAATGGCTGGCAAGAGTCCTAAAACTACTTCTGCAGGGTTTGTGTTTCCTAGTAGATCTAGCACATCATACTGTGTAAAAGTAAATGTTTTTGCACTTGCCTTTGTCATACCTTTGTTTTGCTGCAACATTTGTCATTCATGATCTATCACAGTACAGATGCACAAGAAAATATAAAGTTATTGGATATCTGTAACACATATTTTGAATGAACAAACGATGTTGAATTTGTTGCGAGTAATTAAAAAATGTTTTGTCAGGGTTAGGATTAGGGTACTTAACTTTTATTGGCATTCAATAATTAAATGCAAACCATTTAGTATAAAATATTTAAATGGGATATAAATAGATATGGAAATGCACCAAATTGGTATTTGCTTTGCCAATTTGGAGCAAATGAATGCTTTCTGCATGCAATTTTTGTATCAATGGAAAAGTTTGGAATGGGAAAAGTATAAAATAATTCAGGTATCCTGGTAGTAAAGATCTTCATGAAAAGGAAGGTGCCCAACAACTAATAAGTGCACAAGTCATGAATATCTGATAATCTGTGTGTTGCGTGTATAAAAATAAGGCTGTAATTAAAATTAGAAACCCAATGTTTTAAATTTTAGCACAGGTCTTACATTTTTAGGAAAGGGTCGCCATCTGCAAAGAAAGAACGTAAAAAAGAAGCGCGTGTTTGGGAAAATGGCGGCACAAAAAAAGAGTCAAGTACTTTGGATTATAGTGGTGCAAATGGTGAAGATGCTGCTGGTGATATGAGGAAAGATGATAAAGAAGAAGTAGAAAATATGGTAGAGTATATGAATTATAAATTGAGTGACATACAGTGTTCTGATCAGGGGCCGGTTGTTCGAAGCCCGTTTTGCTTAAATGGCTGATAAGTAAAAAATATTTGAACCATTAGTTTGTGTATTCACTGAACGACCTAATCAAAACTTTTCTATCTGAAAAGAACACTTATGTACGCAACTACTGTAGTTTAATATAATTAAGTTCAGTGGTTCGCAAAGTAAACAGGAGCGTGACCCCGAGCATGCTAGCTAGCACTCAAACTGTTTGTGTCTTTCTTCAAAAAAGATGTTTTAATTCCCATGTTATCCTGTATAATACAATACACGCTGTAGATTATGCATACGGGTATATTGATTGATTTGGTATTGTTAAAACAGAGATCGTTTGTTGGCACAATGGAAGGTGAACTTAAACCAATGGATTATGAGAGTGACTCTGAAGAAGAGATTTCTACACATGAAGAATTACATAATGGAACTGATTCGTCAGGGTATAAAAAATAATTGTGGAACTATATTTTAATAACGTATATATTTCAACACAACATGTGCTTTTTCACTATAAGACCAACTCTCTTATAATTCAAACGATTGATAATTCAATATAATGGATTGAATTTTCAATCTTTGGGATTGTTTTTAGGGATCATTCGTTCTCTATTGAAAAACAATGTAACTGAGTGACATATTTCAATCCATTGGAACACTGAAAGAGTATGCCTCAATGTATATTCAATCTATTAGATTAGAAAATAGTCTATTAGATTGAAAACTTTTGAAAGATTGAAAAAACACTCAAACCAATCTTTTAAATTAAGAAAGAAATTCACATACGCCATTATATCGTTATACAAACATGTACATATTGCACTCCGTAATGTGTTTTTTTTTGCATGTGGTTGTGATATTACACGCAAATTAAAAGTTATTTTCTGTTTTTAGAGACAAGAAAAGTAACGAATCCACAGGCGGTGTATTCGCTTGGTTCAAAGGACTTGCGACTCAGAAAACCTTGACAAAGGAATCTGTTCAACCAGTTCTTGAGAAAATGAGAGAGCACCTCATTGGTTAGTGTAATTTGCTGTTCAGAAATCTTCTACAACAAAACATATTTAAAGATACTGTATTTGTTGGGGAAGCACGTTGTGCCTCTCAGCACTGTCAAACCAAGACTTGCGAACATTTCGTATTTCTCTCTCAAGGTACTTCCCGCCTAGATAGGACTGTATCCATTTCCAGATAAGTACACAAATATCCATTTTAATATGAACCGATCGTCATGGAATGACGATGAGACAAAATACGTTTACAGTGAGAAGGGCTAGTCCCTAGGCTCCTAGCTATTGGTAACCCATTATGCTCTACCGCCCTAAAATCAACGTATGTCTAATCAGCACAGGCCCACAGTAATTGGCACATGCTGTTGTGCTTACCCCACGCTTGTTGCAAAGCTTAATAAAAAATAAAAATTGTACCGCTTAATATTTTCCCGCCCTAACAACAGCTATAGTATAGTATTTTCCATTTTGCGACGATGGATAGTTTCAACTTTATGTTCACCAGTCTATGTATATTTTAGCCAAAAACGTAGCCTCGGATATCGCTGAGAAACTTTGTAATAGCGTCGCTACGAAACTCGAGGGCAAAGTTCTGGGTACATTTGCAAGTAAGTGCTACAGATGTGATGTGGTGACGGTGTTTTGTCTTTAAAAGAAGCTGCGAAGAGCTTCATTCGCAATGTAACCTGCAGAGATTAACACCATCATGTTTATACTGCATGAACCGTCTTGTTGACTTTCCCAGGTGTATCATCGACTGTAAAGTCAGGATTAGAAGAATCACTTGTACAAATCTTATCTCCACATCGTCGTGTCGACATTCTACGTGACGCAATGGCAGCTCAACGTCGTGGTCGACCATATTCCGTCACCTTCTGTGGAGTAAATGGTGTTGGGAAGTCTACTAATCTGGCAAAGGTAAGCCATAGCCGGTTGTATACTCTACAATTTCGCTGTAGCTGTTCCGTATGTTCTTGCTTTTCATGAATGAAACCTTTACAATCACTTTACATACTTCCGAACTTTGGAAAGACATAACGGACTTGTTGCAAATCATGCAAATCTCAACATGATTCAGCACAAGCGCTCACTCAACCGTACCAATGACAAAGATCATTTGCCTGGACACGTTCGAAAGCCATGTAATCTTTATTGTACAGTGGAGAAGGATTAGTGAAGTATTTGGTGTGGCAAAATTTTTTCATAGATCTGTTTCTGGTTACTGGAGAATAAACTGCGTGTTATGATAGCCGCATGTGACACATTCCGCGCTGGTGCTGTGGAACAATTACGCACTCATGTCCGAAAACTCAACTCACTGCACCCACCCCAACAAGCAAATGGATTGCCATCAGTCATGTTGTATGAACGTGGTTATGGAAAAGACGCTGCATCAATCGCAATGGATGCGATTAATTTTGGTGAGTAGACACTGCATGTAGCTTACGTGCACCCCACATGGCACATAATACTAGATGTGTTAATTGTTAACCTGAAGCATTTCCAAACTATCTCTTCCAATAACTGTGTTCCCACCCAGGTCATGGGCTAATATAAACAACTCTTAAAATGCCTCATCTTTTGCAGCTCGAGAGCAACGTTTTGACGTCGTGTTAATTGACACAGCTGGCCGTATGCAGGACAACGAGCCACTCATGCGATCATTATCGAAGGTATTAAACTATATAGGATGCGTGAACAATATAGTCTCCTGTACATGAGATATATACAAGACTAAATCAAAGTAAAGGATGATTCAAAGTAAAGGATGATTCATCAACCACTGCTTATTTTAATACACCGACATAATTTTACTTTTTATCAAATTTATGACTTCTGAAGGAGCGGGTGCATTCCACGAAAAAATTGTAGACATTACCTGCATTCTGACAAAATAGTTGGTGCTGAATCTGTCCCTACACCACTTGTATTTCAAACTATAAATTATCCTGTGTTAAGCTGGCCTCCCTCGTAGATGATCTTAATGTCTGCGAGGGAGGCTAGTGTTAAGCCCGTTTTCCAATTCCAATTCAACATATGGCAGTATATTTCATTGCTTTTGTGGATGTTTAGGTAGAACTAATGACATGAACACAAAAAAAACACGTACCTCTCATTTTGCTACGATATGGTTGATGTGTAAGACGGTATTTTTTGTGCATATCATTGGCTTTTCGAGACATAAAAAAATTTTAAACATCATTGAAGTATATTAAACATCACATTAACTATTATTGCGCACGTGTATGTCGTGATAAAGGTCTTCTGATATACTGTTAAAAAGTATGTTTTATTCCTCTTTTCAGCTTATTCGAATAAATGATCCGGACTTAATTTTGTTCGTCGGAGAAGCTTTGGTTGGCAATGAAGCTGTCGATCAGCTCAGTAAATTTAACCAAGCTTTGGCGGACTTCTCGTCTCAAGAAAATCCACGATTGATTGATGGTATATTACTTACGAAGTTCGATACTATTGATGACAAGGTACACTGAAATTTTAGTTAATTTGTCAACGCCAATAAATTATAGTTGAGGTACTGTGTCTTGTAAATATACAAATCGTGGATAGGGTGGGTTAGTGAACAATAGGCTATCATGAACCAGCATAACACTTCCCAATTTTTCCGATACAATATTAACATGATCATTAACTGGCAGTCCGCAATCAGACATTTATGTTGGTTACATACACATCATAAAGAAATGGAGTCAGAACGAAGCTGACATTTCAACGAAATGTCATTACCGGAGCATTTGACATTACCAGAGCATTTTTGCTCCGTGACTTTGGCGCGCTTGCAACTGGTCAAGTCGCTCGCTCCCCCATTCTCGAGCGCGCTTTCTTACCGCGTACAATGTTCGAGCGACTTACGGCAAGTCTATACATTGTCAAGGTACTTCGAAACTTACATGAAATATTGGCATGGTTACTATAATCAAACATGTACGGTACCAATAAAGAGAGTGGTAAAGGAGGGTCGTCCACCACGTTTCATAACGAGGAAAAGTTTCACAATTCGCATGTCTTAAAAAAGCAACTTCACAATTCATCTACATAAAAGTTTGCTCAAATCTACATCATGTTTCTTTAGATTTTATTTCTTCAATATGTATAATCCTCTAATATGTATCGACCTCTGAAAGGCCTCCGAAGAATTCTTACTCTTATTTCAACAATCGACTTATAATTCACTAGCTTGCCATCTATTATTCCCATTTTAAAGAGCAATTTTACTGAGAATGACGCCTCAGGGACGCAGAACAAATCACATTTCACGATACCAAAATCAAGCATTTCACACGAGAAGACAGCCAATCACGGCTCACGAAAATACCCTTTACCACCCTCGATAAATCCTGTTAGTTTTGGTTCTTCAGTACAGTCTTTTCTACTTTGGTGTTTTAGGTTGGTGCTGCTATTTCTATGACGTACACAACAGGGCAACCAATTGTATTCGTTGGAACTGGACAAACCTATACTGATCTGAGAAATCTGAATGCGAAAGCTGTTGTTCATGCATTACTGAAGGCCTAATTCCTCAGTATTACTTGTTTGGTCTTTTGCACCTCAATACAACCGTGAATATGTACAAGATCACGAATATGGATTTAAAATGGCTTGAAACATACGTGGCTCCAACAACTTCGATAGAGTATATTTGAAGCCAATAGACGCTTCTACAAAGTAGTTTTTTTCTGGCTGTAATTTACTTTGGCTATTTATTTCGTGTATAGAAAAGCTTGCTTTTCTTTCTGGGCCTCCACGTTGCTGCTGATAAAAAAAACGATTAAAAGTTATCTATAGTAATATAAAGTTATCTATATACATCGTTATATTAAAGCTAGGATGTATACTGTAGATAGCCAAGACTATTTTCGGAAAGGTGTAATGAACAGTGTAATTTATACAGTCTCAAAAATACCCCAATGCAATTGGCTTCAAGTAATTATATAGTACTCCAGTGTGCCTCCAAGGATAGAGTTAATCCTGGTACCCATCTTTTCCAACAATTTTTGTGATTGGTTGCATAACTGTAAGATTGAGAAACTATAGAAATCATATTTCAAAAGACCGAATCATAAATTCCTTTAATGTTCAGCTATTCAGTCACAAAACATGTTGTATAAAGTAATGATTACTGGGTAGTAGAAGTAATTGTTCAAATAAAAAATAATTCTCTATATTCAAAAATGCACTAACACTGTTTATAATAAGTGCAGTATATTTATAAAATATAGAGTATTAAAATATTACACATCTTTATGTGTCGAATTTACTTGTGTCTCTCTATAAGAGCGCTAAAAATGCGCAGCCCTGTGGACAAACCACTTCAGTATCGTACAAAATAAAAAGAAATTAAATGTAATCAGATCCAATCGTACATTTTCGAAGATCACTGTAACAGTCACTATTCGAAACATTTTTTATACAGTAATAATATGCATGGAGTTACTGATAGGAATATCGGAAAAGCATAATTCACCTAAGTAACCTCCCACACCAAACTGACCTGTTTACGGGCTTATCGAGGAAGGGCGGCATGATGGTTTGTGGCGCAATTTGAACTTGTCGTAATCGGCCTTGTATTTTACATTCACTTACCAAGTGTCAAATGCATGCCATAGAAAATATATTGTATGATGTGTGAGAAAAATGAATATCGCAACATTTTTATTATTGTACACTAGTTCTCGTTTTCGTACCGTGCATATACCTAGTTCAAAAACAAGATTTATCCCCAATGTCTGATTTGTCTTGACTAATAGGACTTTGGAACCGCACGGTCGTTTCGTTGGCTAAAGATGACTCCGGCTACTTTTAGAGACAATTTCTAGTCTACTAAATAATCGACGAAGAAATGTCTGGTTGGTCAATTGTGTAAATCACTATAACCAACTATTACTTCAGCCTCGACTGGAACTACACCTACACCAAAGTTGATCAAAAAAATGCAGTGTGTTCTTGTGGATAGTAATCCTCCAATTCAATCCTTCTCTTTTCTTTACCATTTTCAATAACTTCAAGAACTATTTTTGATGATACCACAGGTTGATCTTCACTATTGTCGTATTTCACAGTCACATGTAGTGAATCTCCACTACTTATCATGTCCTGTTCATGAGCGGCTGCTATCTGATTTATTATTTTTCTTTCAACCTAAAAATGTATAGCCGATGTTAATCATGACATCTGTCAGACGACCTGGAACATCCGAGGAGAATCCCAGAAATTTTCCCGCGGACAAGAAAGTAATGTCTTGTATAGTTTCATTTTACCTCGTGTTTTATTGATCTTGCTCCATAATGAACATCATAACCATCAGTCATGCAAGCTAACACTTCTTTATCCCAGGTCAACTGGATGTCATGTCGTTCTAAAGCCTGAAATACATACGAGGGTTGTTTGCAGATACTGAGTCAAAATCGCGTTGACATCTTGCAACAACTACAAGTTCATAACACGATGGGTTCGCAAGGCTTGCGACGATTTTTTGACGACAAACTGTTGCAAGTTGTCAACAGACTGTTTGCAAGTCAAAACGTGTTATCCACAAGTCTGCAAATAACAAAGCTGCAGCAAGTTTAAGTTTGACAGACTTGTTGCAACTTGATGAAATGGCACAATTGTTGGAAATTGTTGAGTTGCATCAAGCTGGTTAAAATTGACAACTTGCAACAAGTCTGTGTCGTTTTTTTGGCTGTGAAAAACACAGGAACTTAAAAGCTAAGTGCACGTAAAATGCTATACAAACGAAACAGGCAACAATATAAACTGATACAAGTCAATTTTATCATGTGACTCACCCTCTTACTCCAGTATTGCATTTCCTTTTCACCAAGTTTCAACAACTCACTTTGAGAAAATGGAAGAAAGTACACGATCTCGTTTATTCGGCCAAGAAATTCATCTCTTCTAAAATGAAACTAGCAATGATGGTAGATAAAATTAGTTCTGCAGTGACAATTACCAGTAAGATCTTTGTAATTTCTGTATGGTAAATAATTACTTCAAGTGCACATAACACGGAATGGTTTTTTGTCAGGCTTGGCAGGCTGCTACAACGACTGGAGCTACGCTCTGAATCGCTATCAACCTATCGCAAAATATCAGCGATGAAGCCATAAAAACAAAACAAGACAAAATAATAATGGGTATATGATGAGCGCGAAGAAAGAATGTTAAATTTTCTGCGCTACACAAAAGCCTCAAATTTACACTAAAGCTAATACCTTTAAAATAGGTTGGACAACTTCCTCTTTGAATTTCCGCGAAATTTCGATGTTTTGGGAAGACAGCTCTATCTCAGATTTCCCATCTACAATTAAGTGCCAAGATTTGCGTAGCTTAGTAACCGACATTTGCTCGTCTGTTTGTCTACCTAAAGTTCGCTGATGAAAGTAATCTGCACCACAATTTTTGAATTCAATGCTTGTCTGCACTCAAATCGGACTCATCTTCCGTGCAGCAGTAAAATTATACTAGATTTTAGGAGTTCTGTTAGGAAGTGCTTGCCTGTAAAGATTTCATTAAAACGTAGTTGTACCTGCAGATTTTGCTTCTCGTTCTTCAATGACTTCCCGGGCTTCTTTTCGAAGTTTTAAACCATGTTTAGCAATTTCATTGCTTGCTAGATTTGATGTCATCACGAAAATAGCATCTTTGCACTCGATTGTTTTACCTTGGCCATCCGTCAGTCGTCCCTAATTAATCAAATGCGCTGTAATTCTACAGAGTTAATTCAACTCCATAGAACTCATTACAATTTCGCTTATTTACTGACAAAAATGACGAGTTATGTCGAACACAATCGTCTGGCAAATATATAAACATTTCTTTTTTCTACAGTATATAGCAAACAAAAGAAGAGTTGATAGAAGATCGTGAAAAAATATTATCTGGATCCAACCTCGTCAAATAGCTGCAGCATAACGGTAAGTACGTCTGGATGTGCCTTGTCAACCTGCATTCAATAAAATACGGAATCATTCTGACATTCGCTTACTCAAACGTTCTCGCGCAGGGTTTTCCCGCCATATATTACAGTAGGTCTCTCAAACAGCGTCTGAAAAGGGACTATATAAGCACTACGACATACAAGAGTGTTTATCACTGTAACTGAATTGCTATAGAGCTTGAGATTGAGAGTTCCTGCGCAACAACGATCCATGAGAAAGCTTTGTTAGGTAGAATAGTATACAAATAATGAATATTTATATTGTAATGGTAAGAATATTTTCTTGAGGTGAAAGATGGAATGTTCCAATCAACGAGGCGAAGCCGAGTGCCAAAATAGATCAATCTCACGAAGTCAGATTGCAATTTTGTTTTGTTGGTTTATTAATTACTAAATAAAATTCGATCAATCACATTGTGGCGCCACGATGCTGATTAATGCATGATTGGTTGATTCGAGTGATTGAAAATAATGAAATCTACCTTGCAATGGGAAGAACCCTTGTACGGTTCTATTGCACGATCATGAATCAAAATAAAAATTTATATTTTTTATCACGTGATCGTAAGCCAATTAAATAGCGATAATTTAACAAGGTGTTATATAAAAGGCGAAATAGTCTTTGCAAGTATAAAGGTATTTAAACCACTATCTGGGACACTAATACACCGGGAACAAAATTTTTGGACACTCTGTATCGTTTAATAGTCACACTAGGTAATAGTATTGCAACGTTTATGTATACCTCGTCAAAGAGAACAACAGCATTAGGACATTCTCGTAAAGCTTTTGTTAGCTGACCTCCTTCATCGTGTCCTATATACCCTGGTGGTGAACCGATCATCTTTGCAACCTAAGACGAAGAAAATTGAGAATACGTTGGACAATTATGAACAGACCTTTTAATTCATAAAAAAATAGTTGGTCTACATACATGGTAACTGACACAAGACACCCTAATATAAGTATCTAGGTAACTTGTAAAACAGCGTGAAGAATGATTTTGCACCACAGTGTCCACTATAAGCCAACAGTCAATCCATTCTGATTTCAATTACTTACATAATTAACAAGACAATTTTCTATTTTTTCACCATGTGAACCAATCAATGTGTAGTGGAACTCAATCAGAATATTCCTGTTAATATAGCCTGTAGCCATAACAATATAAGTGTGTATACGTCTAAAGCAGATACCTCGTGTTTTTCTTGAAATTCCGACATGTCTAATCTGATGAAGCCCTAAAGACATAATAATAAAAGTTATAAACACGGTACGCTCTTTCAAGGTTTTCCTACTGTTTAGTAATGATTTGTGGAACCCAGTCGTTGTAACAAATATCTATAATATACAGGGTGTATAATAAAACTGAACAAATTTACAAAATTTGTTAGCTGTTTTATTGCTGTTCAAAATTTCAAGAGATTTGCTCGAGTTTAAGCGCCACGCGAACTTGTATTTTTCTAAATAACAATTGTTTTTCTTTATATATAAGAAAAGTTCCAATTTAATTAAATGTCTCTTTAGAGTTGTATGCAAATTATGTAAATGCATAAATTAAGCTTGGACAAAGTCGATTTCGACTCAAAATATAGAGCTTCGCGCGACGTTTTGAACGACTTACACTCAAGCAAATTTTCTGAAATTTTGAACAGCAATACAACACCCGACATATGTTCCACAAACAAAGTAAAAATTACTCTAAAGTTTCACGCGAGGGCCGTATTTAACTTGTTGTAAAAGACCAACCCCCCGGGTTTTGAAGTTTTAAATTTCTTAATTTTTCTGTTTATGCTACAATATAAGCACCCAAACAAACCATTTCAATAAAAAATCGTACATTGAGGCGTTTCAGGAAAAAGAGAGCGATTTTTTATTTGTTCATGCACTTTTGCATGTATACACCCTGTACAGACAGGCTGGGAAAAGTCTTTTCTACGCAAGTTTTTTCAAACTCAGACACAAAGCTGCACAGTTCACATGGACAGAGCTACTTCGAAGGAGGATTTTCTATTTTGCATGCAGTTTTTCACAATCCTTACTTCTATCAAAGTTGTCAAAGTTACTTAAAGTTAGCCCTAGGTGTATTTACATCTACGAACAGGGGGGGGGGGCGTTTTCCTTGACCTTGCCGTAGTTGTATTTTGTTCTGCAGGAAGTACAAGTGTAATATCGTGTATATTCACATGTTCTGTCCATTACTCTCAGTTATACACAAAATGTTTCTGCAACACCCATTTTTGGATTAACATGCATTATTTACCGCTGAACGTCATCATTGCGAGCACCAGAAAGGCAACACCGCAAAAGAAAACTGCGCATGCATAACCGAGAGTCTCACATTAGATGACATTTATAATACATAAAAGTATATATACGTGATGTACAATAGCTAGTAAAATATGTATTCAGTTAACCTTGAAAATGATGTCAACTGACAAACTAAAGAAACATCAAACGTAAACTTTTGAAATTAATTCGATGATTTTTTAACACAATACGCAACTTTCCGTCCGTTAATTTCATTTGAAGACTTTCAGCCACGAATTGTACTCATATACACGAATTATCTTAAACAGACCGGTACATCATTCATTTCTTCCGGCCTTGAACTTATTGGCATTGTTTGCCACAAAACAACATTTGACATGCAAACAAAGGCAAACTACCTCACTATACCATTATTGTCTATGAAGAACAAGCATTTTACTGTTTAGATTTTCATTTAGGTAGTGCAGTTAATAGTACACAAAAGGTATAGCCTATAGTAGCGATAAAGTGAAAATCGACTTTCGAGAGAAGGCCCATCTCGTCTTGAAGTTAGTAGTGATCACCGTGATTAGTCATGATCATAAAACATGACAATTGATCCGCTCTCGAGTATTACTAACCGCTCAAGTAAGATTTTTGTTCATATAACAGAATTATACATAAAGTTTTGGCAATTACCTTTGGGACGGTTCAACAACACAAGAAATACATAACTTTCGAGCATAAAGTATAATTCAAATTTCAAATACTATATACAGTTAACATATGCATGAAAATAGTGTTGTTAACATAACTCATAAGTATAGTAGCGGGCAATTCTTGTATGCGGGCGTATGTTTTTTAAAAGAAAATTTAGAAATCCTCATTATTGTTGTAAATTAGCTCTTCCATTAGCCGATATATATAAAATCATGAACACGTTCATATAAAATAATCCGCTAATTTATTTATTTACGTATGAATAAGCTTTCTGCTATCATGTTTGATTAACGAGTGGATTTCTCAGCGTTAGTTTTTAATTCTCTTCGGATCTCAATGCGTCAGTGCTTATCGGCGTCGACACGTTTGCGGATAAACAAAATTTGATGTTTTGCACTTCGAAATGTGAAAAAGCCAAATCCATTTTATCTTTGACCGAAAAAATCAATTATGCACTGCTTGGACGACCTTACAATGACAAGCTGTTGAAAGATTTATGGACATGCCTGACCATGTCAAGCCTTCACACAGCATGGATGAACCGTCACACGTAATTACAAGCCATGACTCAATTAATTTTTAACGATTTTCAACATAAACGCGCATGATTTTCGCTATTAAATCAAGACACAACACTGCCGTTTGTTTAGATAAAAATATACAGGGGAACGTTCGGCTTGCTGAAGATGAATCGGTGTTTTCCTGATCGAGCAAGAACGAATGAAACAAATGCGGTTGCATCAAAAACACGTGTCAATTAGGAAAAAAGATGAGTTTATTATACTACGTTTGACCGCAAAGAATTCATAATGGCCACCTCTTATTCAATGTTATTTCAAATGAAGATATTGAGTTTAAACATACTTCATTTTCCAAATCAATATTTCGCATGAAAACAGATAGAGGTATGTCCTAACTATATTTTGTGCACGCCTATTGAAACAATTGTTTAAAATGATGTTTGAAAAAGAAGTAAAGGCATTCAAACGGCATGGCACCGCGTAATCTTTAGTGCTTACGATTAATGAATAATTAGCTGAATATAACATAATCAAGGTTATCGCATACATAAATAAGTCAAAAGGACTTGTTTTGGGCAGGTGTATTGCTGACCAAAAAGCCATTAAAACGAAATCCCTGCAGATCATTCGAGTCAGAAGACACAAGCGAACTTTGGCAGCGCAAGTGTTCATACTATAGACCTGCATTTCTACATCTTCAAACAAGAGAAAAGGTTATTTCATCTGTTCATTTTCTCATTATTCAGTCAGAGGAATGTTTTTTGAAATTGGTGTGCGAGCAGCGACAAAAATCCCGAAGGGCGTTGTTTTTGGAAGTCTACCGCCACGACTTATAAAATCTCAAAACAGTAAGAGTCTCGACGATGAAAAAATCGGTTTTGTCGAGGTAAGTCATAAAAATGATTCCCTGCGAAATAACATAATCAGGATACATATAGAAACACAGACACATGCAGAAGTAGTCAATCACGAGCCTGTCTGGACCTAATGCCGTCTCCATACACAACGCGGTTGAAGCAAATCTATCCATCAACATATTAGAAACGATTGCGCCGGTACAATTTACCGAGATGATATGAAAATAACATAAACATAAAAACTCTATTAATTATCTAAATTCTGCCGTGTACACGTTCAACTGATCAAAAGTGCCAGAATGTTAATTATTTGAATATGAATGACCAAACCTTAAATTGGGATAGGAAAATAACCGTTCCTCCATGATAACATCACCTTCTGCGCATAATGTTTTATATTTCTTCATAAGCAAAACATTTTAACACAAAGATAACTTCTCATTGACTTTAAGAATGTTCACGCAATAATCTGAAACCGCAAGTCTGAACATGCATGAATCACAACTAATTACATTCATTTGTACATTGTACGAATAGTTTTCAAAGAGAGAAAAAATATAGTGCGATTTAATAACATGGTTTTGACAGTTCAATTGTTAAATGCAGTGACAAAAAATGATGCCGTTTTTACCTTGCTGGTATTTTTAAAGTCGTGACCTAAAGACGACAAAAAATTGCCAAATATAAATATATAGAGTTTACATGTAAAATTCCTCACTTCTTGCAAGTGTTGTCTCCAAACGAGAACATGAACTTTAATTGACTGAGAGATGCTTGGATATTTTACCGCGCGTGTGATTTAAACGTTTACTGTATCAACTTAAATCAGATCCAACTTAAAGTTGAAGAATGTTGGTGAGAGTACGCGAGATCGATCGATGAGGTTGGTTAGTCGCGACACACAGTCAACTCTCTTTCTCTTTCTAGTCGCGCCAGTTGTCAAAAGCCAGTTAGCTTAACCCTGGGTAAAAATTTAAACGAAATGGCCCGACAACTTGTTCACAAGCTTGGAAATATTGTGTAGATCAATGGTAGCTTTGGTTTCTAAAGTTGTGAAATGATCGGACGTGTAGAAATACAGAAATTATGTAAAACAGTTGATCAGACTTTAAATGAGGCTTAGCGCTACCCATGCAGCTTTGAACAACTGTTTCCCAACCACCCTCAGAGAGAAAATACTAGATTCATATTAGATTCATATTAGATTCATATTAATGTCTCGAGCGGGATTTGAACTTCAATCTGCTCTACCAGTTGAGCTATCGAACTAACTGGGATTGGTAGCAAGAAATATTTTCGTGAAGACCTAACGCTTGTCTTTGAGGACGAGCAGTATCAACTTCACAACCGTTTTCGGAGATATGAAAAAAAATATGAAAAATTAGATTCATACTAAAATCGAATCACGCTCGAGATAACGATTTGTCGTTGTTCTCTGCAGTGTCAGAATAATAAGAGTCCATGGTTTTTCCGAATAACGGCCACAAGGGGTTGATTCAACACTTCAATACTCTTGCCATTTAGGTGGAATACAAAGAAGAACAGCTAGTATGTCAATACGGCTCACAATTCAACTGGTACAAATACATCTGTTGCTCAAACGACGAAAGCAGAGCAAACATTAAAGCATTTATCAACGACAACGAAGAGATCTCGTTTGGCACTTTTCGCGAAATAGAAATCGGAGAAGAGTTTCTGTACACATTTGGCGAAGAATATCGACGCAATGAACAAAAAAGCGAAAAAAGACAAAACGGTATGTACAGCCAAATAAAAACCGTCTTGATTAATCAACTTGGGGCAGTATATTAAGAGACAGTGGTCGTTTTAAACGTTAACATATAAGCATTTAAAGAAAGTAATCTCGCGACACAGAGTGAAGAAAACTATAAATGTACAGCGGTGTTACCAATTTATGATGATATGACAAAATCGGTTTTTAATATCTATACATTGAGAAAACGGGACGAATTTCTGGGACCTTTAATAGCAGCTGTGATGATATGGGTACATACGGGTAATAGATCAAACGATTCGTGCATGTATACCCAAGAAACCGCTTTGTGTACATTTAGTAAGAGTACATACAATTTGCACAGATTCATTGGAGTGAGTTGATCAATTCTTAATACATTCTTAGCCAATATTTTCTTAATACACTCAGCCTTGAACGATTTGTATGATATAGTCGCTTTATCAGCAAAAAATACTGAACTATGACTTAAACAGCAAAAGGAGATTATTTATATAAGAGGGCAAAGACTGGTAGGAAATACAATTATTTTATTTACAATGGCCATATATATATTTAGATGAGGAAACGATGAAAGACAGAAAACCACAGCAACTTCATCATAAGAGACTGAAGCGAATTGACGAAGAGATCAAGTACAAAATTCTAGAGAATAGCCAGGAAATACATCCAGGGGAGCAGCAGACGCCATTGCTGCATCGCTACAAATGTGAGGAAGATAACATAGATAGTTGGTTGCTTCGAGATGATAATACTGCATCTACAGGTACCAGGAACGCGCATTCTTTAGAAGCAAACAGGACAAGACTATGGAATTCTAAGGAGTGTGTGCTCAAATCTCGTAATAATATGGAAATTTACAATCATAAAGGACTGGAGCCGAGCAATACTACAACAACATTTCGTTCAAAAGATGATACAAATTGGTATCGCCGTCCAATTGCCATTACACGTCCACTGGGCTGTACTTGCGCCTGGCGATCACCGTACCTCCCTCCAACAAAACCTCCAGAGCATAGAAGGTACAGAGAGTCCTATCTCGACTCAAACCCAGCACAGACTGTAGAACATCAACTCACAACTAAAGAACCTAACACACGTCGACAAGAAAACTGGTTAGAAGGCCGCCAAAGAGAAGAATCACATGAGAACTCTGTAATAGGGACAGTACTTAGCCCGAAAGACGACTCCGCACAACACTCTGAAAATCAAAAAGATAATCCTAATCACCACTCTTCACCAAGAAATACGAACAGAAACAGAAACGACTTAATCCAGACGTTGGTAATCAAATGTGAAACACAAAGTAAGGAAACTCAAGTCAGGACAGAAGAGGAGAAAAATCAGGAGCTTGGATCAAATACTAACAACAAAAGCCCACAGCTTAAACATCAAGAACAAAACGAAAACCCCAAAGAATTACCCAGCAACGCGTCTGGTTCCTCTCTCGCAAATACAGAAGACAAAACAAAGAGCGGGTCTCGTTTTGTATGCCAATATTGTGGGAAATCATACTGTCGACGATATGTGTTGAAAATCCACATGCGCACGCATACCGGTGACAAGCCACTCAGATGTACTGTATGTTGGAAGTCATTTGGTGATCCAAGTAACTTAAAAAAGCATATCCGATCGCATGCAAGAAAGAATGCTATTTATACATGTGAGCACTGTGGTCGTGGATCATTTTATCGACTTTGTGATCTGGTGAGACATATTAAGTTCCGACACCGGCTGGCTAATGCAGAGAAGTGACCAACAGATGGTCCCACATCTGACAACAAATAGTTAAATATATCTCTACACAATAAGACATGTCTGTAAGTAGTAAATATGTATAACTCATTGCTCACACTAATGTCAACAAACAAAACAATTATTTTGTCTTATAAATAAATGCATGGTTATTTCTGGCGATTTCAGGGAGGGTATTGTAGCACCTAGCTCTCCATGCAGGGTCTCTCTTAGGGTTTTTCTTGGGTCTGTTTTTTTGTAGAGAAGACTGAGTTTAGGTGAACAGCAAGGGGGGGGGGGCGCGGATGTTCCCTAAAAGTAGTCAGGACAGGAGGTATTATTTGTAATAAAGACAGCGAGTCCTGGTCAATGTTTTCTACTATCACTATAATACGCAGTTGTTCTTGTGTTGTGAATTCCGTCATTTTTTTTAATTCTCGGGTTTCCAAATGCAAAAATAATTTCTGTTCGTGACGAATTTAACTCAAACAACTTCATTTTGAACTGCTCTAACTGTTTTGGTGTGGAGATTCGAAACTCGATTCAAGACTGAGTTTTTGTGGCCGTTCTCCGGTGCTCTCAGAAGCTCTTTCTTAATTGGACAATGATTTTACGAAAGAATAGCGCAATTTACAGGCAAATTTTGTTCATTTAAAAAAGTGATCATGTTAAAAAAACTAATAGCAGCGTGAGGCTTCCAGCCATTTGCATGCTATTCAGCCTGATGTCAACTCCGTATCCTAGCAACACACTCCCTCCTCTTGGGTATTTGTCTCGTGCTACCAAACTAATTTACTGTTTAGTTATTTCAATTAACGTTTTTAGCACTGTGCTGAATCAAATGATTGTTACATTTACCTTAATTTGTTAATTTTTATTTGAAAATAATAAATCGGCATGTGCTTTCGCACACAGCTAATATTTCTCCACAGGAGTCTACGTTTTCTGAGTTATAGTCAATGATCCGCACAGAAAAGAGAGCTCATCGGAACAGAAATTGTTATTGGAAAAAGAATTGTTTGCAATAGGAGGCGATAAATTATTTATCAGGTATAAGTTGCAGCACAAATTATTTATCAGGTAACAGTATAATGTCCAATTAAGAAAGAAATATATGCGCGCGTTAGATGATCTAAACTATATGAGCAAGGACTTGGCGTTTTACAAAGAAAACAAATACTGGTGTGATTTTCCAAGATTTCAAACAAGATTCGTCTGAAGAATAGAATGCTGTACTCATAAAACAAAATGTGGAAGTTCATGACCTTTGGCATGAACGAAACACATCATATACTACACTATTTACTGGCTTATTTCACAACAGTTTAATACCCAATCTCAACCAAATTAATATTTCTTCTGTGCAACTGTGCTACTTTCTTATCACGAAACTTCTCCAGCTTTAATTAATTATTAACTAATTTGGTTATATTATGCCGCGCGTTAAATCACCTACCTTCTTATTGTCCTTGTGAAGATATTTCGCGACCTGCTTTGCAAGTTCGGTTTTTCCTACGCAGAAAACAAAGGCTGTTAAGATAAAAAACTAAGTGTTTGTTTAACTTGCAATGACATGCAGTTTAGATTGACACGAGATACCTATTCCAGAGGAACCAAGGAAAAGAAATACAAGTGGATGATCTTCATCATACCAGCCATTTTCACGTCTACGGATTGCTGTTAATAGTACAACACAATTACTGCATGGATTACTCGGATTCCAAATCCCATTATATTCTTCAAATATTCAACATTTAAAATTACATTCCACACAGGCCCAATAAAAGCACTCGACTACATTCACTACGGTTTTACAAAGAGAATAGTGGCTTTGGTGGAGAAGTGGCTAGACCACTTGCCTTTCACATCTGAGGTCACGGGTTCGACTCTCGGTAAGAACTTCTCGAACCCAGTCCTCATGCGCAAATAGTACAAGTCAAAGCACTGCCGCAAGTCGTGGCGAAGCTTATTAAAAATTGTCCTATATTCGTTCTTGCACAAACCTGATGAGACGACTGTAATAGCTCCTTCTTGACCAATTATTGTCTCCTTTATTCTCTTCTCTAAAGGATATTTCTTTCTCTCCTCAGCTTCTCGTTTTCGTTTTCTTTCTGTAAACTAAGCATTCAGGAGCTATGTTGGAATTTTAATTTACATGAATGCAAACTTGGTTGAATTACATTCACAACCAAGCGTTTCGAGGGTGACAACGCTGCTCCTAACATACTCGAGGGTTGACGTCATTTTTAAACAAGAAAAATCATGTCTGCGTTCACAGACTCACTTTCTTATGGAAGATGTTCAAGTTACATCATCCCTTGAATACAAGTTGCAAAGCTGCACCTCATTCAGTATATTCGAAGAATGATTTCGTTTGAATATCTGTCACAAAAATGAGCCAGTCGAGTTTCATACGTACGCCAGAATAACTCATATAAGTACAACACGACTTTTGCGATTTCCACATTCCTTTTTGAATTAACTACGTAATATACCAAATACATGGTTCTAAATAATCTTTAATAAAATCAGTCTTTTGTTTCTTCGTGTCTTTAACGAACAATGAAACGTAGAAGGAGATACTTGCTACGACATATTGATGTTAGGTATTCCAATCTTCCTTCTCGCGCTTGGGCAGTAATTGGTGTTAAACTCTATTTGAAATGCAGTTTCATGCACTTGGGAAAATTTCTTCAAGGCAGAGACAAGCAAAAAACGTCCTTAATCTTCAAATTCTCAGCCATCCTGAATACACATGCTGTCTACCTGCACTCGTACAAAACCTACTTACAAAAAAATATATATAATTTATGCTTTTTTTATTCCATAGTTTTCAAATGTCTTATACCTCCTCTTTATTAGTTTTTATCAACTTTTTGAGAGTTGGATCTTCCGTGTATTCATCTGCGGTATGACCACTGTCATCTTTTATTGTCGCATCAGCTCCTTAATATTCAATTTTTGGTTGTACAGATTAAAATAAAATTTAAGCAATGGCAATACTCTGCAGGCAGACAATACTGTACATGTAAACCTCCAACTATAAGCCCCCTCCCCCACTCATGTTATAAGCCCCTCCTCTGACTATAAGACATCAAATTACCAACGTTCAGGGAGACTATTCCATGTATATAAGACCTCCCCCATAAGCCCATCACTATTAAATAATCTACATATTGGTAACACAGACAATTGAAAGTTTGCAAAGCATGTTTACAACTTTCCCGTTAAATGACAGTGAAAGCATGACAGCATATCAGTAAGTTCAAGGAAACCGCATGCATGCAACGGTATAATTTCAGGTTCTAAATATGACATTTAACTAAAAAACCTTGAAGAAATAAAACCAGCCCCACAGACAACAATCCCCCCCCCAACAAAAAACAAATTGTGAAAAGATAATGACTGAATATGCAACTTTAACCACATCTTAAATATATAAATACACAACAATCTAGCAATTTTTAGCAATGAAAATAGTGGAAAGTTAAGCAGCATGTCACTTACCTCGTTGCAAGAGAAGTTTGACTCCTTCATAACTGTCAATAAGACTAGCATAATGCAGAGGTGTGAATCCACAAAAATTTGCATTCTTGTTTAATCGATGAGAAAATTCATCTTCTCGCAACATTATTACTGGGTGAAAAAGAAATTTAGATTAATGTCACGATACAGTATATTAATTATCATCATTTAGTGACACTGGAGTCAACAGATAAACAAGGCTACATTTTATAGCAAAACAGGCCTTTTTATATATAATTTTACTTTAAGTGTTTTTTGCCAAATTTACAGTAAATGGGAATTGGCTGAGCTTGCTGAAAATGAATGATCTAAAACAACAAATTTTAGCCCATACGAAAATTTATCCAATTAGAAAAAAGTGCAGCTGTACAATCATGGTACAGCTGGTATATATACATATCAATTTCATTTCCCAGTCCTAGGACATGAAACTAGGATATAATAATTGTGATGTCAATGCTTCCATCCACATACCATCAATGAGCCTCATTTTCTTTTTCCCAGCCACTTTGAATGGTGTAGAATATTCATCCCTTACATTAGGATCAGCTCCAGTTTGTAACAACAATTTCATTGCTCTATGAAGGGTAGCAAGCAAAAAGGGCAAATCTGGTGCTGTGAGATGTGAACAGTGGCATACCGAGGCCACTACTTTGAGGGGGGGAAGGGGTGTTACATACTTACTTCACATTTTACCAACAAATTAAAGTGCGCATAGCCCCAAAAATATTTTTAATGAAATCAGAAAGGACATGATTTTACAAGATTTTTTATTTTCAATTGAGCAACGCTGAAACTTTACTTGCATTGGTTCGCGGGGAGAGTAGGTCTGTGACATAATTTCCAGACATTGCATCTAATTTCAGTGTTAATAACTACCTCCTCTGCAGGCGTTTTGTTCAGGGGCGGATCCAGGATTTTTCGTACATAGGTCAAGATTTTCTGACGTCATTCGGGGGGGGGGGGGGAGAAAAGTACTTAAAATTATGCTAGTTATTAAATATAGGCTAATTAGAGAAGCTTAGTGATTTTAGATTCACTCACAAATCATGTTCTGTTACAACTATATTTTCACACCATATATCAGATTCAGATTACCAATGATTCAAATTACAATCAATCATGATGTGAAATGGATAGGCTGGCTTGCCTGGGTAATTCTATATGGCATCCCCATATTAGAAAAATTGAATAAGTTAGTTAATGAACTTGTATACACAGCACAACAAAAGCATCTAGGAATGATTTCACTACTTCAGAGACATAACCAGAAAATAACTGTTTGAAGCAAAAGCTTTTTGTCTTGTAGTTCGTATACAATATTCCTATGCGTTTGTTGTTATATGAATTATGTGGACAATATGTTTAATATAGCACACAAATAGTAAGATCAATATAACATATTTAACGAAGGCTAAGGAAAAATAACAAATATCAGACAACACACACGGTTATAAGCAAAGTAATATTCCTGTATAAAGTCTATATTAATTAAATGCTGTAAATATCTCGAGGTCATGACCTGTTTTGACCGACGCCGCGACGCGCATGTATGCAAATTCGATGCATATAAATAGACAAATTACAAATACACGCTGAATATAGATTCTTTACCTTATAGCAATACAATTTCTTTTAGCCTTTTCTCGAACAGCGTTCGGAATAAATGTCTCGGCTCCAATGTGCCGACTAATGCTGCATTGTGTGCTGTTTATGGCACACAAGAGCTCCTCGATCGAATACTTGCGAGGAGAGTGAACTTGCACTATATTCACGTCGTTGTATCCGATAGCGGACTTTACAATGCCAAACAATTGCCAGATACTAGAAGCCATTGCCTGACTAAATCGCTTTGTAATAATTTTTCAGTATCACTTCGAATTGACTGTTTATAGTCGAGAAGTAAGGTCAGAAAGACAGATAATAAACAATTATTGGATGAGGTTTTTGTGATATGCAGAATTATCAACGTCGAGGTAAGAGTTATCAGCCGAGCCGAAGGCGAGGCAGATAACTCTTACCGAGACATTGATAATTCCGCATATCACAAAAACCGAATCCGATAATTGTTTTATTATACATTGTAAGCGGAGAAAATAAACATGGTAACGAAAGAATAGATTTCTCTTTCTAAAACCTTTTTAAAACTCGAGCAATTTTGCTTTTCTCGAGCAATTTCGCTGTTCTGCAATCCTCTTTTCCAACAAATATTCATGAAACACTTGTTGAGCGACTTTATATGTTCTTTTGCATGTGTTTTTGGAGTCTTTTTCCTCAAGCAATTGGCGAATTTCGTCTTCGGCGAGATGCCACAACATGAAACAGAAAATATCGAGAGAAAAAAATGTTGTTGCCATGCCAACCATTGATGCCAACGAATACCGTAGGCTCAACATGCAAATAACTCAATTATCTGCTAGCAGATAACTGAGTTATCTGCAGATTGCGAGATAGTTGCATTTATCTGCATGCAATTGACCAATTACAGCGCATAAAGCAACTGCAATGTATAATAATTAATATTCATGCCTTCACTATGCCTCACACGACTGCACGCTCTCAGTCCGAATGGGTCAGAAAATAATCACCAATAAGGTTGCAGAATGTTTTTAAATTGCCCAATAAGAAGCTTTGCACGGAGCCCCTGATTGCAACAAACAGGTCAGAACTCCCCACGAATGGGTCAAACTTTCATCCTACCAATCAGGTGCATCGATTTTGTCAGCTGATGGGGCAAAATTTATGTGTAAAACCGCAGCTTGACCTGTGGCAAAAAATAAACGACAGAAGGCTCAGATACTGAACGGTTTTCGACCTGGATAGCTAATTGGCAAGTAACAGCACGCAAAAATGAAACTGGATTGTCTCCAGTAGTTTGGAATAGTAATTATTTGTTTGATTATTTTTACGTAGGTCAAGTGACCCATTTGACCACCCCTAGATCCGCGCCTGGTTTTGTTTAAGGAGGACTGTTGGGAAGCTGTGCTGGTCGTAAACAAAACACAGGCAGAGGAGTTAGTGCAAATACCACAAGAAAGCTTTGTTGTTGTCCAGAATTTACTTCACACACTACCTACAAGGCTGCTAGAATTGACGCACCGACTGCAAACCAGAATGGCAGCACTTTTACATTACATTCTGATAATTAAAAAATGGCTTGAGGCTACAAAATTGATTTAAATTCAGTAACTCTTGCATCAAAAATTTTGTAAAATCACACTCTTTCCTATATTCACTAAAAAATTTTTGGGCTTATGTGCCCTTTATATTTTATTGGTCAACTTCAATAAATTTAACCACTGAACACGTTTTCCATCTTTTTTTCCTGCTTTTCTGCCTATCTCCCCTCCCCTCAAGTATGGCCCTTTGGGAAAAGGTAGAGAGGAGGAGAATTTATTTATTAATCATGCACTAATTCTCCAATTCTTCTAAGTTCTAAATTTCTAAAAGTTGAAGTGAAGAGCATTGGAAATAAGCCATTTATCCCTCATGAATACATATCACACAATGATATATTGAATCAATAAAACTCTTATTACAAAAAGATTGTCAAAATTGACAGGTTAAATGCCAAAAACAGCATATACCAAAAGCATAAGGCAAGAACACAAGGTCAGCAATCTTTTATCGGACAAACACTCTTTGCTCATGAAGATAATTAGTGTATTACATTTTTGCAGACCAAATTACCTGACATTGTCATTAATTGCTGCTACATGGAGTGCAGTCCATCCAAGTGAATGTGGTTGATTTACATCAAATCCATCTTTAGATAATAGTCTACAAATTATGGCACTTTATTACTGACTCATTATTAGTGTCAAGAGAATTCCCTTTATATTTAATAAACACTTTATATGTGCAGTGTAAAACGTTTGCACATCATATGAGAGCATTTCCATGCAGAGTTAACCGTTGTCTGTCTTACTTATTGAACATACTGCATACAGTAATTTTCTTAGCTAAAATAAAATATATCCCCCACATATAATTATACATTCTTCCCTCAAAATATGTCCGTAGCTAGTATACAACTCACAATAATTAAGATTTACTAATTTAAAAGCAAATTCACTGAAAACCGGTTATGTTTATTAAAACATACTTCTCTAACTCTTTGTACTGATTTTCTTTGGCCAAATAGCATAGTTTCTCAGACTGACCTGCAAAATATTCATATGGGAACAATCACAATACAGAATATACAAGCAGTCAAGACATGTAAATTGTAAGGCACTTGCAAAACATGAAACTATTTCTAAATTCTACTCAATTTTTATATATAACATTAAACTCCAAGAACTTAAAAAGACTGCATGATATTGAAGACATGGTTCATGCACGATTATTTATATTATCTTCTATAAATAGTTTATATCTAGATACAGGGCCCCTATGGATACCAGCCTTCGTGCTGAAAGGGCCACCCTGTTTAAATAAAGTTTTTTTTCCATTTTTCCATTATTTCGAAACAATGTTTGCTTCCTCTTACTCTGCTGTCACTTCTGCTGGTTATGCACCAAAGATATGGTCATTGGCTACCTAGATTTTCCAATTAATTCTGAGCATTTGCTATAGCTACCTACCTCAGCTGATAATCTATATTAAGTGTTGTAAGTGGCACTAAGCATATAAAAGCTGATTATTACAAAATTTATTCAAATCCTAATGGATCTTGATTTGTCTTACCCTGGCCAGAACAGTAACACCATACCATTGAACCAACCAGTGCACTTGCTAAGCCTGCACTCAGTGTTACTTTTCTTGGAACGCATAAACCAAGATGTTTGTGTTTTAAAAGATAAAGTTTATATCTTCTGCTTTGTACAATTATTCTGCCTATATGTGGCTTTAAAACGTTAAAGGAACGCGAAATGTAATGTAGAGAAGTTGCCCACCTTCCTAACAGGCCGGCCATTTTGGCCTTATCATTTCACTGATTGATATCCTCCTCCTCCCCCCCCCCCCCCTCGCCCTAA
Organism: Muricea muricata; assembly: GCA_963855995.1. Lineage (NCBI taxonomy): Eukaryota > Metazoa > Cnidaria > Anthozoa > Malacalcyonacea > Plexauridae > Muricea > Muricea muricata. The sequence continues at coordinate 5,249,561 of OY979718.1, forward strand.
TACCACAGATACATCACATCTCATGATATTGATAACATATAAATGTAAGTTATATCAGGGGGGGTTACAATCTTATTTCCTTAAGTAATGGCGACCTAACATGAAAATTATGGAAAAAGTATCTCCAGATAAATTCAGGTAATGTAACTTTTTTATGCATTATTGGTATTTATTGGTGTACGTTTTTAAGCACAATTGTTCAGTTAGAACTTATGTATTATTACCTACATTGGAAAAAGATAGCTGGAGAGCTGATTTGAAGTTTGTTAATTTTTGCCCAATTTGGATATAGCACTATCCACCGAATAGTGTTTTTTCAACTTGCATAGAAATGCATAAAAGCTATGTTACTCATGTTTCAATACTATCAGTGGTGGATAGCGCTATTTTCCTTTTGTAGAACTGACCATGGCAGGACTCTTCTTGGCCTTGCGAAAAACACAATGATTTGGTCTAAATGAAGGACGTTAATTTGATTTTTTCGAATCAGATTCGATCAAAATTTGTATTTTAAAAATCTCCAATTGGTCGCTTTGGAAACTTGCAATCTGCACCCACTGAGAATAAGTCTGTCACCAGGAATTAAAGTATATAATAAGATTTAATTTGATCAATCATGTAAGAAGGTGACATGCAGTAATTTACATTCAATAACTAAGGGAAACATTTTCACAGGTTTTTGTGTTTGTAAAATGACATTCTGCTGTTGAAAACGGAAGCCATTTAGATTCAAAACTTGTCGTTTCTGTAGCTGCAACTGTTATATTGTGTCATATTTTGATGCATGTTTTATCAATTTCATTGTAAAATTAACCAAATTGTGTGGCGTAGAAGTTTGTATAGGTTTTCAACCTGTGAAATGTTGCCAATTAGTGATTGGACACAAATTGCTGTACATTATTTTAATACATCAAAATCATATTATAGGAAATAAACAGAGGGGTCACTGCCAGACTGGTAACTTTGCTATCTGCGTGCCGAAGATATTTTTCCGAATCGCTAATAGGCGCGTCTGCAATCTCAAAATGCGCGCGTGGAAGGGCAGGGCGGTATTTAACACCTGGTGTTGTTGCAAAATTTGACAGGCTGCTAATACATGACAAATTGGAAGGCTGGCTAATACATGACAAATAGACCATACTGAGTGAAAGTGTGCGCATGCAACAACATTTGCACACGTGCACTCACAGGCTTGAAAATTTGCACGCGGAATATATTCCGCGCGCCACGCAAAGTTAGCAGTCTGGGGTCACTGGATGCATTGAAATTTTTATCCCCACACATGTCACATTAGGCATATTCAGTATGCAGGCTCTGGCCAGTTAATTGCATTTTTTGGCTAATAGAAACACTGAATTAACTGTTATTTTGCCCCATCAATTGCATAAAAATAGGGGGCCATGTTGAACTGCTGACATATGTGTCAAAATCATGGCATTGTGCAGATATCTTGGAATGATGGTGTAAACAACTCTAAAGGCATTGTTTGCGTTTTTTGACACAATAACAAAAGGGGACTCAAGAATTTATATATAGTTAACTTTAATGGCTCAGAATATTTTAAAAATCAAATTACAAACTTATGGAACATTGAACCTTTTTAGAGTTCTGCTTTAATAAGGGGGGGGGGGGCAAAGGTGCACATCAATATAATCCTGATTACTTGGTCCTGGACCATTAATTAGAGGTCACTAAAAAAACTGGTAAGCAAGCAAAATATTAGAAAAAAGAAAACTTTATAATTTGGTAAAAGTAATAAAGAAAAATGATTCCTTGGTATATTCGTTACTGTATGTACATGAGTTATGTATTGGTTTAGCGTAAGTTATTTATTGATCTTGAACAGATGCAAGGCAATCTTCAATTTCACAGTTGACAAAAAATTTTAATTTCCCCGATGCAACTCACGATGTCGAATGTCAAGTCCGACTGTTCCGCTGTCTTATTGTCTGTTTACTACAATTCTTCGAATTTACAGATTACGATAAATTTTTGAATTGTGTATATGCCTTGATATATTTATATGGCATTGTTATCTGACCAGAGACTAGTACTCTACTATACAATACGTCCATTGATATTAATCTACATATGACTGATTGCAATAGGGTCAGTTTTCACTTCTATCTGCTCAAAGATGTCAAGTATATGTTTAATGCCAAAATATTCCCTGCGTTATCATTGGTTGAAAAAGTATTGGAACATTTCGGACACTGAACCTTTGACAACGTTCCAGTAAATTCAGTAACTAACGATATCTGTTGGCATTTTGGGCATGTATATTCTGCAAATTCCAAGCCCTCCAAGATATCAATCAACTTCCTGGCCAAGATAGATCCAAACTTTCTGTATCTCTCTTTCTCATTTTCGTTCAGGTCATCCAGTTCCCAGTAAACGTCGAAGAATTCTAGTTGATCACCAAGCACTTGTGCATTTTGCACGCGGAAGAAGCCATTATCGGCCCATTCGTCTCCCCAGGAATTCATAAACGTTAAGCACTTGCTGTTGTAACTGGTTAAAACGACAGCATGACCTATAAGAGGAGCATCAGCACGCTTGCGAACATCAAGTTCGTGGTGTGTGAGTGTACCCGCTGGATTTTTTTCGTAGAAATTTTCGAAAGTATCCCATTCATCATCTGTGAGGTAAAACTTTGCAACCACGGGTCGTTTCTCGGAAATCGCCTCCTTTGCTTCTTTAATGGGAACTTTCCGGTAGTGTAGACCGTACTGCGGACATATTTTCGCCAGCACTTCCTCTGTGTGAGCACGGTTTTTGCCGTGCTCACGGATCATTTCATCTTTTAGCGCATCAAAAGGTGGGTATCCTCCTTCTCGACCGTGAATTCGTTGCATTGCCAAATGCAACACAACTGCGCATGCAAACGCATAGCAGGTCAACTCTCCTCCTTGATCTCTTGCTTTAACGCTACTCGTAGTTCGGTTGATGTATATATCGAGATGGACAGACACGAGCAATTCGGATAGCGCATCTGAGCTACAGACAACATTTTTTGCCAAATCGCATACCTCCCTAAAAATAAAACAATACAAGGCTATTAGTCCAAAATTTCGCCGTCTATTAGGAATGAAGGGCCACCTACAGAATGGATATATCAAAACATTTTCATGTATCTTTACATGGAATGTTCCATCATGGTTCCATACACCGATATTTACTACATGGTTTTTGGCAAGACCATCTATTTACTCTTGCTGTTTTATTATCTTTTAAATACATTACCTTAAGTTGTCTGGATGATTGACTTGAATAAAGAACTTTGTTTCATTGTTGACGATATCGATCGTCCAACCACGTTTGACCAAAATTGCTCGTGGCAGATGTTGTGTAGGTACTTGAGAGCTCAACGAAAACAGGAACTTGGCTCCAGATTCCCAATCAGGTTGAATGTTGTCGTACAATCGTTTTGGATGAATATCTGTACATCTAGTAACAAAGCAAGACACTACTTCGACGCCAGATAGTTTCGAGGTAATTTGCTTGATCTTGACGCTGTCGTCATTCCTGCCATCTGTTGGATCTCCATCTGATAGCACAAAAAGCAATTTGTTCTCAGAAGGGTCTCTTTCAAAAAGTTTTGTTGCCTCTTCAAGGGATTCATACAAGGGGGTTTGACCATAAATAAAAGGTTCGACATTCTCAAGTAATTCTTTCTTTCGTTCAGTTGATAGTTTATTTTCATCAACACATCCACGGATGATACGAGAAGCTTCTTGAACGCTAAATACAGAATGAGTCCCTGCGTCTTTTAAAAAATAGCATTTTGCTTTTTCTACAACTGCATGAATGTCCTCTCTTGTAGCTGATCTAAAACGACTAACTCCCCATACAGCCCAATTTTCTGCAAAAGCGAACCCGGGGATTTGCTGAAAGCGATCATCTGTATCTCGACAGCTTGATGGTAAAAATTCGTGGACAAATTTCGTAACAAATTCCCGGTCGGACTGAAGTTTCTTCATGACTAACGCAGCCATATAATCAGATAGGACGTCTTCAATAAAAGTAATATTTTGCACCCACTGTCGTATGTTACGTGCGCCATTTGCCTGGAGAATGTCAAGAATCTCGTCGATGTGTTGTCTTGTAGCATGCGCGTTCTTTACAAAGCTGGGCATTTCCATGTTTTCAATTTTCTGAAGAGTTCCAATAATATCAAAGATCTGTTTGGTACAGCTTGCACCGACGCCCATCGCAAATACACGATTCTCAGACGTAAGATCATGTTCGATAAGGTCGTCGATAACTTTAAAAATAGAGTGAGCCCATGGTCCACCTTCTTCATCAATACCGTTTCCGATGTCCCTTTGCATAGAAGCTGACACATCAAGTAATATTCCAGTTAGCGACATTTTTATCTACGGTGAAGAAAGACTCACGCTTTTAGTTTACCCGCACAGACATGCAGTGTTGAGAAACATGGAAAATACTTGACTTGCAATAAATCTCTCGGGAATCACGGACAATGGAAACTTTAAGATTGATGACCTGTACGGCAAACGGCTAACCTCAAATACTTTGTTTGCAATAAAAACAGTGGAAAATTTTATTTCTATGATTTATTGAAGTAATCGAAAATGTCGTTCAGAAAGAGATATATATTTTATGCAGAAACCTGTAGGCTGACGTTAAATTGCCCATGATTGATAACGTTTATGACTGAATGCTTTATAAATCTTTTTTCGATATTTTAATAAACCATGTGGCATGAATATTTCACGGTTGATGATTTCGATTTTATTTCAAAGGAATTTCTCGAGGTTAGCCGTTTGGCGTAAACGGCAATCTTAAGGTCTCTAATGTTACTCGCCCACTACGGCTGGTGCCCACAATAGAATTGATGAAATACTCTTTTGTGTTTCAGAACCATCCTCAGAGATGTGAAAAACTAGATTCATATTAATCTGACACTGCAGAGAACAACGAAAGATTCGTTGTCTCGGGCGGGATTCGAACTCGCATCTTCGGCTTTCTAGACTTCTTTGTGCCTCACCACTAACATGGCCGACGTGCAAATCAAGATTACACCAAAAGCATACATACTAGATAAGGATTTTGATCGAAATGGAGTCACGTTATAAAGCTGCCTTTGTCATTCTTTGATTGCTTGTATATGCTTAAATTATTCACCAATGTTAAAAGCAAATTAAATTCGCTTAGCCTAAATTCAACGTGTCAAAATCGCTGATACAGTTACGTTACTAGGATCTAAATTTGTTCAGAATTTATTCTGATGTATTTAGGGGGGAACTTTCTTTTTGTGCGGTGTTTAGTTAGATGGGATTGTGTAGTATAATGCTAATATTGCCTCTCAACTTTAATGCTCACAGCTAACAATATATATTTTAGCTAAATTCAAAATTACATACCTTGCAAATAGCGAAACGAATTGTTCTTCAAAATATACTGCGATGGCTTTCCTTCAAAAGGTACAGAAAAGTACGTTACTGGGAAAGCTAATTCGTGGTTTTGTAATATTTTCTTGTAATACAATGCCTTGCCGTTTTCCAAGAAAGGCAATTGTTGTTACACGGTTGCAAATTTTATCTCATGGTTTATATTACTCTATAGTACATGTAATCCGGGTCCAGACAAGCAATATTCAACAGCACGATGATGAAGTGCTATGCGAATACCACCATTTTGTAATTATAGTAAACGAGCCTACATTACAAGCGCGCACAGCCACTCCGCCGTGCAACACAGTGCCCTACATTAAGGCGGATTTCCATTCAGTGCAAAATGTCGCGCGATCGATTTTTAGCGAGCGCTTTCTTTTGAAATGTGTGAAGTCAACCACAGCTAATGAGATTTGTTCCGCTTGACTGTTTGTAATTCAAAAGAAAGCGCTCGCTAAAAGTCGATCGCGCGACATTTTGCACTGAATGGAAATCCGCCTTTATGCAGTTTACTGGCTGACAGCGTTCTTATTGGCTAGAAAATGCAAATTGCTGGTTGCCATAATGAGATGCGTAATAATGCGATATCATGCGTGGACACACAAACTTCAATTGAGTGGCCCTGCTGTCCATTCCCTTTTCTGTGAATTTGTATATTTACAAACACAAAAACATAACATAAAATAGGGCAAAACGTCATCCACGGATGATACGAGAGGCATATAAGTGCTCTCGTAAGGTCTATTCGTCAACGATTCGCCACTCATCAAGTAACCTAAACAAAAGCAGTCTCCCTGCAAATATTCAGGGGGGGGGGAGTAAGTTTTCTACCAGGGGAGGGGTATTTGTTAGACCGTTGCTAAGTGGCAGATCGATGACGAATGGCGGTTACACGAAAACCGAAACTATTTTTTTGTAAATAACTATTCTGCATGTAACACTAAGTGAACTAACTAATTCTTAGTGAACTAAGGCTGTTCCTTTGTTACGCTCTGTGTGAAGCGTATATAAGTCGTGTTTTTTTGTGTTTTGTACTCAAATATTGTTACTCTGAGCTGAGCTCTACGTCTACACTATGTAGAAAATACAGCCAATTCAATAGACGGGTAAACTTTCTTTACGTTTTACCTCATGTTTTGCCTGCCAGGCAAAATTGCTCTTGAGAATATGTCGTAATGTGTTTTGCATTGATCTGTATTGTCCTAAATCACTCATCCTTGTTTGCCTGCCAAAACATAACGTAAACATAACGCTGTTGCTTTGCAACAATCAAATACACATATTTTGAAATTATTTTACTGCTTATTTTATTATAGCTCGGCTGATATTTCGGTACTGAAGAAGTTGGTGCTGTTCTCGCTTGTAATGTTTGTTTGTCCAATAGGAACGTTCTTTCTTCTTCAAAAAAGTCTTCCAAAAGGTAACATTTGGTTAAGAACTGGAAAATTGTGTATTAAGATCCGGACGTCAAACCCCCGCCCCCCTCTTCTGTTCCCCCTATTTCACCAATCTTCTACTGTATTCCTAAAATTAAAGAACAAATATTCATTCTGCGGCTCGTGAAGACTCCCGGTAGGAATAAATACCTACCCTGAATGCTGTAAAGCCCGTGTTCCACTCCAACCGCATCGTACAAAAATGTAGCGTATTTCATAGTTGCGTGGGATTCTCAGGTAGAACTAATGACAATATTTTGTACAGCATGCCATTTATACCATGAAGCACGCATAAGATTGGTACAGGCGCTAATTTTAGGCCGGCTAATATAAACAGGCCAATGATCTAATATTTACTGCGATGACACCGGGTTTCTGTTTAATATAGGAAATGTTGTGATACCAGTAGCTGGTAGCGTGATAGCGGTTCATATTGTAATTGGGATTTATGTGTGGATGGCAATGAAGGAGGGTGCTAATATAGATACAGAACCTCTGAAAGAAGACTAAAAGACATCATTACAAGAGATGGCAAATGCGGGAGAGGCTCAACTAAGCTGTACAGGGGCCAGTTGTTCGAAGCCCGTTTAGCGTAACCCGTGGATAAGTCAAAATTAAATAGCACTCTTACATCACTCGTTAACAGTTAACTTAAATATTTTGCAGTAAAATATGTAATTGTAAGCGTAATCATTCTATTAAGGTTCAAAACTTTTAGTTTAGTTGTTGAATAAATATATATAATTATTAACTTGGTTTCTATTTTGAGCTTAACCACCGTTTAAGCTAAACGGGCTTCGAACAACCGGCCCCTGGTATATAGTGTGTCCCCTAATAGTTACCCTTTAAGTCAAGGGCTATTCCTGAGCGTACGTATTAACTCCGTCTCTGCTATAGCGTTTTACGCACTCTTTGGCTCATTATAGGAAGTTAAAACATTCAAATTTGAACGTGCGGCAGTAGCGCTTTACTTCAAAGGGCAGCCTTTCTGTTGGAACACCCTGCATCATTAGAGTAACATCATTAGCCTAACATTAGCGTCATTGTTCCAAACGATAGTTTCCAGACAATATTTATAAACAATATAAACCCGTTTTGTGTCTTTGCCCCTTTAAAATTTATTCCTTAATTTTATTGCTCAATTATTTAAATATTACCTAGACACAAAAATTATATATCTGTAATTGAACACCACATTGTTGGGACATACATACTAGGGCCGGTTGTATAAAACTCTTAATCACTTTCTCAATCACTGTTTTGTAATTAAATATAGTGATTAAGTACAAAATACGTGGTTCTGATTGGTTTGACGTTTCCACAAATCATAGTTAACTTTAATTACTTTTTATACAACCGGCCCCATGACATATAATTATTAGGTGTAATTTACAGTGACATGTTTAGCTGAAAAGAAACAAAGCCTCGTCAAGTACTCCTGCAAAGCGCAATAAACAAAATAAATAACTTATAATTTTTGTGCAGTCATATTTTTGCTTATTCTGAATTTTGCCCCCTGGATATTCACCTTACTTCAATCCTAGTTCTTTTGCTGAGATCTCTCGCATTAAATACTTCTGTACCTATAAAAGCAAATAAAAGAATTTAAAGTAATTTCAGCATGCCTGCAGGCAGCATATAATATTGCTGTGGTCTGGAAATACTATAAGAATATAAGGCATAAGTGCATGGTATTGAATGGAGGCAAATATACATAAGTTTGCATGTGTTTATATTTACATTTTGGAACCTTAGTTAAATTGGGAAAAATAACTATTTGCATAATAAGAACCTTCTATATAAGTCATTTGTTTCGATTTTAACGCATTGAGCCTCTCGTGCACAACTAAAAAATCTACGCGACGTTTTGTGTGGTGTTTCACGTCAGAGAACTTCCGTAATTGTATGATCTCGCTTGTGCTTCGAGGCGTTTTCTCCGGGTACTCCAGTTTTTGTGTTTCTCTAAAATCAACATGTATTAAGGTGTATAGACAAATTGAATTGGGGCTATACGCTATGTCTGCAGAACTGTGCGTTGCACGAATATCAGCGATAAAGTGATTAGAACTACAAAAAAAACTAGAACTAGAATTAAAAATATATATTTATAATGTAAAATATATTAGAAAAAACGCTGCAGGGAAGTAATGTTAACCGATACCGCGTGGAGGCAAAAACAGCGTTAAACATGTTACAACATTATACAGGTCAAACGACAAACTGCCATACTTACCTTTCCTGTGACTGTTGTTGGCATTTCGTCAACAAACTTTATATAACGTGGAATTTTAAAACGAGCAATCTAGTGACAAAATGAAAAAATGCTAACTTTGCCAATTCAAGTTTTTAAAAGATTGATCATAACGATTAAATTTATAGAAGGCAGCACCCATGCATGCATGTGGGGAATATTTCGTTTTTGGTTTATTTGCTACTGTTGCTAACAAAAAATGAGGTTTGTGCCGAATTGAGGAGACAAAGGAAACCATTGACTCTATGAAGCTCTTGTTTTGGTACGAACTGGAATAATTATAATTGCACATTTACAAGTGGCAACAATTTCATTCACGTGAGAATGATGCTTTACCTTTTCCTTACAAAATTCCTTAATTTCATCTTCTGTAGCTGCCTCACCCATCGTTAACCTGCGTGTGATAAAAAATATTTCAGTTGACTTCAAATTGATAATCGAGCAATCTTGCTTTCTTCCTTCATTAAAGATTTTTCATTTGAATTTTAGTAAGAGAAAATATAACACACCGAGGGCCATACGGCCAAGAGACTTTATGTATACCCATGAAATTCATGAATCTTGTAATTCTATGTATATTTATGTTACTTAGCTGGTTCGTAATTGAGGAGGAGGTCTTTCAACCATTTTTTGTTGGTTTTGTCTATTTCACATGAAGATTGTATTCAAGTTATCTCAAAACTATTAGTGCATAGTTGATACCTTATCCACGCACAAATATCCTCACCAAGCCTCTTATCAGGCACGCCAATGACCTGAAAAATTTCACCAACTTTTTTAAACGCAACATGAAATGGCCACTAACATGCTTAGAAATATTAGAGATATTTATAAAATTTAAAAATTACAGATACATCAACGAGTGGATTAAATAGGAAAAACTCGACATTGTGTGAAAACACGACGCCCGCAGGGCGGACTGCGGAGAGAGTATACACATTGTAGACGATCGTAAAAAATAAATTGCCCTGTGTAAAATGTTGTATTTTATACAGTATAAATACCTCTACTTCTTGAATTTTTGGATGTTGGTATAAAAATTGTTCAATTTCGGCCGGATATACATTCTCTCCTCCTCTTATGATCATGTCCTATGAAGAAAAATGAGACACATTTAACCATAGATAATTCTTATCACTTGAGGACAATAAAAAATAAAAATCACCTTTATTCTGCCGATAATTTTCACATATCCGTTTTAGTCCATTGATGCCTGGTCTCTTTATGTAAAAATGCAATTATAGTAAATTATATAATGGTTACAATCAGCATTGTTGTGCAGGACCGAAAATCTAGGCTTTCAAAAGAAGACTCTTGCCGAAGTCATCCACATTCAATGATATTTTAGGCACCTTTGTTTTGCTCCAAAATTCCCCCTCACAATTCAATTACAGACGAAAACGCTATTTCAATTTTTCTTTCATTTGTTGTCAATTTTTCTCGCTTTTTCGAAGGATGACGGTCTTTCGTCCTGAATTGAATGTATTACGAACATTAAAAAATTCTGGGGTTAGTTACACTTTAACTATGATGTTGTGGTTTTGCTTGTCCCTTCAGCTGCTTGCCAGTTTTTTGTTTTATTTTATTTTTGTTAATTACCTCACTTGAAAATCAATTACTTTAGGTCTTTGATTTGTAATTTATCAACAACAACAAAGCAAATTAAAATATAATTTGTGGAAACATCACGTAAGTTTATTATCGCAATAATAAACTTACGATGATAAACTTACGTGGTGTTTCCACAAAATTATACTTTAATTTGACATTCACCATGCAATCATACAAGGAACTTATAACAAAGCAAATATTGTATACCCAGTGTATAACCAGCCACTAGCATCAATTGTACTTCTTGTCTTGTCTTCATCCTCCCAATACCCTAACATGACACCATAACCACGCACACACAATTCACCACCTTCACCCACAGGAATTATCTCACCATGTTCATTCACTATTTTACCCTGAAAATTAAAGGTAGCTGGTTGCTTATTAACTTTAAAATTTTAAGAATTGCCATAAAATTGTTTGATTCAACACCGGATTTTTTTTGACGTACATCAAAGGGTGAGTTTACAAAACACCAGGCACTACACTTATGAAATCCTAATTCTTTGTCATTTCATATACGACAAATATTCTATTTAGGAACTGTATAACTAATGTTCGTCTTTCCCTTTTATTACCCCCAGCATTGGCTTTCTCGTCCCTACCTCAGTATTTGGAAGCATTTTCCCAACAGTTGAAACTCGAATGTCAATAGGATCGTCAATTGCAGTGATACAGCAGGCAGGAGATAGCTCTGTTAAACCATAGGCAATCTTCAATATAAAAGAAAATGTTTTAACGCATACTTTACTGAAACGCACCCACTCACTTTGATCGCAATCATTCCCATTCTTCCCAATAGCCAGGACAATTATACCGTCCATCCACTCACTTCTCTTCTTGCCCACTTGTGAATCTAAGACCCCGTTTACACGGTACCGGATCCGCATGGTCACGAAATCAAATTGGATAGTTTCAAGACGAGTGTGGCTTTCAAATATATGATAATATGACAGAATTTAATGACAACTAGTCAAAGAGAAAGTGGTAAGAGTAAATATGATCGCAAACTGCCCGAACTCCATGTCGTGAGCATGCGGATCCAGTACCGTGTAAACGCGGTCTAAGGAACGTCCTCTCGTTTCTCCGGGTGCACCAGTGAATAATCACATATTCTGACAATCTTTTGACTATAACTGATTTCTATAGAACGAAGATGCTAACTGATTTCCAAAGAACTTAGTCTGAACTGATTTCTATAGAACGAAGATATAATGAACATTCGATCGATAGTTGGCTCAAAAGAAATTATAATCGTGCAGAGCTCGAATTATTAATTATAAACATGTGACCATGACTGCCACGGCCACTGCTCATAGTTAACATCAATAGTTGCCTGAGTTGCGTGCATTTGTACTGTAATAGATCACAGATGACGTCAAAGGACAAAAAGGTTTGGCACGAGACGAAGTCGAGTGACGTGACTTTTGTTCTTCGCGCACAATGACGTCTTCTCTTATCTATTACAGTACAGAAGCACAAAAAATGAAATCTATATTTATTTTATACAGCTCTCGACCAATAAAAATTCAGAATGAACTCGATCTCTTTTTTATGTTATTGTCAAATAATGAATGTTTAGAATTGTGCAATAGAGCATTACACATTCATCAATACTCTCACTATTACATAGGCACCTTTCATTATTTATATAATATTGTGAAAATGCACTTTCATAGGTGATATAAAACGACATATAGTTAAACTATAGTGTTTAGTAGTTAAGCTAAAATGTTTTACACACTTTACCGTCATTTCAGGTAAATGCATTTTTTCAATGACCGCTTTCATTATTTCCATATGACACTGCGCTCCACCCATAATGCCTGAAATTTTCATGAAATATTTTGTGATGGCTATCATAATTATTATACCAAAAACCTAAGTTGTATAATACGATTATTTCTGGTAATTAATATACCATGTTGAAATAATAGTTTTCAAAATAAAACAATTTTAACTGGTTAGTATTTCAAAAAATAAAGTTTGTTTGTACTCTTACCGTACCTGTACGTAGAGAAGTAAGGTCAAAATTAGATAGGTCCTCCTGGTTTAGCATATCAATAAACATAGTTGGCGTCCCATAAAGAGATGTACATCTAAACATTATTGATACCTTGGTATATCATAAATGCTAATATTATTCATTGTACTATATTCCTGTATTCTCATTGGTTAAGAGCCTACAGACAATTATACGTATTTCGGCGCAGACAAAATAAATCTCGCATCTGTAAAGGTCTAATTTTAACCGTGACAGATAAATGTAGTATTTGTCATATCCATACGGTGCCCGTTGATGACGATTTTGTTTTGATTTGTATTCGCATCGCCGATTTCTCTTGGGGAATGAATAATAAAAGAATTATTGAATTCGGTTTTCGCAGGATATCAGAATTATTCAGACCTCGGTCAGCGTTATCTGCTCAGCCTCATCCAATAATTCTTAAATATTATACCTCATACTTAGCTCGTCCAATCAAAATGTTCTACTAGTAGTATAAGCCACAGTATTTTTCAGCGAATACCATACCACAAATGAAAGCAGTGGGTTAACTTTAACTAATGCACCATTAGCGCTAACCCATCTTTGGCCCCAGGTCAATAACTTATATGACCGCAATTAAAAAATAAACTGTACAAGAGTGTACGTGTAGTACAGGTATTCAGTTAGGAATACTTTAAAACTGCATTGTATAATCAATATACTCTTCCTATAATATTCACTCACTTTTCATTTTGACATGCAGCAAGTGCTGCCCGAGCATCAAAACCAGGAGATGGATAAACCGCGGTTGCTCCAAAAATTATCGACGATAAACTATTATTCAGAAGAAAGCGAATATACGAAAACTCGAAAAGGAAACTATGTTAAACCTAATATCGAAATAAAATCAAAAATACACACTGACCTGCCAAAAACCATTCCAAAACAATGATATAGTGGCACAGGAATGCAAATTTTCGTACGCTTTTTAAAATAAACAGAACAAAGAGGTGATAACTCGCTTATAATTTTGGCATTTAATGTTTGAACGCGAACTCTCTGGTATATACAATTATAACATTCCTTTGCAATAAGAAAATAGTTGAAGTTATGTTGCAGCGAAACTAGAATATCATTAGCAACGCATTCACAAAACCACAACAGCTCATAGAACTTATATCTATTCTGTAGAGAAACTTTACACTGTACCTCTTCAGCGTATTTCATACTGGAGCATGTTAGAAAAGCGTTATTGATAATGTTGTGATGAGTCAAGGTAGTGCCTTTAGGATTGCCAGTTGTACCCTGAAAGAAAAAATATAGACTACCGTATAACACGTAAGTAAAAGATGGGTTTACTCTAGTGAAAGTAATCACTTCTCCTGAGGCCCTGTTAGGGGGGTCTTGAATATACCTTATACCTATTATTAAGAGGTCATTTATACCTTATACCTAAAATGGCATACACATTTATACCCAAAAGTATCCCAGCAACTCTTGTTTTCTTTTAGTTGCGTTGTACACTATTTCACCCCTTGCAAAAGTATTTACCGGGTTGTTTTCATTCTTTCGACATCACCCGTGACACCTGTGAATTTAGAGAGTCATTTTGCTCGAAGTTTTCAGTGTAGAAGCGAGAATGTGACAGTTTAATTGCAACTATAATCCGAAAAGCGTGTAGCAGTAACAGGGACGTAGCCAGGGGGGGGGGGCGAGGGAGCCGCAGCTCCCCCCCTTTCGTCAAGAGAGAGGTTTAGCAAAGACGACACAACGCCATGACAACGCCAAAGCGAGGTAAAAACGATGTGGAAATGCCATGAGCAAATCTGGAAATGGGTAATCACGGCATTTTACTTCGCATTGACGTCACGTCTCTTTGCTAAACCTCCCTAGTATTTAACGCGATAGGTACGTCACACCTATCATAATTATTAGTATCTGCAGAGCTCCCCCCCCCCTTTGAAAGTTCTGGCTATGTCAGTCCCTGAGCAGTAACACTTACTTTTAGCAGATTTTATATTCTCGCAAATACCGCGGTGGAACTTCAACTCTGCAAATTCAGGTTGAGGCTGTCGAGATATTAGAAGCGATCAGTATTGGTAACTATTGACAAATAAATGCTCCCAAATGCCTCGAATAGCTGACACAAAATGTCTTGTGGTCAGTTTTTGTTATATACCTAAAAGTATAACGCCAGTGATCATTTAGACTTTATACCCAAAATTCTATCGTTATTTATACGTTATAACTAAAATACTTTGGATAAGTATACCTTATACCTAAAACCCCTAACAGGGCCTCTCTCCTATATGATGAGAAAAACAATAATAATTGTTATAGAAACATTCTTTAGTCGTCCAAAATTCAATTTCATGGCACCCGTTCGGTCCATCCCCCAAGTTAATTTTTACTTCAGTTGGTAATCCCGTTCAACTCTAAAGTATCGTACAGAACTTACAGAAGTAAATTGTATATTAATTGGATCATCAAATTGCAGGCGTTGCTGAAGGACATTCAATTCTTCCATTTCGCTGTGTCCACCAGCATACATGACGTCATGAAAGGAAAGCGTGCCGCTAAAAGAAAAAAAATAATTTAGTTCAGTTCTTCAAAGCTGAGTTATCAAAAGCCCTGGCCAAGAATTAGCCCATTATTTTAATTTCTGCATGTATTTCTGCGCGATCAACTACCACTGATCAAAACAAGATTTTCGCAGAAATATTTCCAAGCTTAAGCCAAGTTTCCATTAAGTTGTGAGTGTCGTCAATATATCAAAGTAACCGATGTAATAGAATATGTACGCCGATCTACCCTTAACAACTAGTTTGAATACAGTCCATAAAAGAAAAGAGAGATCCATACTATATCACACCGTCCAGAATGACTTTATGCTACGACAGTTACGACCAAATAGAAACTTGGCTTTACACTTGCAACAAGTTGTTAAGAATTTCTTTTGAATCTTACGTTAACCCAGGGTTTAGTCAATCAGCTTTTAAACACTAAACTGGCCCTTGCGTGGGTACTACTGCATCGTTCCAGCATAGCGATTCAAGACAGCTGATTGCTCGATCATCACTAAATTTTTATGTAACAAATTCTCGTATATAAATTATCCCTTGGCTCACTTATCTCTTGGATTTGCTTAATTAATTCGACTTTAATTGTATTTCCTTTAAAATATTGTAATCAACAATTGTAGAACACACTCTTATGAAGAATGAGAGTATACTCTACCGATGTTTTTCTTCTCCGATCATAATTACATGTTGAAGCATTGGCACACTAAACAAAATTATAACTATATATTAACAAATACATTTCATGAATACCTGTGCATGAGCTGCATTCTACGGTCAATCCCAAGATTGGAGGTGTAACAAAATGAAATGCCGGTGCATCATTTAGAATATTTTATGTAATAATCAGAGTTCATTCTGGATTTTCATTGGTACGGTCATGGGCGGCGCAAAAATGTCTGGAAATTTCGTGTGGGCCGCCTGTGGTACGGTCGACAACGGCAAAATATTACCTATTTGTTAAATGGGCATATCATAAACACAGGCGTCCCAGCGCAAGTTACGTCATTGCATATTATTATCATATATAATATTCTAAGGTTGGCAACTCTTCAGTCACTATATTAATCTAGATTCAAAT
This sequence comes from Muricea muricata, assembly GCA_963855995.1. Classification (NCBI taxonomy): domain Eukaryota; kingdom Metazoa; phylum Cnidaria; class Anthozoa; order Malacalcyonacea; family Plexauridae; genus Muricea; species Muricea muricata. The sequence goes on from OY979718.1 coordinate 5,265,923, forward strand.
GATCTTGGATATCTATTCTACATTTAGATAGTTTTTAACAAAAACAAGATTCAGAACTACTTAAATTTGTTAAAAAAATATTTTTTTAAATTCTTCGTGTAGATAGGCGGGATGCAAATTGCCCTCCAAGTAAACGTTATCTTCGGAAACAACTTCCGTTATCCCGCCTATATACACAGAAAATTTCGATTAAAAACACTTTTTATTGAGAAAATTTAGGTATTTTGGAATCTTAATTTCATCAAAAAAATATCTAGAAATTTAGAAGAGGTATCCAAGGTAATGTGTATTTACTTTTTTTTTGCGGTAACTTGACTGTGCTATTTTGTTTATTTGCAGCAAAGTCTAAACGTGTGTCAGTTTATGTGGTGAAAGAGACAATGCGTACACGAGGTCGTTTTCGAGCGTTTTCACAACAGTCAAAATGAAAACGACATGAAATATATAATTCCCATCGCATGAAGTTTATACTTTTTGTCCTTAGACGAGGTTTATGCTGGTTTTCATTAAATTTTGTCAACAAGTCGGGAGCTTTTTGAAATAATTCGAAATGAAAACGCTCAGAAACGACACCGTGTGAACGTACCCAGAGTTGTCAACCTTAGGATATTTATATAATAATGAATGCAATTTTTCAATGAAGCCAATTTTCCACTTCAAACGTATCGTAGCGAAACGTGGCGTATTTCATTGTTTCGTGAAGACTCAGGCAAAACTAATGATATAGACACAATAGAATATGCTACGTTTCGCTACGACACGGTGGAGTAGAAAACGAGCTTTAAACTCCTGCACCTTGCACGGGTGGTGACATACAGCAAAGTCAGAACTACGTGTAAATTCAGTAAAATTTTACATACTGGTCACTATGAAGCCATCCTGGTCTTGAATCTTGTAACTGTGGAGCGATTTCACACAACATTCCGTAGTAATCTGATGTTTTGTGCCTTGCAGCAGATACGAGAGCTTTACAGCCAACCTTCAAGAATTTAAATTTATTATCTCACTACACATGCACTCACCGCATCAGTGTTCCTCTGGTTTGATTCCCGGCTGGCATAATTATCGTCAGAACGTCGTCAGCCCCGGTAAATTTGAATTTTTGATTATTTTAGGCAGGTATTAGGTAATAAAACTAATAGTACCTTTTTTAGTGTATAATGAGCTTCAGCAACCCGATAACCTGGATTAATGTTGACCTTAAGAAAGCAATACATAATAAAACGTATTGAGAATTGGATTATACCATGGGATATAAATGGCTTTCATTTGAAACATGTATACTAAGGCTAATTGTACCAGAATCAACCCAGCCTTTGCGGTGGAAAATTGTGTCAAAATCCATTCTTCAATATTCGGACCCCAAATACCAACTCTGTCACCCTTTTTCAGACCAAGCGCCAGGAAACCAGAGGCGAGCTTCTCTGCCTGTGTAAGAATTGTGAAAAATTAAAAGAGAACGTTAAACAAAAAACAAACACAATGCAAACTGTTTTATTCCTGTACTGAATTCTGGTAGCTATTTTTTCTATAGTACATAACATCGCCTTCTTAAGAACATAGGGTGTAGTACTTATGAATTATTTTGCCATTGCCTCGGTATTGCGTTCAAGCTCACGCAATATCCGTGCTTGCCCATACTATGAGTCTCCATGCAATATCTCGTCTCATGAGTTGGAAAGCTCAGTCCGTCTACCTCTAAATTCCCCTTCGATATCCAATTTACAAAAAGATCTTTTAGTCGCCATTTTTTTTTTCTTCCCACGCATGTTTTGTGAAATGCGCGCTTGACCCAGGCTTTTACCCAGCAAGCGCATCAAACATGTGGATTAACGAAATCCTCCCTCCCCCGTGTTACAGCAACCTGGTCTAACGTAAGAATACCCACAATCATCACACTTGCAAACATCATGCAGCATCCAGTATCCACTCACATTCTGACAATACGTTATAATAATTTCAATGGTTTTGGGTTTGGGGGGATAATATGCAGGTGTTTAAAAAAACTGCAAACTTTCAACATAAATTGATTCCAAGAGCGTCGAAAATGAATTTGATTGGAGGTGTTGAATAATTTTCAAATCTCAGGAACATAATGCGCTACACAGTCACTAAAATATTTTTTTGCAATTGTACATTTGTGGTTTTTATGATCTCTCTCACATTCACAATTCTTTCCACTCTTACATTAATATACCGGTGTGTGAAAATCAGCACTTCGCTGAGGGTTGAACATTATACCTTGATTTTTAGCTCTGCAAATGTTGCCCTTCCACCACTTTCACAAAATAGATATGCTTCACGATCTGGGTGTTTTTCAGCTGCTTTATCTATTAACTGACCAATAGTTGAACCCAGAAATTGTTCACCGGGTAAACCATAGAAATAGCTTAGTTTGTCTGATGGACTGTGGCTTGTTAAAGACTGGGCTGCGCAATAAAACCTAAGTGAAGAAGTAAACGTAGAAAATTTGCTATAATGGTGGAATAATACCTATATATAAGTTATACCATAAACTTGTTTATAAATAAATACCGCGAACATCAACCAAAATATCTTTGAAAACTACGCATTAATTGAACTGAGACAACTACTTTATAGTCATGCTAAGAGTAACCATACGTATTTTTTTCACAAACGTAATTTATTCCCATCAATGTACCTAAAATTTTTCAATAGAGCAGTTTTTTCGTGCAAAGTCAACTCGATCGAAATAATACCTCAGAAAACTCGTCATTAGTTGGTGCAAGTAGTATTTTTTCTATGAAACCTCCTCCTGCTTGGTATTCGTTATATAAAAATTATAAAGAATAGTAAGCAGTCAGCATCTAGGATTTCTCGGGTACGATATTGCATACACTGAAATATCAAATGGTAACAAGGTTCTCCGTGCAATAACTCTCACTCACAACGCAGAGCTTACAACGTTTTAAAATGACAATTTTTTCCCCCCAGGGAATGGAGACAGATTTTAAAGGAGTTCCATCCAAATAACAAATTTACCATTTTTTCCACGTCATCCTTTTTTCGCCTTTTACCCTTTTTTCCGTCTTTTACCCATTCCTCCGCGCTTCCGTTTCCGCATTTTAGGGGAGGCTCTTGGAGTCTGGTCAGATTTAAAATTCCTACATATCCGGGCCACGTCTGAGCTGTCTTTTGTTCATGAATTATGTTCGGCAGAGAACATAGGACATTCGCTGCACGCTGTAAACTGCGCAAGCGATATCTTGGGATTTTCTCTTGGTCATATAACAGAATAGGTAAGAACAGATGTGTAACTTTAAAAAGTTGTCCTACAGTCGCTTCCTAGCAAATGTCGCTCGCGTGACAATTCGCCAGACAGGTCAAACCGATAAGAAAAATTCGAGGCTAGGACACGAAGTCCTATCAAGTTAAACATCTGCTCTTTCCAAATCTGTGGTGATACTCACCGTCTGAACGACAATGTAACATTCCTCTGGCTGATATTCCGCACGAGGTTACGAAGCAAATTCATCACGTATTTGATCTGCTAAGCGCTAACACAGGTCACCCGGAATGCGTACAGTTCTAATATAGCGTTCAGTGGGACAGCATCTGTTACATAATGTATATATTAACACAAAGGTTGGCAAGTAAATACAAATTTGAACACTCGTACAAAATTTAAACCACAAAAAAATCTGCAAAAAGACTTCGATATTCATTTAAAAACATACACATATTGAGAAGACATACCTGAAAAGCATGTACGTTGTATTTTTGTGTCATTTCAACATTATTTACCTGACGAAATTCGCGAAAAGTCATCAAATTTTTAGTTGATTTTCGCTAAAACTATGCGCGATGCCGGCTGCCTGCCTTACGTCACAGGAAAAAGCCCCCTGATTGGCCAGCTGAAAACTCAATTTTTTTACCACGAAAGCAAAACCGGGGAGCACGTAATATACAATGAATTTACAATGCTTCTTCGTTTGCACCTCTTCACATCTTTTGCACTTCAGTTTAAAATTTTTCGCAGTTGTTAGCATTTGTTACTGAGTTGCTGTTTTTAAAAAAGCTTTCACTTCAAATTTCCCTCCGCAGCGTTGGCGTAGCTCTTTGAAAATTTTAACATTTCTTCCCCCGGTTTTGCTTTCGCGGTAAAAAAATTGAGTTTTCAGCTGGCCAATCAGGGGGCTTTTTCCTGTGACGTAAGGCAGGCAGCCGGCATCGCGCATAGTTTTAGCGAAAATCAACTAAAAATTTGATGACTTTTCGTGAATTTCGTCAGGTAAATAATGTTGAAATGACACAAAAATACAACGTACATGCTTTTCAGGTATGTCTTCTCAATATGTGTATGTTTTTAAATGAATATCGAAGTCTTTTTGCAGATTTTTTTGTGGTTTAAATTTTGTACGAGTGTTCAAATTTGTATTTACTTGCCAACCTTTGTGTTAATATATACATTATGTAACAGATGCTGTCCCACTGAACGCTATATTAGAACTGTACGCATTCCGGGTGACCTGTGAGCGCTAACTGCCAAGCCACGAAAGACACCACGTAACAGAGACCCAAATTACGGTTATACTTTGTCGCGAATGCCACGAAGTAAGAACGACCACTGAATCAAATTGTAACTGTATTCTTGGTTTGCAATCAATCTCTTGGGATGTGGCAGATCATGTCAGCCACCCAGCCTCGTCCCCGGCGCTTTGTCTTTGATGTTCTATGGCCCATACACACACCGTGGAAGATAATGAGAAATTTTCGGGAAAGCGCCTGGCGGAAACCGTATTCAAGATGGCGGATGTACAAATATGCTAATATGAGCCTTCACGAAAATATTAACTCCAGTAACTCGGTGGTGCATGTCATAGTGATTACTGGGCCAAAAGGCCAGTCCTTTAGACCTTTGGAGATTGTTGTGTCGAAAATATGACGTTTTTCGAGCGCAATGACATCGTTGCATTGAGCTCCGATCCTCGTCCCCAGAGCTGTCACTAAAGTCAATTAAATATCGCTAAAAATTGAGCCCCTTCCCCCCAATATTTTCACTATTTACTCCGCCTGCCGTAGGCGAGGCGGAGTTTTAAATTCGCCCCGTTTCTTTATTTTTTACTCCGCCTGCCGTAGGCGAGGCGGAGTTTTAAATTCACCCCTTTTCCACTCTCCTCCGCAGAGCCTTTGTATTATGGAAGTTAATGAGATATTTACAAAATATTTCGCAAATTATTGTAAAATTACACAATAGTTTAAAGATTCCAAGGCATGTACGAAATATTAGCTCATATATGGAACTTACATGAAGTTTTGCCGTAAATTAGTAATTTATAATACTTTGGAAATATTTTGAAAACATCTCAGTCATTAACTTCCATAATACAAAGGCTCTGCGGAGGAGAGGGCCCCGTTTCTGTTTTTTTTTTAAATTTTTTTTCGGTGTCGCAAGTTGGCGCAGCGCTCATGGGTGATACCGCTGGCACAAGCCGCGTGAGCCGATCAATTTCTAGCGGAATATGTCAACAAAACACGCGTTTAAACATGTATGCTAGAACATCTAAACCGCAAGATTTTACGTGTAAAGATTCTCATGCAAAATGTTTTAAAACGACAAATTCCACCGCGAAACTTTACAGAGGAGCGATGTATCGCGGTGAAGTTTTGAGAGCGTGTTACCGTTTCCATCATTTTCTGTTGTGTTTCCACTTTTAAGAAATTTAGAAATTTCTACACAAGAATCAAGCGCAAATTCTACTTTTGTATATCTATATACAAAACACAATTTTTAACATGTAATAGTTAACAAAAAGGGACAGAAAGGTTCTTTATCAAAACACTTCCCTAGAAATGTTTTAAAACGGCAAATTTTGATAGACGCCATCATTCCATGATCAAGGAGTGAGTCTAGGAAATGTGTTCCTAATTCTAATCACAAAGTATTCGTTGTGATTTCTTTCCTCGGTTTTCTATACCTATGTTGAGATGCTGATATTTCGTGCAAAGTGATTTATTTGCTCGTGGGATCTCATACATTTATAAAAGGTAAGAGACATTTAACATTCCAATTCCAGAAATACATATGTTAGTCTAAAGTTCCCTACAAATTATATCGTGGAGACTTCAGGCAGTGCTGCAGAATTGATTTAAATGATACTATCAGGTTAATATATTTATGTATTGTATACACTTTTAGTAAAATTTTCTTTACTTGCAACTATCCAAAAATAAAACAGCCATATGTTGGTGGTATTATGACAAAAGAATCTTGTTTAATATAATTATGTGCTATGAAAGTCTTTAATTCAAATTAAATTCTAAAAAATGCAATCTTTCTAGGACTCTGGGCAGAGTGCCTGGCAAGTCACTCAGACATTGATTTTTGGTTATCTTAGTGATTACATAAGATGTGCTAGCAATGTCTTAAAATGCCTTGGAAGATACCCTAATAACAACTGATTTAAAAAGGAATTCGTTGGGTAGAACAGAAATAAGTGAATATACTACACCCCCAATAAACGCTCTAGTTACAGCCCTGCCTGGCCTTGTGATCATTTTCGTTTTGGCAGGCGGAGTGAACGCCTTAGCAGATGTCTTGTTTTACGAGAAAACAAAAAATATATAAAACATAGTCCCAATATAATTATGAACAACGATCGAGGAAAATCAGGACGATAATTAAGCACATTTATATGCAATGCCATGTAATCAATCTGGACCGGCAACACGCAAAGATAATGTTTATTATAAACAGTTTATAAACCTATTTGAATATTTATGGTTGGTGAGAAACACGTAATTTGAACCTAATCAATATTTTCAGTTAATTTGATTAAGCACGGCACGAGGCTAACTGCATGTAATTGAATTTTATTAAAAAGCAAAAAAGACAGTTCCACAGTGTATTGTTCGATGCTTTCGCTGATAAAAACCCTAAGGAATATTGGAAATTGGTTAATTCCATCAAGACAAACCAAACAAAAAAAGTGTCCGATGAAATATCGTCCTCAGAATGGTTCGAGTATTTCAAAAATTTAAATAAGAGTGCAAGTCTTTATACTGAAGAATCTACTACTGAAGCCCAAATCGTTAAAGATTTCAATCTATGGGCCAGTGGTAAAAATGACACCCTTGATGAGCCAATTTCAATTAATGAAATACGTAGAATTTCTAAAAAATTGAAAAATGGAAAAGCATGTGGCAGTGACCCATTGTCCAATGAGATTATCAAACTATCGGTGACAGTTTTACCATCCTATTTTGTGAAATTGTTTAATGCCATTTTATCCAAAGGGGTATTCCCTGCTTCTTGGTCTAAAGGGTTTATAGTACCCATATATAAAACAGGTAGTACAGATGACCCGAATAATTATAGAGGTATTTGTATCAGCAGCTGTCTAGGGAAATTTTTTACGTTAATAATGAATGAGAGACTTAACCACCATTTGGAACAGCATAAAATTTTAAGCCGATGTCAGATGCAGGAATGCAGACCATCTTTTGGTTTTAAAAACGTTAATGGAAATTTACAGAGTTAAACGAAAGCCAATTTTTGCTTGTTTTGTTGATTTTAGAAAAGCGTACGATAGGGTATGGAGAGAGGGCTTATTTTTCAAGCTTATAAGCAATGGTTGTAGCAAAAATTTCATGCGAATTTTGTTAAGTATGTGCTCTTCCGTTGTTACTTCTGTTAAATTACACAACGGAATAACTCCTTTCTTTAAATCTCATATAGGGGTTAAACAGGGACGCAACCTAAGTCCTACCCTTTTCAATATTTTTGTTAATGATATACCCAGTTTATTTACTAACTCCATGCGCCCCTGTCAAACTTGGTGAAACAAACCTGAACTGTTTACTTTACGCGGATGATCTGGTCCTTCTATCTGAATCTGAAGCTGGCTTACAAAAATGTCCGACTAAACTAAAATTGTACACTAAGAGATGGAAACTGAACATTAATTACAAGAAATCAAAAATCATGGTCCTAAGAACGGCAACCCAAAGGCGAACATTTTTAACATCGAACTATGGTTCTTCGATAACAATGTCTTAGAACAAGTAGAAGATTATACATATTTAGGTATCAATATCCACTGTTCTGGTAGTTATAAACAAATTCTAAGAGTTTTACATAGTAAAGCACTGAGAGTTTATCATGGTTTATTTAAAAGTTTCTCAAATATCGACAAAACTCCAGTGAAAACACTTACAAAATTATTTTCATCTATGGTGTTGCCTATCTTGCTATACAATTGTGAAATTTGGGGACCGTATTTAATCGGTAAAACGTTAACAGATTCGGTTGACGCTTTCAAAAACAAAATTTTTAAAATATATAATGATGCCGAAAAATTACACTTAAAGTTTTGCAAACGTATTTTGGGAGTTCACTTAAAATCCACAAATTTGGCTGTGCACGCCGAATTGGGAAGAATGCCTCTGAGTACCCAAATGTGTACTAGGATAGCGAAATTCTGGTTAAGGATTAAAAGCCCAAGGTTTGACAATACTTTAGTTGGTAAGGCGAGGCGGATGTCTGTTTAGACCTGTGTACAAAGCCAGTGTCTTTTATCACACATTAAATATTTTGTAATTTGTTATTATGCATGTGTAGTATCGAATGTATCTCTTATGATATCTTGTTGATTAAATATTGTAATTGGATGTGGTTGTGAAACTGATTGATTGTTTATGTGAGAACTGTTTGACTGTTTTATGTTTATATGCCAACCTGGTTTAATCTGTTTTCTGACCTGTTTAATAAAGACGTGGATTGTGTAGAGCGCAGAAGCCCGGCAAGAAGTAAGTGAGCATTATTACATTTTGTCTTTCAATGCGCGTTGGGTAAGCATTACAAAAAATTTAATTTTATATCTTTTGAATTTTAATGAATTTATGAATGCATCTGAAAATCAGAAGTATTTACAAAAATCTTTCATTTTTAAGCATTGTTTTGTGTTAAACACTGCTCTCAAAATGCAGGAAATCCCATTTCCGAGGCTCTAGATTTTAAATTTTTCCTGGGTTAGCATCCCCGGACCCCCTAGTTGTCTCGCGCACCGGCGCGAGAGAAACAGTATGTTTTGTGATCCCGAGGTCGAGTGATCACAAAACATACTGCTTTTCCGAGGGCCCAGTAGATAAGTGTTTTATTAATATATCAAGTGTCGAAGTGAACGACAGTATCAAAAAGACAAAAACTGTTTTTATTGAATAAAATGATACGAAATAATTTGAAAACACGAAAAACAACTTTCGGCTTCGCAGGGACAAAGGTCGCATTTTTACGTCACACATGCTTGACTTCCGGTTTTATCGCCGCCAGGCATTAATACGTGGGCATTAATGCCCTCGCAGACCTCATGCGGTCAACACTTGAATTTCGTGACTTTCACGTGATCCTCTTTTAACCAATAAGATACTAGAATAAATGAACTTTTACACTTGATATATAATAATATAACAACAGAGTTGGCGTTCGCGGGCATAAATATGTTTTTGGCCCGACGCAGAATCATTTTAGTCCGAGGGTAGCGAGGGTTAAAATGAGCTCTGAGGAGGGCCAAAAACATATTTATGCCCAAGAAGTCAAGAACATCAACTCTATTACTATTATAATAACCTTAAAGCCCTTTTAACGTTTAACTTTAACTTTGTTTTTCAAAAAAACATCTACACTTAAATGGCTTCCGACTATTTATACATTGGCTATTACGTCTGCGGGCTAAAATGTATTTTAGCCCGCTGATTTGTTTATTTTAGCCCGCAAAATATGTCACAATGCTCGCTAAAGTTATTATAATAATAATTATATACAATTGCGCAACCACCGCTACGCAACAGACCGCAATATTCGAAACTGAATGGATGCTTGAATTTAAATGCAAAACACCGAGTTACTAGTAACGAGAGATTACTTGGGTTCTCGCGATTGCACGTTGATTGCACCATAGATATTAGAATAAGGCAACACTTTTGATACCTATATTTTATCTTCAATTGAGCACACCGGAAGCAAACATTGCCCAACTTGTATGGTGATCCTCTGTATGGTAATTATGCTCAAGAACTCAATTTCGCTCATGCGCTTAGTCACCATAGCGAGTTGTGCAATGTTTGTTTCCGGTTTATTCAAAATAACTGAACCGAAGATCGTGTATAGTATTGAATAGCGTTGCCAATCCATTCCCCTTTCTAATATCTATGATTGTACGCTAGCTTCATTGTCAGCTGATTTTAAGCTATCGTACGTATTGCTAGCTAACTTCGCGAGGGTGTTTCTGGTACTCTGGTTTGGTTGCTCGCACGGCTGGTAAACGAACCATCAACAACCAATAAGGCATTGAAAGCTGTAGTAATATAAAAGTTTAATTAATATATATGATAATGATATATCTGCTTCGTATTAATCTCGCGAGGAAATTAACTGGTGCTTATAGAAATGTTGCAAATGTGGTAACAGGTTGCCCGCGTATTATCAATGCATCGACAGTCTCGTCAAAACGGTCAGTATAAAGTTGCAATTAATATTTATTACCATGGAAAAAATCAACCAATTTGGTGATAAATGCATTAGTATTAAACATTCCTGGAATTCCTGCATAACTTAGTTTGCTGGCTTGTGTAATTTTTATAGGTGTCACCTCCCCTGCCCCACAGATCTTGGCTCCAAATCTCCCAGGAGCTTGGAATTTGATGTAACATGTCTCACATTGCAGCAACCACTGAGTAGTTTTACAAAATATAAAACAATGGTAACTCCGAAAATAAACATTTTGAATTTATTTTTTTGAATTTATTTGCATTTATTTTTTTTTTAATTTGTAATGAACCATTAGTATATATTAACCAATATGACTATAAAGGGTGTATAAAAAAAGTAGACAAATCTGAAATCGCTCTCTGTTTCGCGAAGTGCCTCAAAGTACAATGTTTTTTATTAAAATAGATTATTTTAGCACTTATAAATCAATCTAGAATAAACCAAAAAAATGAGAAATTTAAAACTTCAATACCCGGGGGGAGCTGTTTCAAAATTGTCTACTTTTTTATACACCCTGTATATTGTTCCCCTTCTAATATTTTGTAATAATTTTAGGTACAAACATGCCCTCTATTTGAAGGCTTAAATTTTGTTTCAGAGGGGCATTTGAACTTTTTTGTGCAGAGAGCAGAGAATTTGAAAAGTCAAATTTTAAAAAGTTTAAATTTCCTTCCTTCTGGGGGGACATGTTGAAGTTTTGAATTGATTGATACATTAAATGTTTACCTTAAAAATTAAAATTGCACAAGTTGCCTTACAAAAAAGTAAAGAAGTATTTTTATTATATAGCAGGCATAAAATAATTATTAAACGAATGGACAATATATATTGTACCTGATATTATATTAACTGCATGAATTAGAGGTGAGAGTTGACCTACAGTAAAGTCAGTAAACCCAATGAGCATACAGTCTCCATCCAGGTCTGAAAACAACTAAGCCTGGTTCATACTTGTCTTAAGAATCAGGAATGACTTTTTATGGCCAATTTTGATGCGAGAAGAAAGTTCCTGATTCTTATGACAAGTGTGAACCAGGCTTTAGTTTTGCCTACTTGTATAGTTGCAAGTGGATGCGGGCAGGTTGGGGCAGCCAGCAAAGATGAAACAAGTAAATCATTAGGTGTACATGTGAGCAACTGTGCGCAAAATTAAGATGGTGAAAGTGCCAGCCTACTCATTTGCTGTTAGAAATTTTCTTGTCATTTTAATTTACTGTAGCTGCAATTGTGCATTTTCTAACATGCTGGTCCTATTAGTGCATGCTCTTCGTGAAGAGCACAATCATCTGTGATGTATCAGACAAAATTGTCTCAATTAAGCATCTGAGAAACAGTAAATATTTTCAATTAATACTGTAATTAGTACAAACGACTTCTTCACCTTCTGTTCTTTATGGTGGTGGGTGCACAATTGTCATTAAGAATTTTTGCTACCAAAAATATTGCAGACTAATGGTAAAGTTAATTATCTTTCTAGTGCCAGCTGTGATAGCTTGCTCTAAGTCTAATGTAAACTTTCGCATACTTTAGGTTTTATTGTGCAGCCCAGTCTTTAACAAGTCACAGTCCATCAGACAGACTAAGCTACTTCTATGGTTTACCTGACAAATCATTTCTGGGTTCAACTGTTGGTCAGTTGATAGATGAAACAGCTGAAAAATATCCAGATCGGGAGGCATATGTGTTTTGTGAAAGTGGTAGGAGAGCAACATTTGCAGAGCTAAAAATTAAGGTATATAATTTACACCCTCAGCAAAGTACCAGATCCTATTCAATATTCACAATACATTTTTGAAAACTACAGGTACACAATAATTAGTTTCAATAATATTGGCAATTCTGTGTAGGATTCATTCTGTGTAGGACCGTAATACCTGATATTTTTTGTGTCAGATATGAATATAGTAATTAACTAAATTCAAAGAGAATCTAGATACTAAATAATATTCCAAAATATTAGGTAATATACACTGTCTTATTGATCATTGTATTAGGTGAAAAGTATACCAAATATTTGTATAATTGTGATCTAGATACAGTATACCGGAATACCCCAAGGATTAGTGAAACCACAGAATCATAGATAGTAGCAGAAGAAGTATAGGAAGCTCACCAATAAATTCCATTATGTCACAATGATGTTGAAATGTCTGGTTGAAAAATCATGTGACTTTGATGGTGGGTTTGTCAGTCTCGCTGGGAGTGACGTCACATCATTGCTTTAAAACTACTCACAGTAACCAAGCATAAAATGCACAAACAAACAGGACAAACTGACAACCCACAAGGAGTGTGAGGGTGGGTTTGTCAGTCCTTGGTTGCTATTCTTATGGGATAGAATTCCAGTCAAACTTCAACTTCCAGGTAAGTCGCGTTTAACTTCTAAATTCCATCCCATAAGTCGTAACCTACGGACTGACATGAAGTCTTCAGAGCATGCGAGGTGTTGTGTACTACATGTACAAGAGAAAAATATATGCACAACGCAACGTATGCGAATAAATACATTTGTAAATTCCTGACATATATCAGGTGGGCTAAACCACTGGGCTAAACCCACACACTATCAACGCTAAATTTATTACTTATTTTGAGTGTAATATCTAATCAAAAACATTTTTATAGTAGAACCGCTTAAAAGTCATTGCATTACTCCAACCAGCTCTTTTCAGAATTTCATCGAGTGTCAATATCTGCTGCATGTCGCGTAGAATGTGGTTTGGATAAGGAAATGTCAATACCTGCACCTTCTAAGACTACTTTTATGCATCTAACTAGCTAACCTAGGGTTCCAGTCCCCACGGTCTGATCGTTGCAATGAGCAAATTTTCGGTTTGGCGTAAATTCTTTGTTTTCTCAAAATACTCTTTTAAACACACGTACAGTGTATGGGCAAACATCAGAATCGACTGTGTACCTAGAAACAAGTATTGGTGGTATTGAATAATTAGGTCTGCTCTGTGTCATATACTTATCAACAGCAAACACGAACTGATTCTCTGATTTTACCATGCAGTTATTGTGAATAGTAGGATGAAGCAATTAAGCAAAGTTTGTTTCCGCTGAATACTCACTAAAGCCAGTAACATAACCAATTTGTGACTAAGCTGTTTGAAGCTTAACCTACTATTATTAGGTATAAGAGTTTTCAGATAAGCAAGAACTGTTTTGACATCCCAAATAGCATAATGTTTGTTTGATGGTGGCTTCCTTTCAAAGGCCCCTTTTAAGAACCGACAAACCAATGGGTGTTTACCAGCCGGATAGTTACAATTTAAATAAAACATGATAGCGCAGACCTAGCAGTGTTAAGACTGGAATAAGTTAAATGCAGTTGCGTGTACAAAAACTCTAAAACCTGATTTAAAGTGGGGGAATATGAAGGAATTTCCCTTTCACGACAGAATAGACTCAATTTTTAAGATAAACCGCATACTGTTTCTGTGCAGAAGGTCTCGATGAATCGAGGAGTACACTGGCAACGTTTTTAGAAAGACCCTGGCTTTCGTAATGTTGCCTGGCACAGGACAAACCAGCAGCTTTAATTTGTTTTCCATGCTGTGGACTTTGTCCAATGGATGATTCAAAAGCTTCACCTGTGGGGTTCAAATCAACAACTTGGGTTGTTGAACTAACATCTGGAGTAGAATGAGGTACCTCGTCTGTGTGGGTCATACACGGACTACTAAAAGCTCCCTCTGCTTGCTCGCTGGAGATTTTTCCCAGACATTTCGGAATTAGAATTAAATATGCAGGGTGCATTGATCATTTCGCCACAAACCCTGAGATTGTAAATTATAAGGATTCGTGGTACAATTTATGCCCCAGCCAAGATCGCTAGCATCTGTCTGGAAAACATAGGAAACATCTGGATGACGTAGTTGTCTAAATGCCTGCATTGCATTATCTGTCCACCAAGAAAGTTCTTGTTTAGCTGCCTCAGATAAACTCATAAATGCTTTATAATCTCCCTTCTTCTGTGCTAGGGCTTTGATTTCATCGCGCTCAAGATTGCAATAGTGTAGTCTGCCAAATTCAACACCCGGAAGGGCAAAAACAAGTGACCCTATAACACTTGCTATACATTAGATTGTAGATGTTTTACACTGCAATGTCTGCATACAAAGATCTCTCAGACGTTCTTTTTTCTCAAGGGGAAGTTTAACGATCATTAAAAGACTATTGATGAAAAAATCAAAATCTCCTGTAATTTTTCTATTTCGATGCTAATGTGTTGCTGTTGTTCAACATTAAACTGGTGATGCGCTGGTTTACTATACATAGAAGGGTCATCTGTAAACTCAATGTGGCAGTGTTGCACATAATCCAGAATTTCGGGATCTGATGTTATTTCTTTCGATGCAGAAAAAAAATTCTTAGTATTACCTGCAGTAAACGGTGACTGCTTAGAAATTAGTGATCTAACCTCTGTTAATAAATCAACATACCAGTTGCGATTGGACTTCTGGTTGATCGTCTTTCGATCGGACTGGGGCGCATTCTGAAAATTCTAGCGCTGTTGAAATTGATACTGAGAACCTTGACCACGATAGCTTCGACCACGAACAGAACCACCTCGAAATCCTCTGCTAGAATGCGGATGGTATCTCAGACCTCTCCCTGGAAAGAGGTAGTAGTTGGACCTTTACAAACTTTGTGTTTGTTTAGCTCGGCCATTTCTTTAACTCGCTTAGCTGTGTCACCACCAAAGAGTCAGCAGGACTTGTAGTACTACAAAGTCCCTTCGCGAACTCGCTCTTGAAATGAGGTCGGATAGCCTCACGTCGTCTTTGGTTGAGCTCAAAATTTGCCGTTATTGGCAAAGTGATACTATCTAAACAACTGGTCAAACATCTTTTGCCACGTTTGCCGATAGCAAGGAATTAGTCACATCAAGCTAACAATTGATTGCCCCCAACAAAGCAGCTTCGGTTGCCTGAAATTTCAGATCCATAGCTCGCGCCCGGCCTGATCTAATTGTTTATCATTTCTAAAAGTTCAACCTCATTAGCATTTGCATTCGAGTTTTCCACATGTGCATTCCTATTTGTTTGAATGGCCGTTTGAATTAAATTGTCAATGTGTACCTGAATATTCTTAGGATTATCAGCATGATCTTCAGCTAGTCAACATACTCTTACATACATGAATCAACATACTCGTTTTCATATTGTTGAGTTAAAGTTGCTAAATTTTGGTTTAGGCGATCTAAACTCGTCAATATAGCGCGGTTGACTGAACTCTGATCGGTACATTGTTCTGAAATTCCATAATCAAGATCGCTCGCTGGCTGATCTGTAGGCCCTGAATCTTGTTCAGGGCCTACATACAGAACATATGCTCACACTGGAGACATTGGCCTTTGACATATTCTAAGAGGAAACCGAAAACTACTTCAGTCGACTAAGAGACAACTTATTTTGTCGTAAGCAGTCAACCATATCGCAAAAATAACATAAAGAATTCCTGTACAAGGCAATTCCAGGTGAAATCAAATACCGTGACTCGTACAGAGATCACCTCACCTTCTTATTTAAAGACTGAGCGGGAGCTCAAAAAACTAGATCCTATCCCAACGGATGCTCCTTGTTCAATGATGTGACGTCATTCCCGGCGAGCCCGCGTTCGTTCCTCATGCCAGTCCGTAGGTTACGACTTATGGGATAGAATCATATTGCTATCTCAAAACATTCTACAAACTAAGATGTTTCTTAAAACATATACCTAGTAGTTACTCCAAGTATACAACATTTTTTAAGTTTATAACAGTTGCCTAAAATGTATGAAATAGTTGGTACAGACATCTTTTTAAGCAGGATGCCTGTGTGTGCTAGATTGGAACCCCCTCTCCCCCCCTGCACACATTGTTTAGAGCTAACTACATGGCCTACACCCTGACAACAAACCACCTGGGGGTTATCTACTTCAAATTTAGAACAATCACACTGATCGGTGTGTGTAGCTTTTTCGTCTACTGTTTGGCTACTTAATTATCATTGTGCATGCTTACTGGTCAATGAGCGTTTTTATTAAGACACAATGAAATCAGTCTTTTTGTAGGTCACAGCATTTTTGTATTTTTGAGTGTATTTCTTACACTGTCTATTAGATCATGATACCAGACATTACTCCATCGCTTCCAGTTCAGTACTACTTTGACAAGCCATTAAGAGGCGTGGTATTATAACACGTGTTTTCATTATTCTGACTCTCAGGCAGAGAAGCTCGCCTCTGGTTTCCTGGCGCTTGGTCTGAAAAAGGGTGACAGAGTTGGTATTTGGGGTCCGAATGTTGAAGAATGGATTTTGACACAATTTGCTACCGCAAAGGCTGGGTTGATTCTGGTACAATTAGCCTTAGTATGCATGTTTCAATAAGTAGGAACTAAAGTCATTGATAAGCAGGTCATTTGTTTGCGTGTATAATATATTTCCAAATTCCAATTTTATGTATTTTGTATTATTGCTTTCTTTAGGTGAATATCAATCCAGCTTATCGGGTTGCTGAAGCTCATTATGCACTGAAAAAGGTACAATACTTATAACATTTAAATTTTTTGCAAATTCGACTTTCTGTATATGTACGGTATATTGTATCACTGTAGTTCTTACTATTGTTTAAACTGTGAAAATCTTGACAAGCAAGCGAAATCTCTCATAAAAACAAATTTTTGGATTTTTGACATAAGTGAGAAAAAGGCAACTGTATGACAATGGTTTCTTACAGGTTGGCTGTAAAGCTCTCGTATCTGCTGCAAGGCACAAAACGTCAGATTACTACGGAATGTTGTGTGAAATCGCTCCACAGTTACAAGATTCAAGACCAGGATGGCTTCATAGCGACCAGTATGTAAAATTTCACTGAATATACACCTACATGTAGTTCTAATGATGCTCAATACTTTTGCAAGGTGAAAGACTCTAGGAAATGTATTTGCGGTACCCTGCAATGTAAACATCTCTTAACTGGTTAGTTAAACTTAAAATGATGGACTTAGTTTTGCTGGTTTTTAATAGATATTCATTAAACTCATATTATTAGCTAAAATATCAGGGAATAGTTTTGTTGGTCCAAGGAAATAATACATTATAATTTTGTTTAGTGTACCTATGCTTCAACATGTAATCATGATCGGTGATGAAAAATATCGGTAGAGTATATAGAATTGTATTTACCATGAAAGTTGTGATTTCATGTGTCTTCTTAACTCACGTCAGCTGAGGTCATACCACAATTGAGGTTGAGTGTTCACAAGCTGCAGTGTTGCCACTCGTACATTTTATTAACAAATAATTGAACACGTTCATGGCTTTTGCTAATTCAGCTTTGAAGAACCTTCATTACTTTTTTCTTTTAGCGGCACACTTTCCTTTCATGACGTCATGTATGCTGGTGGACACAGCGAAATGGAAGAATTGAATGTCCTTCAGCAACGCCTGCAATTTGATGATCCAATTAATATACAATTTACTTCTGTACGTACTAGATGCTTAGTACATTTTCTTCTGTACAGGCTTCTAAATAATTGAAATTTAGATTAAATAGGAAAAGATTTTAAATCCGCAAACCTTTCAATAAAAAACGTGTTTTACGACTTTTCGTAAATCTGGATTTGACTGTAATTCAATCAGGAGTGTACTCATTGTTTTTGTATTAATAAACTCATTACAGATTGAATTCATTGCGGTTATTCATCTCGGATTGAGATCACGATCCGGCATTAAATGCTGATCCAAAATCATGTAAAACATGGTGCGAGTTTTCATTTTGGGGTACAATTGGTGTTTATTATTGCTTAAATCTTAATTTGCTTTTTTCTTCTGGGGTCCGTTGTTCAAAACCAGGTTAACTTAACCCTGCGGTAAGATAAGATCTAAGAGGAATTCCCAGCAGTTTGTTCGTAAGATTGAAAATTCTTCTTAAAAAATCTTGTCTAGACATTTGGTTTCTGAAGTTTTTAAAGAAACGGAAGTGGAAGAATGCAAAAAGTCAACCAGCGGTTTAAACTTTAACCCTGGACAAGCGATAACCTAGCTTTGAACGGCTGGCCCCTATTATATAACTATTTTCCAAGTAGGAAGTATCATGAACTTGCCATGCTGATCCATTCATATGTCGCCCAAAAATTTTTAGGAAAATTCGTGCACCGCAAGCGCGAGCGGTAGCGTATTGTTTACATATATAACGTACATTTAACATTTAAACAATACTCTACCGCTTGTGGTGCACGAAATTTCCAGACATTTTTGGGCTACTATGATCCATCCTATAATTTTTTTTCTTCTTTCAGGGTACCACTGGCAATCCTAAAGCTGCTACATTGACTCATCACAACATTATCAATAACACTTTTCTAACTTGCTCAACGTTAAGATACGCTGAAGAGGTAACTGTTTATTCTCCATTAATACTTAATATGAAAATATGTGCTTTATATTTTATCTACTTTCTAAAGCATACGAAAATTTGCATTCCTGTTCCTCTATATCATTGTTTTGGAATGGTTCTTGGCAGGTCAGTATTATTCTGATGGGTTCTAATTTTGAAGTGTTTACGTCCCCCTTATTCTACATTGTTTTGTTCAATAGTTTAACATCAGTAGTATTTGGAGCAACTGCAGTTTATCCATCTGCTGGTTTTCATGCTCAGGCAGCACTTGCTGCATGTCAAAATGAAAAGTGAGTGAAAGTGGAAAGAACTGTTTTATCCTTTTGGATAATGGTCTCTTTTCAGACTTTTGTATGTCTATATTTACTTGTGGTTACGCACGGACATAGCTTTAACCCGGGAACGCCATTAAGAAAAGTATTTAATGCTAGTTTTTGGTTTGAGGCTTTGAGCTAATTTCGATAACCCTTGAAGTTTATTTATATGCTGTGGCGCAAATATAACCTTTTTATGACATATTGTGCCTATGCTTATTTCTCAATGATACACATCGACCAATATATCTTTTTT
Organism: Muricea muricata; assembly: GCA_963855995.1. Lineage (NCBI taxonomy): Eukaryota > Metazoa > Cnidaria > Anthozoa > Malacalcyonacea > Plexauridae > Muricea > Muricea muricata. The sequence continues at coordinate 5,285,391 of OY979718.1, forward strand.
GCTCAGTCCCTGAGGATTAACGTTGGCGACCATATTAGTGGACCTTTCAAAAGAACCGATTTTAAATTCTTTTGTCCTGGTCCGCCAACATGGCGCCCGTGACCTAATATACTAGTTATTTCCCAATTTAGACCGCAAAGCGTCTATGGATAGGGAAAGTGACAGAAGACTTTAAAAGCGGAAATTGGAGCAAGAAAATAAAAAAACTAAGTTGCCTCACAATAAATCTCTAAGGAAAAGCCTTTTTGCTTTCGATGTCGCATATTCATTCGATGTCTCATGACTGGTGCTCTTTTTTGCAAACTGGCGCGAAACAATCTATGTATACTTTATGGTCACGATTAGGAATTCACTGTTTGATGTTTTATTCTAATAATTGTCTACCAATTGCTGTAACGAAGACATTAATTGTATTAATTAGATGTACGTCTATTTATGGCACGCCTACCATGTTTATTGATATGCTAAATCAGGAGGACCTATCAAACTTTGATCTTACTTCTCTGCGTACAGGTACGGTAAAAGAGTATGAACGATAAACTATGACGCGTTCTTAACTTCTTGTCGTTAAAAATGTAATAATTTATTGAGAATATGTATTTACAATAAAACTTGAACAGCCTGTTAAAAATTTCATCCAAATTTACCTGTTGGTAGAAATCTGGGGTAAAGAGGTGTTCTTCTACGGATGAATTCAACATGTGTTGAAAATCATACAGTTACCCATGAGTCACAGCAAATTAGAGTGACGAAATGTTTTGCAGGCAGCGGGGGGGGGGGGGGGCGGCGTCAATATAAATTTGGATCATATTTGGACATAATTATTCCAGGTATCATGGCTGGTTCCCAGTGTCATATTGAAATAATGAATGCAGTTATTGGAAAGATGCATGTACCAGAAATGACGGTAAATTATAAAACATCAAAGTTTTCAAAGCTGCTTAAAAGATGCTTTTCGGCCTCAAATTTTCTACTTTTAGTTTTAAGATTAAGCTTATCGTTACAGTTGCGAAAATTTAAAAATGTTTTCACAATTAATGCAAACTTATAAGCCTTAACTATTTTACTAATTTTTCGTAACGAGTATACTGGGTAACGAAGGAATAAATGTCATTTATGGGCTTGCTGTGACAACTCACCCAACTGGGTTGTTTTGAATAAATGAAGCGTACTACGCGTAGAGAAACTCTGATACGTGAACTACAGAGTGCAAACCTATATCTTCCAAACGTTATGACCTACTGTTTTACGTCAAAACATGTCAAATATATTTTAAACTTTAGAGAAAAACGCTTATCGCTACTAAATCTATGTATTATTATAATATCCTTTATATTGAAGATTGTCTATGGCTTAACAGAACTCTCTCCAGTTTGCACTCAAACTCAGATTGACGATCCTCTCGATCTTCGTGTGTCAACTGTTGGGAGAATGATTTCAAGCACTGAGGTAGGGATGAGAAAGTTAAATACTTAGTAATGACCAGTCATGGGATCCCATTCACTGTTGTGGACGTTTTCAGGGTAAAATAGTGAATGAACATGGTGAGATAATTCCTGTGGGTGAAGGTGGTGAATTGTGTGTGCGTGGTTATGGTGTCATGTTAGGGTATTGGGAGGATGAAGACAAGACAAGAAGTACAATTGATGCTAGTGGCTGGTTATACACAGGGTAAGAGTAGTGACCCCACTTTGATATGATTTTATTTTATTTTATTTTTTACTGTCGACGTCCGCAGTCCATAATGTATTCATTCTAACTGGCAATTATATTCATTGCTATGTGTTGCCAAGTGCAGGTAATTAAGGGGTAATTAACACGAATAACTAGATTCATATTAATCTGACACTGTAGAGAACAGCAACGAAAAGTGGGATTTGAACTCGCATCTTCGGGTTTCTAGACCGCCGCTCTTCCAGTTGAGCTATCGAGTCAACTGGGATTGGTAGCGAGTCGTATCCAATTTAAGTGCACGAAATATTTTCTCGATAGCTCAATTGGTAGAGCGGCGGTCTAGAAACCCGAAGATGCGAGTTCGAATCCCGCTCGAGACAATGAATTTTTCGTTGTTCTGTGCAGTGTCAGATTAATATGAATCTAGTTTTTCATATCTCTGAGGATGGTTCTGAAATAGAGTTGAGACACGAATTTTCATGCTCAAAAGTTTTAATTAACTTGAACATTAGCAAAGTCATGTGTTGTGCTTGTATATTGACAAAATCATGTGACTTAGTATTGCAATTTTTTCTTTGTGTGAGTCCGTTGTGCTCTTAAAAAGTTATTATCGTTTGTTGCCATTTTCTCCTCCAGGTTTATGAGCCTCTTTAAAGTTTTTGCCAATTGCCGTGTTTATCTATTTTTTGTTTGCATCTTTATCTTCTAATTGTACACTAATTCTAATTTTACTCAACTTTAAACATTTTTTGGTTTTGTATTATCCATCTTGTGGATTTGGGCGAGATGATTTGACAGTCCGGCAAGATTGGTACTCCCACATCCCAACACAGGACCCATAGCGTAACTCTCCTCTTGGCCAAGGTGTTTGAGTGTTGAAAATTGTCTCCAAGCCACAAGCTTTTTATATGACCCTCTTAGGCCTGACTTACTGCGAATGGGCCGCTATTCCTGTAATGTGGCTACATGTATAATATATTTTAAAACTATCATTTCATAACGTGTTGGTTGGACGCGTGTCACAAAAGATTCTTTTTAATAAAAATTTTATTTTACCAATAGCTTCCTCTAAGGCTTCCTCTGGGTCGAAATTTTCATCGTTTACAAAAGCATCTTTCGTTTTCTTGATCTGTTCGAGTCTTTCTTCATTTACGCGATCCACTGAAGGTGCCTTAATAAAGGTGCTGTAAGTCTTTTCGAAGCTTTGGTAGAATTGTTAAATATGCTTTGTCCTTAGCCTAGCTCTTTCTCTTCAAGAGCATCTGGAGTGTTCAACTCTTCAATTTTTTTCAGATTTTTTTCTGCTGCTTCTGTTCTCAAAGGTACCCAGGAATTGCTTTAATCTTCTACCTCTTGGTCGTCATCTGTATTGCCTGAATTGTCAAAATCACTTTCTGAGGTGGAATCATGAGTGTCCGCATATTTCCTCTTTGTACTCATACCGACACTTTGATCAGAGTCAAATTCTATGAATTATGAATTGCAGAAGACAATATTCACATCCGTGCCTTCTAAGATTAAAATCACGATTGAAAGATTTTCCACAAAATGTACAGTTCCCTTCTTCAACCCTTCTCGCAACAAACAAACTAATGGTGTAACTCGTGAAGTACCGAAAATTTTATAGTCAAATGCTTTGACAGTGATTAATGATTATTTTTCTGGGCTTACCTAGACCACCACAGACAAAGACATAGCGAACCATAAATCGGGCCAACAGGACTGATAGGGACTAAAAGGGACAAATTGAGTGAAATCTGTTATCTGTCCTCCTCATGCCGTGTGGCACATAGGGCCTTCACAGTGCATTTTCCCTGTCCGCTGCTTCTGACCGCACCTCGCCTCTTTCCTTTTCCACAGTCCTTCTCCATGTTGTTTTGGGTCTTCCCTGTTTCCTTCTGCCTTCCGGTGTCCAAGTTAATGCTACGCTGCAGTCATTTCCTCTTTCCTGTCTCAACACGTGACCGATCATTTTCCATCGCCGTCTCTTCACTTCGCTGCTCAATTGATGTACTCCCGCTCTTCTCAGTACCTCTTCATTTGTTACATGGTCTTCCCAACTAACCTTCAATATCCTTCTCAAACGCTTCTGTTGGAATACATCTAGCATTTTGCCATCTTTCTTGTTCATCTTCCAAGTCTCACAACCGTATAACAGAACCGAAAGTACCAACGACTTGTAAAGTTTTATCTTTGTCCGTCTCATGATCTTCTTTGAGTTCCATATACGTTTCAGCCTTGTGTACGCACTCCTTGCTTTTGATAATCTATTCCTGAGATCTTTCGTTCCACCACCCTCTCTGCAGATTTTTCACCGACTATAAAACGAGACAACATATTGTGGCCCTAGAAAACTTGTAAAGTACTTACAACCATGGGAAACACCCCACCCCCACCCCCCCTGAAAGAGGAAAAAAAAACGCCGGTCACAGGGAGATAACGTAAAAGGAGCAGACAAACGAATAAAAACCCAAGTATGACAAGATCAGATTAATTTATACATGCTAATAATCTGCGACCTTTTTTTCCCCACTTGCAAAGTGACAAAGCATCAATGGACGAAAACGGATATGTGAAAATCATTGGCAGAATAAAGGTGCTTTTTATTTTTATTTCTTTTGTTGTTAGAATTAGAATTAGTTTAGTGTCGAATATCGAAAAGTTAGTTATATCAAGCTTTATTCTGCTCATAGGACATGATCATAAGAGGAGGAGAAAATATCTCTCCAGCTGAAATAGAAGAGTTTTTATATCATCATCCAAAAATTCAAGAAGCAGAGGTACTCAGTGTATTGGGAATTGGGATGCCCCCCCCCGCTCGTATCCCGTCAGTTGTGTGCCGATATCGTCACTTTCATTGCGCATGTCTTAGACTACAAACTGATACAATAATTGAAATGTAATGATAACTTACAAAAACTGTGCTGGGATTGTAGTTGCTGTACATTTACATTTACAGTTTAGATTTGCAGCGTTTTTTATAATACGACATTTTGATCGCATGTAAGGAGTTATTTCTCAGCCCAGAGACATTTATCCCAAAGACTCTGCATTAGTGTCATTGTGATTCTCTAAAGGGATAGAGCCAGAACGGATGATTCTAGAATATCGGTACCTTGCAAAAGTTGTGGACAAGATATGTTGTTTTCATCCACACTCTTAAAATTACATAATTCAAAATTATCCAAACAAAACGGCTAGACTCTTTGTTGAATCGTTTTGCAGACACTTTTCGAGGTCGCAGCATACAGCCTATTGGAACCTCCTTTGTAATTAAAGGAAGATTTCGAAGCATATTTATTGTTTATTGGCCAAACGACGTTCATGTGTTGTGTATGTATAATATTTTCTTCAGGTTATTGGCGTACCTGACAAGAGGCTTGGGGAGGAAGTTTGCGCATGGATAAGGTAGGAAATACAGGGTGTGTAAAAAACTGAACAAATCTGAAATCGTTCTCTACTTCGCGGAATGCCTCAATGTAATTTTTTGAAATGGATTGTGTGGTGCTTATAATGTAGAATAAACAGAAAACTGAAGAAATCTAAAACTTCAAAACCCGGTGGGGGGGGAGGGGTTGTGTCTTTTACAACAAATTTAATACGGCTCGTGCACGAAACTTTAATGCTTAAAAGTAATTTGACTTGGTAGGTGGAAAATATGTCGGGTGTTGTTTTGCTGCTCAAAATTTCAGAAAATTTGCTTCAGTTTAAAACCGAAGCCGTTTAAACGTCGCGCAAAGGTCCATATTTTGAGAAAAATCGGCTTTGTGCAAGCTTAATGTTTGCGTTTACCTATACATTTAAATAAAATTTGAACTTTTCTTTAGAACTTTTCTTAAGAAAAACAATTTTTATTTAAAAAAATACAAGTTCGCGTGGCGCTTAAACTCGAGCGAATCTCTTAAGATTTTGAGCAGCAATAAAACACCTAACAAATTTTATACCTACTCACTAAAAATTTCTTTTAAGCCTTGAAATTTCGTGCGCAAGCAATTAATGATTAATGCGTTCGAATATACACAACCCCTTGGGCTGTAAACATTTAAATTTCAGAATTTTTTGTTCGTTCTACGACACAAGTACCCAAGCAATCTATATTTATAAAAAAACTTAATATTTCAGGCCGCTTCGCGACATTGAGAGCGATTTCAAATTTGTTAAGTTTTTTCACACCACCGTATGTATGTCATACTTGAGGAGATTTTCCATGATTTAATAAACCATTTCAACCATAATTTAGTCCATGTTCTATATTACATGCAGGTTAACAAAGGGTGAGACCGCTACAACAGAGGAAATAAAGGAATTTTGCAAGGGAAAGGTAGAGTATTTTTCTTGTACTGATGAAATTGTTACAATATACTTGTCAATGTAAAATGAAGGTAAATGTTTGTCGTTATTAAAACATGAATTCCCAAAATAAACATAGCATAACGCGTAAATGTAAGTCAGAGAAACATTTAAAGAGAAACATCTGGTACAAACCTCGTTCATACGTGCTCGTCTCTTCGCTGCGCTTTAACGCGAGATACTTTCTCTGGGGATAAATTATTTACCTCAAAAAGGACACGGGCTGAGAATACCCAACGCGGGTTTTGTTTTAAAACATGAATACAGCTTGCATGCATGTGTTACAGGTTAAAAAAATATTCAATATATTCTCGGAAATGCATGATGTGATGTTTTTTGACGGTCAACCATGCACTGAAAAGATACGAGATGCATAATTATTGTAGAACACACGCTCACTTCATTAAAGTAAGCAAGAATAGTTAGATTAACCGCCTATTTTGTCTAGGAGCGTAGCCACGGGAGGGGGGGGGGCAGAGGAAATTGGCAGGGGTGTCCCCTCAATTTTATTCCTCTTGTGTATTGGTACTGAATGAATAGACCCCCTCCCCCCAACCAGTTTAGGGCTAGCTGCGTCCCTGGTTTGTCTATTAAATACGAGATGTTCCTCTGTCCCAACTCATGGTTTCCGCCTTCGACAGGTACCAACTAACAAGTATACTGCAAGTCGTACATCTACATATATAGTACATGATGATGTAGTAACATAACTAATTCTAATCAGGTACATATCAGATGCATTAAATTAAATAAATTTCATATTCCCATTTTGTTAGATTGCCCATTTTAAAATTCCACGTTATATCAAGTTTGCCGAGGACATGCCAATGACAGTCACAGGAAAGGTAATTTACATTGCATATGGAATAATGCTGCTGCATTGCGCATCTGATCGAGACGAGTTCTTACTGCCATTTTGGATTACCCCATAAAATACTTTAAATCAGTATTGGTAATCTAGAGACATTTTGCTTATTCTGCACCATTTTTGGGTAAAATCAGGAATTGGTTGAAACCCAATAAACACGTATACGACTTGTTTGTTCTCTTCTACAGTGATACCGAATGAAATTGACTACATGAACGTGAATTAAAACAGCTTTTCCTTTGTCTACTGTATATGAAAAGTCCCCCAACTTCAGATATTCAGATACTTATTCTTTTAGTAACCCTCTATTTTATCCAGCAAGGCTCAGTATAATGACATAAAGGAACTGCACAATTTAATGTTGAGGTTGTGGCGCTTATATATTTTATGCTTCACAGGATTCATTTATTTTCTTTCTTTATTTCTAGGTACAGAAATATAAACTGCGAGAGATTTCAGCGAAAGAACTAGGTCTGGAGTAAAGAATGCAAAATATGCAGCTATTTCAAGTCCTTCCAAAAGCGTAAACTGTAATCTATGAGTGCGCAAGGGTTGGCTGGTTATTGCTTATTTTCCCCTCTAAAATCGTTATTATTTCTTTGAAACGGCATCGAGGGCACATGGAAAACTTACAACGGCAAATTTGCTTGCTCCAAAGGCAATTCCCTTGGTATCAAGGCCGAAGTAAACAATAATCCATCATCCCTTGCGCGCTCATGCGACCGGTAGCTTGTACATATAATCCAATGATCGTATCTCACATTACGTCACCATTGAATCAGGCGGTTGTTTTGTTTACATATTAGTATAGTCAGTTAATTTAGCAATGATTGGTGAACATTCAATTAAGAGAAATTATAAGGGTAGTTAGAATTTATAATTTACTTTATATTACAATTAACATGATGATGCATACAATTAATGCAATTATGTATAAGTATTAAAACTTAGGAATTATAATCTTTCATTAGTTCTTCAATACAAAAAGGTTTGTAAAGATCATTAATGTTGCATGCATGCACTACCAGTAAAATATTTTTAATATTTTTACGTGTACCACCATATCTGTAGTATTGGTGTGACTAACTGACATCGGTAGAATCATACCAGTATACTATTGCAAATGCTGTAATTTCATTGGCTACTCTACTCGTTATCTACTCATCAATAGATAGCGTATAGCGAAAGAATCATTTTCGTTTAGATTTTTTGATAAAAAATTGCTTAAAAATCTTTTTGTGGAGTATGTCATGTTGGATCTCTGATTCTACTAAAACAATTAGATTTGTCGCTCTCGCTTTCTGTTTAACAATTAACAACTATAAAGTTATAGTTAATGAGGTAATGTTAATGAGGTATAGTTAATCAACTATCATTTTATAGAAATCGAGAGCGGGTTATCTAATTGCTTTAGTAGAATCAGAGATCAAACATGACATATTCAACATGTACAAAACAATTGATTTAAGCATTTTTTTATAAAAAAATCTCAATAAAAATTTTTCTTTCGCTGCTTGCCATCTTTTGAGGAATAAATATTGATTAGAGTAGCCAATCAAATTACAGCATTTGCAGTAGTATGCTAGTATGAATATATTTGATTCAAATATTGCCATTACTCACCCAAAAAAACTTGTCTTATACCAAATGTACCTTTTCTAGCAAGATAAACTATGTAACTAAATAAATAATCAATAGTTTGTTAATGCTGGCTGAATGTGTTTAAGCAGAAGCCTTTTTTGTTATCACATTATGTATTTTATATATGTAAACAATACGCTACCGCTCGCTACTGATCTCTATATGAAACTGCACACTGAATTGGGCCGCCTATGATCACACGCGCGTTCAAGGTCTCAACGTTAAAAATATCAAAAATATTTGTGAATTTTTATAAAACGTGAAATACTTCAATGAAATACGAGAAACACAAGGGAACGGTAATTGTGCTGCAATACAGGGTGAGTAAAAAAAACTGACGCCCTTTCAAATTCAAATTAGCCGCGAATTTCATTACGGAACTTTAAGTATTCCCATAGGTATACAGAGTACAGATCGTGACAAAGTACACAGTACAGGATGAGGATGAGTAAAAAAGCATTCTTGCAATTTGACAGACGTTGATCTAAAACAAAATCTAATTCCCAGTGGAAGTTAAAATGCATAATTTTAGCCGTGCAAGAATTGTCAGAAACAAGACAGAGTCCGAAACACGACAACATGGTGCAATTGACAACGGAAAAAAAGTCTTTGTGGTTTACGTACTGTGTACTAAATCACGATCTCTTCTCTGTATACCCATGGGAATACACCGTAATGAATTCGCAGCTAATTTGAATTTGAAAGAGCATCAGTTTTTTTTTACTCACCCTGTACAGGATGGGTAAAAAAAAACTGATGCCCCCTTTCATATTCAAATTAGCTGCATAGCGACAGCATACAGGGTGTCCCACAAAAAGCGGACGGTATTGAAGTCAACTATTGTTAGAATTTGAATAGCCTAGCAGTGTAATTACTCCAGAGTGCCCCTGAAAAAATGGACGCTGTTGAAATCACTTATTGTTGGAACTTTGAATGGCGGCCCACGTTAAAAGTCAAGGCGCTTGATTTTTGTAATTTCTTTAAATAATCGTGCATGTAAATAAAAAGAACTGTTTTGCTGACTGTTTTGCCCAAGCCACGTAATTTTTCTGGCTGAAACAATCGGTTTTACGGTTTATTGTTCAGCTTAGTGCTAGGCCATTCAAAGTTCTAATACATGATTTCAACAGCGCCCATTTTTCAGAGACGCTCTGGAGCACTTATACACTGCGACCCACGCGATATTAGTTTTATAAGATATTTATGCAGTACGTGTTCAAAATGAGCATTGCTATTCATTAAAACTTACGAACATCAAAGCAAAGTTGTGAGAAGATCTTTACGATGTTGATATTTGATGTTAGTCACATGACTGAAAATATATGGCACTGTTCCATATTTCAGGCGGACCACGCTATTAGTTTTAAAAACATGATAACATAAGACGTCGTTTTTAACTTAATTGGAAGTGGAAACGACATTCTTTAACCAAAACCAGCATAGGTAACAACAAGAGAACGTTTTAGTTAGAAAATAAACGAACTTAGTGTCATAGTTGAAGGATTTTTCAAAGAATACGTGGAACGGCGGAAAAGAAGGATTCTGGACTTCTAAAATGGATAAGAATGGGAGGTATTAGGCGTTTGAAGGAGAACTATTCGTAAATCATCATGATCAACGTCTATGAACATTTTGAGAAAGTTTGCTTTGCCATATATCTTCAAAACTAGCAATGATGGATTCCTGGTAAGCAATCATAATTCTAAAAGTGCCTCCACTGGTGTCGTGGAATAAACGTTTAGAACTGGAGTGAGGCAAAAAAATGCTTGAGATCACAATGGAAGTTTGTCTTTTTGACGGGCAGACGAAATCAGCATGATAAAGCTTGGAAAATGCATGCATGGGTTAGATTATTGATATTCAATGATGGTATGTGACAGGCGAGGCTAAGGAGTCAACAAAAAGTAAACGAGTTCTGCTGGTAACAGCGGAAATAGCGATCAGAGGTCTCTTTTGCACATTTAGGCACATATGAAGACATGTTGGTTGCTAATAATACGGGAATCTTTAATATTGATATCGCTGGGCCACACGGAATTTTTTTTTCATTGCATGTTTATGTCAAAAATAAAAAAATAAAATCAATTTAGAGTATGGATAAAATTTGAAAGAAATTAATAATTGGAAATAAATTACAAGTGAGAATGAACTTTAAATGAAAAGCAATTAATATAAAATGATAATTATGAAGCAAAAGTCTCGTGATACTGATGAGCCACCATACAGTACCCTGCCCCGAGAAATTTTCCACGTTTGAAAATAGTTCAATTGAAAATTGAGTGTTGTTTTGTGCAATAAATTCGGGCAGTTTTGCAAGGGTTCTTTATTCATATACTCTATCAAAATATAATACTCATATTTATCATACAAATCATTTTATGGGAACCATGGTTCACTGCATATGCAAATATTAATCCGTAGCAAAATTACACCGCAACACGAAAGCAATCACAACAAAAGACAAGACTGTTGATTAGGACAAAACATTGTTAACTTTCAACGTTTCACGTAATCTGATCGAACAAAAACGAACAAGACGTCGTACATTATATGATCTCAGACATATTGCTGCATTCACGATCCCCGGTACTAGACGATCTTGCGACAAACGAAAATGGATAATCATACTTCTCAAATCTGTTAATAGATTGGCGGCTTGCAGCTACCACGACTGATTTAATGCTAAAGGTAATGTATATTATTTGATCCCTTTTGAGTACAAAATAAAAATTCAGACTGTCACAAACTATCTAAGGCCTTTTGAGGAGAAACAAGATGTGCTGCGAACAAAGCAAACATCATTTATCGACAGTCAAGAATTTCGCAATCTTCCAAACCGCAACGCAGCCTTAAATATTATAACTTCACCCAATTCGTTCTAATTCTGTTTCTTTGTCAAAGCATGGCAGGATGTATTTAAACAAAAAACCCAATATAAACATCTAAGAACAGTGATCCAAGGCATTCTAGTTTCTAGAGCACGTGCGCCGCGAAATAAAACATAGAATGTAACATATAACAAAGATGTGACATAATTTTCGTGTTGTTTAGTATGTTTGCATGGCAAAGTATAAAATTTTGTCGAAACACAAAGTTATCGCAACGCTTTTGATCCGTAAGCATTATTTTTGGCACTGATGAAGATCCGAGTTTACGAATCGAAAGCTTTTGGATAGTAAATTTCCAGAAAATGATACTTTGAAAGATGTAACATACTTTAGCATGATTTAACATGCGAAGTTGATCTCTCAGACCCGGTACAACTGTACATTAAATAACTGGATGCTTTTTTCTTGAAAATTTTGTGTTCCATTTCCCACTATTTACACTTCGTCTTATGTATGGTCTGCCCTGCATGGAGGACTAATTAATTTATTTCGTGATCATACCTTCCAAGGAAAAAAATCAAGAACCGATTACACTCAAAATTCGACATTATCGTATGCAAGCGTACCCACTGAGCTATAGTGGGCTTACCATATCTCTATTCGCGAATTAATCAAAGCCACAACTAGCAATACTGCATGAGAGCTGCATTCCGTAATCAATGTGCGTTTCAGAAAAAAATTAAATTCTTTTATACGTAATTTGAATTGCTAGTGGCGGAATACAGGAGCGAGACAATTTCCTGCTGACCAGAGTAGGTATTTTAGTTGCCAAATGGCAAATGAGTTATGTCAAAATTGAACTAAAGTACCAAAGTAAACAGGAGCAACACCTTTGAGGGTTGCACAAACGCTTTATTTTGTTCTTATTGGCTTGAAGTGTGTTATTCACCACACAAAGCGGCTTTTTTTCTTTGCTAGGAACGCTTTTGCTAAACAATACCAACAAAAGGATTATTTCCACTTCGATGGCTTGCTGCGTGTGATTTTATTCAATCATAATGCTCGATAGTTTAAACCTCTTGATTGTGGAAACCTCTGGATTTAATTTTGAAAAAGAGAGATCTATTTATGTCACTAAAAGCGATTAACGGCATGCTTTCGGAATACTTAACACAATTATTTCATACTTGCGAACCAGTGTTGCGAACACAGTGGTTACAAATCGCGCAGTAACAATTTACGGCTAATTCAACCTAAACCTAAAAAGAATTTCTTGAAAAATAGCTTTTCATACAGCGGAGCAGCGAGTTGGAGCAACATGCCAATAAATTTGTTAACAACCCTAAGAGACACAACCAGTATAAAAAGTGTCCATAATGAGTTAAATGAACATGTTTTCTCTATTCTCTAAGCTTTTTATATTCCAATAATATACGTAATTTATTGTCATCGTTTAGTATATATAGGATATTTCACGGTGGCGAGGAAATATGGATTTTATGTTCTCGTGGCAACGACGATATCGTCGAGATATCTGTTCATTATATGGACTTATTTATAATGACTCAATAATACACAATGACGATAAAAATTGACGTTTTAATAGTGAAAAACAGTTTTCTGACCAAAACGGCAGACGCTGAAACCAGATACAAAACACAACATACCTCGCACCATGTAAGAAAGACTTTAAAATCTTAACTGGTATCGACTTGTTTAGTCTTTTTGTTCAACTCTACAAACCTTGAATTGGCGGCCATTTTGAAAACAACAACAATAAAAAAGGCGGGAAATGTCATGTCACCCCTAGGCGTGAAAAAATAAGAAAATACGCCACTCAAGTCCCGGATGTAGTGGCGTATGAGTATTACGAGTATTTTAGTTCTCAATAAAATACCCTTGTCCATATAATAAATAGTGTTTTTTCTCTCATTGTGTATGTAATTTTCACACGACCTTTTGAAAATAAATTTTGTGAAAGCCATTAAATAGCATTTAAATTTGCTTAAATTTGTAGTTATTTGAACAAAAAGTTGTTTACAAAGATATATAAATGCAATGAAATACTGATTGATATTCGTCCACGACAGGTTTCTTCACCCATATTTTCATAAAAGTGAATTGGTGAAAATCCAAAGCACTCACAGCATGAGTACATTTACACCCTACGAGTACGAGAATTTATCTCGGCAAACCAGTCGACATGGTCAAGACGTAATGAAAGTTTATCAGCAGATGATGACAGCAAGTATGAAGAAGGGTAAGTGATCAAATCGTGAAGTTGTAACACAGGGCGAATTAAAACATGCAGGTCGAACTTCTTAAGCTTTGAGTTAAATAATGATTCGCAAAAACACAAGTTCTTTAGGGCATTATTGTTCATTTCCTTCATTTCCGATGAGTACAAGACCTTTTTGCTTTTTTCCTCATTAGCTCAGAGCATTCACAAATGTCACATTAATACAACTTGCTGTCAATTCAAATTTCAAACAGTCTACTATACAGCAAAGAAAATGAACATTGGATATTTCAAATAATCAAAAAGTAATTTTTGGTCCTTTAAACCGCACCCCAATGCTTTTGTTCTAGAGTTTAGGCAGAAATTAAATAAAGTCCTTCATCGTCACGTGCTTATTGTACTCTTGTCTAACTGATCAACAGGTGGCATTTATTGTGACGTCACAAAATTTGACCACCATGCATTCAGATACTGACGTCGCAAAATTTGACTTGCAAGTACTCATCAGGCAAAAAATGCTAAAATTAACATGTTTAGCAACGTTTCGAATCTTTTTGAGGTCATCATAGAATCCACGTCTTAACGACCTTCGCAGGAAATGCTGACACAAAAAAAATCTAATGTTTAATACATTTCTAGTAAAAGTCAGTTGTCGAAAATTTCGAACTGAATGCATCTGGGAAACCAAAAACAGAATCCATACACGATTCTTTAGGGAAGCACATACAGGTCGCGCAAGCGGTTAGCGTGTTATAGTGTACACTTAGTATTGCATGTGTGTTGAGTTCTCTTAGTTGATCTCTCCTTTGCTTCAAGGGCTTTTCTCCGGGTACTCCGGGTTTCCTCCCTCTCTAAAATCAACAGAGGCAGGAACAACCGAGGGCCACTACTTTATTAGACTGTCACGTGTTACCGTTGCTAACGTAACCTAACATTAATCATTAGCACCCAAACTACTTGGAAAATAACTTAATCGAATCATCTATTAAACAGTTTTTGTAAACATTACCGAGTAAGAATACTTTATTCCACTGTTTTAGATAAAACATCCAACGTAAACGAGGCCCTTCACGCTGTCGTCGAGAACAAGTTACACCAAACCGCCTTGTCGGAAAGTAATAACAGTGTCTTGGAAAGAAATCGTGCTCTACTTCAATACATTGCAACTTTGGCTGACTCGAACAAAAAGAATGACATATTTAACTATGAATTCGTCGAATCTCTTATCAGAGGTGGCGCCAATGTCAATATTGCTGATCAACATGGGCAGTCTATATTTCATGAGGTCGCACGATCATGGAATGTTGATGTTGCAAAATTTCTTCTTGAGAATGGTGAGCAGTAATTCAATGACGGCTAAAATAACGTGACTCGTAAAAACTTTTATGCCAAATACAGCTAGCCACGAGTAATTTGCTTGCGTAAAGATAACAATCTGCGAATGGATATCAAATTATCTGCAAAATGAGTTTCATTTCGGACAGTCGTGTACGCGCAGTAGAAGTTAATTTTGCTGTGCAAATTTCAAATTATCATCATTTATTTATTTCTCCAGTATCTCGTTGTTTTTACAGTGAACAATGAACAAAACGAAAATACTTGCAGATTGGACTAAATCGTCCGCTGGCTATACGTCACTGATTTCCACACTGTTTCCACATGAAAATAAGTCAACATTGAGCGATACTCGTATATGCTGAAATTACTTCTTTTGTTATGAACATGCGCAGTTGCGAAATCCTATCAGCGAATGAAACAGGCATGAAAATAATCCTTGAATTTACTCATCCCTTGTGATTGCCTTTAATAAGGGGAGGACGAAATTCCTGCAGGGGGGCTATATTTCTAAGAAATCTGTCCCCCGGGAGGGAAGCCATATTAATGCGGGACGGATTTCCTGGGTCACCGGCATTGCTTGAGAAGATATTCTTCATACCACAAATTATCAAGTAAGAAAAAATGAATGAAATAAAAATCAAGTTGATATATATAGGTGGCGACATAAACAAGCAAGACAGTTTTGGTCGAACACCACTACATGTCGCAGTTTCAGTGGACTTTTCTGAAATGGCAGACTTCCTCTTGAAAAATAATGCCAATATTGATGCCAGGACATCTGGTGAATTACAAGCTCCAATTCATTATGCTGCTAAAAATGGTGCAGTCAAATCGCTCAAGCTGTTGCTGGGATATGAAGCGAATATTGATTCACTAGATTACAGACAACGAACCCCTTTACAAGTAAGTTAAATTACAGTTTCTATTATTGGACATTGTTATATATTATAATTTTCAAGAAGTTTTAGGATGCAAAATGTCATGTCCACTATGTTGCTATGGTTGCAAGGGCAACATGGTTTTGTTAATCGTTGTCGTTCAAAAGTAAAGCCGGAAGTGAATTTGTGTAAAATCAGTTAATTTTGGGATGCAATAGAGTTTTGTCTTATTCATTGTTGCTTTTCCTTCTCTTCAACACTTGGTAGAAAACAAAGCACTTATTCACTGAGCCCCTAAGAAATCAATATGCTTTGTGATCCCTCGGGTCTTGGCCATCAATGTTATGGCGACGGTCTTGGGATCGCAAAACATACACTGCGACCCACGATCATTAGCAAAACGATCATTAGCGACCCACAATCATTAGCAAAACACGATCATTAGCGACCCACAATCATTAGCAAAATTATGGAAAGAATTTTATATGATCAACTTTATAATTACTTAACAAAATTTAAAATTCTTAGTGACTGTCAATTTGGTTTTCGAAAATCTCATTCCACTACTACAGCATTATTGGACTGTACCAACGAGTGGTATGTTAATTTGAACAAGAAATTATTTAACCTGGTAGTTTTAATTGATTTAAAAAAAGCGTTCGACACTGTCGATCATCAAATTCTATTGAGAAAATTGGAGCTCTGTGGAATAAAAGGACAATCTTTGACTTTATTCAAATCTTATCTAACAAATCGAAACCAAATATGTCAAATTAAGAATTTTATTTCATCAGATAGACCAACTAGGTGTGGGGTACCTCAAGGCTCTATTCTAGGGCCACTCTTCTTTTTGTTATATATTAACGATCTGCCTCAATGTCTAAACAAAACAAAGCCTCGACTATTTGCGGACGATACAAATTTAACAGCTGCAAGCCAGTCTAAAACTGAACTTGAAAGTGCAGTAAATTCTGATTTGGAAAACCTTAGGAAGTGGTTGATAGCCAATAAACTTAGCTTGAATGTAGCTAAGACAGAATTTATATTGATTGGCTCAAAACCAATGATTAAAGGTACTGCAGATTTTCATCTAAACATTAAAATTGACAACAAACCCATTAAACAGATTCAAGAGTGTAAAAGCCTAGGAGTAATAATTGACCAGTATTTATCTTGGAATAGTAACACTGAAAACATTTGCAAAAAGGTAACAGCCGGAATCTCTGCCCTTCGACGTTTAAAAGATTTTGCAGATAGAGAAACACTTCTCTTTGTATACAATGCACTTATATACCCATATTTCAAATACTGCTTTGAAGTATGGGATGTATTTGGTGAAACACAATCAAAAAGATTGCAAAAACTTCAGAATAGAGCTGCTAGAATCATCACAAATCTTAGCAATGATGTTGATCATTCTATTGCCTTAGGTGAGCTAAGCTGGGAACCTCTTAAGGCTGATAGGAAAAAAAACTAAGGCGAAAATGATGTATAAACTTTTAAATAATGTGGGTCCAAATTCGCTCACTAATTTGTTTTCATATAAAAGTGAATTAACAAGCTATAATCTCCGGGATATTTCAAGTGGTCTTCACTTACCAAAACCACGTACAAATAATATGAAAAAAAGTTTTATGTATGATGGTGCATTCCTTTGGAATTCAATTCTAAGAGAAATTAGGGGAAGTACATCCCTTAATTCTTTTCAAAGAAAAATCGCTACCTGCATTGACATTTGAAAAGACAAAAGTACAGTAAAGTGCATGCATGTATATAGAGGATATCCTGTAAATAGCTTAATTACCTTCTTTAGTTCATTGTAAATAGTTAGATTGTGTTCTCGTTAAACCTATTTTTTTATAGTTTTTTAAATATTAATTATATATACAGGGTGTATAAAAAAAAAGTAGACAAATCTGAAATCGCTCTCTGCTTCGCGAAGCGCCTGAATATACGATGTTTTTTTATTGAAATAGATTGTTTTGGTACTTATATTCTAGAATAAACTGAAAAAAAAAGAAATTTAAAACTTCAATACCCGGGGGGGGGGGGGTTCTGTCTTTCACGGCAATGTAAATATACCTTGCGCACAAAACTTAAATGCTTAAAAGTAATTTTGACTTGGTAGATGGAAAATTTGTCGGGTGTTGTATTGCTGTACAAAATTTCAGAAAATTTGCTCGAGTCTAAGCTGTTCAAAACGTCGCGCGAACTTCCATATTTTTAGCAAAATTAGCTTTGTGCATGTTTAATTTATGTTTTACTCAATTTGCATACAACTCCCAAGGGACATTTAATTGAAATTGGAACATTTCTTCAGAAAAACGTTCTTATTAAGAAAAAATATACGTTCGCACGACGTTTTGAGTGGCTTAAATTCAATCAAATTTCTTGAAATTTTGCACAGTAATAAAACACCTAACATATTTTTCTACCTACCAACTCAAAATTACTTTTAAGCCTTTAAATTTCGTGCGCAAGCCATTTTTAATGTGTTTCAAAATACGCACACCCCTGGGTTTGAAACATTTAAATTTCAGAATATTTTCATTTAGTCTACACCGTAAGTATCCAAGCAATGTACATTAATAAAAAACTTCATACTTAAAGCCATTTCGCGAGGTTGAGAGCCGTTTCAAAATTGTCTTCTTTTTTTTTATACACCCTGTATAGTTATGTAAAGATATTTTGCACACGTCCCCCGTGGATATCAGCTTAGGTTGACGGGGTCAACGTGTTTAAATAAAGTTTTAAATAAAAATATTAGTTTCATAAGATATTTATGTCGTACGTATTCAAAATGAGCATTGCTATTCATTAAAACTTACTAACATCAAAACAAAGTTGTGGCATATTTCAGGCGGACCACGCTATTAGTTTTAAAAATATGATAACACGATAAGACGTCGTTTTTAACTTAATTGAAAGTGGAAACGACATTCTTTAACCAAAAACAGCATAGGTAACAACAAGAGAATGTTTTAGTTAGACAATAAACGAGCTTGGTGTCATAGTTGAAGGATTTTTCAAAGAATACGTGGAGCGGAAGAAAAGAGTGATTCTGGACTTCTAAAATGGATAAAAATGGGAGGTATTAGGCGTTTGAAGGAGAACTGTTCGTAAATTATCATGATAAACGTCTATCGACATTTTGAGGAAGTTTGCTTTGCCATATATCTTCAAAACTAGCAATGATGGATTCCTGGTAAACAATAATAATTCTAAAAGAACCTCCACTGGTGTCGTGGAATAAACGTTTGGAACTGGATTGAGGCAAAAAAATGCTTGAGAGCACAACAAGTCCAGACAGACAAGGCAGGCAAGTCGAGATCAACATGATAATGCCCTAATGATGGAAAAAGGAACTTCTGATGAAAGGTTTTAGGTACCTGCCAAAGAAGTGGTAGAACGATCATTTAGATCCGTGTTGTTAGCAACCAACATGTCTTCATATGTGCCTAAATATGCAAAAGAGACCTCTGATCCCTATTTCCGCTGTTACCAGCAGAGCTCATTTACTATACCACTTTTTTGATGACTCCTTAGCCTCGCCTGCCACATACCATCATTGAATATCAATAATCTAAGCCATGCATGCATTTTCCAAGCTTTATCATGCTGATTTCGTCTGCCCGTCAAAAGGACAAACTTCCGTTGTGCTCTCAAGCATTTTTTTGCCTCAATCCAGTTCCAAACGTTTATTTCACGACACCAGTGGAGGTACTTTTGGAATTATTATTGCTTACTAGGAATCCATCATTGCTTGTTTTGAAGATATATGGCAAAGCAAACTTTCTCAAAATGTTGATAGACGTTGATCATGATAATTTACGAACAGTTCTCCTTTAAACGCCTAATACCTCCCATTCTTATCCATTTTAGAAATCCAGAATCCCTCTTTTCCACCGTTCCACGTAATGTTTGAAAAATCCTTTAACTATGACACCAAGTTCGTTTATTTTCTAACTAAAACATTCTCTTGTTGTTACCTATGCTACTTTTAGTTAAAGAATGTCGTTTCCACTTCCAATTAAGTTAAAAACGACGTCTTATCGTGTTATAATATTGTTAAAACTAATAGCGTGGTCCGCCTCAAATATGGAACAACGCCATATTTTTTCAGTCATGTGACTAACATCAAATATCAACATCGTAAAGATCTTCTCACAACTTTGTTTTGATGTTCGTATGTTTTAATGAACAGTAATGCTCATTTTGAACACGTACGACATATATCTTGTAAAAGTGACATCGTGGGTCGCAGTGTAGTGTGGTATTAGTGAATAAGTGTTAATTACTGTTATACTTGGTATTACTGATTCTTGGTTGATGGCGTAAAACCGATCTTAATATTGTTAACAATAAGTGTCATTTTTCTTGGGGATACAATGCTTATTTTCTATTACAGAACGACTGGGGCTGGTTGTTCAAAAGGCGTTTAGCTTAACCCTCGGTAAACGTAAAATTCAAAGGAAATTTGCCTGGGGTTTGTTTAGAAGTTTATAAATATTTCTTCAAAATCGTATCTAGATGAATATGTGAAATTTTCAGCATTTATTTTTATTTACTTAAACAAGAACAAAATACTCTAACATCAAACGACCGCTATTCCAATTCTATCTCCATTATGCTTCATGTTATACATTACAAATAGCATTTTAGTTTGAAGAGAAAAGGAGGTACAGAAATACAGAAGCTAAAACAGTTGGTTAAACTTTAAACTATATTTAGAGCTAAACCAGCTTTGGGCAACTGGCCCACGTAGGCAAACCACCTCCAAGCAAAAAAAACCGATGCCACTTTAACTTGGGTTTTGTGAGGTAATCATGTGTCATGGCTAGCATTGGAGCTATCTAACTATACCTTCTATTACTATAGCTGGCTGCAGAATGGTCACGTGATAAAACAGCAAAAATATTGATTGATGAAGGTGCATCGTCATGCCTGCTCGACACATTCGGAAACTCAGCTTTATCAGTTCTCATCGACCGATTACCACATCTCTCCCTGGAAGCACTCAATCAGTTGCACATAACAGACGTTATAACAATGAAGGAGTTTTACTACATAAATTTCCTGGAAGCTTCGCGTATGAGTGTTGAAACAAAGAAAACTCGAACTCCTCTGGAAACTGCCGTTGTTACAAGAAAGTTTGAAGTGGTTTCTCACCCTGTCATGCAACGCTTGATTCATAACAAGTGGATTCATTATGGAAGAACAACGACGATTTTGGATCTATGTTTTTATATAGTATTTAACATACTGTGGATGGCAATGTCGATGCTAACTCCTCCAACTGGCAAAGAATTATATGATCCAATACGCGAAAATGCTTGGCGTCTCGTGCTACTCATTGTTATTGGCATCATGATTATTTATCAAGTTGTTCGGCAAGTTAGAGGTACAACTTAGATGCCCTTGAAGTAGAATTGCAATGGTAGTTTCATATAAACGAAAAAACAAATTCAGGAAGTAACTCGGTTTGCGAATGTGCTATAAAGTATAATACCTGGAGGTGAAAAATTCGAATAAAATATGATCTCTCTTTGTTGTCTTTGTCAAAACAAGCCACACCACAATGCTGCTTTGTCCATCTGTCTCGAGAAGTAGATAAAGCTACAACTTCTAATATGACATACAATACATGCACGTCAAAATTTTCAAGTTGAAGCAAGCCTGCTCACAGGTAAAGCCTTGCAACTTGCAATCAAATCTGCTTTTGGGAGATGTAAAATTGGTAAATACAAGTTTCCATCACAGTTTGCTAATATATTTTCAACATATCAAACATTTGTCGCAAATTTACATCTCTTAAGAGTAGAATTGCGTTGAAGGTTGCAAGAAAAATTTTATCTTGTGGCAGGGTCGACAGCTGATAAACCGCAGGCAGTCCTCATCCACCTCATAAATTGCATAATATCTGATAGATGAGGGGAAATACAGTATTCGTAAAAAACGGGTCTCTGATATGCCAGAGTGCACTGATCGATTACTCAATCATCGCCCAGAAATTCAATCGACTAATCTTGACCAATCATGATCAGTGTTCTTTCATTATGAATTAACGTGCCAAAGCTTGGGTATATGCAAGACTAAAGCCCGTTTCCGCTTCACCCGTGCCGCAGAGAAACGTAGCACATTCTATTGTGTCTATGTCATTAGTTCCGCCTGAGTGTTCACGAAACAATGAAATACGCTACGTTTCGCTACGATTCGGCTGAAGTGGAAAACGACGTTAACATAACTGTATTTCTTGACAGCAACTTTGAAGAGTGTCAGAGCAAACGGCCATTGGATCACATGGCAAACAGAGAAACTTCAAGAAGATCTAACATACTGTCACCCACGATGGCCTCAAGAAGCTAAAGCAGTTAAACACGAAATCAAAAGAATTAACAAGGTGAAACGATTCAGTGCAGAAGGTGGATGGTTTTACTACGACTGGATCGTTTTGGTAGTTATGGTCGCTGCAATTGCTATGCACATTGTTTATTACAAAGTTGCAAACAATGACATTAGAAATGTGTACACCAGGATTTTAAGCATTGCCAATCTTGTCGTCTCTCTCCGTTTGCTCGAAAATATGAGACCGTTTCCTGGAATTGGAACCCTTGTTATAATCCTAGGCGAAACCAGCGGTGATTTTATGAACTGGGCGTTTTTGTTCTTTCTTCTTCTTGTTCCGTTTACTGCATCATTCTGGATCATTTTCGGTGGTTTAACATTGAATCCTGTGGCGAGTTTTGATGAAACTAACAGTTTATTGTACTCTGTATTCAGGATGGCCGTTGGTGATGATTTTAACTTGGAAGGATTGATTGAAGCGGAACCTGTCATGGCTCGTATTCTCACAGTTCTGTATGTCACCGCAATGACAATTGTTACACTTAACTTGCTCATTGCATTGTTATCCGATACTTTTACACGAGTTCACGACAATGCAGAATCTAACGCAATCATGCAGAGAGCCATCAAAGTGATTGAAGCAGAACGAGCTTTAAGTAAAAAGAAGAAACAAAACTATCGAGAACACATAAGACTAAAGTGCAGTCCAGAGATCATTGATAGCGTTGTCGATACTACAGACCCACTAAATGTCGCAAGTGCAAAAGAACTCAGCGAAAACGTGACGACATTAAAGCAAGTTCTTGATGATCGATTTGCAATGGTTTACGGAAAGGATAAAATATCGGATTTTGATAAACTGAAAAATGACATCAACAAGCTTAAAGAGAGTCAGAGAAACGCACATCAAAACCTAACAGCAATAATGAAATTGGTCAAGAAAATTGGTAAATGTGCGATTTATGCCATTACGCATGCCCACAATCATTAATAGACAAACTGGCTGCGTACTCGCTATAGCATGTGTGCACCATCACACATCTCCCAACACATTGTTATAATGACAATCACATCAACATAGTTAAGAACAAATATTACAGGCAAGAATTGATCAGAATAAGAATAAATGTCGATTTTAAAAATAGTTTATGACAAATTTCTATTGGGTTCATAATTGCTCCACAAATTTGTCAATTTTTATACCAAAGGATTTCTTCTTATAATCTTATCTGTCATGAATTATGATCCTCGCATTAACAGATCGTTCGCATGCAAAGTATTTTTGCGCTAAAGAACACGATTAAAATGACACGGTCGCTAACTCCAATAGTGACCTTGAACAAATCATGAAAAATCTTGGCTTAAAATTTTCAAGTCTATAGATTAGTGCTGAAAAACCTCCTCAAGGAGATACCTCGAAAGTCGGGATTTATTGTGCATTTTCAGGGTCCTTATATGACATAAATCCCTCCTCGGTATCTCTTACTTAATTGATAGTGAATACATTTCAGTGACGTTACTGTTTGCGGTGCTTAAATTTATCCACATGTACTGAATAATTTTGTATTATTTTACAGGGGGTCGTCCTGGTCATAAAAGTCCGGAAAAACTCGCTGCATCTTCACCAAACAAACAAATAGAAAAGAAACAACAAATTCCAAGTTTAAGTGTTTTCAGAGAAAGCATTCACTTGTTTTCAGAGGAAGACAAAGGCAGAGACAAAGATCAAAGGAAAATAGTACCTGAAGATAAGAAACAAAGGGCAGGGGGACGTAAAAAGAAAGATAAAACGCGTAAAAGAAGAAGTGTTACTCCAGAAACATCAATAGTTCCGTATAGTGAGACAAATTCTAGAGATGGTACACAAAATACCGGTGAACAAACTCTCTCTGATGATCTCGAGGGCTGGGATACAGTTAGCATTGATAGCGTCAATTTATAGGTTATGTCAACACTTGTTCTAAGAATATTAATATTTTCTTACCAGGCATAGTTAAGATAGTGGACAGGCTATAATTAAGGCCGAGCTATAAGATATTTTACCAAAAACTTTTCAAAGACCGACGTTCCACATATTAGTTAAACTTTATAACGACTATATACATCATACCATCAAAAACAGCTATTTCCATTTGATCAGTGTACAGCAGACCAAAAAACAATATTGATTAAATAGGCTGTTGCCAGCCTAGTCCTAGACTCTCTCTCTGTCTTCTCTGCAACTACTTTGATATATTCAAGTTTTATGCCTGCATGGGTATGCTGTGCCAACCTTGTGCTGTCGTCATGCACACCAAGGCCACAGTCACATACTGAGCTGGGCCTATTGCTATAAATTTGTCAACAAATGGATTAATAACACCTTTTTTTGTACATAATATCATTCAAACTTCAAATTGCAACATGTTTAAATTTCCAGTTTGACATCGTATTGTGCTTTTTACCACCATCAAAATTTAAAACAGATGCCCACCAAATACAGCGTAAACAATGTAAACTTATCGTAAAGTAATAACTTAAAATACAGTAATAGTTGAATGATAGTTTATCAATAGTTAAATGATAGTTTATCAGTAGAACGTCTTGATTACTAATAAAAAGTCGTCTTTTTATAAGTTTAACTGGAAATATTAGCGATACGAAAGTTAAAAACCGACGTTTAGATGCCATCTTAACATCATTCTCCTAATTATGAATTAAAATTATAATTTTTACATTTGCGGAGAACCGAGAAGTTCTTACTTAGGTCGCTCGGATTTTTTCCATGAATCTTCCCGAAGTGCTATAATTTTAATTCATAGTCTTGAGAATGATGTTAAGATGGCATCGAAACGTCGACTTTTTAACTTTTGTATCGCTAATATTTCCAATCAACCTTGATTACTGAGGTACGTTTCCTACACAGCAATGCGCTTGCGCTGTTAAATCCTCATCATTTTGGGGATTGCAAAAGTCTAAAATCTCGTAACTGCATGAATGTCATTATTTTAAATTCTAATATTGGCGTAGCCACTTTTATCAAGTGGGTGTAATCGAATAATTTTCAATAAATAAAGATAACATTGATGCATTCAAAACGTTTAGTCCATGGCATACGCGTCATAAGCGGGAAAGGATGCAGCCCCCCCCCCACACATACTTTTCCGATACCTTATCGCCAAAAAGATCTGTAAAAATGCTTCCCCTCGCATTCATACACGGACTGCAGAGCTGCACTCGTGGGCATTGTGCGACATCCTTTGAAGAAGATATCTCAAAGGGATCTAACACAGTTTAAAAATATCACGACTTTTTCTTTTCCAACTCTTCCACAAAGAGCTGCATCTGTACAAAATTCAAATTGATTTGAGTGTACGCAATGAATCGTTTCATTCAAAGGTCAATAAGTCTTTATATTATGCAGAAAATCCTTGGAGAAGTGAAACTATGGAGAGGCCCATACACAAAAATATATCACCAAAACGTTCGCTTGTTGCTATGGTACTATTTAATTTGCTTACCAACTTTTAGATACCATGCTGTATTTTTCAATGGGTATACCCGTTGAAGGCTACAACATGTTAGCCGAAAACTCGCAAGGAAATAAAATAACATTAGTCAGAAAACAGTAGTTATGTGTACTTCTGGCTATGCCTATACTTATACCTATTAAAAGTAAATTCCTCATAAAGACACTAATAACGACATCTTACCTTCAATAATTCTGATGTTGTCGATTTCATTGGGATTATTGAAGGTGATTTCAGCTCTGTTTCACCTTTTTCGACATTCATCCACGGGAACGCCTATTAGATTTAATAACAGAGCATACATGGTGTTCTAAAAATCGGAATAACCCATCAACAACTTATAATTAGTCTAAAAATTCTAGAAATTTTAATTATTCAAGAAGCACTGTAGTATCAGATAGTTGAACACAAACGATAAAAAAGCGATTCACCTAAACCTATAAATTAAACAACGAACAATCCTTTTTTAAAGACTGCTAATAATGCTTCATATTGTTCTTCCTTCAGAACAATGTCATCATTCCGAATGTGCAAACAATCATTTAAAACGATCTAGACCGCTGTCACGTTTTTAAAAGAACTAGAATATTACATTCGACTCCTTATTAGTCTGCCATCTTTAACGCTTTAAGTATTGCACGCTAGCTTGGTATACTGAATTGGTAGCAATGGAATGTAACAAATTCCGTGCATTCTTTTGGGCTTTTTTTCCAGAGCTTCACCGCACGATTCCTCCCACGGATCGCGGGCTCTGGCTATGAGATTGTTTTCGACCCAAACTACTGAATTGCTCATGAATAATATTCCTTCCTTATAATTTTCTTTACAAACATGACGATTACTAAGTTTCAAGATATGGGTTTGAGAAGAAAGAGGGGAATAAGAGGAAAAATCCATAACGACAAGATAGCTAGATGCAAGTATTATGGTATCAATGGTAGTTTCTTGTGTGAGCAGAGAAGGCTTCTTTTTAGAACTATAAAATGTTACGATATATTTAGTAAGTATACATTCCATGGCGGGTACACACAAAGGCTCAAATTACATTACAATTTACAAAGCACAAAAAAAGTTTTACATACGAGAGTTTATCAAACCTGTGTTTTATCCTCCTGTTCCATCCTCAATACTGCCGACTGCTTTGTATAAATGAGTAGCGAGAATCTACAATCTAAAAGAAAACAAACTAAGATTGCAAGGAATGTTAATCCAAAGTAGAAACCAAGAACCTGAACTTATAATTAAAGCTGTGAAAAGATATATTTGTTAATAAATTTATGTCCAACTCCAATGTGCTAAGGAATTAATCAAAGGTACACTCGAGTAGAACATCACGTACATGCATAGAGCTTTTTTCAATTAAGGTTGTGTTTCCAAAACCGCAAACTGTGAACCATGAGCGCGCAAGAGATGATGGATTATTGTTTATTTCGGACCTGATACTCAGCTAAAATTATCGTCATAAGTTTCCCATATGCTCTGGATGCTGGTTTAAAGGAACAATTCCGTCTCTAGAGGCGAAAATAAGCAATAATCCGCCATCCATTGCGCGCTCATAGTTTACGCTTTTGGAAGGACAACCTTTATTGAATTAGCTGTATACGTTAGTAAGTGAAATGCTCAAAAGTAATTTTAAATGCAATGGACATAACCGGTAATGATTGAAGATGGAACGAAGAAAGACTATATATGACCTTAGAATAGCACTTATTAGAGATAAGTTGGCTAAGCGAAACGAAAGTTAGTTTTAGTGTTTCCATCTTTTATTCGCTCTTGAATTTGCAATTACTAATTTTCGACATGCACTATGATCTCAGCGCACACGATTTATTACATTTCTCGTTACTCACTATGGCTGAAACAATATTCATGAAAATCTCGAAATGCAGAGACTCGTGGTCAGGGGAAAATTATGTGAACAAGCTTGAAGATCTATCACGTACATTATATGATCTGACAAAAATAGGTACGCGTAGCGTACATGTGGGTAGCCTCAGCGAAGTAAGCCAAGGCACTCCAATTGAATTATAATTGTACATTGCTAAGCATTGTGACCATGTGAAACACGCTGCATGATCGCTATTTTGCAGGTTATGCTCAAACCCAGACTAACTGCAATGCTATGTTTGATGTATGCAAAAGGACTTCTTTTTGAAATAGGTGCATGTTAGTCTAGACTCGGTACAAAAAACCTACATATAAGGCATAAGGAATTAAAGTTTTTGTAGTTAAGCTAGGCCACAATGCATTAATGCACTCTCCCGACAAAAGGTGCGCCAGTAAATATATACGTTGGACACAGTCAACGAACAGTTACACGAGTATATTTAAATACACCAATTAGATCATATGAAGTACACTATGTAGAGAACGTCATCTACAACATCGTAGCTAATATCAATTTTACGAGTGTGATTTACACATATACACTATTTTTTACAAGAGAGAGAATATAGACAAATGAAACAAAATGGAAGAAGTAGACACAAAGACATAAATGACATGTTGGACAATACAATACTAACGATTTAACACGTATAGCCGGTATAGGTATGCTGATCTTACTGTGACTGATAGATAAATAGATAGATATTTAATAAATTTCTCCCTGAAAGGGTTTTTCAGAATTTATTTACAGATTCTTGCATGCAGTAAAAGGTTACAAATATGGGTTTAACATTTATCTTAGACAGTTTGGACTATGTACAAAGTTTAGTTGGTTATACTAATGTTTTCTGTTACAAGCAAATGTTTCGTTATTCAGATTCTTATCTAAAATGTATATATGATGATAATGTATATATATTCGACCATGAGCGATAAAAATGCAACAAACTAACTGTTTCAAAGATAGAAATCACTTACCTTAAGTTTAAAAGAGTAAAGTTTCCAAAAATAGTCAAAATATCCGCATACAAACCACACAGTAGAGAATACAAGCGTCCCCTCGTAAACACGAAATCCAGAATGCAATTCCGTGTGCATTGTTCCAGGATGGCGGCACACAACGTACATTGGCATAAAATTTCGATTTAAGGAAAGAAGAAGCTTT
This sequence comes from Muricea muricata, assembly GCA_963855995.1. Lineage (NCBI taxonomy): Eukaryota > Metazoa > Cnidaria > Anthozoa > Malacalcyonacea > Plexauridae > Muricea > Muricea muricata. The sequence continues at coordinate 5,314,113 of OY979718.1, forward strand.
CGGAAGTTTTACGTTTCGATGCGCATTGGAACTTAATATTCTTGGCAGTGGGGGTCAATTGTATAGGATGAATAGAACCGGATATATAACCTAGGTAGCCCAGTGGTGATTGTGGTTTCAGTAATATGTAGAGATCAGTGCATTAATTGTCATTGTGGTTTCAGTAATATGTTGAGATCAGTGCATTAGAAATCAGTGCATTATTAAAATGATCTTTATGACCTAGGGATATAAGGGCCTCGCGCTGGGGGGTACGCTACCGCTTAACTTTCCGAAATTCTCGTTTTCGCTCATAAAAGTCGTACGAGGTCACAAACTCGATGCAAATATGACTCGAGCATAAGGATGATACTTCTGTGTTTTTGTAAACTCCAGCGTGTGTTGATCTGAAAAATCTACTAATCTGTCTTCATGACCACGGCTGGAATCGGATAGTATGCTAGCCCAATTCTTTGGAAGGGCAGCCCAATTTTCTGCCATCTGAGCGCGACGGTCGGTTGAGTATTTGATATTTCGATATTAACGTAATCTTAAAAGTAATCATGATATTTAAGATAACAAACTCACACAAAATTTAAAACTAAGCTCTAATAAGTCAAATACCTCCGGGAACCACTAAAAATTTTTATAAAATACATTGAAATCATTTCTTTATTTATACGTTTATACGCAACTATATTTATACGTTTGAACTGTATGGTTTCATCGTCGAAACGTAGAGAAAAAAGAATTATTTCAATATTCGGAATTACCACTTTTTTGTATTTTAAACTAAATAAACCCTTGTAGACAGTCTTGTATTTGAGTCATGTATTTAGTATGTCTCCACGTAATTCCTTGCAATACTTATTCCTTGAAATATCATCTGCCTCGTGCACGATGATGAACGCCAAATGCCAGAACGCACGTACATTTTAGCTGTCATATCTTGTCTAAATCACACATCTATTATTCAACCGGCTGTTTTCTCTTCATTTTAAACCTTTGCATATTTTATGTCTCAATACCTTTTCTGCTTAAAAATTGTAACAATGATGCTCGCGGTTCCATCGTGGTTTACCCTTATCAGCATGATTATTAAAATATGCATAAAGACGACATTGTTCGCGTCAGTAAACATTCTGTCATCTTCCTGAACTAATTTGTTTTTAAATTTATGAGGAACGTACGATTTTAGTGATGACGCATGAAGCCAAACGCTTTCGACGTTGGCGCATTCGACATTCGCGCAAAATTTAAGGAATCATCAAAGTAATTGTACGATATATTGGAAAGTCAAATTGTAAAAATATTGCACGTTTTACTACATTTTACAATGATTTCAATTTTTTTTCTGCGTTTCCTCAAAACACTCATGAAAAGAATATTGACGCTACTTGCATGATAGCATAAGAAACAAATAGAATCTTTTATAGCATATAATAAAAATGGGATGGACAGATCCAAAATTTTACATTAGCACATCAATTTTCCTATGTAAAAGTCGAAATTATGCATACAAATTTCGCATTGTTTCATGCATGCATGGTTGTGCCATGCATGGATGCATTGTTTCCTCAAATTACAAACATAATCTTTATTTAAAGATATTTGTCGAAGGTTCTTCACTACATTGAATCCACGACATTTTATCTCAAGAAAATGAAGACAACTTGCACAGCTGGCGCTTTAGCATAAAACACGATGTCCAAAGATTTCCACCGCAGTTATCTCATGAAATATTTATTACGTGCACTATATTCCCCCCATCGGTGTTGACCCATAATTAATCCTTTCAGCCTAAAAGTAGTCTGAAGGTGAACAGGCGTTTTTGATATCGCGCCGCACTGTTTTAATCCACTTCAATTGAGAACGAATTCTTCCAAACCGCCTCTTAATTTATACCGCGTTCTTCATAATGTTTAGTGGCTCCGCTCGTTTGTCAGCATTCACTTCACAGGAGGATGCACCTCGCAGAGGAAGTTTTTTGGGAATGAATCACTTACAACTCACGAGCAGAGGTAGTATTCAACTTGTTGAAGTAGATCCGCGTTTTCCTTTATGTATTTCGGAAACATTCGTGAGTGGTCGCAGAGTGAAAATTCTTATCCATGATGAAATGTTCGAAACATTCGAAGAGACTTTAATGAGATTCCCTGACACATTGTTGGGGTCACGTCGCAAGCGACGCAAGCACTACGTACCCGAGAAGGGTGCTTATGTCTTCGAAGACCGAAATAAGTTTGCTTTTAACGCAATCTTATTCTTCTACCAATCTGGAGGTATTCTAGCTCACCCAAAAGACGTATCTTTCACTCTTTTTACAAGCGAGCTCGAATTCTTTGAATTGGCAGATTACTTTCCAGGTTGTTGGCCCTTGAAAGCGGTACCAGTGGAAATGCCAAGAAGTGCGTGGAAACAGTTGTTGTGGAAGCTCTTTCAAGATCCCAAGAGCTCGGCTACAGCTATGGTATTCTCGTGGATATCTCTTCTATTCATAGCTATCACAACATCGTTATTTTGCTTCGAAAGCACTGTAATGGGATATGGAATTCTATGCCAAAACAATGGAACGATACCGGTCGATCGAGCTGCGAACTGCAAACACAATAAAGAATGGTTTATAGTAGATAGCGTTATAACAGCTTGGTTTGTTCTGGAGTACGTTGCCGGCTTCTTGACTGCTAAACGAGCACTTAAGTTCGTGTTTTCGTTTTTGGGGATGATTGACTTGATTTCCATTGTTCCATACTTTGTGATTCTATTTCTAGAACTATATATAGGTGACATTAATACAGAAAACGCTGATTTGGTCTCGTTCCTCAGACTGATGCGTTTTGCAAGAGTAACAAGAGTGCTGAAACTTGCACATCACATTGAAGCACTTCGCTTGCTGGGTTACACCATACGACAGTGTTTATATTTACTAGTAGGACTGATGTTATTAGTGACAATTTTAACAATATCATTATCATCTTTGATATACTATGCTGAGAAGCCTCCCACTAAATCATTGATCGAAGATACTCCTGACGCAGCATGGTTTGTTATCATAACACTAACAAATGTCGGATACGGCGACGTGGTACCAACAACAATGTTGGGAAAGTTTGTCGGAGCCATCACAACAATTCTCGGAATTTTGATTGTGTTCATTCTACCAGCACCAGTCTTGCTCAATCATTTTGAAGAAATATATAATCTTCGTAAAGAGCGAAGGAAACTGAAGAAGGCTGGAATGAATATCGATGGTAGCATTCCGGATAAGTTACCCAATATATTCTAAGCTGTATATCTATATTCAGTCAACAATATTGTATAGAATTAAACCACAACTGAGAAACTGAACTCTTTATAACTGCTTAAACAGTATAATCAGCGAAAGTGTGTATGTTGAAACATATGTTTATAATTTCCACATAGCTATATTTGGTAATATATGTTTTGCATGGTTGAACCGTACAGAAGAAAAACTGGACAACTTGTTGCAATGGCGATGAACCCCATTTTTTTGGATTAAACAATATTTTTCTGCCACATCCTCAACAATACTGTGTAGCACTATTAAAGCCAGTTCTGGTCAACAATATTGTCCAACAATCATGAATAATGTAAACAGCAAAACAATGCTGAAATTTTTTTGCGGTTTAAAGAATAAACATGAATTTACTTATCTACTAGCCTGTTCAAGGATTTACGTTCTGATCCTGACACGAAGTAACGATTTCTAAAATTTACTGTCTGTTTTAAAAAACAAATCTATAAAAGCCTGTTTATTTAGATTGGCAACGACCCGTTAACAAATCTATAGACTTTGGAAGCCGCTTCATCTTTGTATATGGGATATTCATAATTCATGTGATACAGATTAAGCTATCCAATCCACTCGGTGTTGCATTGCCAAAAATTCGTTAGACCAAAACTTTTACTACATGCGTTTCTCCAATTTGTTCATAAACATCACTTTTTGCTCGGCTTAAGTTTATAATGTTGACTGTTACTGTTTAAATTGTTTTCCGAATTATACGACATGGCTTATTTAAGTGACGTATATCTTAAATAAATGCGGCTATACAACATATATAATATGAAATGAAGACCACGGTAACCAGGCGTTTTTTCGAGTAACGTGTGATAGAAGCAGGCCCATACGCCATACTGAATAGACACTGTTGCCATAGTAACAGTTGGGACCTCATTTTCCCACCTATCATGGCGAAACATCGTGCATTCTTTTTTGTCCATATCATTAGTTCTATCCGAGTGTTCACGAAACAATGAAATACGCTACATTTCGCTATGATACGGTTGAAGTAGGAAACGCCCTAATTTTCATGTCTACGAATGTTCCAAGCTTCTTCGATCACAGAATCATTTAATGATCTATAAAGTATCCATGAATATCAAAATACGTATTGAGGTTACAAATACTGCTTTTAGTAGATCGTGCAGATAACAACGGATAAAAGCGCTTGAAGCGCTTTAAGTTACAGTAAATTCAGTAATTCTGCAGTTAATTTGTACATCTTCCCACTTCGTTTTGCAGATACTCGCGCGCCGTTGATAATTTCAAAATTGGAGCACACCAAAATAACAAGCGAACAGTTATACTGTCTAATGTATATGATATCCAAGCTTACCAGAAGGAGTGGGCTTCAGCATGGCATCACAAACGCTGATTTTCAGCAAAAAGGCCCGCAAAGATGACTCCATGTGGAAGAAATACTTGTCGTCAGTTCTACAGGAAATAGTGACGACGGCAGCGTGTGTGATAAACATGCAGAAATACCAACAATCATTAGGATATGTGGCATGGATATGTGGCATCCAGTCATACAAATTTAATGTGACACATATAATAAATACAATAACTGCTATATATTTTAATACGTTGGCTTAATCTATCGGTCCTTATACTGTATAGAGTTACTTGTATCAGTGTTTGTGGCCGAGGTAAGACCAACTTGCACCTTGTTTTTCTGTTTAAGAGAAGGCCTATTTTATCACGCTGAATTCTACGTTCAACCAACCTTAATGACGAAAATTCTGCTGCATTATCAATTTCAAAGACAAACCTCTCAAGTGGACAAAATTCCTAAAACACGATTAGAGAAATAACAAAATATTACATCTGATATGTAGTTTTGTAATATCGACGTAAACAATCCATGTTCATAAAGCTAGCCGCGACGCAGTATTCCCTTTACGAAAGGGTCGTTAGCATCCGAAACGGCCGCTACCATCCCCGCTTTTACAGAATTCTGGGTAACAGTTACAAATTCCACGTTATCCTTACGGTTATGCTATGCTGTCCCGTGTCTTCGCAAACATGGCGGGCATGTTTGCTGGTTTTAAAAATTTTGGTCAGTTGATAAAGCGTGCCATTACCGAATATTTGCAGCCACGCTATTACCAAAACTGCAGCGTCTATAAATAAGTGGTCATATACTGTATATACACACAAATGACGAATACCGCACAGTGCAGAACAAGTTAAACGCGCGCAGAAAAGCATATTGAACCAGAAACATTGATATGAAGTAGTAACTTGTAAAAAATCTATTCCTTTCATTCTACATACTTTGTCCATAATTACAACGCAAATCCTTTCAACTTCACCCTAAACAAATGAACAATAGACGTCACCATTTATACTAAACGAATACCAGAAATTGTACTGAAAATTATCGCAGGTGTATACAGGCAAAGAAATTTGGGGCCGAAAATAGTTCTTGTTGTTCACACTTTAAACGTCCATAATTTTGCCAATGTTTTGATAAGAAGAACTATGGGCATGTTCAAAAGGGAAACACCAAAAAAGCAATCCTATGTGAGTTCAGAGGCTAGGTCCACACGATGTCGTTTCCGAGCGTTTTCATTCATAATTCTTTCAAAAAGCTCCCGACTTGTTTACATAATTTTATGAAAACCAGCATAAACCTCGTCAAGACTATAAGGACCAAAACTAAAAACTTCTTGCATCCAGAATTTTTGTGGTTCATATCGTTTTCATTTTGACTGTTGTGAGAACGCTCGGAAACGCCCTTGTGTACACATAGTCTGAGTCGCATATTAACTGCAAAGTACTTACTTCAAACACATATTTATACCTCTCCATACAGATGGCCCAACAGCTTTAATAGAAATTTCCCAAAAACTGCTATTTCGGCCAAACAAAGCAAGAAATACGCGACACCTAATTATCCAATATTCTCAATTTTACTTTCACAAGCACATAATATTGACATGCAGCATAACACCATGTACCATGACACGAGAAGCATTAACAAGCTAAAACGCACATGCACTAGCCTAATCAAACTCGTACTAGTTTCAATGTAACAAAGTTTCCTTGTGAAGAACGACTATAAATATACGTCAAATCTAAGGTTAAAGATTGCTTCAGGGAGACTATAATTTAGTCTTCATCGTAGCGTACCTTTAGAGGTAATCGTGGTAATCCAGCAGTCAATATAAATTCCCACATCCCCTGGGCCGAAGCATAGCATTGCTTTGCTAATGAGCTAAAAAGCTACCAATTCCCGCTAATGCCCCGCTAGTCCACCATTACGCGGATTTACATTTACTGCTATACTTAAAGTAGTGAAGTCATGCAGCCAAATAATTTTCTCATGCATGCTAAGCAAATTTTCAATTATTATTCATTTCTTCAGAAACTGATCGTTTTCACCCTCTATAAACCGAAAGTACTTGCACAGAATGACCCAGTCGCTGTATTCGCTCTTGTTATTCCTCCAAATAACCAGGTAGGGACAAGAGGGAGTGTGAGAAAAAGAAACCTGATATTTCAACATTTTTTTAGTACCCTATACTGTAAATAATCACTCGAACGCTGTCTGGCTGAACCAATCCAATAGATTTAACGTGTATATATTTACTAAGGCCGTTCTTTACGAGGAAAATTCGTGAAAAACGCGCTCTTCACTCACAACTCACCGCGGCTAAAACTTTGGAAATTCTTAGGGACAATTAAGCATTTAAGGTAAGTTAGTCTATCAGTAGTGAGTGAACGAATTCAAGTTATTTTCATTTGCTGGTGTGTGTTTTAACATGTGAATGCTCCCCCCCCCCCCCCCCCCCGATGTCATGATATATGGTGTTATATAGTAATTTACATCTAATTCAATCAGGTTATGATTCAATAAAGGTTGTCGTAAACTGGAAATTATGCGTGCAAGGGATGACGGATTATTGCTTATTTCACCTCTAACCCGGAATTATTTCTTTGACACAGCATCGAGGGCACACACTGTAAGAAACGTCCAGTAATTTCCTGAGTATCAGGACCTAAAGAAACAATACGCCATCATCCCTCCCGCGCTTATATAGTAATGTAGTTTACAGCTTACGGAAAAACAACCTAAAATGGCTGTATACACTGGTATAAATCATATTTTGTGTGCTTGTGAAACTAAAATTACGTATCAGGGATATTACATAACTATACCTAGGTGGATGTCGCGTATTTCTGGCTGTAACCTGTGGTCCCCCTCCGCGTGCCTTGTGTGCTTTGAATTTTATACGTGAACATTGTAACATTGCAATCTTGAGCCTGTTATAAGCCGGTTTTTCACTAGCAAATATTTCTCACGAAGCGACTTTTCCCTTTGTCCTTAACGGCTTAAGCTTTCAACTGAAACCATTGCTAAAACCAAGTGGAAATATAATTAGGTTTGCACAAAAGAAAAAACAGTCGCTTCGTGCGAAAAACTCGCTAGTGCCTGGAAAACCGGCTCACACGTCATATTTCAGTCGCCTGGAATGCAATTGAAACTGCAATAGATGAGATAGCTAACTTCATTGTAAAACAGGTATTACCTTTTCCAAACAGGGTTTAATACTATGCAGAACATTCTGTATATATTGATTAACCTCTGGATGACAGGACATCTATAATGAGATACACACACATATCCGACATACAGTACTGCCAAGAAATAACTTGTCAAAAACCGCGTCCGAGACGCGGGTGAACCGCGTCTTGCCCGCGTCTGCTAGCGTCCGCATGCGCGTCCTGCCTGTGGGCGCCCCGCGTCTCGACCGCGTCCGGCCCGCGTCTGCGTGCATTCGCGGTTGCGGGCAGCCCGCGCGCGGGCACTATGCATCGGCTTTTCGCCCGCAGGTAGGAGGACGCAATTACGACGATCTTCGGAAATCTTCGGAAAATATCAACAATAACACAGAAACATATGTATTCTGTGACAATAAAGCTAGAGCACAGGTATTAACTTATGTTGCTAGAGACTTAAAGGCACTAACAAAGAAACGGAATCACAATAGCTCAATGTAAATAATTTGGATAATTAATAATTAGCCTCAATAAAATTTTGATACAAATACTATTTATAGCTATAGAAATACTCGCACATTAACTAAGCGAACTGAAATGTTTTTCTTCAGTAAAGCGTGTTTGAGCGTTTTATATACTTTTCAGTATCTTTTCCTAAACAAACAATCCCGGGCATGTTAAAAACTCTTTTATGCCACGGCTGACTGCGAGCAGCGTGGGTGAATTTTCTCCCTCATACTAAGTTGCTAGGGAACAATACGAGTAACAATACGAGATAAGCGAATAAGTCGAAAAGCAGAAATGGGAAGATACCTAGCTGCGATAGACTGGTCTTCATTGTTTGCATCTTTAGACACTTGTGAAGACATGTGGAATGTTTTCCATGCCGTTGTTCAATCTGGCCTTGATATCCTAAAGCCGATAAAACAGATTCGTATTCACCCAGATGATGCTCACCATGGATGAATCAGAGGCTTAAATCTTTCATTCAAAAAAGGCAAGAGGCCTTTAATATATATGGTGTGAATTCCATTCAATTTAAACAACATAGAAATTTAGTAAATGGAGAAAGAAAAACGTGTAGAGCGAAATATTACGAATCTAAAATTCAACAATTTAAAGGGGTAACCCCAAGAAAATGGTGGCACGAGGTCAAGCGTTTGAGCGGTATGAAGTCAACAAATGTCAACGTAATTAATCAAATAGATATTAAGGACTTTTCAAACCTTACTTTACAGGAACAAGTAAATTCCATAAATGCAGCCTTCCTATCTCCACTGGAGGAATACCGAATGTTAACTCCTCGTGAACGTCATCCATTGGAGGATTCACCGGAATTCTTAAAAGTTACCGAGGAGCGTGTGCAGAAGGTTCTAGAAAAACTTAATCCTAATAGGGCGTCTGGACCAGACAAAATACCCAACTGGTTTCTGAAGGGATACTCGTATGTTATCGCCCTTCTCATTATGAAAATCCTTAACTTGTCCTTTTATGAACAGTCGATACCTACTGCCTGGAAAATGGCCGATGTAGTTCCATTGAAAAAAAAGAAGCGTGTAAATGTATTAGAAAAAGACCTAAGACCAATTTCGCTTACTCCATGCGTTTCAAAGGTAGCAGAGGAGTTCATAGTAGATGACTATGTAAAGCCAGCCGTTTTAGAAATGATCGATAAAACTCAGTATGGTGCCATTCCATATTCATCAACCACTATGGCATTAATAAATATGCTACATCACTAGTATTTAGGGACTGATGGAAATGGGTCGACAGTAAGAACAATTCTATTCGACTACAGAAAAGCGTTCGATTTTATTGATCATGAGATTCTAATTAATAAAGTGTGTAGACTGAAGTGGGAATCAGTCCCTTCGGGTGTGCCACAGGGAACAAAGTTGGGACCTTGGTTTTTCATCCTAATGATTCAGGACCTGGATATTGACTCACCATATTTATGGAAATTCGTAGATGACACTACTGCATCTGAACTTTTGCCCAAAGGAAGTGTTAGTAAAGCCCAAAATATAGTCGATCGTGTCATTCAGTGGTCAGACGAAAATAGAGTTCAATTACATCCTGACAAATGCAAAGAATTGAGAATAACGTTTTCCAAGAACCCGTCTGTTTTAGACCCACTGATTGTTGATGGGAAGGAAGTCGAGACCGTCGATAATGTGAAACTACTAGGAGTTACAATGAGCAGTAATCTCACATGGAATGCGCATATTGAAGAAGTTATTGAAAAGGCGAACAAGAGATTATATTTTCTAGTTCAGTTAAAAAGAGCGAAAGTACCACTTAAGGAACTAGTATTATTTTTTACAACATGCGTTCGATCGGTGATAGACTATGCCATACCTGCCTTTTATCATGCTTTCCCAAAGTACCTAAAGAAGGAGCTGGTGCGTTTGGAGAAAAGAGCAATTGCAATTATGAACCCAGGAACTCATTATGATGTGGCAAGTGAAGTTTTGAACATGCGATTAATTGAGGATCATCATGATCTGTTTAACAGCATGATGAGAAACGGTAACCACAAACTTGCAGAATTGCTTCCACCGTTGTATTCTTCACATCATGATTTTAGGAATGAACGTAAATTCAATGTCCCTTGTACTTTTACTAACCGGGCTAGAAATTCATTCGTATTTGCGATGGCTGCGAAAGTATAATCTTAGATTATAAGGTTGCAAGCGCAATTTTAAATCTTAGGGTTTTGTATATATCCATTTTTAAATTTACATATAGCAGTATAATTATAATACATGCACTTGAAAGAACTTGTAGCGATTATAATTTATCGTAGAATTTTAGCATTTTATACTGTGTAAATAATTGTAGTGTAGTTGTAAATTTTTTGTAAAGATTACGTAATTCAGCCTTCGAGCTGCGAAGTAATTCTGAATAAACTATCTATCTATCTATCTATCTATCTATCTATCTATCTATCTATCTATCTAGGATATTCTACGCTTTCCATTTTACAAACGAGAGGTTAAGCCTGTTTTATATTTCAGGTTTGTACACCTGTTTTTTAGACTTGCATAATTAAGATAAATGTGCCGTTGTGACTTACAATCGTGTACCGAGTTTACAAGATATTATTAATGGGAATTTGTTTGCTGAACATGTATTTTGTCAAGCAATATATTGTCTGCTTATCACTTAGTGCAATGAAATTTTGCATCTCGCCAAACAACACAGTTGCCTTTCAAAGATAATGTTATTGACTCTTGTTTGATTTTCCGTTTATTAATTATTACTTTATTTAAGCGTCGTTCGGATTTGTACGATGTTGTTCGGTTTCCCGAGTATGCTACGAAAACTGCGTCCAGCAAGATGCAGTTTCGTTGGATGCAATACGCGGGTCGCCCGCGGGCAGCGTAGACGTAGAACGCGGGTCGCCCGCAGGAGCTTTGCGAGTGGGACGCGGGCCCGGTGGATGCAAGACGCGGGTCAGACGCGGCCAGGACGCGGGTAGACGCAGTACCAAGTTATTTCTTGGCAGTGCTATATCATGAATGAGTTTTGAAACTCAATGTCTTCGTCAAAATGTTCGGTGCAGGCTTAAATTTGTCACGGATAAAATTATTTTTCAGATGGAAGCGCGAAAACTAAGAAAAAAATGGCTAAAAACAATTCACAGCACAAGAAAAACTACGCATTATAGTGGTAGTACAATGACCAGGGCGCACTCTTTTCGTTTCAAATAATACCCCGTCTCAACAACTTTGGGGGGGGGGGGGGGGTGGGAGGGGGGAGGGGACAGCCGCTTCAGACGCCTTTCAGTTCACCAAAAATGAATTTTTTCTGCAAAAACGGATACTACCTGAAAATTTTTATAACCTACCTGTACAGGGACATTGTATTTCTTCCGCTTTTCAAAAATTTCAGCAGGATAAATTTCTCTCATGTAAAGAATAAGATGAATGGCAACTTCAAAGAATTCACATAGTATGTTTGCCGTAACTAAAAATTAATAAAAAACCGGGGTACTAATTAACAATTATACATGTGTAATAATCACAGTTCATTGAGTTTTTATTACTCGAGAGCCGTGATCTATCAGAAGACAGATGTACTTCGTACTTAAAATCGTCATAACTTCGCAGATTATAGTTTGCTCTATTTTCAGGAAAATTTCCATGTAATTGATTAGTAGTTAGGCTTCACAATTTCTTGTAAATTTTTATATTGTGTGCACGGCCCATTGAAAATCAGCGAATGCTGAATGGCTACCGTGTTGAAAGAATTTTAATAATAATAATAATAATAATAATAATAATAATAATAATTATATTATGATGCAGTCTCACTGGTCTGTGGCAAATGTTTAGAACTTTTGTACTTCGCTGTGATTGGTCAATTTTACGAATTCTGAAATCGAGAAAGAAACATGAAGGCATGGTAGAAAATGCGGACTACGGATTGCGGACTCGGATTGCGGACTCGGACTGTAGACTCGGACTGCGGACTTGGATTGTGGACACGGACTGCGGACTCGGATTGCGGACTCGGACTGCGACTCGGATTGCGGACTCGGACTGCGGAAAAATCTGAGTACGGCGTGCACAACTTTATTTTGACTAAATCTCAACATAAATTTCTGGGGGTTTTTATGTAAAAATATGTATTTCAAACACAATATGGAGTATCAATACTTAATTTTTTTAACGAACTGTTATTTCCAACACTTAGAAATTGAATTGTACAATTTACCGCCCATGCTTGTATAATATAGCTAATTAGTACCATGAAAATACTCTTTCTCACAGACAGTGGAGTTGTCAGCTATTTCGGGTATAACTCGAAATTATGGACGTGCAACTTGTACACTGATATAGAGTAAATAAAAATAGTCAACACATGCAACCTAAAATAATAAAATTGTTAAATTTCGAATTACGAGATATGTTGAGTTTATCACTCACGAATATTCTATTATCAAGAATTCACTCACACGAAGTCTTACAAGTATGTAACTTTAATCAATGACTCGTGAATACACATCTCACTTACTGCTATGATACATGGCTATTTATTACATGGACAACATACAAGACCGTACAGCTATGACGTACATCGGATATACATTATAAGATCATAGGCGTATCCAGACATATGCTTGTCCAGGATACCACAAATCTAGCGTTGGAGTTCCTTCCTTATTTGATCGACTTTAGATTAACTATGATTACATCAATGACATAAACACTACAAAATACATGGTAGAAAATGCTCGAAACTGCGGAGTACGGAAAAGATAGAGTAGGGAGTACGCAATTTTTTTATGGACTAAATGCTTACTTTTAATTAGTAAAGACGATACGACCAAAACACTTTATTGAATTAATGAAAAAATTGTGAATTTAAGCAGTAAATAAAAAATCACGAAAAACAAACTTTACGGGTCTTAAAAATCACGAGAAAATCGCAGGAAATCATAGAAATCCACACACATGTCCAGATAAAGATGTCTCTACTGTATTTGTCTTTTCATATTCACTAATAGAATGGATATTTCAGTTTACTGTAGCTTTGAATAGTTGATTGAAAGTAGTTTGTACAAATCCGTAGCCTTAGATGAATATACTTCTGTTGTTATTAGTATCATACACTGACGAGTGACGACCATATACGTTACTGATAATTATACTAAAAATACTAATTACTGAGCTGAATTTTTAGCAGAAGTCGGGTACCTTGAAATTCACGTCCAACCATAGGAGGCCCTGAAACGCGTGTTTTTATTCTCGTGACGCTCGCGCGTGTAATTGCGAGTCATTGGTTTAATACAATCTTATTATATTAAGCCAATGACTCTCATTGCGAGTCATTGGCTTAATACAACAACATAATATTAAACTAATGACTCGCAATTACACGTGCGAGCGCCACGAGAATAATAACATGCGTTTCTGTGCCACCTATGGTGCAACGACTGGTGTCGGATTGTTGTTGTTAATATGTTACAGTTGGATATGAACAAACATTAATTGTTCACTTGCGTTTGGGAGCAAAAGTTTCTTTTACGTTGACTGATCAACCTTTCTCATAAGCACAAAGATATGCCATCTTTGGGTGCTGTATCACTTAACGACATTTAACAATTTAACTATTTTAAGTTGCATGTGTTGACTATTTTTATTTATTCTATATCAGCATACAAGTTGCACGTCCATAATTTTGAGTTGAAATCTATACACGGTTTACCCGAAATGGTAAGTGTTGGAAGTAACAGTTCGTGCAAAAATTTAAGTATTGATACTACATATTGTGTTTAAAATACATATTTTTACATAAAAAAACAGAAATTTATGTTGAGATTCAGTCAAAATAAAGTTGTGCACGCCGTACTCAGATTTTTCCGCAATCCGAGTCCGCAATCCGAGTCCGCAGTCCGAGTCCGCAATCCGAGTCCGCACATCCGAGTTCGCAATCCGAGTTCGCCATCCGAGTCCGCAATCTGAGTCCGCAATCCGAATATTTTTCGACTCTACCACCACAATTAATACATGGTTTATTAAGCTTATTGGGGGAAAAGATCTTCAAAGTTACACCCATATCGATTTAAGCGAAATACGTACGTTATTTAATGCATAAAATGTCGATATTGAAGCAGCAATTTGTAATTCCTTGTGGCACCACTGACATCAGTTGGCAACATGAAGTTGTGTATTACACTACTTTTTTCATCTTAGACGTCGTTTTTATGTCACTCTGAATTTCTATCCTATTCTGTGGACACCTTTTTGAAGACTATTGACTGTTAAGTATATGGACTACAGTGGCTGGAGTTGAACAAAATAGGTACAAAACGAACAATGGATGTATTAAACATTTGCCACAGACAGGGTCTCAAGTCTAAATTAATGTGCGCAAGTGTCATTCGGGACTGCTGCAGCACTGAAAGTATTTCGACTTCAAAAAAGAGCCGCCAGAACTATTTTGGGTGCTGAGAAAACAACACCATCTATTTATCTTTTAACACCTTGAAGCAGTTACCTTTTACAAAACAATCAATGATCAAAAGAAGTATTGTAGCTTTTAAGCGTGTAAATACTACCTATTGTATTGGGTAAGGGTAAAACGTGGATACGGACGGACGGATATCTGGATATCCCCCCCCCCTTAACTATGCCACCACCAATTTGCCATATAATTTTAACTGTACACAATTAACTGCAACAAAAAAGATGGCAGATGTGGTATTTACCAGAATACACTGCAGTAAGAAATCATTTAAAAAGGTATACTAATGTCTTTTAAAGGACAAACAGAAGATAATAGGTTATTCTTTCACTTGTGCTGGAATTTCAATCTATTTATACTGCTTCTTGCTTCTTTCTATTTATACTTTTCCCAGTTCTTCTTACTTGATACATGTAATGCATTCTAGCAAAAGAATAGGCCACTCAAGTCAGAAGCTTTGACATTTGTGTAGCCGCAAATATTGCATCACACATGTTGATCATGCAGGTTCTGGCCAGTCAAATGCCTTTCTGACCAATAGGAATACTGAACTGGAAAAAATGAAAATGAAATGAAAAGGGCTTCCATGTCCACAAAAAAAATTATGCACTGCAAGAAAGCTAACCAAAGTGAAGTTTTCTCATAACAAAATTTCTGTGAGTTGAGTTCTACTGATAAATATATATTTCAGGTATGTTCTATCAGCTGACATATGTTGACATTCGCATCTGCAGCACACGGTTACGTTGCATTTTGAATGTTTTTTTATTCTACAAATACATTTTCTTCAAAGTATTGAGCAGATAGCATGTATCTTATATATTTTGCGCAGACAAACACAAAAGTGCACGGGGAAGATCTTTTCCGCACAATTGCATAAAAATAGGGGGGCATGTTGACCAGCTGAGTGGCCCTTGCTGTTCTTTCCCTACACTGTGCCACCAAGACCTGCATCTTTTTTGCTACAGTGAATTAACAGTCTGGCCAGTTAACCAAACTGGTTTTATCACGAGAATTGTTCCGTAATCAGCATGCAGTCAAAAGTTTGCTGTGTACCTTGTAACAAAAAAGTGAACAAAATTACAAAAATAAGTTCATACCATTAGTCGTTACAAATTCTTGGGTTTCTTCTGATTCCATTAGCCTATAGCAATCAACGTTTATAACAATATTTCTATACACATCAATATTTGGCAAAAGAAATCCTGGTTTTGTTCGATCTGTTTGATCTGTGGTTTGATCAGGGTTTGATCTTTGATCTGTGATTTTTACAATATTTAACACGATGCAGTTACTTCATGTTGCGATAATATAAAGAATTTCAGAACTTTTCGATTGACAAAAAAGCAAAAATTACATCCCCAAAGAGTACTTGCAAAAAGTGCGCAATGTAATCCGACCCCGTGCCCAAATACATACATTACATAGTCTTATTCTTCTTAGTATGGCCCTTGAAACATGTCGGAAACAAGTAGAGCTATTCAACTGAAAAAACTTGCATTAGATTGTAAGAAGACTAATTTAGATTTTGATACATTACAGTAGTATTTCTCTTGAAAATTTGTATAGGAAATTACTCTTGTTCTCGAAGTATTAATGAAAAATCGCACGCGTGTTTGGCGAAATATTTTGTTCTCGAAGTATTAATGAAAAATCGCACGCGTGTTTGGCGAAATATTTAACATTTCGCCAAACACGCGTGCGATTTTTCATTAATACTTCGAGAACAAGTGTAATTTCCTATTAATATCATTTTACTACATATTTCAATGCTGAACATAACTGTTTTTGTGAATGAAGTGCCGTCGACGATATGTTTCGCAAACTTTCGCAATAGATACTTTCAGATTTGCCATTTTCTCTTCAAAGAAACCTTTTCTAACACGAGTATTCATCCATCGAAAGTTTTTTAACCACCTTGTGAACATTTTTGTAAAAAAACTGCTGATTTTTTTAATATTTCAAAATAAAAATACAAAAATGTTGACAAATTTTATCACAAAAACATTTTACTACATGAGGTATAGCTCGTTTCCGTGCCGATTAATTTTTAATAATGTGCCGATTAAGGATTAATCGGCACACTTTTTAACCAATCAGAATCGAGTGAACTAAAAAAAATGATATTAATGAAGATATTAATGTTTCAAATGAGTAGCAGATTTGTACATGCGTCTAAAACGTGTAAAAAACACCGCATCAAATATTAAACAAACTTTACTCCACCAAAACTCGCATGCATTAATAGCCATATCAAACTTTCGTAATACGGTAATAATTCCGTGTTCTCAGTACGCGAAATTAATGTTCAATCCATCAAAGTTAAAACATGACAAATAAAATGCTGGTTAGAATTAGGGTTTGGATTAGGGCTTGGATTAAGATTTATATTAGAACACGGAATTATTACCAACATTTGAGTTAACTAGTGTCCAGTGCCCTATTAATAGTGAATGCGCAGTTTTTGTGCGTCATATTCCATATTCATATATCTGACAAGATGGCACAAAGACCTAGCTAAGCGAACTTTGCGTTAGCCGATACGTTTTGACGATGAATATAGTGCGCCTTTGCCCAAATTCCCACGGATTTCCACCCTTTGCACGTTTCCAGGCATAGCAAAGAGAACTAATCTTTTTCTTGAATGCTTGAACTAACCGTTTGCTAACTGTACGCCGCGCGTATCCCAGACTCGAGAAGGATGCTATTCACAACTATGGCAAACCACGAATCATAAGTTTGCCCTTCTTGTCGCATGTACTCTGTTGACATCTTGTAAATCAAGAAACTGTACGGTAATCAGGAAAATGTACATTATTAAACAGCATTTTCCAAAATCTTAAGTGGCAGAGTGTCGTACTATGGTGTATAATGTACAAATATAAGGATTGAATACTCAGTTACTTGCTTACTTGGTGCACAAACGAAGGCAGAGATGGACTCTGAGTCATAGAAGCTCCTTCCATATCACTTTCTGCAGCCATGGCCAATTGAATATGTAATGAACATGTAAACAACACAAACATCCACAACTTTACGCTCATTTTGCCCTATCCAAATCTTCGTGAATATACATAAATCTACTACCAAACTGCGCGGAATTTTACGAAGATTTCAAATTCGGCGGTAACCAGAGTCCTAGACATGCGCATAACGTTCTAGTGCCAGTTTACTTCCACAGACGCTGTGCGCAAGGCCGATTTTCCTATCAAAATCCCAACAATTGCGCACTTACAAGCGAAAAAACCCTACGAAATAAGGATTATTTTTATAATGATTATACATACAAAAGATACCCCAAGACATATACTTTCCAATACCGCAGGTAACCAAACGCAGATATGATCGTACAAGAAGCGCAAGCAAGAAAACTTCAAATTTTGCGGCAAATTTGTATTAGCAAAGTTGGAAATACAACACGCGCAATATGAGTAGACTTTTAATTAACGCTAAGTTTGATATGAATAAATGACTACAGTCAGAACTGTTTAGTATGAAACAAGGAATTATTACTGAAAAAAAACCAGACAAGATTATTCGTTCGGAATAGCGTTTCGCTTAGCATGAATGCATGCCTAGCCCTTGAGAACATTATCAAGGACGTAACTAGAACGTTAATTCGGGGGGGGGGGGGTATATTCATATATTCATGTTTTGCCCGACTTTTGAATTTGAATTTGATTTGAACATGATTTGAAAAGAAACTCGTCGGGCAGAACATAAATATACGAATATACACCCCCCCCCCTCAATTAACGTTCTAGTTACGTCAGGGCCTCTTTTAATAGTATAGGCTGGGTGGGACATGTCCCCCCAGCCCTCTTACTGCCCCCCAGTCAGCAAATTTTTCCCCTCCAGTGCCCGGTCTCTTTTCATGTTTTGTCCTTTTGGGATGTGAACATATAAATTCCAGAAGTCATTATAGTGGGCCATTTGTTAATTGTTTCTATTTAACTATCATATATACACACATATATATATATACATATATATACATATATATATATATATATATATATATATATATATATATATATATATATATATATATATATATATATATATATATATATATATATATATATATATATATATATATATATATATATATATATATATATATATATACACACACACACACACCACAGTACTATGCAAAAGTTTTAGGCACCCCATTTTTTAGCTTTTACATAAAAAGTCATATCTAACCCAAAATGGAACCAATTACAATGAAATTTTTACGGGCGATGGAGCAAAACGATATTTGCAACTTGTTTCTTAAAAACATGGATAATTCAAACCGGAAGTTCAGTTATAACCGAAATGGTGATATACTACTTTTTTGTGATATCATCATTATATCCATGTACAGTTTTTCAATAATTAATCTTTTTTGCAGTAACACTGTAGCAAAGTCACTAAATTATTTTAGAAATATCGATCAATTTGGTGCAACATGCAGTGTTCAGTTTTGAATAAAATCTTTTTGTCTGAAAAACAGTCCTTCTCGAATACTCTTGGTACTCTATTTGTGATCATTTTTCTGCAACGTTTTAGCAAGTGAAAATTATATGGAATAACAGCATTTTAATTTTAGGGCAAATATCAACAACCATTGGTCAAACTAAACCGCCTTATATAGCATCATATTCAGTGACGGATCTAGCGTAGGTCAAAATAAATTACTGCAGCTCATTCTTGGATATATTTACATTTTAAAACACCTTCAAAGCAATTTCATTGGTAAGATTTTATTCTTTGGAAATTCATAATCAATGACATTGTTTTAAAGTTATTTTGAATTTAAGATCGAGCTGCTATAATTTATTTTGACCTACGCTGGATCCGCCACTGATCATATTATCTTAGATTTTTAAACCTGGTTGCAAAGTGACCAAATTTAAATCAACGTTTTGCACTAAAGATTTTTGTTATTTCTGAACCACTGTAACCACTTTGCAACAGAATCACGCTAAAAACTTCAACAAAAAAGTTAAGTTGCGTGCTTCATTTTTGAATTTGACGACAAGTTGTAACTAGTACTGCCGATAATAGCTAAACTTCCGGTTTGCATTATCAATTGTTTAAAAGTAACTCGTGACAGATAACATTTGTCTCTACCACATGTTAAATTTTCACGGAAATTGGCTCTATTTTAAATTAGATATTAGCTTTCACGTGAGAGGCAAAAAGAGGGATGTCTAAAACTTTTGCACAGTACTGTATATATATATACGAATATGTATACACACGAGACACAAGTGTATTTATAAGAATAGTTTGTTGGTCAACAAAAAATGAACATAACGAAAATTATGTCGAATTAGAAAGCAACCAAGATCGCACGATAATGAAAAATATCAACTGTTTGATAAAGAAATACCAGAACGAACTGACAAAAGAAGAATCGGATTACATTCAAAATTTTACGTACAAAACATCAAATTTTTATGGCCTACCCAAGATTCACAAATCAACCAGTATTACAACAGCCATAAAAGAACAAAACGCGGACTACATAAAACTACCACCACCTCCAGACCTTAAATTCAGACCCATAGTCGCCGGACCTGCATCACCCACACATCGACTCAGCAATTTCGTTGATATAATATTGAAACCTCTGTGCAAGCACGTACCAAGTTATATAAGGGACGACTTGGATTTCCTGAACCATATACCACACAAAGTAACCGAGGATACGATATTGGTTTCCTTCGACGTGATAAGTCTGTACACCAGCATTCCTCACGAACTGGGATTAAAAGCAATAGAACACTTTTTGGATAATTTCCCCACAACTCTACAGCGACCCTTCTCGAAAGAATTCATATTGAAAGCTATTTCTATTGTACTCAAAGAAAACACATTTAAATTTGATGGAAAGAATTATAAACAAGTACAGGGAACGGCTATGGGAACAAAAATGGCACCAACATACGCCACTCTCGTAATGGGCTTCCTAGAAAAACAGTTGTACCAAAGAATCGAGGAAAAATACGGAGAAGCAACCAAAACGGAATTTATTAAGAGCTTCAAAAGATTCTTGGACGACTGTTTTATATTCTGGCAAAAATCACGAGCAGAACTAAAAATATTGTTCAACATGCTCAACAACATCAACCCAAAAATTCAATTCACAATGGCATTCAGCTCCGAAAAACTCCCATTTTTAGACATACTGATCTGTAAAGAGAACACAGAAATACATACGAATATTTATTACAAAGGAACAGACAGTCACCAATATCTAGACTTTTTTCATGCCATCCAAGACATGTTAAACAGAATATACCGTATGCATTAGCAAGAAGAATATGCACCATTGTAACAAAAGACGACATCAGAAACATTCGACTGGGAGAACTAGAAACCTTTCTAACCAACCAAAACTACCCAAAGAAACTTATTAATAATGGAATCGAGAAAGCAAAAAAAACTAACGATTGAGGAGCTACGTAATCCAAAGAAAAAATCAGACAACAACAACAACAAAACTCTCCCATTGGTCATCACCCACAACCCCAATAACCCACAAATCGTAAATATGGACGGAGCATGAACTTCTTGCGACACTCAAAGAAAATGGAGTCAACACTCAAGAATACTGATCTCATTGTAAGCAGAAGACAACCAAAAAACTTAAAACAAATTTTAACGAAAGCAGAATTTTCAAACAGCGCGATCAAGAGGGAAGTAACAAAGTGCAATGAACCTAGATGCGGGACATGTGACATTATCATAACAGGTGATTCCCTAATCCTGAAAGGCAATAAAACGTGAACCATACGCTCCCCAATGTCATGCTTGAGCAGGGACGTGATTTATATTATCATTTGTTCAAAATGTCAAGATTACTACATTGGTCAAACTCAAAATCTACGAAATCGCGTAACTCTACACAAGGAACAAATAAAACACGAACAGTATAGACATCTACCGGTAAGCAAACATCTCCACAGATGCAACAACGGGATGTTCAGAATAATGCCAATTTACCAATGTTCGAACAATAATAGAATTGAAAGGGAGTCTAAAGAAAGTAACATTATATCAATCCTCGAACCAAAGATTAATGCATGTAATTAAACACCATTCATAACATTCCAACGATGACGTAATACATGAAATATTTCCGTAAACAAAATCATTATGAATATAAAAGATACAATCACACTAGTAAACCTCATATAGCACCTGAAGAGCTTTTAGCGAAAACGTTTGTGCAATAATATTGTAAATAAAAAGATTTTAAAACGAGTGAGTTATGTTTATTTTTTGTTGACTAACAAACTATTTATATATATATATATATATATATATATATATATATATATATATACATATATATATATATATATATATATATATATATATATATATATATATATATATATATATTTATATATATGTATATATATATATATATATATATATATATATATATATATATATATATATATATATATATATATATATATATATATATATATATATATATATATATATATATATATATATATATATATATATATATAATATTGCATTTGTAAATTCTGAATGCTGATTGGCTAAGAGCCGTGTTGATATAAGGCTCCAGGCTCCGCGCGCTATGCTTCAGTTATTGACCTTGCTTATTTCCGTAACCTCATTTATTAATCAACTGTGCTGGAACGACGACCTGTTTAGACTTATTTTCAAATTGAGAAATTTGAATTTGATTAATTTAAAAAGAAACTCGTCGGGCAGAACATGAATACTTGAATATACCCCGCCCCCTCAATTAACATTGCGTCAAGAAACCATAATTTCGTTTTAGATCACGGGTGTTGTCATAATTGAGTCTGAAGCTCGTTTCTAAAATATGTGTTTCCTGATCGTGTGATATGTTCCAAATGTCGTACTAAAAAGGTATGTAACGAATGTAAGTAAAGTTACAACGTATGTGTAAAGGTATAATATGGTAACGAAGTAAATATTGCTGCAACTCTCGTGAGAACAGCTCATGCAACTTTCAAGAGACCTCCAACATTTTTGGAACAAAATATAACAAAAATAATAACGCTGATACTGTCATGTGTAGTCGCAAAAGGGCGGTATTGTTTCATATATTAAAGAGCGACGTTTATCGGCCAAAATATGAAAGTGAAAAGAAAGTATTACGCCTTTCCGCCTTCTCAAAAAATACTATCATAGCGCTATTCACCATCCGTACAGCTGAGTCGGGTACTTATATCACTGCAGAACATGTTTATCACATTCAATAACCTACTCAACCTACAAAAGTTTCGCATGGACCTTTTAAAACCATTTTGGATCAGTTTTCGTAAGACCTTTACTTGCTTGCGTGTTCAAAGTTTCCGACTGTCTCTGTAGGAGGCTTGCAAATCATATGTGTGCGGCACCGCGATTAATTTTATAATAATGATTCCTTTTAAATACAGCGTTCCATTATTTCCTTTTGAACGATAACTTGTTATACTTTAATAGCGTTGCCCTGTGTTTTATATTTTCTATGCGTGTGTATT
Organism: Muricea muricata; assembly: GCA_963855995.1. Classification (NCBI taxonomy): domain Eukaryota; kingdom Metazoa; phylum Cnidaria; class Anthozoa; order Malacalcyonacea; family Plexauridae; genus Muricea; species Muricea muricata. The sequence goes on from OY979718.1 coordinate 5,337,402, forward strand.
GATCGTAAAGCGAAGCCTGTAGGATAGCTATAGCTACTGTTGACAAGCAGCATCCTACATTTAAAAACGTTCTTGCAGCAACATTACTAATATATCCTCATGATTTAGTTTCCCCTGGCGTCTATAACGTGCATGTTTACTGTAAACAGTAGTGTGATTAATTTGAACAACACATAAAACACGCACGATAAAATAATTTCAAACCTTAAAGGGGGAAATGGCAACAAGTTTTTTTATCGTCTCATTTAAAAGAAACTGCAAAACAATATATGGAAGTCTATTACAGAATTTTTATATCTGTTTCACTTCGGGAGATATTTTCATTTGAAATCTTTAGTTGTCCGCCATCTTGGATATTTGTGGATATGCACGATACGTCACAACTGGGGTCTCGCGATTTTTTTTCCTCACGACACAATGATTAATATGCTCTCATAACCGCACGTACGGTAAGTGTTACGGATTTCAGCACGGACTGAGAAGATTCAAACAATATTTGATTGTTGGCAGGTATTAAGGAGCAGCTTTAAATGGCTTATCCCTGTTGTGATGTCACCAAAACATTGTTCATGAGGTTAAAAATTAATCCAAGATGGCGGACAGTTCGTTGATTTAGGTGAGAATATCTCCCGAAGTGAAACAGATATAAAAATTTTGTAATATACTTCTATATATTGTTTTAGAGTCTCTTCCAAATGAGACAATAAAATTTTTTCTTGCCATTTCCCTTTAACTTTACCAAAGCAGGAGATTACCGACCTTCTTGAAACTTCTGTAAGAAGAATTCGGTGATGAGGGAATTTCTGCAGTAAACTTGTCAGTTCAGTAGTGTCACCGATATAATTGTGCGCATAATTTTTCTCTGTGAACAAAGACTGGCTTTGGTGTTAAATGTATGGGCGGCCGTTACCACCAAAAATGCTATACATGCGAGATGAATTGACATAATTCACATAAACGCGAGTGATTCATTGTGTTTAGAAATGATCCGTTACGTTGTTATGTGACTGGATAAAATAAGAAATGATTCACATAGATTTGAAATTATTCATTTAGTTGTGAATTAATTCAATGTGCGCTATGCTGATTCAGTACGATTGTGTGAAATTACGTAACGCGTTTTCGAATCATCTGACAAGTCGTGTCAAATTGCCTAATAACCGACTAAGACTGATTATATTGGGTGTTTGTGTATCAGATTTGTGTTAGTGAGAAAATTGAAGCGACGGACGCCAAGATTTTTCTGCCATTGTACAGTATTAACCAGTATAACATACATATATATGCTTTGATAGACGGCCAAACGGTCATTAAAATGTTTCAATACTGCAGTGTGGCCAATATAAACGAGATATAAAACATGCACAATAGGGCCATTTATACGAGCGAAAATAAGCCGCGGCCTATTTAAGCCGCGGCTTATTTTCGCTCGTATAAATGGCCCTATTGTGCATGTTTTATATCTCGTTTATAAACGTACAATTTCTTTGCGACTAAAATAAGCCGCTGCTAATTTTAGCCCAGCGTTCGGGCCTCGCCTTAAATTGGCCGCGGCCAATTTTAGGCGGGAAAACCTCGTAAAAACGCTTCGTTCGCGACCAAGGCAAGTCTATTTATACGATGTTTATAAATATTATTTATTATTAGTTTAGTTTATTAATATGATGTTCGCGACCAAGGCAAGTCTGTTTATATGATGTGTTGTCCTATTTATACGAGTGATTTGGGCTATTTTAATAAATTTAGTAAAACTGGCGTATAAAAGGCCGTGTTCTCGACTTATTTAAACCGCGGCCTATTTAAGCTGCGGCTTATTTTCGCTCGTATAAATGGCCCTAATATCAAACCTCAGTTTTGTGAAAGCAGAAATTTTACCGATCTCCCTGAAACTTCTGTGGATTCTGGTTTTACTTTAAAATAATCACCTGCGTACTTTACGAATGAACTTTGAGCAGAGTTGCCAGATCACTGCATTTTTGAGGCCAAATCGTCATTAGTGTAGTCAAGTAAACAAAGAAAACAAAAGACAAGTACAAAGAAAAACAAAGAGCATTGTTGAAGATTTGGCCTCAAAAATGCAGTGATCTGGCAACCCTGACTTTGAGACAAAAGTGTATTAATTGTATGTACAAAGAAGAGTTTGATGACAATTGCATTCAGCTAATTATATATACAATGACTAACCGTGAGCACTCACGCATTGTTGAGTTTTAGTGTAGTTGTCTTGATTTAACGAGTCTTACATCTGTAGCAATACAGTAATCTTAAACTATGATTTTTCATCCATTGGTCTGGGATCATTGGTTCGGGTCTATATTGTTACAGTGTCACGCAAACTAAGACACAGTTTGGAATTTGGTAAAGTTTGGCTAACCACATGGCATAACTGATGTACCAGAAGCGCGGGATATTACCATGCAAGACGTGCTCCAACACGCTCAGAGATGACTGGTTTAAAACTGGCTTGTTGCGCTAGAGTATAAAAATGCAGGGTTTTTCGAGAGACCAGCACAAATATCGTGTTGGCTTGCGAGGTGCATGTGTACGCACATGGTTAGGGGTGTGCTTAGGTAATGCGATAAAACCCCCTCATTTAAAATTCTCTAATGGTCACAGATTTATTAAGACAACAGCGATTTTTACAACGCTTTTACCAATGAAATGCCCATTTTGTACAACTTAAGAAATGTTTTTAATTTTTTTTAAACTGTTTAGCTACGGGAAATAAAAAGGTATTGAATGCAAATCATACGAATGGGCATGTCCCATACAATTTTACGCGATGAGCAGATGAGCACCTGCTCATAACTGCTCACGAGCACTTGCTCATACGCTCATATGGCCCGACGTGACTCGCCAGGTTAGTATAGTTATATTTTGTTAGTCTTGTAAAAGTTTATGTGATGAGCAGATGAGCACCTGCTCATAACTGCTCATGAGCACATGCTCATACGCTCAGAAGGCCCGATGGCCCCACATAACCCTCCCACATGATTAAAATAATACCAAACTCCGATATTTATATTAGATATTACGAAGAACAATTTGAGAAATTTTTATGTAGTTAATGATCTTCATCATCAAAAGGGAAATAAAGGGTGTATGATGAATACGAAAATGTATACGTTTTTATAGCAAAATATTGTTGAAAAGACGTTTCTTTGGTTGCATAATTAACACACAAATTAACGTTTGGAATATTTTATTTTTGTAAGTATTACGGACAGTAGAGCTATATTTTGTTAGTCTTGTACAAGTTTATGCGATGAGCAGATGAGCACTTGCTCATAACTGCTCATGAGCACATGCTCATACGCTCATAAGGCCCGATGGCTCGACAGTTATTAACCCTCCCATATATTAAAATAATACCAAACCCGGATATGTATATATAATTTTATTTAGAACAGTATGACAAATATTAACGTACTTAATAATCTTCTTCATCATCACTGTCCTCAGTGAAATTGTAGTCTTTTAAATGTCTGTTAATAAGAAATTTTCTCTTATTAACCGCTGCTTCCATAGCCTCTTCTGGATCAAAATCATCATCGTTCACGAAAGTATCTTTTGTTTGCATTATTTTCTTATGCACTGGATCTTTCTTTAGTTGTTGTATCCATTGGAGACGCTGTAAATAGATACTTCTCAATTCCTTTTGGAGCTCAGGCAGAATATTAGAGTAAGCTGTTTCTCCCGCGGTTTGCTCATCCAGACTACTATGAGTCAAATTCATCTTCATTTCCTGAAAAGCCGCCTTATGCTTTTGCATCGCTTCTTCAACCATAGGCATCCAAGGATCCGCTTCTTCCTCCTCAGTTTCCGTCTCACTGTCTGTTGTCATCGGACTTTCAGACCCGCGAGTTGCAACGCTCGAAGCATCATCCTCTGAGTCCACTGTCTGACTTTCTGTTTCCTACATTTCTCTCTCTTCGCTATTCAGCGGACAATACTCTTTTTCGTGTCGACGTAGATTGAAACCACGATTAAATGTTTTCCCGCAAAATTTGCAGCTCATTCCGCTAGAACTGATTGTGCAGAAATGCCTTGTCGTTGAGCAGCACTGTATTTTTATGAGCATGCGAGCAAGTGCTCATAAGAATTTATGAGCAGGTACTCAAATGTTGATAAGGCCCTACCTGTTAGGTATTGACAGTTATGGCCTACGTATGTAGGTCCCAACTATTGGTATGAGCACTTTCTTATACGAGGTTGACCAGAGATCGGTGTGGGTCTATTTGGAGTCGATTTGACATCGATGTGCGAGGGGGAGTATTGAGGACATGCAAATAAAACGACGCCAACAGCTAGGTGTATATATCCTTTATATACTACAGCTATTTTTAAAAGTTTCATGTTTGTTCTACTAATTCCTTCCCACAAACGTTTTGGTAAATGTCATGTGCGAAAGACAAGGCCAACTTCCTACACAACAAACTCTGGCACAGCTTTCCCTGGTTGTTTCTAAGCCTTCTAATTTCTTTAAGGTTGCGGCATGCATCGTCTACCAAACACCATATATGAGCGTATGAGCAAGTGCTCGTGAGCAGTTATGAGCAGGTGCTCATATCTGCTCATCGCGCAAAATTGTACGGGACATGAAAATATGAAATTCTAACAAGATATAGCAATACTAGTCTTAATACTTTACAAAATATAATATTCAAAATGCTAATCTGTGTGATCATTTACGCAACCGAAGAAACGTCTTTCCACCAATATTTTGCTCTAAAAATGTTGCATTTTTGCATTCGCCATATCCCCTTTATCTCTCTTCTGAAACATTGTATTCAGCGTTGTAAAGCGAATAGCATGACAACTACACACTCAAGATCCAAGAATTAAACTTGTTCGGATAACCTAACCATTTTACAAGATATTGTACTTTACTTCCTCTCCCAGGTTTTTTAAGAATTTTTTTCAACTCGTAGACATCATCGTCTATGACAACCTTTTGCAGCTCTTTATCGTAAACGTTCCTTCAAGTTCCTCCCCGTCATAGTCTTTTAGTTTGTACTTTGTAGACGATTAAGTTTACTTATTCGTACCTTGTCTTCAACCCTAAACTTTTACTTTACAGGTTGTACGTTATCAAAAAGCTATCGTATAGCGTATGAATGACATCGACCTCATTTTCTGTGTTGACAAGTGCGGGTTTCATCTTTATACTTCTATGTCGACTATGGTTGTAGGAATAGACCAAGTCGGGTAACATTTCTAGATATCTCATCGTTTTCTTTGCCGTAAAATAACGCCACATCTTTGACATAAATGTACGAATGACCCTTTCCACAATAGAGGCCTTTGTCTCGTTGAACGTATTGAAAAGTTGAATATCTTCATTCTTCAACAATGCTTGAAATGATTTGTTGAAAAATTCCGTTCCCTGGTCTGTCATGATCTTTTGGGGTTTTCTGCCCTAAGCTAGAATGACTTTAAAAGCTTCACATATGGCAGGACCTGTTTTTGACTTGATTGGAACTATATCCACGCATACTTAGAGAATACATCTATACAGACGTGCAAATATCTATATCCATCGTTATACTGTTTTAAAGACTGCATGTCTGCTAAATCCATTTGCCACTCTTCGTCTATACCTCCCACAATTACACGATTCCTCCTAAAGTTTCGGCCTCCTAAAGTTTTACTCAATAACCAGTCTGAAATTTGTTTTCGACTTAATTTAAACTTTTCTTCCTGCTTTACATCACGGTATAAACTTTCAATTCCTCCGAAACTTCCTGGACGTTTTGGATCATAATAAACACTTTTTAAGTCCTCATCAACTGTTGACTGGTCCATGTCTTCTTTTTTAATGAAACATACGAAAAAGTGTACCAGTGTTATAAAAATTAGTCTGTCTCGGTAGATTGATCATTCGGTTCAGTTACTGCCGAAGTTGTATTTTCTGGTAGGTCTAACTGCTTGTCAATAGGGCCGTAGTTTTTAATTGTTTTACTGTTGTACCCCATTTGCAAGTGACCTTCCAAATTCAAATCGTAACGGTCAAAACTTACACCAAATTTAAACACTTTCTGTCTGTTATGATTTTTGTCTCTTTTGATTTTATCACTCTTGCTATGACAAGTTCCCATGTTACCTCTTGCAAGCAGAACGAATAAAATGAAGAAAAACAACAAAACAGTACGTTTTAAAATCATTTATTTCTTTGGTAGATTACACTGTAATTATATTTTAATTTACGCACGCATAGAACATAGTCAATTAGACTGTTGATAATTAGACCGTTGTTCTCTCGAATTCAGAATACCTCTGAAACCAAGCGAAACATGTAATATCGAATAGTGCCTCGAAGTAATCTCTATGGATCCCTGACGGTTCAGGATACTTCAAAATCTTGCAAGCTTCAACGACACCTTTCCACATAACACCATGGTCTAGCAATTCAAGAGCTCGCTCAGCATAGTATATCCAGCGTTCTTCATCATCGAGGGCCTCAGTGCGCTTTCGAAACCGTGTCCACAGACTACCGTCAACTTGATCTTGTTTGGCCTGTGCAGCTTCTTCTTCCAATTGTTGAATCTTACGATAGACCATCTCCGTGAACACGAAATCTATCAGTTTCTCAACAGTCAAGGCATCAAATTCAATTTCATTCATTTAAACAGGTGTGTCATAATTCTCTGCACGTTCTTTAGACCAACTGTCCTCAAGCACACTTACTAAATAGACTAACGTGATCATGATGATCTCGTCTCTTTTAAGTCATGTAAGCCAGGCAATTAACCTGTTTTTCAAATGTATGAATATGAACAAACATGTTTATTGATATACGTCATAAATAACACAAGAAAAGAATTTATTAAAGAAAAATTTAAATTACAAAAACTTTAAAGTCTCCTGTTTAAGCATCCGTCTCTCATTTGTACAAAATAAAGTTCTCCAGTCATTACAGGTATACTTCAACAACTCTAATCCATTCACCGTCGGTTTGATATCACCCAAACTGTTCATAAATTTTTCCATAACACTTGCTTCAGATACCCTCAAACACGCTAGGTCAAAGTACATTAACAACCTTTCCTCGTTCTCCATCATAAGACAAGGATGTTGTCTCTGAGAGGGGTGATCAATGATACATCCATTGCACTCCATCATAAGACAAGGATGTTGTCTCTGAGAGGGGTGATCAATGATACATCCATTGCAGTTTTCAACCACCAGGACTGAAATGGCACATGCTATTTCTTCTGCATAACGCTTTAAAAGCTTTTCTTGTATGAGACTCTGCCGGTGACTAAGAAACCTCTCTTCATTACCGATATCAGTAGGTAAAGTAAGATTCGACAGACTTTTACGCGCAGCCATTATAAACACAACTTGATAGTTCAACAGTTAATGCAAGACTGATAAAGTTCATACCAATGGACAATGTCGATTTCTAACAGTTTTAAAATTTACATAACATGTTTTACCAGTTTTCCTGGTTTTTGATTGACAAGTATTCTGCGTAAGCTTGTTCGCGGTTTTCATGATGACTCTTGAATTGCTCGCCCGTTTCTTTAACCGTATACACGTACGACGGCGGCATGCTAAAATTTACCTTGCAAATTGGATAAAAAGGATCTTCATTTCTCTCCGTTCTCTCGCCATTCGAAGTAACCACACGACTCCTCTTTACCTTTCGAACAAACGCTGAACAATCGGCCATGATTGATTCCTTCTTTTTTAACTTTTCTCGTCGAGCATTGCTCACCATGATAACATAGGAGTCTGATCACGTCGCCCCATTGCCGAAATGAACATGGTTTTTCTTTATCTGGGCAAACGAAAAATGGACGACCAAAACTAGGTTTAGAAATGTCCTTCAAGACTCGCATTTTAGCCAATTTCTTGTGATCGTGGCATCTTGGCTGTAACGAGTTCGAATTTCTCCACATTGCAATAGCATTTTCAAAATAATTGCAATCATTCTGGGGGCAAAAGAAATTACAGCTAGGCTTTTGCCAACAGTAAAAAAATAAACCATTTTCAGTTTTGGAGGAGGACGCCGGCTTTCCATGTAGACACTCCATAATTCTGATTATCTCGTTCGTCAACGGCCGCTTTTTTATAGTATTGCATTAGAAACCAGTTAGACAAGTTTTTTTCTAGTTTTACACGTATTTCCGGTCAACATGCGCGCGCACTTTTCTCACACGGATGACCTGGGAACTAATTCACAGGGGTAAGAGCTCCGTGAAAAATGCTGACTAAGTGTTATATAGCTGTGGGTATTCTACTCATGACCTGTGTAGTTTTTGTAAGCAAGATGGATTCTCGTTTACTCGAGCAATAACAAGGTCTTTTAATGGCCCGATTGCATTGTAGACAAAATTTCGAAAAAAGTTGAAATAGGAAAATTAATTACCACAACATTGAAGAGCATCCTAAAATTAGTAAAATTGCAAAGTTTGGTTGCGAAACGTTGTAAAACGTGGAAAATGTAAGCCTGTGAAGATTGCAAATTTTGTATATTTTTGTATAACGCACGGAAAGTTGATACCAACATCGAGAAAACGGTATCAATTTTCCGTGCGTAATACAAAAGTGCACCAAATTCGCAAACTTTGCAGGGCTATATTTTCCTCATTTGACAACATTCGCGACCAAACTTTGCAATTTTACTAATTTTAGGATGCTATTCAATGCTGTGGTAATGAATTTTCCAATTTTTTTCAAAATTCTGTCCATAATGCAATCGGTCCATTGTACGTGTTAATGGCCTTTAACGTAAAACGCGGGTACGGTATATTTTAAGATCAGCACTAGCACAATAACTTAAATTTTTTATGGTTTGTATAGATAGCGCTTCATCTGTGATCAGTGCAAATGTTGTACGTTTCGTCGCATGCGCCTGGCTGGGCCAAGGCCATAAGAATAATCGATTTCAAAAAAACTAATCACAGAGAACATGCGAAGTACATGATTTAGTACACCTTGCCAAGTTGCATAAAAAATAAAATATATATGTTTGGGAAATATGATCTGTAAAATAACGAGCTGAATTTATAACTCCGCCACTCCTAGGGCAGTAATTAAGTAGAAATGCCATGTCCAGAGTAAGTAAAACTGAGACTTTTTCAATCTCCTTTTAGACAAACTTTTGAATTTGGGATATTCATCAGCACAGCTGAAAAGAGCACGCTAAATTTAGTGAAATGGTGACGTTTGGTTGCAAAATACTGTAAAATGTGGAAAATATAGCTCTGCGAAGTTTGTAAATTTTGTATACTTTTGTATTATGCGCGGAAAAGTGTAATCAGATTTCGAAATTTTCCGCGCATAATGCAAAAGTATAAAAAATTCGCAAACTTCGCAGAACTATATTTTCCATATTTCCCAGTGTTTTGCAGCCAAACTTCAAAAGTTCAATTCAAAAGTTTGTTGAAAAGGGCAATCGTCCATTGCTAGATTGATGAACAAATTTTAAGTACAAGGTCAAAATTTACGACGGCCATAGAGTATTTTAATAAAACACAAAACTGTTGATAGTCTGTAAATTGTCAACGTTTTTTATTCTAAACGTTTCGACATGTAGTATATGCAAGTCATCTTCAGTAGAATTTATCATGTTTTGATGCATATCTACAACAGATGCAGAGAGAATATTAAATATAATAATTTATTTTTTTCTAGGTCAATAAATCATGGTAGTAAACCTGTCGAAGACTCGGAAAATATTCCTCTTAGTTGTGCTTTCCCTTGGATGTCTACATCTACTGTTTTTTTACATCAACGTCAAACATGTGAAATTAATCTTTCAGTTTGTTCATGGAAATGGCAACCCACCCATATGCGCTGAGAATATTTCTCATTGTGAATCGCTAATTCATTCGCCAACAACAATTGATACCTCCTCACAAGTGCTTATTGTCGCATTTGCTAGGTCAGGATCATCGTTTCTGGGCGGGATTTTCAACTCACATCCAGATATTTTCTTCATTTTTGAACCATTGCATCACTTACAGAAAATCGTCGATCGTAATTCTAAATACCTTCATCAAGTCGGACATGTAGTTCATTCTTTTCTGAACTGTAGTTTCAAAGATGATGCATTTCTGAAACAACTATCATCTTTCAGAGTTTGGAGAACACGGAATAGGCCACTTGTTTCACCGCCATTTTGTCAAACGACACACGAGATAGCAACCAACTTTGTACCCGCCAAACATCGGAAATTATGTAACAGATCAATTTCCGTCAATGCACTTAATAACATGTGTAATAAATACAAATATAGCGCAGCTAAAATCCTTCTGGAATGCTTACACCCTGCTAATATAACATGGCTCGTGAATATCGCTTCTTTACCCGTCAACGTGTTGTATTTAGTGCGAGACCCAAGAGCGATGTTTCATTCGCGCTACAGTTTGGGCTGGGTAGTCCCAAGAAAACATTTCAAAGAAAGTTTAGAAAACGGAGAAGTTGAGGCACATGTAAAGAAAGTGTGTGACGCAATGGAACTAAACCTTGGCGCCGTGTTATTACGACCAGAAACTATCAAATTGATTCGTTACGAAGAAATATCGAGAAACCCCAAAATGATTGCCCGAGATTTGTTCAGTCAATTTCGCATTCCAATGACAAACGATGTGCTCAGATGGATTGACAACAAAACTCACCAAACTGCAAAAATATCATCTTTTTCATTATCTCGTCAGGCTGATGTACCATTACATTCTTGGCGAAAAAAAATTGACCATCAATTTCTTCAGATAATTGAGACGCGATGTGCACGTGTCATGGAGTACCTAGGTTACTTACGAACTAACGGCTCGCGAAGCATGTTGAATAATTTAAGTAGGCCATTGCACTTGGAGAAAATGAGAGATTTAAAAGAGACGTATCAGTGGCGTGATTTAAAATGAGATGTACTTAATGTTCTTTAAATCGGCATTTATCATAGCATATATGATATATCAATATCATACTAGGCTGCAATTTGTATAGGTTATCACATGAGGGGCCAGGTGATATCAGTTTTATCGTTCGAGGGATGATATCGTATTTTGTCACGAGTGAGCGTGGCGAACGAGGGACAAAATATGATATCGTAACGAGAGCGATAAAACTGGTATTACCGGGTCTCAAATGTGAAAACCTATTTATCACTTACTTGTGCCTTTATAGAGCTATTCAAGGGCAAAAATCAGATTTTACTATCTAATTATAAATCATTTGACTTCACTTCCCAATAAATGCAAAAACATTGTAAAAAATACGTTTAACAGTTAGAACGTTTAACAGTTTATGGCTGCAGATATCTTTCGGTTATTGGCCTTCTATCATAACATATCATACAGTTGAACGCCATCTTTGTTTTTGCAGCAGGACAAAAAACGATATTATGACTGGGACATATCGTTTCTATGTCACCCTGATAAAGGCACAAGTATGTGATAATACAAGATATCATGCATATAGTACATTACAAACAAATGCGATTTGTCTCGATAGTACTTTTCCAATTCTAAACAGTTTTAGCGTGTAAAACTTGCACAATATATGGTTACATAATATTTATTTGAATTTTTGTAGGTACTTTTTGAGAGGGGGGTATTAAAATATTTAGGGGTTGGCCACTAACACTTGTATAGCTCAAAAAAATCTTCACTCGTAAATTTGCACATACAAATAGTGTAATAATCGAAAAAATATACAATCATGCAGTAAAACTCTAGATAGTGGCAAATAAAAATTGGCAAAATAGAAAATTAATTGTCTAATTTTGCATGTGCGTTATCTTAAGCACTAAAGAAATATAGTGATAGTGGTACAAAAACTAAAAGCAATCCAAAAATTGCTGGGGAGTTTATGTTTCCAAGAAAAATATTTATGAAAATAAGATTCATTTATCATTGACTTATCAAATCGTATTAAATTGTCAGCATTGAAGTGGTATTCAATTAATACATATTTACAAAAGTGACAGATTTCTTCAAAACGTAAAAAAACTATCTTAAATTCTCAGCAAAAAATTTTGTCTGATTATTAGAGAAACAGATTGATTTTGCAGTGAAATTTTCTGCAAAATCTAACATGCAAAAAAAAATTCTGGGAACTATGTCCCCGGAACGGATACTTTTGGCACGTTTTAAAAAGCGTCCTCGTAAGCAAAATTCATGCCATGGTTTTATTCGAGAATTTTTCTGTTTATGTGTAACAATTGTAAAAATATTTTTCATTCCTTAACGTGCCTAACAAAGTTTAAAGCATTTGGAAAGTTAGGAAAGGACCCAACGCCGGTCTCAAAAAACTCGACCACCTTTTACGCTTGAATGTGCTGAGTGCATTTATCCAACATTTCATTTATTACACATCCTGCTTACTTACACGCCGCTGACTATACAGATTGTACAACTATAAACAATATTAAGCGCCATAATTTAAATTTCAATAGGTTTAATAATAGGTTTTCTAACATGCCTCATGGACGAGCCTGGTTCAGAAGGTTTGAATGGAGCCAATGCACCGTAGGGACGAGGTATAGGCAGTTCTGCATCATCATCTGGAATATACGCATTAGGGCGAGGCTCTGCTGTTGTATACACATCGCCTGCAATCTTGTACTGTTCTTGAAGAGCTTCAATCTAGACAAGATAATCATTTATGTTATTTATGTACATTATGTATGTTATTCGTGTAACTCACCTTTTTTTATTTACACGAAGCAACTTACTTTTAATTAAATTTCATTAAGTTAAGCTTGAATTGGCTAGAAAACCTTTTTAACGCAAAAAACTTGCAGGAATGGGCGGAGTGTTTTCATATACAATTCCGAGATTTCAAATACCATGAGTGCTGACATAACTGTATATCAACACAAAAAATGTTTTTATCTCTATAATATAGTCTGCTATAAATAACTTTAACCAAAGAGCGGCGAGAAATTTTCTATGTTGAGATTGAGTTGTATCAACACGGTCATTAAGCGTTCAGAATTTACAAATAACGTACATCATCTAATGGTTAATGCTTATTGACTGGTTGGTTTTTCACAGATGAAGATTTTAGAAAATAAAAAATCTAAAAATTTGGTGTAAACTTGTTTTAAGGAGGTAACATGTATTCCTTATTCTAAATTGAAGAGAACATGCTATAGTTTAAAATTGTATTCTAACTGTGCAAAAATTGACAATGCAATACGTAGGAAAACAAATTATTCCACCTTACTGATGATGCAAATGATAAATTGGCTGAAATTTAAGAAAGAGATCGAGCTACCTCTGCATTTCGAATCTTTTCCTGTTTCTTTTTCTGTTCATCTCGCAACATTTTCATCCACGTTTTCTCTGCTTCTTCATCTGGAGCTTCTCCTCTCTCCAATCTTACATAACATTGTTCAAGCAATGCTTCCTTTTCTTTCACTTCTTGTTGGAGTTTCATAGCATTTGCCTGTGGTGCAGAAGGAAGTCATTATACCTTATAAGCTCCACATTCGCTCAGATCTCACAGATATCAACGTCATGTTTCTACAGAGGAGAAATTACTATAAAGAAGATTTGTAGATCGGGCAACTACAGTGAAATGGCAGCTTAGCCAAATTGTACGTAAAACCGCGAGGAAGGTGAAAGATGGAAACATGAATGGTGGGAAGACACCAAACAAAAAATTACATTGTAATTCATCGTCCCCTTATGTTTTGTATCCAACGAGAACTTACCTGATTCATTGACAGTTCTGAGACTAACGCCATCATTTTTCTTGTCGTAGCTTTGATCTTCGCTTGAAACTCGTTTACCTTGGACGAAAATTAGAATGCATCCTTTGGTGATAGGAAAATAGAAAACTCATCTACCTGTTGTCACGTACTGAAACGTAAATTATGAAAGAACGTCGAATTTCCAACAAAATTCAAAGAAAAACAGTGAGTAATTATCAAGTAAATAAAGCAACTTCTCTCTCATTTGAATTTTGACCTTAATTGTTCAATTTCAGTATACAGTCATATGGTAAAACCAAAACACCAGTACACACGTAGAGAGAGAATCTCCTTCGCCTATGAGGCACCCTCCAGAAGAAACAAGCATAGTTTTCCAAATAATTGGCGTCTTCTAAGTACGCAATAATTATGTAATTGCACAATGAATGTTTTGAATGAGTTTGAAAAGTGAACCTGCACAGGGAAATATATTAATAGAATCTGTATTAATGTGCAGTTACCTTCTTTGCAAGAGTTAATGTATCTTCTTTGCCTGTCTCCGCCTTCTTTTTAGTTCTTTCTGATAATCGATTCACTTCCTCAAATATCAAAGCTTTCTCCAGCAGTTTCTCCTCTTTCTCAGCCAGTCGTAATTCCAACTGCAACAATAAATAACCAGGATCAAAACCCCTTCTCCTGGTAAGACAACCGCACTAAGCAGGGCGGATTGTTGTTGGAAGATCAACTGCAAGATGGTCGTACTAAGCGATTGACTAAACTAGATTCGAGCAATTATTATGATCACAAAAATTAATACCGGTCCTCACAGACGACAGTCATCATTCGGACAAAGTTCCATTATACATGGCTTCACTGGGTTTTTGATTTAGTTAAAATCACAAGACCTAGGTAGACTTTTACACCAAGTAATTCCTCCAAATAATTCCTATTTAACCGATAATATAACTAAAACATGCCAAATCGTCGGAAATGCTGAAATCTTCGTAAGGAATGCTGAAATCTCTCCATCAAAAAACATATGTTCATTTCAGCTGTAAACATATAGAAATGGATTTAAACTTATACATATATGTACATTATAAAAACGCGTAACTCAAAACCCCTAGTTTATACTTAAAGTTATTTTTTTCGCTATTATTGTACTTCCTCCTGCTTTACTCCAGTTCTTGTTTTGTACGACCATTTAAATAGTTTATAAAAAAAAGTGATCAGCAGATATTTAAATTATTTCAAAGATACTTCCTACACTGTCTTTTATTGTCATAATAAACCAATCACAAAACTGACATCTTCATAGTGGGTGCAAACTGACACCGCGATATTAGCCGAAATTTAATTACCTCTTCCACTTTTGCCGTCAGTTCATCTGGCTTAGGATCGTCCCCCTTCAATATTCGAATTCTGCCATCTTCTGACGGTGTCTCAAGTTGCTTCTCCAAATCCAACAAATGATCTTGACAAAGCAGCAGCTATAAAAAATAAGCAAGCCATACAACATTGCAATATTAATCAATAAATGACTCGCCAATCACGATATGAAGAATAATCTTACTGCAATGAAAATGTTGTTTAGAGATAATGTCAGGAAATCGTTCCAAACAGGCGATACAATTTTCATCACACCACTAATATCTATACATGGTGTGGTAAAACCAAAGCACCTTAGATACACGTACAGTATATGCACACAAACCTGGATTTGAGTTGTAACAAGCTCATCGTCAAAGGATTTCTTCTTTGGCAGTGTTTTCTTTGCCAGTGCAATTAAACGTTTTAGTTCTGCTACCTAGGAGCATAAACAGGTCAAATCTTTCTATATAACTAGCTCAAAAAAGCTGTGTGTCTTGGTGAAATTCTGAAAAAATGTTTATGTATAGTTGATGGGCAGTAAACACCACTTACAGTGAAACCTTTCCACATGTATCATTTATCCTAGACAGTTCACGTTAAGTTTTGTTTTACGTCAAGATGTTACATTTAAATTTTAAATCGACATCCCCAAGAGTGCTGGGCGATCAAACATATTCAGAGCATACTAATGATACCTCTAATTCAAGAATTCTAATTTCCTCCTGTCTAGCACCAAGTTCCATGTCGCCATTACGAAGCAATGTTTCTAAAGGGTTGATGAAAGCACTTATGTAATGTTTACAATAGCAGCAGCCATGTTGTACTGAAAGACGAATTGTATGTAAATAAGTTGTATGTAAATGTGTTGAATGTAAATCAGCAGTAAGTAAAAGAGTAGTATGAAAATCAGCTGTATGTAAATGAGTAGTATGTAAATCAGTTGTATGTAAATAAGTTGTATGTAAATAAGTTGTATGTAAATCAGCTGTATGTAAATAAGTTGTATGTAAATCAGTTGTATGTAAATAAGTTGTATGTAAATCAGTTGTATGTAAATCAGTTGTATGTAAATAAGTTGTATGTAAATGTGTTGAATGTAAATCAGCAGTAAGTAAAAGAGTAGTATGAAAATCAGCTGTATGTAAATGAGTAGTATGTAAATCAGTTGTATGTAAATAAGTTGTATGTAAATCAGTTGTATGTAAATCAGTTGTATGTAAATAAGTTGTATGTAAATGTGTTGAATGTAAATCAGCAGTACGTAAAAGAGTAGTATGAAAATCAGCTGTATGTAAATAAGTAGTATGTAAATCAGTTGTATGTAAATAAGTTGTATGTAAATAAGTTGTATGTAAATCAGCTGTATGTAAATTAGTAGAATGTAAATCAGCTGTATGTAAATGAGTAGTATGTAAATCAGTTGTATGTAAATCAGTTGTATGTAAATAAGTAGTATGTAAATAAGTAGTGTGCAAATAAGTTGTATGTAAATAAGTTGCATGTAAATGTGTTGTATGTAAATCAGCTGTATGTAAATGAGTAGTATGTAAATCAGTTGTATGTAAATAAGTAGTATGCAAATCAGTTGTATGTAAATCAGTTGCACAAACACTCGCGGTTGTATTTTTCTGTTACAACCATTGATTAATTATTTATGAACTTCACAATAATATTAACAAATGTACAAGTGCAACAAATACAGTATTATAAGAGTTATAAGAACGTCCCAAAAAGAACACCACCCACCTTGTACGTTCAACTTTTCGTAAAAAACACAAACTTCTTCGTTTCGTTCTATCAATTTAATCCCCCTATAAAATAGTTATAACCTTCACTTGATAAATACACATAGATTACATCATTGGAACAAAATTCGACGAGTTCCAGTTGCTTAGTATAACAGGAACTTAGGGCATTTAGTACTATGCCAAAATATTTGCATGCTGGTATAATGCAGGATCATATATAATGGATAACAGACTAGTAAGCGGTTCTGAAAACAACAAAGATTCTCAACAAAAACTTTCTGCTATTTTCAAAGACTTTACAGACCTTAAAACGAAATCATTTGTCACATACAACTATAACAAAACGTACGCAAACAAACCGATAAAACAGTTGAAACTGAAGTATTTTTACTATTTACTTCAGAAAATTCGGATTGCAAAAACCCTTCAAGCGTAGTTATTGTGGAGATTCTCAGTTTGTGCTGCACCCTGAACACAATTCCGGATATAGAGCAACGTTAGGACGCCAATACTCGCAAGAAAAACTAACAATGGCTTGTGCTGTACTCTTCATGTCGACAACTTAAGCCGCTTAGAAAGTAATTGATGAATTGTATGATGAAAAGTTAGTCAATGGAATACATGGTGAAACTTTGGTTTGATGTTTCTAAAGTTGCTGTCACGCATTGCTCTACATAACATCGCAGCTACAAAATTCGCACCGCTATTATATGACATTGTCAATAATTGCTTTGTACCTGTCATTTCTCTGTTGAATAGATTGTTCATAACGTTTTCGTAGCTAAATACAATAGACATAAAGTACATAAGAATTCAAAAGCATAAAACAATAATCAAGCACTGTTCGTGCAGTCAAAACAGTATAAAATTCAGCATTCAGACATTTTAAATGATATTAGATAAACACACTCTACCTGAACCATGTTTTCTTCAGCTTTATTGATTAAGTCATTCAACTTTGCAATATCCATTCTCTACAAAACCATAATAATAGCGAATCTCCAGGTGAAATTGGTATAGGGTGGGGTGGAGCGGTTGAGCAATCCTCCCTAGTTCGTCGTATAGTATTGCTGTTAAATTGTCGTCACAGCTGTTGGTGCATGTGAGGGGGGGGGGGGGGGGTGGAGGTAGGATACCAACTTCGCTGAGGCTGATTATTGTGGCTAGTGTGATAACTACGGTAGCTTATTTTTGAAAGGTTCTCTTGACCAGAGCCTAGACTGCACATAGAGCCCAAATCTCCCATTAGTGATCACACGCTTCATAAAGAGTCACGCCCAAGACCTTAACCAAAGTGCAACCATGTGACGTTTATACTCGCGTAAATATAAAAATATGAGGTTGACAGGTCATCAGGCTATAGAATAACTATGTTGCTACTTCTTGTACTAACGTTGGCAGTGACGACAGTCATGACCAAAACAAAATTCGACGTTCATGTACAGTACAGTACAGTACAGTACAGTACAGTACAGTACAGTACAGTACAGTACAGTACAGTACAGTACAGTACAGTACAGTACAGTACAGTACAGTACAGTACAGTACAGTACAGTACAGTACAGTACAGTACAGTACAGTACAGTACAGTACAGTACAGTACAGTACAGTACAGTACAGTACAGTACAGTACAGTACAGTACAGTACAGTACAGTACAGTACAGTACAGTACAGTACAGTACAGTACAGTACAGTACAGTACAGTACAGTACAGTACAGTACAGTACAGTAAGTGTAGTAGTGGTAGTGGTAGTTAATATTTCTATTTTTTATCGTTTCATGTAGTGAAGGAATCTATATCTTCGTGCAGTACACGTTGCAGCACACCTTTTGTTCACGTTTCTCCTTGTTTTCCTCGCCAATTCGAGCTTGTTTGCTGACTTCATTTCTCAAACTGTCTCGAATTGTTATCGCGTTGTTCTTTTTTAAGTGTGACTTTTGCAATAACCTTTAATAAATTAATTTTTTGCGGTCAGATGTTATTATACAACTGAATTATCTACTTGAGATAATTTTTCTTTATAACTACAAGCAGAACAAAAACACAAATTTCTGAAACCGATGATGCCTTGCATAGATTACATGAATGCTGGTAATAGCACTTACCTATCTTTAGAATTAACTTTGGATCTCAAGATTTCAATTTCGTTCTGTAAAATCTTGATTTTCTCACGCATTTCAGACGCCCTCTGTAAAAGATCATAACATGAAATGAGGAAGCACAGTGGCAAACACTAGCCTGTCAAGTGCATGGCAGGAAAACGTTCATTGCAGCAAAACAGACAACACATTAACCATATGCAATTAAAGTTATGCAATTTGCGGCCGACCCAAATCAATTTTCAAATAACTCGTATAGTAATATTTCTGCTACAATGTAAACAGTAAAATATGACTGCAAAACGTTTACCTGGGTGCTAGTTTGAATAAGGTTGACACATTTATTTCTTTCATTTTTTATAACATCGTAAAGTTTAGCAAAATCTGACAGCCTACAATATCATAAGATAAGTATAAGCAAGATTATTATGCAAACAGAAATGAAAAAGGATATCAGCAAGACGAAAATCAAAGACTATGAGGCGTAATATCTTGTTCATAGGTCAGACTTTAGTCGAGCCAAATGTAATTCAACTGTATGTAACTCAAGAAGACTTGCCTGATTATCAGTTCTCTGAATTGGACTAAATAGACCTTTCCCATAATGACGTCAGTTGCGGACACAAGTTGTTACGTGAAGTTTGACTGGTTTGGGCGATGACAAACGCTAAATTTAACGTCAGGTAAGGTGTTCCGCAATGACGTTTTTACGACAAAGGTCTATTGCATTTTACGGGACATAAATCCACAGTCTAAAGGGGGCCTACGTAGGTAAATAACTTTTCAATAAAGAACTATTTACTAACTTGTGTTGCATTTCAGAGTATTTCTTGGCGCTATCTTGGATGTGAAGATTTTTAGTTTTAACATCCTCTTGGGCTCTTTGGTACCTTAACTATAACAGTAATGTTCCATGCGAGATTTCAGTAAAGGTGTCATAGTAACAATTATACACTACATTATATTGAATTCACACAGATTTACTGGGGTAAATAGTGTACCTACCTCAGCTCTTACGAAATCACGTGCTTTACTTTCTCTCTCATCGGCCTGTTGGTAATTAATGCACTCACTTGTTATATATAACACATCACTACGTAAATATCAAACAATTAGCCAATTAAAAAAGATCGCAAAACGTGCAAGGATTGCTAGGAGGGATTTAAGTGCGATAGAGAGTACCAGTCATATGAAATGGAGCGAGTATAATGCAAACAACATTGGGGCTTTTCGTTAGAGATTATGAGGAATTTTCTGTACATTTTCTCGTTCCATTAGCATCTTTTGTAGTTTTCTGCCACTCTATACTATGCAATTACTTTATGGTTTCCGTGTTTGGATGGCCCGATCCAAACACGCGGGAAAGTTGCGAGAGTTAAGAAAAGCGCGCGAGACACGAGCCGAAGGCGAGTGATTTTTCGTGCTTTTCTTAACTCGAGCAACTGTCCCAAGTGTTTGGATCAGGCAATCCAAACACGGAAACCATAAAGTAATTGTTTTATAAAATAACAACATTCGGCCATGTTTTTAAAAAATTCCCGCGAAAGCAGTTTTGATTTCCGTGTTTGGATGGCCTGATCCAAACACGGGTTTCGGCCAATCAGAGCACGCGTTGTATACATGATATTTCATAAAAAACAATCAATAGACGCTTTACGGATCTCAAGTTAGACGAATAAGCTTAACAATATAGTTATGATATAGACCGTCCTAGAACGTAGAAGAATTTCTGTGGTAAGTGTCATTCTTTATACGTTTGTTCATACCCGTAATTCCTAGTACATAGTTTTTATACTTAATTACATTCTTGGGTGGGATTGTATGGTTTCAGCACAAGATTCGTGTAGGAATTTGACTTGGTAATTGTGTAAAAGAAATCATTACCTTGATCGCTGCGAGTCGTTTAAGATCAACGACATCCAGCCGTAGGTTAGACTGATCACGAAGGAGATTTTCTTGCTCTAAAATCATTTGTTCAACTCGAGCTCGTTCATGAGAGGTATATCCATTCTGAACAAAGGAAATTTCACAATGAAATGATGTGAAAATATAAGTGACTAATCAAATAAAAAAGACATTTTCTCACTTGTTGTGCTAAGGTTTTCTTCGCCAGGTCCACCTCTTTCTGCAGTTCTTTTCTTTTTTGAAACAGCGTTCCATCATCTTTTGGAGCGATATCAAGTTGCGATTTAACTTTGGCAAAAACGAGTTTCACTTGTTCTAAAGCGTCACTTGCAACTTTGAGTTGAAGTTCAGACTTTTTAAGGTTTCTGAAAAACAACCAAACGAATTTGAGCACTACGCTTATCAGACAAATTCACGATCAATAACCATATAAACAAACGCGGAAATCAAGTAACGTAAACAAGTACCATTGATAATAATTAACACAAATCAAGCGTATTCTATAAATATAATGAAAACATACTTAAGATCTCTGTCTTTTTCTCTCAACTTTCTACAATGAATATCATTTTCCGTCTTCTTCTCCAGTAAAATGTGTTTCAGGTTGATATCTACCGTAGCTCTAAACACGATTATAAGCAAAGACGTTATAAAATAGTTTTGAAAATAATGGGCGCTGATCAGTGGAAAGCTAGAAAAACCCGTGTTTGCCGCCGAAAATGATGGGAAATGTTTACACTACATAAGGCAAATGCTGGACATAAATATAAATTAAAGAATAAGACTTTTTTACTGAATTTGGTTTGGAATTACCAAGAATTTAAAGTAAACTTTGTGAATGAATTGTACACAACGTAAAGTTGGAGATGACACCAATTAAGTAACTGCAGCGTTCCCTACCACATTTTAGTAAGGATTTTAATTATAATTATAAAACTTTGATCTATAATATACAAAACGGAAGACTGATGAAAAGCTTCTATTTCGATTGCCTAACAGCTCAAATATTTGATGAGCAAATATATTGATATAGATCGTGTTGCTACTTTTTTAACTGGGATTTAATAAACAATAAAGAAATGCAAGCCTGGTTAAAAGTTCGACGTTTTTACCTGTCTCCAATTAGTTCAGCTTGTTTCTCTTTGGAAAACTCCAGATCTTTCAAAAACATATCCACTTCTCGTTCCTATTAAAAATTATCCTTTTCTCACTGACCATGTAAGATGTTTTGATAAATACAGTACTGCATGTGTCTGTCTCAACCTCGTACAGGCTCTTTTGCGTCTATCTATGAGAATAGGTTTACATAGTTGTTATAAACTGGATGGTGTTTCTCTAACATATACCTTTGATTCATTTGTATGACGCTGTCTGTCCAGTGCAATAGAGAGCTCCATTTTCTCATCATCTAGACATTGCTTCCTATTTTCCAAAACCTGTAACTAAAAGGGGACAATATTTTCACTCATTCAATATTTTTAATTAGTTTTCTTCAAGTCCATAGGCTCAAATTTTATAACAGCTTGTTATGAAAAAATGAAATCCTTGCGTTTCACACTACGAGTCGTCTGACAATACGAGCCTCAAAAAGTGGTTAAAAATTGAGCGAATACGACAGCCGCAATGAATGACCATGCATTTTCGTCTAAATACAGACTTATTCCGTGATTATTGATTCATAGGTACTCTTAGTAAGCTTATATGACTTAATAATCAGAAAAAATCGCTGGGGTGACTTTAGGGGGAAGTATAATTACTGTAATTTTTAACTGTATATAATTATTTACATACCGGTATGTTTAGCGCGCTTCTCAATACTTACCTCCTTATTTACATCGGCAACGTTTGATTCAAACGATTTTCTTTTTTCATCAATGTCCCTAATAGATAATAAGATCTATTTTCAAAGCTTATAACAAATAAGACCTGCAAGTTGAGATGAATACCAAATCATGGCATCACCCAACCTAAAATCCTACTGAAAGGCCTAAAAATGAGTTTCACATGATTTTCTAGACATTTTGGGAAAAAGTGTACATTGCCTAGTCGGTTGAGTTCGGTAATGTGCGCAGCTGAAGCAATGTTAAAAGAAATAAACCTTACTGTTGATTGTAGTTTTAGCTAAAGGCCTGGTTTTTATGCTTGCATGATTTTATCTAGCAGTCATCCTGAACGCTATGTATGTTTATTTATCCCCATATTTTCGTTTTTCTCTGAGTTTGAGCTAGCTCTATTTACATACCTGTAGCCATTCGGACCCATTACACAGAAACCATGGGGAAATAATCACATAAAAACAAGGCCATTAGGTAAAACTGCAATACAATAACGTGGGACGGCAATTTAAGGAGCTATTAGATAGACGTTTCCACTTAGTAACTTACTTTAACTGTCTTGACATCAAATCAACTTGTTTCAGTAAATGAGCTGGTTGCGAGTGAACCTCTAATAATTGTGACTTAAAATTCTGTTCTTCATAAGAAGATTTTTCCAATTCACTGTGAAGTTGTTTCACTTCACGGTCTCTAGTTTCTAACTCATCTTTTAATGTTTTAGTTTCCTGATTTCTTTTTGCTACTTCCACTTTCATTTCTTCAATGAACTTCTTCATATCCTGAACTTCTTTCTCAATCTCCTCTTCTTTTGGCATACGAGCATACTCCCTCTCCAACATGGTTCTTTCTTCTTTCAATCCATCCAAAATAAAATCCAGTTGATACTGCCTCTCATCAGCTTGTGCAAGTTCATTGGAATGCTTTAAAAGATCCTGTCGTAGTCTGCTCACTTCTGTTACCTCTCCTTCAGGAAAATTGTCTGCCTTTTCAAGTTCAGCTCTTTGTTTCTCAACTTTCTGGTGTAGATCTTTAGCTTTGCCCAGTAAAGAACTTTCTGACTCCCTGGTTGTCTGCAGGAGATCATGATGCGCAGTGTACATTGACTTTAATTTCGCCACTTTCTCGCCATCCAGTTTCCCTTGACGAAACAGCTGTAGAAGAACAGTAGACAGATCTTGATATAGATTCATGGTCCCGATTTTACACTTTGAACAAAAGATTATTTTGTTCTGTGATACCAACATGTCAACTGTGATATCTCATGAAAACACCCTATATAATTTTACATTAACAAACAAACAACCATGTGTAAAAAATCCTTGCCGTCATGTCGTCATCACAATTGGCTAAACGTTTAGTGAAAAAAACATAATAAAAAGGCTATTTTGGCGTATAATGGCTGGTTTGGAAGTTTGTATTACAATTACGTTTGGTCCTATGAACGGTTTTGTTGCAAGAGGGGGGAGTGAATATTTATATATTTGTGAACTGCTGGATTACTTTCTATTTACCAACTTGCCAACTCACAATTTCTTTTCTTTGTCTAGTCATGATTTTAGTTGAGAAGGACTTGGTCTAGGATCAACGAAATCATGATAAAATGAAGACAAATTTGGTGAGTTGTTAATCAACCTTAAAAACAATTTATTTCAAATGAAATCAGTTGAAACTAATCAAACGGGTGGCAAGAATACAGAGGCGTGCTAGCAAATTTATTTTGGATCTACCATTCATCTGCGATGTTGGCTATAGTGTAAGACTTGAACAGTTAGACCTCATTCCGCTCTGCTATTGGCACGAATTCCTTGATCTGGCGTTTTACTTTAAATCTATAAACGGAATAATAAACATCCATGACGACGTCCTTCCACCAGTTCTCAACGAAGACAGAGCAACGCGATCAGCTAACCCCGATTGTTTGAAGTTCATCACATCAAAGTGTAGAACTGCGACATTCCAGAAATCCTTTATGTCCAGGTGTGCGAGAGTATGGAACGTTCTGCCGAAACAGTTGACAGCAAAGAACATAGGCATTGAGCCTGTTTTAAAAGCGGACTGTACAAGTATACTATGAGTCAGCTCTGAAAATATACGATGTAGAGAATCCTAGAACATGGAAGTCTATGTTTGTCTTGTAATACGTCCCGTAATTTGTCTTGTTCAAATTCATGTTGTTATTAATTCCAATGTGCGCTGATGTTGCTGTGTTGTCATGTTAAGTTCTTGTCCTGCGCCTGGGGAACATCTTTTCTTGAGCAGAGACTGGCCTTCATGTTTGTATGGTATATAATGTAAAATTTGTCATGTTCGTTTGTATACTTGTGTATATTGTTGTATCTGTTATTTGTGATTATTATGTAAAATTGGCAGAGCATAGTAAATAATATATAAATAAATAAATAAATACAAATACATGCACATCACAAACTTGGAGTTCAGTGTTAACAGTTACAAGAATTTACTAGAATTCTTTAAATGCTTTAGCATGACTTTAGCATATAATTCTAATGCTTCATAGAGCAAGGTTAGCATGCAAAAATTTTGTTACTAGAATCACTCGCTATACTTTGCACCCCCCTCCTGTGCCCTCCTCCCTTGGAAGATGAGTCTTTACACTAAAAAAACTGCATGAACCACTGTATTTGCTACAATTCATACTCACTGTCTCTTTAATAAAAGGTTTCAACATTTTTATTATGTTCTAATCTTGAACATCAACTCAGCAAATCAATTTTGCCTAATCATGATTTCGGTTGAGAAGGACTGGTATCATAAAAATAGTGAGTACACAATGAACAATGTTAGTGAGTTGGTACATTGGGGAGTTGGTAATTTATACAGACACTATTCTTAAACAGTATAATTATAAATTTAGAATTGCTTGTAATGTAACTTGCACATTGTAGTAATTGTATAATTGTAACAATAATGGACAAATATCATGCAGCCAGTTCCGGAAAATTCTTCAATCTGGAAAGTATGGTCTAGCTTTCTAATCTGTTTCGCTTCTCTTCTGTGTTTTGAACCTTTTACTGCTTTTCTGAATATCTATGTTGTTACTAGTGATACCATCATTGCAATAATATGATAAAGAATGTCATCTAATTAGATCACCTGTAACAAAAAATTGTTACATCGCCAAATAAGAAAACAAGGCTTTATATCTCTCAATCTAGTCTTTACAAGGCTTTATAGTTCTCAATCTAGTTTTTCGCATCTCTGAGGATGGTTCTGAAATAGAATTAAAACACTGCATGTCCTCAAAGACAAGCTATAAGTCGTCACAAAAATATTTCGCGCACTTAAATAGGATAAGACTCGCTACCAAACCCAGTTGGCTCGATAGCTCAACTGGTAGAGCGGCCGTCAAGAAACTCAAAGATGCAAGTTCAAATCCCGCATTTAAGACAACAAATTTTTCATTGTTCTCTGCAGTGTCAGATTAATAAATATGAATCTAGTTATTGCATTAAATAAAATAACAAGCATTATAGAGCAATAATGATAGTATGTTGTTTGAACAAGAGTAGCCCAATTTCACACCAGAGATCTTCGATCGTTTGTGTATGGAATCACACATTAGGTAAAAACAGATGCATAACTATATATGTCTCCTTGCCCTCGAATATTCCTTAAATATACATGTCATGCTCATACCATGACACTGGCTAGGAAGATGGCGGTCCATAACATCCTTTGCATCAGTACATGTTTTGCCCTTTTTTGCAACCTAATCTGATAAACTTTTTGAATTGGACAATCAAAAGCATCTCTGGTTATAAATGTTAGAAGAAATTTGCAATAATGGCCATAAAAAAGTCTTTTAAAAAGATACCAGTACCACACAAAAGCAATGATGTGTTTCTAAACTAAATGATGAATAGTCATGCGAGTGACACTTGCTCAGAAGATGGCCACTGTAGGACAACGTTTTACCTGAAGTTACACAGGAAGATCTTTGGCGTGGTTTACACACGTAAAAACGCACAAGTTGCTACAGACCTGCAAACAAGTTATAGCAAATCTGTTCACAAGTTGTCCACAAGATGTATTCGCACTGCTTGTTCCGAATTTGTTGGAACAAGTTTGGAAGTCAAGCTGTTGACAAATTGTAACAAGCTTGATGGGACTATCAGACCTGTTACAAGATTGTTCCAACAAGACTGATACAGCATGATATAACAATAGCCTTGTGTTGTCAATCATGTAACAAACTTGCTACAACAGGATTGTATCAGAGCTGTTAGAGCAACCTTGTAACAAGTCTGATATTTTCGTCAAGCTTGTTACAAGTTGTCAACAAGTTTGGAACAACTTGTTGACAAACTTGGTACAAGCAGTGCGAACACATCTTGTTGACGACTTGTCTGCAGATCTGCTACAAGTTGTGAGATTTTTACGCGTGTACACAGATTCAGTATGTGCCGGTCATTTCGTCCCCCATCCTTTTTGTTGCCTACCGTGGTCCCGTGATTGTTTTGTGCCATTATAATTTCTTTGATTTTTTTGTTATTTAAACTTGCTGAAAAACAGAGACGGTAGGGACGAAACGGATTGAGGACGAAACGACCATAAATTCACGGATTCCACCCTGGCTTCCAGAAAGGTATTATATCGACTGTATTAATAATCAATTAATAATAAAATTTAGTGTATGTGGATTGAAAACAAAAGAAGACCAAGAAGATCATACATCAATACTTGCATAATTTTCGTTTGTGATTATTAAGTTATAACGGTAAAAACATTGAGAGATGATTAAACTTACATCGTCCAAACATTGAAATGCTGGACTTGATGACACATCTACCTGCCCTTCTTCTTGAGAAAGTTTCGGGGCAATAGCATATATCGCAGAATCAACATTACTGTAGTTTTCTTTCTTTTCATCGGTATCACTCATTGCTTTTAAAGATTTCTTTGCAATGTTTTAGGACATTCATTTATAACGTTGTTGTGAAATTTTAATTTCAGAATGTCTTTTCTGCTGCATGTTGTTGCCGTGACAACGTGGTGATTCATGGATGATCCATACGACACCATTAAAATCCCTACAAGTTCATAAAATCACAAGCATGATCACAAGACAATGTTTTGAACTTTTGATACTTTCCTGTTTTCCAGCTTTCTGTTTTCTATAAAATATAAATTTTATGTATATAAGATAATCCTTGCTGGATCTTATGGAAATTTAGTGACGAGTCTTTGGGATATTTTTTGAATTACGATTATGTAAATGTAACATGAACCTCGAGAAAGTGTTCAGTTTTGATGATGATATTTTCCCATGGATAGTTGAAAGAGTAAAAAGAACATTAAGGAAAAAGGATCTCCTGCCAGGTACAGTTTCATGTATCCTAGTATCCTAAGCATGGTAGAGGAGAATAGGATTGGAAACGCAATGCCTCCACAAGTGTTGGTATTACTGTATATCAATGTAGAAAAAATGTTTTATTTAAGAATACACAGGCAGACAAAAAGAACTGCTCACTGCCAAATATATAAATAATAGATATAGATAATATATATAAATAATAATGTATAATATATTAATAATAATAAAATAATAATAATATTATTAATATATTAATAATAATGATATATAATATATATAAATAATATGTGTAATAATTTTATTGGGTAACCAAAACATTTGTTGAAAGTCACACAACGAAAATGCATGGTTATAATTAGTCCTCCTTATGCTTTGAGGACAGCTTTGCATCTGTTAGCCTGTTAGGCATGCTATCAATCAAATTGAGCAATCTTTTGAACATGAATAAATTTGTTCCAGGCATCATGGAGTCATGCCCATAGTTTTCTAATGTTTTACAGGTTTTTCTCTTGAAGGTTTTTCTCTTAATGATCCCACATGCTCTTTCTCTTAATGATCCCACATGCTCTCCATAGGGTCCTGTAACTTTTTGTTCTTGAATTAGAGTATTGACAACTTATTGCCAAATGCAGAAAAATGTTTTCCCATGTTTTAAACTCGAAATAAACCAGGTACTTCTGCACCCATGTGTTATTCTCTGATAACACAGTAAATTAATTATCATATTTCTGGCAGAATTTTATTCTGTTTTCTTTGTTTCCTACTGTCTGATAGTTCTTATTTCACACTAAAAAGTTTTAATATTTTTATCCCATTTGTTATGAACACCTTCTGATTTTGCATTTTTAAACTGAACTTTAAAAAAGTAAATGTTCGTGTAATTTCGCTTACCGGTACTCGAAGTCTGGACGCAAGAAACCCACGCAATGGATGGATGCATAATGGATGCAGAATAGGCATGGGAACGTGAAAAGGTGTCTGAAAATCTTGCAAACAAATTTTTAGTTTGGCTTTATTCCCTTAAGTTTAATGTATATGGTAGCGAAAGCTTGCATGGGCTACCCGGGTCAGGGGGGTTCCGTCTTGTCAAGGGCTGTTCTTGAAGAAAAGGCGCAAAGCATTATGGCATTTACATTTTTTGTTTTTGTTTTATAATATGATGAAATAAAACCACTATCATGCATTTTACGTTTGGAGTACAAGCAACACAAAGGTGAAAAAAACCTGTCACAAATGAAGTAAAATGATGGAAACAATGCTTTATTTTTTGAGAAAAAATATTTTTTTATCAATGCCAACGAGTTGCATTTCAAGGGGTTGGATCTTCTGCTCATGGACAGATTTTCATATTTTTTATTAGCATGGTACCATAAAAGAGGGATGGAGTGATACCCTGCTTTGTTTTTTGCTTTCTAGGCACCCTCTCACAGCTCCACCTGTTCTGTAAGCTAGTCTGTCTTCTAAGTTCAGAAATTCCTTAATCCTCACCTGCAAACTGGAACCACATAATATGCTCAAAGCTATGAGCTCAGGATAGATAGATAAATAATAAAAACCTGACCCCGTGCTCCCCCCGTCTTTGCTTCTGATCAGGTAATCGACTTGTGTCTGGCTTTTTCATTCTTTACAATTTACAAAAAGAGTACCGAAGCCTTTGCTGTCTTTTTAACCTATCGTTAAGCTCAAGCTGGATTCCCTCAGAGTGGAAGTCCGCGGATTTCATGCCTGTTCACAAGAAAGACTCCAAAAACCAGCCGAAAACTATCGACCCATATCGCTCTTGCCTATTGTCAGTAAAGTCTTGGAACCACGTGTGTATCAAAGATTTTACGATCACGATGCCCACCTCGTCAGTGAATATCAGCATGGCTTTCTTCGAAACCGCTCGTATGTGACTCAGCTCTTATCAGTTTTTCACACTATTGGGTATATTTAGATAAGAACACTCAGACTGACGTATTGTACCTCGACTTCGCCAAAGCCTTCGACTCCGTTGCGCATGCAATTATTCTCGATAAACTGAGAGGTTACGGTGTCACAGGACCAGTATTATTGTGTTGGTTCGCACATTACTTAATTGGTTGAACGCAGAGAGTCGTGGTAGACGGCGTAGCTTCGACGTGGTCACCAGTCACCTCAGGAGTGCCCCAGGGTAGTATACTAGGTCTTTTGTTGTTTGGAATCTTCATTAACGACTTACCTGACTTCATTGAAAACGGAACTAAAACAGTCCTGTATGCAAATGGTACTAAATTGCACGACACAATCACTTCACTCGATGACTGTAAACGTTTCATTTACCGCTAATCTTGACCACTGGAGTAAACAAAACAATATCCGTTTCAACTTTTCCAAATGCAAAGTACTGACAATCTCACGCAAAAAAATCCTGTTAATTATGAGTACACTCTGGTAACTGAAAGACTAATTTGAGTTGACAGTGAAAAGGATGTCGGTGTTATTCCTTCCTCTGGACTTTCATGGGAACTTCACATTAATTCCATCATCTCTAAGGCAAACAAGATGTTAGGTGTGCTGAAAAGAACATGTACTCTACTAACAAATATGAAAACCAGGCGTACCCTTTATTTAACTCTCGTGAAGTCCCAGTTGTGTTATGCAACAGAAATTTGGTCCCCTGTGAACAGTACCCAGCTTTCAAACCGATTAGAAAAAATACAGAGGAGCAGAGGAGAGGAGAGCTACAAAGAACGACTGTTGGCCCTGGATCTTCTGCCACTAACATTTGACAGGGAAATTAAAGATTTGGTGTTTTTGTACAAAAAATTGTTTGGTTATCTGAATGTCAACATAAGTAACTATGTCTCGTTTGTCAGCCATGGTCGTACCCGAGCAGCTAAAAAGTATATTCTTCAAATACAAGTTTGTAAAACTAGCACTTTTCAATCGTCGTATTGTAACCGTATTGTCAAGATCTGGAACGTTGTATGTAGACAAATATCTTTTGACACTGTGTCTAGTCCTAGTTCTTTTAAAAGTTTGCTTGAACAAAGATACTCTAGTATTGTTAATTCTGTTTATGACGTTGAAATGGCATGTTCGTGGTCCTTGTTTCGTGATTGTTCCTGTCATAGAATGTAAATTGATCAAGTCATAGTGTAGCGTATTGTATTGCATTTTAGTCCATTTTTAAATTTGGGAAGGTTACTCGCATGGTTCTTTTAAGTCCCGTTTGTGCCTTACCCATTTAGGGTCCATATGTTAACGTTGTATATTTAAATGTAATATTTGTAATATTTCTTGTAAATTAATGTGACCCTAATAAAGATTATAATAATAGTAATGAATCTATAACCTCTGATGGGCTACAAGTTGTCCGTATTTTGACTAAGCTTTGTCGCATGTCATTCACGAAGAAAGTGGCACCATGTGCCACTGTGAAACCGCATAATTGGTTTTGAAACCTTAACCGACATTTATCGGTTATTAGCAATAATAGTATATTATTAGCAATATACATTAGCATTATTATGCTTTATTAACACCAATGAAGATCCGAGCGTACGGATCAAAAGCTTTGCGATAGTAAATTTACGTGGTGTCTCCACAAAATTATACTTTACAATCACCTTGCAAACATACAAGGGGCTTAATTTCAAGGTAGTAGATAGTGTTTGACTTTTAAGTAATTTTATTTCCCTGAATAAAACACAGTGCCAAGAATTATCTTACAGATGCAGTTAATTGATCTTTAGATGTGGATGCTATCAGAAAAGTTTGCAATGCTCATATTGTTGGACAGGTGGACGATGATGTGCTTCTGTTCACTTGGCTTGAATTCAAAACAGACGGGACAACGGACGGGACAGTTGTTCAAAAACAGGTCAGCTTAGCGCTCTTAACTTGAGTTCAAAGGGAAGGGTAGGGTGGGTGGAGAAGCATATTATGCAGGTTAACCTGGTGAATTCAAAGGAAAGGGGTGGGGTGGGTGGAGTAGCATATTGTGCAGGTTAGCCTGGTGAATTCAAAAGAAAGGGGTGGGGTGGGTGGAGTAGCATATTATGCAGGTTAGCAAGGTGAATTCAAAGGAAAGGGGTGGGGTGGGTGGACTAGCATATTATCCAGGTTAGCAAGGTAAATCAAAGGAGTGAGTGGGTGGAGTAACATATGTATTGAAAATTTAATCTTTGCTACTTATAATGCCCCAAGCCCTTTTCAACATTTTTCTGTACTTTGCTGTTATATAGGTATATAATTTAATTGTCTCTATTATTATTTTAGTCAGGCAAGGAAATGACACATTTTTGCTTATACAACTTGGTGACTAAGACACCATCAGTGAGTGTATCACTCTGTTAATAATGCGAGTGTGTGGTATAATATATATATATTAATTTATTTTTTAGGTGTTTAAATAATTAGATTAAACTTGTGGAAAAAGTGTCTCGTTTAAATTCGAAATATTCTACTAGAAAATCTCTCTCAAAAATAAATTAAGCAGGTTAAATACCTCTAAAATCGTGATTTATGTCGTATATAGCCCTCGGACGCTGTGCGTTCTCAGGGTCTTTATATGACATAAATCCCTTCTCGGTAATTAACCAGTATACTTATAGAATTTAAAAGACTACATATTTTGGGCAAATTTTAAATTTTAAACGTTGCTGATTATTTTGTGTATATACTGTAGCTGAAATATCAAGGTGCTGGAAATGATTACTAAGTTGTAGATTTTTTGTCGTGACGAATTCATGAGTGCCTACAAAGCTTAATATCTTTTTATACCATGCTTTCAGACGATATTTGATCTTGACAGACCGGTTGACGTCGTAACAGCTTCCGTTAATGAAGAGAAGACATTGTTAGGTATATTTTTGTGCTTAAGCCACTACACAATGCAAGCCAAATGTTATTAGTAGCGAATTTAATAATCGATGTGCTCTATAGGACCAGCCTTTATGATTACACTTTCGTACATGTAGTTATACACGCACTCTAAAATGTTTATTTATACCGAGAACATATTTATATTCCTATATAGTTTTGCATGAAGAAATATTTAACAATTCTATTGTTGTTCTTTTGTCTATTTGGTGATATTTAAAAAGCCTAAGATTAAAAAAGATTTATTGTAAAACTAAGAAAAAATCAAGTACTATATTATTGTATGATATTATACGCTTTTGCTCTCTTAATAATTATCCGTGTGACCTGGTGCTTGCATGAAGTTTTTGTCTTTCAGCTTCCAAACCTGCTTACTGAGCTCGGGGCTATTCCTCTCCTCGTTCTAGAAGAGAATATTTGCATTATAAATGATATCATATAAATCATATAAATCATATAATTATATACAAAATATCATGCTTTAATTTAACTACATTGTACTTAGAGTAGTTTTCAATTGCATAATTTGTACGCGTTTTGCATGCATTAAATTTTATTCACATCTGCTATTTTAGCGTTTACCGTTATTGAATTCAACCCTCGCGATGGCAATCCTGCTGAAGAAACCGTTGGTAATTTTGATTGAACATTTAAACCCTTACAAGATAAAAATATTGGATGTGGAAAATTTTATTGCTTAAGTTGAAGTAGTTTTTGCTTGTTCTTTTCTCTAACTGACAGTTACTTCTTTCTTTTAAGGAACTTACCAATCTTTGATAGCTGAAATATCTCCGAAGAACAGAGTGTTTAAATTGGCCGTTGATCAGCCTCATTATCAGCAAGTACAGGTAATTTTTTGAAGGATGTAGAAAAAACCCTGCTTTATCAGAACACTGACACACACTTCTCAGATGTATTCTCTGGGCATATAGTAAAAACTGCTTTTTAATAGTTTTCATACCCTGCCTCAATGTCAAGCTACTCTTTTGTACGTTTCTTAAGTAATTGCGGGCGGTTTCTTTTCATTATAAGTTATACAGGAAATAAAAAAAACTTTATTTCAAGAGCTATAAAGCTAAAGAAATTCGTGGCTCTCGAATCTAACGGATACAGTACTAAAATATTTAAAGTATTGAAATACATACAGTTAATTCAATAAAGGTTGTCTTTCCAATTTATGCGCATTTGAACTGAAACCTACGAGCGTGCGAGAAATGACTTGGACTTAGCATGAATGCAATTCTGCGTCGACTTTCGAAACACAGCTTAATATACTACCGTACGGAGTATGTAAAAACGGAGTTTTGAAACAATGTTTTCATTTGCTTTGACATCCTTCAGCTGAGGAATTTATTTCCGTCGACATTGCTTTGCCCCAGCTGAGGACTTCCATCTACTAGGTATGCATGAAAAATTCAGTTTTCCAAACCTCTTTATAGTATTTATTTCTCTATATGCAGTACCTATATCTTTACCATGTAAAATATATTATACTAGTAGAATAGTATATTTTAACGTCTCGTCATTAATTGTTGTCATTTTGTAGTTATGAGCAATTCACTCAATTTATTGTTTGCTCACTCAACCTGTTCATTCAAACTATTGTTTTCAATACTGTTCATTTCTTGTATACATGTATATCCTTCACTGGACCATTAGTGCTATTACAGCAGTTCTCAGCAGCTCTAGATTCCAAACCTAATTCGATCTCCGTAGATTGTCACGGGTAAAATTCTGTGTCTGTACAGGAAATTTGGGAAATTTTTTGGTTGAAAAGCCCTACAGAATTTTGTAAACTTGCTCCGGGTGTCATTATCTCTTTTCTTTTATTTTCGTACATTTTAGTTTCTGCATGGCAAGTACCCGATGTATGGATCTGGTTTCCGAGAGAGTCACATGTTTTTCTTTCATCATACGAAGTGTATGTAGTTATTCTTTTCCAGCTGGTCTGACCGTGAGTAAAAGGCCTGGAACTAGCTACCGAATAAAAATCCATTTTGCTGTTTTTAATCACTTATATCTTTTATTTTCCTTTATGAAACTTGTTGAAACTTTGTAATCATGCTCAGTAAAGAAAATTATATGTCCTCCAAAAATTTGGAACCGAAGTAAATTATACTTAAAGAGAAATGTGCTAGTTTGGCTCTCGTGCCAGCACTTTTCCGTGTTTTCAAATTACCTAGTTTATTGGATAATACAATGTTACTGTAACTTTATTACCTCTTTTAGAGTTTGTTAGTTCTTCTAAGTAATGGTGGCAATACCATCAGAAAATTATTATAATAATTATCGCCATAATAATTAATTGTTTTGCACACAATATATGCTGTATATTTTCTATTTTGTTATACAGATATATCAACAGGACCTCTTATGTAATACTATACAATTTCGAGTTTTCGCTATATGTCGTATAGTGTCAATATATCGTACTGTATGTCGGTACGGAAAATGTTTCAGGAGCAGTGGCGTAAAAAACTCAATAGTAGGAGAGGGTACATATTAATGTATTCATGTCTACAGACAATCCACCCCCAATTATCGAGTGCCCTATTTTTTATAATATACAGGTATCACAAATAATATATTGTGCATGCACATGCAGTGAATGATTAGAAATGTTAGATCAAGTTAGCCATGTTAAAAATTTTATACTATAAACGTAACAAATAGATTACATTTTGCCGTTGTCTGTTCAGTTATAGATACACGGTATGACGTCATAATGTGGTAAGAACAAAAAAGTGGCCCACGAGCCGCCTACGCGAGTGGATCACTGATGTTCTTATAATAAAAATGTGAAAAATTTTGCCAAAATAAACTTTGTAGTGCGACGAAAAGACTTTAGCACGCCATTTAACGTGATTATGATCTATACAAAACAAAGCACGCCATTGGCTGTTGATGATTCTAAAATTGCTGTGATTGGCTTGTCGCTGGAGTAACGTCAGCGTGCGTCTGTCCTCTAATAGACCACAGTTCTCGACCAATGAAAATCCAGAATGAGTTCTGATTATTATATAAATATTTGATATTAGCTTTTCTCACATCGGCCAGTTTCCAGACAATTCAGTTATCTTCGAATGGAACAAAAACCAAACTGTCGAAAAATAAGGAATAATGAGTAGTTGATAAAATGTATTTTAGTGTGACCTTGTCTTGGTAAAGGAAATTAAGACCAATTCTTTCAGAGCATTACAGGTTTTACCCTCATATTTATTTAACTTTAATCCCAATTTATCAAAAATTAAATCCCAACCACTCTTTTTTAGCAATTGACTTATACCACATTCCTCTGGCAAGGATTGGTGATGGAATGGTGAGTTTATACAATATTAATTTGCGTGGTTTATCTACTAGTATGTGGAGACATAGCGAAGGCCTGGCTTGTTTCCCTGATAAATTTTAAAGTCCCCGCAATTCACAACCTTACCTTGGAAACTAAACAAATGCAAATTCCTGGTTTCTATACATATAAACGTTTTTTAAAGGATGTGGTAATTAAAATCAGGCTCGTCTTATTTGGATATCTTTATAAAATTGTATGTTAATGTAATCTTTATTTCACTTGTTTCGTGAATATTTTATCCGAATAAAATACTGGATTGTCCATCATCTTGGATTAATTTTTCATTTCATTAACGGATATTGTTGAGTTGCAGAGTCGGCCACGTAAAACTGAATATAGATGTTCAAGCAGCAATAAGTAGATACTGGAAATGTTGCCAAATAAATGAATATAGATGATGTTAGAAATAAACAGTAAATTATTATTTTGATCTCAACCAGGTGGTCTAGAAAGACAAGAAAGTACTGGCACTAGTTGTAAAACGAAATCTATTTTTTTGTTAAAACGACTAAATGTCTCATGAAATATAATTTTCTTTGTTTTAAAACTTATATTTAGACTTATAATTTTCTTTACTAAGCAAGATTACTAAGTTTGAACAAGTTTCATGAAGAAAATAAAAGATATAATCTATTACAAGCAGGAATATGAATTTCTATTCGGGAGTTATGCGGGAACAAATACCAGGTCTTTTACTCACGGTCAGGTCAGCTAGATAAGATAGTATAATAATCATCGCATAACTGAGAGAAATGTTGACGTGACCCTGCCTTATGACGTGAATATTAAAAGTAATCCAAGATGGCGAACATTTGACAGATTGCTAATTTATGATTTTTTTAATCAAAATATCTCGAGAGCGAAACAAGCTGCGAAGAAATTATAGAATGGTTTTCCATTGAATTTAAAAAGTTCTTTCAAATAATAGTATAAGAAAACGAAGAAAAAAAGAATGAAAATTTATAATTTAACAAAACATTTTGCTTCGATTCTTTTTTCTAATAGCAAATTTTGTATATTTCATTTTTAATGAAAAAGACTTCCCCTTATGATTATCTCTAGTTCCTGGCTAAATTTGTGCCCCAGTTGATGCGTTTTTTCTTATCGTTAATTCATTGTCCTATCTTGTTTAATCAATGAAGTTGATTAATGATAATTGTTGATGAGTAAAATAGTCCATCGCAGTAACATTATTATTAACGCTATATTTGACAGGTAATAATGAGCAGTCAACCACAAGTTGAAAACGTAGTAAAAAGATTTGTTTGGGCACAGTATGACAGACACAGCAAACGTTTATATTATGTCTATTCTGAGGTAACTTTTCGATCTACTCGAGTGAAATAACTGTCGTAACCTCTAAAGGGCTGGGGTATACGAAGCTAGTCAGTATAGTTATTAAACATCTCCAAATTAAGCAACAGCCTTGTGACAGCCTCGATCTTGCCGTCAATATCCGTAGCTTCATCTATACAAATGACAGACATATTCTTCTATTTCAATTCAGGTTGCATCCAGTTTTTCTTGCGTTTGACTCTTCTCAAAAATTTAACTTTGAGTTGATAATCCTTGCTGCGACTCTGGTTCTGTGCGAACCGGGGGGGGGGGGTGAGAATTCCCATGAATTCCCATATTGTGTAGATTTTATAGACATAGTATTCATATCCGTCACTCAAGTAATAAAACTAGTATTTGATATTAATAGATTGTGTTAGAATTCTTCATGTGTGTATATCTCTGCTTTTGTTCTTTTCCTAGTCTGAAAATGATGATTCACCGGAAGGCTTTATCTTCTCAGCCATTCAATTCTGTGAATCATCACATCGTGTTGTGACGGTATGTCTGGTACAGTATGTTATTAATGGTTGAGATTATTCTGTGCCAAGTTATATTGGTCGAATGAGAGGAGGAAGATCTATTTTCCAAGTGTTTTGTAGTTATATGGAAAATCAATGTCACTGATGTTGCTGTTTGCCATATTCACGCGAAAAACGTCCTACAGAAAAACTAGCGTACAGGAATATTGAAACACTATGTGCAATCCTGTTGTTTCTAACAATATCGTTTTATTGTACTGTAGCTGTTCGGGTAGCGATGTGAAATTACGTAAGATGTGGACTATAGATTCATCTGTGTACTGTTTGTTTTTAGATGAAAATGAAGTGTCCGTTTTTCCTTTGTTCTCTTTCAAGTACAAGGTAATAGATACTGGTAGAATCTAACAGAAGTATGTCAGGATTGCTGCAGCTTTTCTAGGTTTAAACTCTTTTTGGTTTAAACTCTTAGTTACATAAGAGACAATACTTCCGGACAAAAATCTTCCGACCAAGAGAAAATTTATCACAAATTATTTCATTACGGCCGACCTACGATCTGTAAACACTCTCTTGTTGTGTACAAGACTGGTGAACTCTCCAATCTTACGCCCACCAGAGTGTTAATATTGCAGGCGATTTGACCCTTTTTGGAGATATGTTTAGGGATGTACAGAGGTTTGTTACACGGTATTTTAATGAGCGTTAGTAACACTGCTCGACCAATCAGAACACGTGTTCGCTGTTCGACCATTTGGCACGGGGCGCTTCAGTTGTACAGCGTCCATGTACCCCGCCTCTGCGCACCTCTACATACATCTGCGTCCAAAAGGGTCGATCAGTTCCTTTATTATTATTCTACAAGGCATGCAGAGGGTCCGAGGAGGTTTATATATTATTTATATTTGTCTCTACAATAGTATACCGCGGTGGTTGACAGAAATCACACTAGATACTGTAGAAGGACTGTGTGTATTTTTTCTAAAGAGAGAACGCCCATTACAGGGAAGTGTTTAACACAGAAGTCCTGGGGTTTTTTATTTAAAAGATGGAGAGGGTGGATAGACAACGAGCTTATTAGAGATAGGTCTTAAAATAGCTTCTAATATTATCGAATTGTCATCTTTGTACAATTTTTTTTTCATGAAAAGTGCAAACCAATTGTTTTGAACGTGTTAAATGTATCCACCATACTACATACATATCATGTAATTGACGCTTTCTGCTTGTATAGGTTGCAATATGACCGCAAGCCTCTCTCCACGTGCATTTCAGGTATTTCATGGTCCTAGTCGAGATTTGCAGGGTAAATTCAGTCATTGGGATTGCTCGTTTAAAACTATTCCGCCTTGCAGTTTTAAATGCGATATTTATCTAGTCAGCAACATGTGTATTCATTGTTGTTAACTAAACGAGATTTCAAAAACCCGATAGATTTAACTAAACTATTACTAGTACTTTACATGGAACTAGCCCTTGTTGAGCGTGCCGTAATACTCATTTTGTCATCTTGTGTTGTTTCATAATTCTTTTAGAGAGTAACGTGAATATGCAAGTGGTATCGTCTCATGATGGTAAGGATGTTTCTCACGTCTGAAGAATAAAGTATCTCAATCTCAAATGGAAATCATACACGTGTAAAACTTTTCGCTAATGGTATCCACATGATTCTTCTACAATGATTCAGTTGAAGTCACACTGCATGAACGTTAACTGTCTTTCAGGGTCATTTTTCCTTTGCTATCAGCGCCTACCTACCGAAAATTCAAGACTGCAAACTCAGGTTGGTCATATGTAATCCAGAAAGGTTGAGACAATTAGTTAGGTTATCAAGAAATTTAGTTTTTATTGTCTTATTTGATTAGTAAATATTATCAGAAAATAGCAATTATAGTAGAAAATAGATATTTATGTCAGTATATTTATTCATACCAAATTTTCTTACTTTTCTTTTCTTATAGGATTTAATTGAAGCCAATGGAAATGATTATAGCGAAAATGAACCCAAGGAATCAGCTCTGGAGTATTCGATATTTATGTTACATCACGGTATGTCCGTCTTAGTTGATCCTTTAATAATTTGATACTTCTGATAACTTTTTATTAATTTTTATCCTTTGCGTGGAATATTTATCCTGTTTCTATAGCTAGAGCCATTGCATGTGTGCCACAAAACTGTGTATTCTTTTAACTTTGTCTTTTGGAATAATTGATTGATTAGAAGGAAAGCATGCAACTTTATGATGTCCCAATATGCATTCGTTATGTTAATTAGCGCTTGGATAGAATTTAGAAAGATTTAAACTTTTCCGTGCGTACGCACGTTGGAAAACGTAACAGTGGGAATCAGTGTTAGTGCTGCGATAGAGACTGTCTGACGTCACATATGCCAAAAATAAATTAAAATCTATTATACAGGTTGTATAAAACAAGGTCATCGAACTTTGGAGGGTTCTATCGCGTTCATGCATAATT
This sequence comes from Muricea muricata, assembly GCA_963855995.1. NCBI lineage: Eukaryota > Metazoa > Cnidaria > Anthozoa > Malacalcyonacea > Plexauridae > Muricea > Muricea muricata. The sequence goes on from OY979718.1 coordinate 5,377,828, forward strand.
TAATATAAATAAATCATTCTTTCACAGGCGGAAAGACAAGTCTTTTAGCTTTCGATTGTCATCATATTTGTGAAATTTGAAAAAAAATTGAGCAAATACGAATCAAATGGAAATATGCGGTCGAAATAGCATATTTTAAACTCTGAACAAAAGAAAAGCCATTTATCTGTTACGAGAAACAATTAACGTCGCTAATATTATAAGATGCATTAATTTTACAACGTAAGTTGAAATTTGTAAATTTTAAATCCCAAATGGGATTTAATTTCAACAGATTTTCACTAAATTCCCACCGGTGAAAAAATGTGATGTCCAGAGGCAAATTTTTTCTGGTTCGCATTTGCTCATTTTTTGTTAAAATTTTACATTAACGGTGGCATTTAAAAGCTAAACGTCTGGTCTTTCGAACTGTGAAAGAATTATTTCTGTCTTAGAGCACTCCAAAGTATGGTCACCTTTTTTTAAACACTCTGTATATTATTGGAATGCAGTTCTTTTTTTCTATTTAAAAATATGCAAAGGCTAGATACCCGACACGATTATTCTTATTCGGTTCTCATCGTAAGACATATTCTGGTTGGGTAAACATGCATACAATGTCACATGTCAGTAAAAAGTAAGCAAGAATTTTAGTGTGACAACTCGTTTCCATACACCACGACGTAGATTGGCCTTAATGTGTTGTATTACTCCATATTACCTCAGTTGCTATTGACCATGTCTTGTATTCCATTCTATAGGATCAATTTTAAAATGTAAGGTTCCGAACGTTGTACCCGAAGGACTTGTGGATGAAGCAAGATTACTTTTTATAATGTTCAGTAAGTATAGTATACTTGACTATACTACGGTATACGATAGTCGCAGGTTTTCTCTGGGTGCTCCACATTCCTGTCACAGAGAATGTTGACAGGGTAGTCGGGATTGTAAAATATCTCACCCTTGAAAAACATTTTAATAGGTTTACATAACCTGTCAAAACTTTCATTCGCGGTAAGACTTTGTTTTACTGCGTTGTGATCAGATGTGATCAAGATATAATTAGTGGCCGGGAAAGGGTTCTGAAAGAAAAAAATAGAATTTTTTTTAAAACCTGTATAATTTAAATCAAGGATATTTTAATCTACAGTCCACGTATGTTTGTTTAATATTACCTCGTACTTGTCTATTTTAAGATGACTGTATTGCAGTTATTTTGCCTGGATATATATTCCATCTGCTGGATTGTAACGCTGAGCATCCACCATGTCATCATCTTTTTCTGTCAGGTGAGACTTATAACATATTCTTGGATAAAGTCAGTGAACTGTAATACAACTGAAACGCTAACTCAATACAAAGTTTTTTTCAAAGTTGTTTTCTTTGATCCACAATCTCAACGCTTTTACATCAAGTACAACTTTTTAACAGCTTTCATTTGATATACGTTCCAAGTTTTGACGTAAACAATATCAACTCAACACTTGGAAAAACTGAATCAACTTGGCTTCAATCCCCTCCCCCGTCTTATCCTTCCATTTAGTGGCGTAGCCAGCCCGATAATTTAGTCCCGCTATGCAAATTTAAAATCATTATAATTATTCATTTCTTTAGAAATTGTTGTTTCCACGGTCAATGAACATGAAAATATAAATCGTCGGGCTGGCTACGCTACTTGTTCCATTTCACTTATAGTTCAATGGATAAAGTAGTTTCACGCAAGCCAAGTTTAAGTAAACACTGATATGCATGGCCTTAACTCATCCATACATAGCCTTTAAGTTGTACCGGTCTGTGGCAAATGTTTAATACATCCATTGTCCGTTTTGTACCTATTTTGTTCAACTCCAGCCACTGTAGTCCATATAGTTAACAGTCAATAGTTTTCAAAAAGGTATCCACCGAATAGGATAGAAATTCAGACATAAAAACGACGTCTAGGATGAAAAAAGTAGGGTAATACACAACTTCATGTTGCCAACTGATGTCAGTGGCGCCACGAAGAATTACAAATTGCTGCTTCAATACCGACATTTTATGCATTAAATCCATATGGATGTAACTTTGAAGATCTTTTCCCGGATAAGCTTAATAAACCATGTATTAATTGTGGTAGAGTCGAAAAATATTGTTATAAATAGACGCAAGTGTTACACGTTCACTTTGTCGTTCATGTTTCTTTGTGGATTTCAGAATTCGTAAAATTGACCAATCACAGCGAAGCACAAAAGTTCTAAACATTTGCCACAGACCAGGTTGTAGTCAATTACTTAAAAGATGATTTAGTTTAGCAAGGTAGCCAAATCAAAGTGAAGCAAATTTATACATGCAGGGACGATATCAGGTGCAAAAAAAATACAAATCGACTTGAAAAACTTCGAAATGTTAACGCCTATGTTACTCTATGCTGCTATATATTTAGGACCAATGAATGAGGAATTGCCAAAATGTGATCAGCAACTTTCTAACTTCGTTTGTTTTAAGTCACCGAACTGTCTCAAACAAGATGGTATGTTTTAATTTACTACTTTGGTATTATTGAGGATTTTTAACAAAAAAGTGTATATTTAACGAACATACTGGCGTCAATTTAGTTGGTAAAGCTCATGTTATATAACCATACAGTGAAACGAAGAGTGCAATTGCAAAAATGAACTTATTTTTTCTGTGTTGCCATCACGACAAGTGCATGTGTTCCTAGATTTTCTCAAAATTTGAAGATAAATTTGTATTCACCCAATATCTTCATTTTGAACTAACATAATTGAAATTGTTTAGAGCTTCAGCTGTTTGAGCCGACATTGTGTAAGTTATTCAAGTTAGATATCAAGAATAACTACTGGACTGATTGCTTTTTCAGGTATAGTGTGCCATATTATCCTTTCATTGATTGTACGTGCTAAGTAACTTGAGTCCTTTTCTTGTTATCTCATCTTGTCAAGTCTGACGTTTACTCAGCCACTTACTCAACCAGGATTTTCATCATATGCCAGTTTTTACAGCATACATTGTCACGTGTGATAAGAACAGTTTCAAGGGCTCTGTCGCTCAGTGAAATGGCATAAAGGTTAACAAATCGTTATTCGTTTTATTAGCACCCACTGTGATACAACAAGATTGGCTCTGCTGCATTTTAGCATCTTACATATACAAGACCCAGATATAATTTTACAAGTACGTATATTATGTATCAGTTTTACTTTTCTCTTCTGGGAGTATGAGCAAGAGCTGAACAAGCTTGCAGAACAACATGAGCACGAGTATGAGCAAGTACCTGTATGAGCTTTGAGGCATTAGCAAAAGCCATTGCTTGAAAAGAGTGAGGGCAAGAGCAAGACTGTTAGCCAAAACGTGGACAACAGCATGAACAAGTCAAGGGTATATGAGCTGGAGTAAGAGTATAAGCAAGAGGTCAGCGCGAATGTAAAAGCTCGAGCAACAGAAATATATTATATATAGTATAATATATTCCTATGAGCAGGAATATGACCAAGAGCAGGAGCATTCTCAGTGAGCAAGAAAATGAGTAAAAGGGTGAGCCAGAAGTATTAGCAAGATATCGAGCAAGAGAATGACTCAGCAAGAGTATTATCATTAGTAATAGCACGAGCGTTATTGGGCAAGGTTTTCGTATAGGTAATAGTATAATTTCGAGTGCAATTACGGATAAACAAGCACGAGTGAGTTTTTAAAAACTGCAAAATAGCACGAGTCCGAAGGACGAGTGCTATTTGCGGTTTTTAAAAACTCACGAGTGCTTGTTTTCCGTAATTGCACGAGAAATTATACTATTAATTATTAATAATATAAAAAGGAAATGTCCAAACAAGCATTTTGTACTTACAACTTCGCATTATGCAAGTGCACTCATTCTCGAATTTCTTCGCTTAAAAAATTCATGTTTACAAAAGCCATGGCTAAAAGTTTTATGTACAAAGTTCCAGCATACTTTAGAGTTTGTTTTGTGATCATAATTGTCAGAGAAGAATCCCAAGTTGTGTTGAAATTTCGACGAAATCTTTAAGCAAACGTGAAAATTCGGCCGCCATATTTTTGGTTTTTCAGCGAGTAAATCCCATCACTCAAAGAGCTTATTACAGATTTTTGCACTGTTGTTACAGATTTTTGCACTGTTGTTACAGATTTTTGCACTGTTGTTACAGATTTTTGCACTGTGTTACAGATTTTTGCACCGTTCTGGGTGATGTTTGGGATTAACTGCACTCGAATCAACCAATCACAGCCCAGAAACATTTCCTTGTATATTATTAAGTAGGATATTAAACGAGAGTATGAACAAAAGCATGAACAAGAGTTTGAGAGAGAGTATAAATGAGCAACATATTGCCAAAAATGTAAGGAAGAATGAGCAAACACACGAGCAAGAGGATAGACAAGTTGATTTAAGTAATTGTGTGACTGTATGTGAGTGGGAGTAATGTTTATCGTTCAGTAATGTTTATGAATTAGATGTTTTACATATAAAATGAGCTTAAACCACACAAAGACCATTCCCCAATTAGACAAACTTTTTAGCACAGTTGGGAAGAGCTTCCTAAATTTAATGAAATTGTGAGGTTTGGTAATTGTAAAATATTGTAAAATGTTGAAAATATAAAGTGTATGTTTGAGAGTGTATGTAAAGTTTGAGAATTTTGTATACTTTTGTATTACGCGAGAAAAGCGTTACCACATTTCCACATTGTAGAAATTTACAGGACTATATTTTCCACATTTTACAATATTTTGCAGCCAAACTTGACAATTGTATGAAATTTAGGGTGCTCTTTCCAGCTGTACTAATTGATTTTCCGAATTCAAAAGTTTGTCCAATAGGGAAATGGTCCATTGGTAAGGACCAGTCGTAGTAATTTACTAGATTTTAAAATATTGTTTACTAGCTTGTAATTTATACGTATGGGTGAATATTTTTGCTTCGCGTTTCTATTAGATTTTTAGTCATTTGACTTGTGATCCAGCAAATCCAGAATGTGTCGATATATTAAAAGAATATCTCATTGGTAAGACAGTACAAAAAATTTTCGTTTTTCTTTCTCGATACTATAGTTGATAACACGCGACTATTCCAAAGCCCAGCTGTAGATCAGTAGAATTAAGAAATTAACCAAATATAGATATCGAATTTTATAATGTTGACGAAAAAATTATCTCCAACTAGATTGAATCATATCACCTATAGTTTAGTTTTATATTTTAGTATCATTTTACCTGTCGACAATCAACAGCTCGTGCTAATAATGAAAAAAATTTACGATCAGAGAACGTGTCAAACTAATCTATGCCTCTCATTGATATCCTTCACTTCACCTTTATATATGCATCACCTCACCCAGCTAGGTATAGAATCTAGCTCATGTTTCTTGTGTCCGCAGCATTTAGAACTTTGGTTAGACCTGAGTTTGCCCTGCCTCCCAAATGTTTGTACAACTTGACTTTTACGATTTTAGTGTCACGTCTGGATGGTCATCTTTTATGTTTTATAGTAATTTTACTTTGTTATTCATAGGCTCAACGCATTTCCAGATGAAATTTCAAGTTGAAGCGGCGGTTTATAAACTACTCCCTTTCTCAAATACTGAACCTTTTCGTGGTCATTTAGAGACGGTTAGACTAAAATACATTTGACAATAAATGCATGGGCAATTAATTTAAATAAACTCTTTAGTTAAGTGCAAAACTTAGAATTTATTAACTCCTGACTGTTTAACTCAGTATAGATTATTTTCTTACCGTTATTCACTTAATGACGTGCGTTAACGTTGAAACGTCGTGCTTTTAATATTTTTTGTTTTTTTCTGAAATTAAATCTTTTATCGCAACATGTTATTATTGTCAAATGTATATGACCAAATCTTGTCGTATTTTAATCTACTCGTAGATGTTTATTGTGTGGTTATGGGTGTTTTATCGTAAACTAAAGCACTCGTATTTTCCATATTTTCACTAGTGAAGACATGAGAAAATATGTAACGCATGAAAAACGCGTGTGTTTTCCCGCGGGATTTATATGTTCTCTGTTCGCTTGTTCCGACTTCTGACCATATTTGCGGTCGTTCGTAAAATATTGTCTTCACCACTCGAAAATAGCATACATATCTTCGCGCCACCGTGTAATATCCTCTGTATATCTCATATATGAAACATCGGATTATAATGTCACGTGATTTAGATCGCGATTCATCCTGAAAAATGAAAAAAATCAGTTTGCTTTTTTAACAGAACCGTAAAGGTGAAAAGATCGCGCGAGTCTCATACAGCCCATTGAAAACTGATCAAATTTTCTCTCATACGTTCAAGGTAAAACTAGTACACCTAGATCACGCATGTAAGGACTTCATAATATTGACTAGCTGGGTAATTTGTAAAAGGTTTTATATCCGAGATGAGTGCTCTATGGAACCAAGCTTTTGTTGCCTTCCTACAGGATCAGAAAAGAAAAGAACTGGAATTTTGGATGTCTCTCAAACAAAATGTGTCGTTCACAACTTCTGTTGAAAGGTAAGTCTCTTTTCTACGACATCTGTAAATATTGTGTGATTGTAATAAAAAGTGGCCAGGCAATAACCTGAGTTTATTACAAATACAATATAAAGTTGAGGTTATTATAATCGATGTTAACCAGTCCTGGGGCCGATCATTATTTAAATCTAAATACGTACTGTATACACTAGACATAATTATTGGAAAGTTGCATTTTCAGACAAGTTCGCTTTAATTCTGTAAGAAAAATACTTCTTGTAAATGTCTCATTGATTTGAAAAGTTCTGTACACGAGGAATTATATTAATTCTATTTTGATTAAACTTGTTTTCCTTCACATCAGTATTGTTCCTATTGCTCTCATTAACAAAATCATGGGAATAATCATAGTTCCTGTCAAAACCACTATCCTCCAATATACATGTCCCTACATAATCATTTGGTCAGCTTTAGGCATCGGGTGCCATGCTTTGAAGGTGGATGCTGGAAAAACAAATTTATATGCATGTTTTAACAGAAGTGTATGCCTTCATTCATGAAAAAATGCAGTTTATTGTGAATCGTATCATATTTAGATTTTCATTGAAGAAAATTTCAAAGTTAGAGAGCAGACGATATGTCAACGTGTCATCGTCCACGGTATAATAGATTAACACAGTACTTTTTAATCAACACGGTCAACAGATGGCCATTATTTTCTCTTCAACATCGAACGTACATACCCAAATAGAGACCGAACACCTTCACTGTTAACATTCACTGTGGGAAGAAATCAGAGTACCCGAAGAAAACCAACTAATTTGACAGAACGTTGACGGACCCTTTTCACGTGTAAGTTGTAACATCCGAACTTTGAATTGAGGATTGAGCTCACTATACCTTGGAGGTGACAGGCGCTTCCCCTGACGAATGAGCTACCATGAGGGCTAAAGTCTATGTAACTTCGATTTTCGAGGGCCATTTTTTGCCGTAATAAGAACAAGAAAAAGCTTTTCAACTATTGTTGTTATTATAAATCACCTATTCTTTGGTATTTTACAACAAAATTTCCTTGTGTTTGAAAACGTAAGTAGTCACTATAAGTTGGTAAATCGAAAAATCCTGTAAAAATTTAAATATAAAATGCATTTTTGCAGGCTGACGGCTCGTTTTCAGCAATTTTTCAAAGGTTCAGGTATTGTGGTAATTATGTGTTGTTTTGCAGCGCCTGGTAATTAAAGTTACCATTTTAATTCGCTGCTTGATGCTTTAACAATAAAGTTATCGTCGCAATCAGCACTTTTTTAAGGGCGGTATGTATCTTGTACGGTAGTGCCCTGCAGTCAGCGTTGCAGGATCGCAACTTGTAGCCAGTCCCTCAACAGGTCCTCAACATGTTGCGTTTGCAGTCCTGTCCCTAACCTGCAATCAGAAGTCTGCTATTACAAACGTATCTCGGTTCCGTTGTAACTATAATTAGATTGTTGCGGTTGTTGCTGTTCTTGTTGTTGTAAAACTATAGTGTGAGCGGAAGGAGATCGGATTAAGGATTGTACCAGTTTCTACGACACAGTATACAGCATGATCGAAGGTATCCTCTCCCAAGTGGCAACAACTTATTCGCAACATGTAACAAGCTTGATGGGAATATCAGACTTGTAGCAGTCAGGTTGTCCTAACAACCTCTGATATAGACCTGTTGTAATAAGATTAATTGTCACGAAGTTGACAGCACATGGCAGTACCAATATTGTTATGGCATGACTGATGACTCTATTAGTCTTGCCCGAGCCACCACGAACACAACTTCACAGCTTGTACGTGTGTATTTGAATTTTATGCGCTGGTCATGGCTGCATTAGGCATAAGCTTTATGATAAGTGGATTTAAATGTTATATAAATTTTAATAATTTTAAAAATTTTAGTAATTGAGTGACAATATTGACTTTTGAAAGTCCTGCATGGACAGCATAAGATGACGGGGTTTTTTCGAATTAGAAATGAGAATTTTCTGAGGTGTAACTTGCAGTTCAAGAATAAGTTGATAGGACATATGTAGTGGTTGTTGTCTATTGTTAACCTCACCATGTCTCCATCGTAGTAACTTTAACTAAGTGATAGTTCTTATCAAGTTGCAGAAGATCGCAGTCAGTAGGAAGTCCAATGCAAACAAATCTCGAGTTTTTAAAAGGTTTGTTTGCATGCTGACAATTTTTACGACATTTTAACAAGACCATCTATTACTTCAACGTCTATATTACGTGGAAGTTGGCTTGAACAATGTACACGAAGTCAATGGCATGACATTAACTTGACATTTTTTAGAATACAAACCAGAATATCTCGAATTTATTGAATGTGATAAAGCCACGATTGTAAAGGAGGAAGAAAGAAGCATGGAGGTCTGCTATCTAGCGAATATGATATACACAAAAATACAAATATAAACTTTTACTACCTTGCGTTGAGAGTTCACTGGTTCTGCGTCAACTGTCAGTTTATACTTGTAATCCCCAGCTCATTGTCTAATTGTTAATAATTGATGTATACTAAGGACTGAGAGAGCAGCTAAAAAGTAACAAACCTAAGAATTAATAATGAAAGAAAAACTAAGTAATATTATTTTTCCATGCAGGTTTTAGAAAGTTTGACAAGATACCTTCATCATTATCTTCCACCCGATGTTCCTAAAATGAAAATACAGAAAATGGCTATGGAATATGTTATTTGTCAAGTGAGTGTGAGAAATGCTGAGTAGCTTAGTTTGCCTTAGTTTTGCCAAGCATACGAAACTGAAGTTGTAAATTTAATAACAATTCAACTTTGATAAAACACTTAGCAATCACTAGCGAACTGCAACTGCACTGGAACATGTTTATTTAAATAAATCACTAATTATGAAATCACTAATTATATAGTCTATTTACAATGTCTTGTATGTCTTTGATCTATTTACAATAGTCAGTGTTTCTAATCAAACAAACATTTTAGCAAATGCTAAAAGGGTTTTCCGTTTTGTTTGATTAGAAACATTGACTATTGTAAATAGATCAAAGACATGCAGTGTAAATCAACCTATAAAATTAGTGATTTTTAGTAATATTTCATTTTTGTGCCGACGTAGGACGCCGCTTGTATAGTCAGAGACTGATGCTGGATGTTCATTGGTCCAGAACTGTTGTTAAAATCCAGCTAATTAGTTATTCTATTGTTCCAGCTGTCCATTATTTTTCTCAATGGACTCTTACCGCAAACAATTGTCCAATAAGTTTTGACAACTGTCCAATAAGTTGTGACAACTGTCCAATAAGTTTTGAATTGTAAACTGTCCAATAAGTTGAGATAACTGTCCAATAAGTTCTCATAACTGTCCAATAAGTTGTGATAACTGTCCAATAAGTTGACAATAGCTTATGTTAACAATTGATTATTCACGCAACAACAAATTATAAATATTATACTAATTTACACAAAAATACACCCACTGCCCATCTCGCCTTGTTTTCTGTGTTTTTGCACTTCGCATTTTCGACAATTTTTTCCAAATCTTTCGCTGCCAATGGAGAACCAAATCTACTCTCTTCCACCTCTTGCCTGTTTCCGCTAAACTCTCTTGCAGCCTTTAGTGTGCTCCATAGTAATTCGTGATCTTCAGACGAAATCTCTGCCGAGAAAGATGACGACCCTTTCACATATTTACTTGCTTCCAACTCTAAAACGTCGTTCAGAACTTCATCAGTATCACTACCAATAGGACTACAATTGCTGTAGCTTGACTGAGTAATAAATATATCTTCATCGCTTTCATCGTAGTTTGCCATCTCTGAACCACATTAACTTTTCGTTAAACACTATTCATAAGCCCACTATCCATTATTTTTCACGCATCGCTGCCAGTGATATGCAAATCCTCAACAATCAATGATAATTATATAACTATATAATTATAGGCTAACTGGATTTCGTCCATTCTCTCAAATAATGGACTGGTTTTTGACTAACATCCTATACTTATAGTACACATGTACAGATGACGTCATACAATGGCCAAAATGTTTTCATGGGCTTTGCCTCTATCTCTCTGTGCTGTAATAGATCACAGAAGACGTCATCGCGTGTGAAGAACAAAAAGTCAGTGTACTTTTTTAATCTTCGCATGGGGTCTATTACAGTACAGACGCACGCAAATATGAAATCTATTTGTTAAATAACGTATATGTGTTTTACAATTTCAGAAAAAACAGTCTAGCAAGTTGCTTGAATTGTTTTGGTCGGGGCTAAATTACTCGGAAGATACTCATCCATACGATCACCCACTGTATGAACTGTTTAACGTATATTGAATGATATGTTGCCTACTTTAGTACTCCTCTTGAAAAACATATTTAATACATGCTTATATTTTCTATAGTAATACACGTGGAACAAGTAGAGAACGTGCACTTCTCATGATGTTTGAAAGATATTTTATGACTGTCAACGAAATTCACTTTCCTATTCCAACAGGTAAAGTAATCCAGAAACATTTTTAAGGTGTTGGTAACGTTGCATGCTAATTCGCTTCATATTTCATAGGATTTCACACTTTCTTTGTATTCATGGGATTTCGTTGCCTTGAGGAAAGGTAAGTATGCATTGAATTAAGTTTAACAGTGGAAAAATGAATAAAAGATTGGACTCTTGGTCAATACAGGTGCAAATTACTTCAACAAAATGCAAGAAACAAAATATACAAATAAGAAATAGTTGATAATTCTCTCCTCCCATATATTATTTTCCGCATTTTTATGAGCTTCCCTCGCAGGCCTTCAAATGTGTTCACCTGTTTCATCCAAGGGGAATCCAAACGCCGGTTAGCTTCACTCTGAGTTCACGTTCCAGAAGCTTGTTTTAAGCTTGAAAATATTTCTTGAGAAATCTTGTCTGGTCAATGTTATATAGTTTAGAAATGTACAAACTAGGGCATAACCCAGGGTTTGGTAAGCACTAAACCACCTTTGAACAACTGATTCCTGATGTTCCATTCCTGTGTAGGTTATTCATTCGTTATGTCACAAATAAAGTATTTAGTCTGGAGACAGAGTTTATGTATCGTCTTCTAAATGGTAGGTTATTGCAGATAAGAACATCGTTGACAGAGCTCTGACGTACTGCATGCCTTAGACCTAACTCTTGTATACACAAGGTATAGAACTATACACGAGGGTGCAGTCACGTTTTGTGTGTGTAGTTTTACGTAGTGAAATATCGTATATACACGTTTGTATACAAGCTATGTCCTACCCTCAAGGGGAGCTAATTATCTGCGCTTTTATGCATGCTGAGTAACATAAATCTATACTTTTAATGATTTGCTAGACATTGGAAATGATGAGTCATATTCGCGTTTAATATCTCGACTTATTTCAAGTTTTGATGAGGTTGGTAATATGTGTAGCCCATAAGTTTAGAAGTTTATGTCCTTTTCACAATTAAGCACCATATATACATGGTGTAGAAATTTAGTACAGTGATATTTTATAGGGGTTATAATTGTCTCTCGCAAACCAGGAAATCAAGGTTAAAAAAGCTGTATGTTTATGTAAAGCCCTGTTTTAGAGTAAATGCTTCAAAAACTATCAAGAAACTACATACTTAGATATGCACGTCAACATTATCGTAAGCTAAGAAATGATTTTAGTATTTGCATCTTCATTGTTGTTTGATATTCTTTGTGCAGTAATAAAAACCTTACAGTCTTTGTGTATAAGAACATATTCAAAATTGTTGTGACTACATCGTAATATCATCTTGACTTACATTACAGCCTAAAGCTCTTCATTTATTGAAAAAGTGGGACAGTCCAGGTGTTTCAAGGTCAGTTTGACTTTACTGACACCATTACAGTTTATAGTTGCAACTTGTATGAGCGCTATTCTGTGATTAACTGCTATCACGGAGACGTATGAATAGGTTGAAACTTGAATGCAACTAGACTGCGTTGTATATTTAACAATTGTTCGCAGAAGGCGAAGTGATTATTGGTCACCATAATCACTGAGCGTGAGCCGAATAATTGTCTCGGTATAATTTCTTTAGCAAAAATGTAGAAAATGCACTTCTTTTATGAATACATTTTACTTCGAAAGACGAAAGTTTATTTGTAATTTTTTAATAGTGAAAAAGTATTTAATAGGTTATTTGCAGACGATCTATTATTACCTTAAGATAGTTTAACATCAAAGTTTGTTTATATTCTTTGACTTTAATGCAAATTTTCTCCATTTGTTAATATTTGGCAATATCAAAACGACTTTCATTGGCGGCAAACACTTAATGACAATTTTTATTCACTGAGACCGAGGGAAACAGTATGTTTTGTGGACCCGAGTCTGTCAATGGTTGACAGTCGAGGGTCTAAAAAACATACTGCTTTCCCGCGGTCTCAGTCATTAAGTATTATATTATATACCAATCGTCAAAGAAACGAATAAATACAGCGAACTTCATACGAAAGTACATGAAATATATTAATTTTCTGAAAAACGTTAAGTTTAATTCTGTACACAATGTCAATTCTGTATAAAGATCGCGTGTTTACGTGTAGTGCACGTGATTTCCGGTGTTATCCACCGGTGAATCGTCTTCGATTCGAAGGCGATCGATTCAAAGGAGACAGTCTAGTTTCGTCAATCTCACGTGATACTCTCTCCACCAATGAAACACATGAGAAGGATAACTTTGATTGGTATATAATAATGCCTCATATTTACTGGTCAGGCAACCAATCAAAATGCTTGATAACAATTATTTACTAAAGGAATTATACTAAATTAATTTATTCATTTTTAAAATTTATTTCTCTTTAAAGCAGAATTCTTTGTCAAAGATATGTTTCTAACTTGTTAACGGAAGGTTAGTTGTTTATCAATTATGATTTTTCACACTTCGTTAATCTTGAGTGGGAATCGTGGAAATATCAAAATTCAAGCCATATATACTGGAACAGTTGGAAAAATTCATAGACTAAAGCTGTGTAACAAACGTAATTCATTTTTAAAAATGGTATCAAAATGCTCGAAAATATAGATGATCACAAGTAAGCTTTTCTAGTATAAAAGACCTCCGTCCTGTCCAGTCAGCAATTGTATGATAACGTTCTCGACTGTCATACCAACGTTTTCGACCACAGCTCATAGAGTATATGACTACTCGAACCTACGCCTTTGCGACGCCGGTGCACTCCTGTTGATACTGTAACATAATGTTACAATGGAAGTCAAAGGAAAAGATATGGACGTGAGTTATCATAACACCACAACGTTTAAGTGAAATTACAATGAGGCTTGTTACGTTTTGTTTGTATTTTTGTATTTCTTCTTGAAAAAAAAAATTCTGTTCTTGGAGGTAATATATTCGCTGTTCTTGGAAATAATATATTCGCTGTTCTTGGAAATAATGACACATACGTTACCTAACTGTCACACCCTTTCAGTGTGATCATGATATTTTCGTTAGAGTTTCCGATTTTTTGGAAATTATATTCGTTTACGCATAGTATCACATCGTATAATTTAATTTCTCACTAGCAAATAACAGACCTCAAATTTCAGTTTGCAGAACTTTGAATATTTATTCAGGAAACTTTTTTCAAACTGCAGATACTCAATTTCAAAGTGACTCAAGAGATTTTCTGACTCAAAGTCAACGTTTCGACGAGTTTCAAAAAACATTGTCAGGTAAAGTTAAATACATTGTACATCTTGAACCTGACAAACTGGCATTGTGGAATACCTTTGTTCCCGCATAGAAGGTGGAATGCATCACCGCTGCGATGTACAGGATATGTTACGGAATCAAGTCATGTCAAACATTTGAAAATGTGCAGTATTAACAGTGTTATGATTAATTTTGTAGTTTCCTCTTTGAAAAGTTCAAGTAGTATGGAAAATCCTGAGTTTGACACAATCCCGTTTCGGCCATTACTAAATGTTATGGCTGCACTTAAAGTCACAGGAGGTACGTCTAAATCAGAGAAGTTGCATGGATTATTTCTGCTCTTTTACAGCTTTTCATTGCGAACTCTTGCTTAGATCTGCATGTTTTAATATCTCTGTATTTTTATAGTCGCTCAGTCAAAAAGGTCCAATATGCGAAAAGGAAACAAGCAAGATGCGGACTCGCGTGCAAACTCTGAATTGTCGTTCATCTCAAAAAATGCGATGGAACACACAACTAGAGAAATTGAAGACACATTAGGACTTGGGGCTTTCTGAAAATTATGTTCTTTATGAATGCACCTCAAAGACAATGATGTTTATGCAAAATTATCAGTACATGCATAATCATGCAAAATTGTCAGGGATAGTTAGTGAAAAGGGTTGTACATACTTTAGGTGTTTAGTCCAGCTTCTCGTTATAGTCATGTCAAACTTTCCCCCGACATTTTCTTGCTGTGTCGAAGTCATCGATTTCGTTCTAGAATTATGATTCTCGTATAGGCAGATATATATTATTCCCAAAGTTGATTCTTCAAAAGACGCACTCGTTGCATCAAATGGCATAGCATTTAACCGATCGCTAAATAATGTTTACTAATAAAAGTTTGTCCTATTAAGAAATAACACTGAAACTGAAACCAACAAAATTGTTTGTAAAAATTTTGTAGTTTTACGCTAGTTTTCCAAATATTTTTTTTTCATGAAGTATCATGTGTGTTGCTGCTTCGTTTGGCCCTTTTTAAGTTAAGACTATGTCTTGGTTTTATTTGGGTGTAGATGGAGGGGAATAGTGTGGAATTTAGGTCGTTAAAACGATTGCGACATAAATTTGTTTATCGTTGGTGCTTGTCGGAGACAAGTTAAAGAATTGGGCGTGTTTGGAGAAAGTATCGAAGAACCTGAGCGAGTGTAGTCAAGTATTCTCAGGAGCGGAGAGGAAGTTGTTTTTATGTTTGAAGGACGAAGCGTTAAGAATGCAGGAGAAAATCTCGAGGAATTTCTATGCGAGGAGCTAACCAGGGAGACGGAGAACTAACGAAGGGAGACGAATTGGTATGTTGTAATTGTTGTTGGGTTAAGACTTTAGAAAGTTGCGAGAAAACAAGGATGGACCAGTTGGCGGATAGACGGAGGAAAATGTTTTAGCTATGTTTGGGCAAGAGAGATAATCGATTAGGGATTTAAGAACATTGGTGTCTAGTTCTGAGCTTTATAATGTGAAGTAGGGGAGGGAATAATCTGCAATTTGGCCAAGTTAAATATACAGAAGTGGATAAAAAAATTACAGTGATCTTTCGGTTGTTCGGTAGAGGAAGTCAAGGCTTTGAGGAATTTGAAAAACTACTGCAAGGAGGCGTATAATCACCTCAACATGTGGTTGTTTATGAGAAACATCAGGAAAATCCTATGAGTAAGGTTTTAGATCGCTTTAAAGAGGCATTGCAGGCTATGTTTTAGATAAATGCTATATTTCCAGTAAAAACATAGAATACGTAGTCGTTCCTTGACCTTGACTGGACTCTGTTGCCTAAAATACAGAAACGGCTTCAAAATGTGCTGGGCAAACTAGTTACATCTGACTGTGGTGACGCAACAGAATGAGTTGTTTAGATGTATAAATGCAAGTGCCCAGCTGTTGAATTGATTTACTTTCTATATTATAACACTGCATCTGCATAATGAAACAAAATACGCCTCGTGGTTTTAAAGTATACTTTTGTTTGCAATATAATACAAGCATATAAACATATTTGTTGACCTTTTTGACCAACTCACTTTGATACAAACCACGCTGAGGTAAACATGTATGCTACAACTGTAGAACTTCTATTAGTATCTTTTGGCCTCCTGTTTTGGGCATTTTGTCTTGTACAGGTGAAATTCTTTATTATTTATTTAATAGTTATAACTTTTTCCAATGAACAATATGAATAGCGTGTCAGTTTGAAATTCATGCATTTCTCCAGATTGGCAGTCAAACCACAGAAAAAACTGTGTAATAGTCTAGCACTATCTTACTAGTAGTTTCTGGGATTTAAGCTTGATTAAATACTTCTAATTTCAGACACGATTAGTACATGATAAGTAATGCTATCCTGGACAAGTATAAAGCGAAATAAATAATATTGTGCTATTTGCGCAAGTCGCCTGCTTGCATTGATTGCTTACAGCATGTATACAGACAATACAGTGGAATCACTAGAATGAACTTTAAACAAGACGCTTGCTAATTAAGCGCCCAGCCGCGCTCTTCTTGCGATGCGTCATTTTTACATATATTTTCTTGTATGTGATGTAACTCACGACGGCGGCGCATTAAAAGCTGAGTAATATCTTGGTCCTAGCAAAAATACACATAGACCTATATTGAACCAATATTGCTGTGCTAGTTGCGCACTAGCACTAATATATTTATATATAAATCCGCCTGCGTGAAATTTCTTATTGCAGAATCCTAGTTGGGTCTGGATCACGCTGTCCATATTTACAACACGCACGCAAGCTGTGTTTAATGTCAAAGCATATATAATCGTATTCAACTTATTTACATCAAGATTTCGAGACCATTTTCAGTACATAGCTAAGTACTGATAGGGCAACATTTTCTTCCCGTATAAGTCGATCTCGATAGAAATAAATTCGATAGTGTAGATACGCGACATGGTGTATAAACTAGATCGGGTGGACTGGTAGTTAGTATGGCTATGGTTGATTAGTTTTGATCAGGTACGCGTAGGAAGCGTATATACAGCCATTTTGTTTGGAATTGGATCGAGTACGCATAAAAAACTACAGCCGTTTTTTTTGGATCGAGTACTCAAAGAAAGCATACAGTTGCACTTGTGAGACCCGTCGTGATCAAAGATAGGAAGTCGAATGAGATGTGAAACTGATGTGACTGAAGAGCTGCCAATGAGATAAGCTTTAATTAAGTAATCATGCTCCTGTACGACTTGTAACGATTGGTCAATATTTAGAGTGGCCGCGTGGGAGGATAAGTCTTGTGCGGAAAAAAAGAAACATGCAGACCGAAATATGACTATCGCTCGAGTAATTATAGATATGTAGTCACAGAGTTTCGACATGGCAAATTCTTTATGAAAATTACAAATTTCCATTAAACTTTCCAGGCTAAAACGCTAGGTTATCTCAGAGAAGCAGAACGGATTCGTTCCAAACGAAATGTTGGTCACAGTAAGCCTGCAAATTTATAGTTATTCAATTTTCGTGCATCACCAAAAAATCATTCTCACTAAACTTCATATGATTCATACTTTTTCAGCTTTAGTCGATTGCGCAGGAAACAGCGACCTCGTCAATAACGCTCGCGGATTTGCGCAGTTGACGAAGAATGATTATGATGTACAGTTTATTCATGAAAATGGAAAGCATTTTGTGAAAATTAAATGGAAAGCGCCAATAGGTACGTAATTTTGAACCAATGGCAATGATTGTAGCTATGAATGGGTAACAATAGAAACTTTCAACCGAAATATTTTAGGAAAGAATAACAGTTCACTTATTGGATATCGTTTTTCATGGCTCGTATTTCGTGATACGGGTTTCCAGAGTTTCTCAGAAGTGTGTGCAGTTCTCAGTGCCAAGGTATGACTATATTTATCATTCTTAATAATCCAACAGCACGACTCGAGCGCGTCATATTCAGTTCTAAAAACCGAAGACTAAACCTCGCCCTTTGTTTGCTGAATTGACTCATTTGTAATACTTATACATGTTTTTGTTGTTTTTTCCAACGTATTCAAGAATACATCGTTTATTGTTCACGAGTCATCACATTGGAGGAAAGACGAGAGAATATCATTCTCGGTATGTGTATACCGTACGCTGGTTGCTAGCATGCAATGTGCACTATGCTTTACCTAGTCGCGTTTGAAGTTTGTAATTATTTCACAATTTAGCGAAAACCAAATGATGCGAAATAATTTTCTTTTCTTCTTTAACAAGTAACAAGCAATCGACACGAGACTACATCCGAGACGGGAATCGATATTATATCCAATTGTCATCGCCCATTGACAATCTTAAAATACCAAAAAAACATGTTCTCGGTTTTAAAAATGGTTACTATCTTTATCAGCCAGATCTCTAGATATACAGTGTACTGCGCATGCATGTAGTTTGCGGGCTCGTGCGTCACCGTTTTAGTCATCATCTTTCGCTCCATTACGATTCACGATTGCTTCCTCTTAATGCTAAACCATTGAAACAAAGTTATTCAGTCAAATCTTTATGTTTTGTGTTTTAGATAATTCCTTTGCCTAGAAAATCCAAAGACACGTCCTTTGGACCCCCGTTTACTCCACAGTACAATGGTAACAAGATTCTATTGACTTCACAAACTTCGACATTCTCACCACTACAGCCTGTTTCATCCAAGGAGAATATATATTTCCATTTAGATTCTCATTCAAATGCACGAATAAGCACATCAAGCAGTTTATCTACTAGTTCTACTGCAACATCTACAAAGTCAACAAAGCGTGGCCAACCTAACTCACGACGTAACACAAAAATCATTGATGATTTAGTAATTCCTGGCGTAAATCAAAATAAAGAAAACGAAACATCTTTAATCGTCACTGTTACCCTAGCTAGCGCTGCTGCCATCTCACTTCTTACATTTTTTCTTGTATTACTTTATCGGAAAAGACGACAGCCTGCAAGTCAAGTAGCTATAGGTAATATGCTATATTTTGATAATATACTCAGGATGTATTGATACAAAACAGCTTCATTACATAACAATGGTTCTCGGCATCATTACCACATCATAAATTCCATTTCAATGCCTATAAAGGGTACGCACAAAACTACAAGAACAAGGTACAAGCAAATACTAAAAATATGCATTGTATTTTTCCTGTAGACAATCCTAGAGATTCTGGATACATGTACATTTCGTATGTTTCCGAAAGCGAAAGTCATATCGAGAAAGTTTCAGATTTTTGTACCTGGCTCCGAAAACACGGATACAATGTTCAAATGGACATTATGGCGACACAAAGCAATCAGGAAGATCTAAAAGAACTCGGACGACTGAGATGGAGTGAAAAACAACTAACAAGAGCAAAAAATGTTTTTATAATTATTTCTCCATCTTATTTAAATCTTTGTCGTCTTGACGAAGGTGAAAACGACGGATCATCTTTAACGCAGGGAGAGACAATAATTTACAGCGAGATTACACAGATACGTAATGAATTATCCTCTACGGCTTACATTAGTTCTCGTTTTATTCCAGTCTTGTTTGGCGTAAAAGAGATAGAGCTGCCATTTTGGATCAAACAACTGGTTGTATACAATTGGCCGAATGATAAGACAAATAATAAACTGTTGCATCGTGTTAATGAAGAAGTCTCAGACGCGCGCTGTGACATCTAAGTGCAGTTTGCTTTGTGTAACCGAATTACTGATGTTTACGAAGTCAATCGGTTGTCAATTCTCCCGCTTTCACCAGAAGTCTCCTGGTTTGGAGCCTCTTAACACTCACCTCCTCAAAAAATTCAGAAACAGTCATGAAAATGTGTTATAAACGTCTTGTTGCGTCCAAAGTTTTTGGTTGTGGGCGCTAACATTAAAGTGATCGGCGCTGTCTTAACAAAGCCTGTACGGAAACTTTCCGAGTATTTAGATGAAAGCGAGGTAGTAGGTTCTACAAAACTAGAACTCCACTTGATATAGTATCATCATGTGAGATCGTGAGAACAGGCAGAAAATCGTGATGTCTGTATTGCGTTAGCATACTCAACTTTACCACTCATCTTCAGAGCGCTTATCAGGGCCGGCGCTAGAACGTTAATTAGGGGTGTGTATATTCATATATTCAGGTCAGTTCTTCCCGAAATCAGTTGTTCATGGATTTATGAAATAAATGATATTAAGAATGAGCGGAGTGGTTTGTTTCTATCTGGTTCCCATCTTGGGCATATGCTAATGAAGTTCCCACCCAGCTAGCTCTCTCTCTCTCTCTCCCTTCCTTTATAGTCGCCGAAACGTTTTTCTCCTCCTACTTCAGCCGTCGATTCCCAGCGTTACATTCCGAGTATTGGGAACCCTACAGGTGCAGTCGGGAATCATCGTTTCAGCTAGATTCTGCTTGTGTAATTCGTCGGCCACGCCCTCAATTACGTGTGCTCTCTATTTGACCCGTGTCATTTACGTTCGCTGGTGCAGCATCGTTTCGCTCTTCCCTAACTTATTATTTTTTTCGCTGGCGTGCTTTTCTCGCGCCGGAGCAGTGTTCGGCCGCTTATCTCTACTTTTCTGGAAGTGTGACTGTAGTATTGGGGAGTTACTGCACTCGAGAGCAGCAATAATGTAAAATAAAGTAACTCTCTGAGTGATCCTGAGGACTAATCCCATTGGACTTAATTGCACGAAAACATCCGGTAATCTTGCATTCACCGTGGTTCGGGATTTTAAAAACTTGACATCATTTCGAAACATATGATCCAGAAAGAATGTTAATTCTTGCTCCGTATTTCTACTGATTATTTCTTTTTTTATGAGTGAATCACAGAGACATATGTGTATGTAGAAAAACAACACAGAATCAGTTTACATAAATCAGGTGAAAATCACACTAGGTACTGGATACATGATACAAAACAACGGTAACCCCAAAAATAAACGTTTTGAATTTATTTTAGCTTTTGACTATATTTTATCGATTAAATTTTCTTTATCTATGATGTATATGAATAATGTAATTTTGTAATGTTTCTCAACGATCCATGCATCTGAAGATTGAGAACATTATTTGTGGTGTTATAGTTTTTTCAAAATAAATATCATACATCATGGAATTGATGGCTTTCACGTAAACGTGGTCCCTAATTAATTTCTGGACAAACACCCAGTAACAGAGAAATCCATAAATTACGTCAACAACTGTTAAAAACCTTCCCGGTTATAAATTAAGTAAAGTAAATTCACTGATCTGAAAATAGATAGCCTGGATAAAGTTTCTATGCCTACAAAAATCGTGCCTACTTTTGATTTCGTACACCCGATTCTTGGGACCATTTATGGCGTCTGAACAAGACGTGCATTCGATGCTGTATGCCTGTATCCGAGCAATTTGCCCTGTTTTTGAGCTGGTTGACATTCATATTTATGTAGTAAATATGTAGAGCAGTGGATATTTTGTCAATATTTATTATTTACCAATTTGGGTTCATCATAATTGGGCCATGAGTGGTCCCAAGAATCGCGTGTTCGACATCAAAAGTGGTCACGATTTTTTACGTATAAAAGCTTTATCCAGGTTTTCTATTTTCAGATCAATGGGTAAATTACGACAAATAATATGAACAGCAGGCATAAGCATAATTCATCGGCGATGCAATTTTTTCTCAATAAATCAGTAACCAGCCACGTCAGTTAATCAGTTTTACCGTCCATCACAACGATGCCTTTTGCCTCGTATAAGTACCAATCTAAAATGATCGTGTGATTGATGATTTGATTAGACTTTTAAAACAAAAGTCATCATTGTTTCTGATTCGTTCTTTAGAAAACTAATTTGCATAGTTCATTGTTTTTTAATGTTGAAGCCAACCACTCCCAAAGTTTTTTAATACAGGTTGGTGAGGAGCCTTTGCCTCAGGCAACGGAACCCAAGGAGGGGTTTTTAACTTCTAACCCCATCGATGATTTTTACAGATTTTTACAAATGATTTCACCCCTTGATCACACAAAACAGCAGGGATTAGAGATTAGCATTGGTCATCGCGCTTATAAGATTTGCAACAATGATACGGCGACGTCATTGATATCTATTGATGATTGACTGTTTCCTCTCAACATTTTGCAGACGTTGAGAGTTAGGCTAGTTAGGCTGCCAAAGCTAAGGCCTGCCAAGGTCAAGGCCTACTCAGCTGCTAAAAACGATACAGTGATGACAGTGATACAATGATATAGAGATACAGGAACGTGAACGTGGAACAGGGACCGCACTCAAGCGGGCCGGAGCCTTCTTAGATAAAGATAAATTTCAGTTAATCTTGTCCTTCCAAAACCATAAACTGTAAACTATGAGTGCGCAAGGGATGACGGGTTAGTGCTTATTTGCACCACCGAACACGGAATTGTTTCTTTGAAACAGAATCGAGGGGCATAGGAATAAAGGCCTAAATACACAATAATCCAACATCCCTTGCATAACGTTCATTTGAAGATGTAAAAACGACAAAATTCGTGCATGCATGAAAGCATATCGGTTAAGAGTGTTGCCTCTTGTTAGACCAGCCCTCTCCAAGGCTCATGCAGCTATGAAACTTGCACTTCTGCACAGTAGTCACGTGTAGCATACATTATGATCAGACTACCCTCGTTGAGTTTATCACAAGCAGCACAATGACTCAACTTTGGTGCCGATAGAAGAAAATTATAGGAAACGAGCAATGGTTATACATCATTTATAATTAGGAAAACATAATTATTAAAATCCTATTGAAGATTCATCAGCTAAAACAGTTTTGGCAAGGAGTTGATTCTGTTTGTCAACACACTAACGTGGGCCGTTGAAGCACAATATTATATAAATGCGAGCTATAAGGATATCTATGAGCTGCCTTGGAACGGAAAACTCGATACTCAGTCAAAAGCCAATATATAACTAATTATAATTCATATATAGATAAGTGGCTTTTAAAAATGTGGGTAATATCGCATTTTTGTTTTACTTTTCAAGTAATGATAATGAAACATAACACCCCTCGCCCTTAACCTCGTGCTTTTAAGTGCTATTGTTTGTTAATATAAAGCCGTCGAGAATAAAAATCATTAACCTACATACCACAGACAATATGATAATAAACATGGTTGGCGTAAGATTTCATCTCGTGTGTTGGGCATTTTATTTTGTGGTCAACAAAGCAGAAGCTGGCACAGAGGTTAGTACGGACATTAATCATTTTAATAAAACTTTTCGAATGAAGTGTGAGTCGTGTTTTGTTTATTATTCCCAACACTAGCCAATTACTCAATTATTGACCCATGACAAAAGCGGAAATTTATCTTCTCCTCACTCTATAAGAATTTAACAACCGCGGTAAAGCAATGAATATATTACTGCTTGTATGTATGCGTTTGTTTGTGTGTATTACTGTGGCGACATGTTCAACAATTTGCCGTACGACAACAGCATGTGACTGTCGACTGTAAATACTGCGTGCGATAATGTAAGCCACCATATGCGGGAATATTATACGTGAAAAGTAATGTAGTTTCAGTTTAAAAGGGCCAGTTTATGTGGATGGTTTTTGGTGCGGTTTGAGTTTCCGCTTTCTATTTTGGATTATGTGGACGAGTAATTAAGTATTATGGACCAGGGTGGAATCCGTGTCAATCTCACGCCGAAGTCACATCAGGGTTTTTAAATAACACGCCAGGACGAACACGCCCCTGTGTAAATGACGTTCGTATATATGTACGCATATATCAATATGTGTGCCAAAATACGCCAAATAAACGCCAAATGGTATTACAATTTGCGCCGGCGCTTCTCACGCCAGTACGCCAAGGATTTTGAGTTATACAATCTCACGCCAGTGCGCCGAATATTTTCAAACTCCACGCCGAAGATCTTCGGCGTGACATACACGGATTGCACCCTGGATTATGGATCTTTTAAACTGGCATCCATCGGTCAAGGAGATTCGCCATTAACCGCTCTGCCATAATTAGAAAATCACACTGCATGAACTAGTCTTCCTGGAAGTATGAAAGTAATGATATCATTGTAAGCATATATATAGATAGATGTATTTTGAGGCTTTTCACAAGTTTCGTCTAATTCATTAGAGGTCACTATCGCGTAGTCGGTGGCCGCGGTGCATCAAAGGGAACTGACTGAAAAATAATTTCTTATAATATTGTTTATTGAAAAACGTGCTAGTTTTAGCAACTTTGGCCACAATTGATACACATTCTTTTATAAGAACCAGTATTTTTTTGCCCAGGCTCGGTGTTCTCAATTTCGGCTTATAGTGACTTCAGGACAATGAACCCTGAAATCCGAAAGTTAAATTGACCAAATTTATTGATAAAATTAACAAAGTCCTCGGCGGCCAATGCACAACATTATATACATGAACACATTAATTGTCTATACCGTATGATATTAAAAAAAATTCTATTATTATAAGGTCTCTTTGTTTTTAATTTGTTGTATTGTCACTTTATTCTTAGTGAGTGTAAAGTAAATGTCTTCGAGATCTTTCTGGACCCTGCTTGTGTGTTTTAGCTTTTGACTGCATTACCAACACTGGCAACGTTAGCAAATTTATCAAGAAGTTTGAAATTCATTAGTTTATTCCTGTGATTTCCGATTAGTATTATTTACAGCACGTTTTGTCGACACCAAGGAGAATGTTACAGCACGTACAATCTACGCCATCACGGTATTTCCTAAGTGCCAAATTGAAAAATTACAAGAAATTTACATGCATGTCTGATAAAAAGGTGATTTTTTATGTCAAATGGTATAAACGTTCTAATCTTTAATCACATTTGTTGTCAAATAAATTACGATGTCTTATGCTTACAGTTTACCCATTATTTAACAACTGGAAATTAAAGAAATGCATGGGTAGCGTGCTACAAGGCTGACCTGCAGTGTAACTCCCGTCCATCAAATGTTTTGCGTCATGTTGTTGTATTGCAACACCCAACTAATTCCAATATCAGCATTGTGTACAATTTTTGAGGTGACACTCGCTACCCAAGCGGGAACTACAAATTAAAAGAAAATAAGGCTCTGCCAATGGCTCTGCCGTATTCGCATTCCGCTTTCAATGCGCATGCTCTGATGCTCTGTATTTGCATGGTTGCTTAGTAACAGCCATATTCCTCTTCCGGTGCAAGTTATTTTGCGCAATTGTTTTGTGCGAAGTCAAAATGAATGTGTGCACATTCGAACGTCTTTTGGACCAATTAAACAAGAACTTAATTAGGGAAACCAACAATAAATCTGAATGTATTCTATGCCGTACATATATGTTCTACGTACAACTTTCGTTTAAAGATATTTAATTATTCGCCACTGCGACGAAAAATTTTTGATCCAATTTTAAACACAACAGAACAACATTTCTAGATGAGTCAAAATGGTGTTTTCAGTTTCTCACAATCTCGTTTCGTTTTCGAGATATTTAGGTTTTTAAAGTATGCAAATTAGATGTCTCTTGACGTCATTTACTCACGAATAATAAATTATATATCTAAAATAATGAATATCTTTGGATGTAATGGCCAGAACCTTTTCTAACTTTGCACGAGTGTAGTGATTAGGTAAACGCACACTACTGTTCACACTATGCTATTGCCATGGAGATCGTTCGGATGCAAATGTCTTGTATTTGAAAAACAAAAATTTCTTATTTCTCTCCTATTAAACGATATTTACTTCATTACACATAATACAATTGTTGTATGTACATTTAGATCGCATTTATTGAATTTAAATTACTATGCAGTGTAAAGAAAAAATGAAAATTAAGATATTTATTTTACAGTTTAAAAGCTTTTATTCCAAAACCGTTTATGTTGCAACAACACAATAGGAATAGTGGTGTGAAGCTACCAAATTGTTACAGTCATGCAAAGTGTGAAAAATTTCTGCCTGCTAATTACAGAGATATTCACCATTTGATAAATGTAATTTATTATTCGTGAGTAGATGACGTCAGAAACACCTAATTTGCATGTTTCAAAAAACCTTAATATCTCTAAAACGAAACAAGATATCGAGAAACTGAAAACGCCATTAAGGCTCGTATGGAAATGTTGTTCTGTTGTGTTTAAAATTGGATCAAAGATTTTTTCGTTGCAGTGGCACTTTAAATTTATTTACATTGTGGGCTTGAATTTAGTCCACGGCTAACCGTCAAATAGTAATCGCGCGCATCAAGTACCGGTTTTCTCGCTACCACAGCGCTAGAAAACAAAAGGAAATAAAGCTCTGCTCACGGGTGTATAATTCACAACTAGAACTTATTATCGCAAGGAAAGTGCTGCCGTACTACCGATGCCATGATTGCATGTACCAGTGAGCATCATTTAACACACTATATAAATGAATTTATTTTGTTTGAAAAAAGTAAAAATTTCAAGATGCTATGGTATAAAGTGCGCTATGAGTTATATTTTTACAATGTAATGTCATTGTTGGTGTCAATATTTAAACTGCCATTGAATGTACATGTCAATACAAATATACTTCAGTATTACATGTCAAGACGTCATGAAAAACGGTTTGGGTGACAAGGGGGTGCGAGTTTGTTGCTGTAAAACTTGTAGGCTGCACGTTTTCTTAATATTTCTAAGTCATGATAGTCTATTGTATATTTGTATTTATATTTTCTTAATATTTCTAAGTGACTATAGTCTATAGTACGATTTTTTTATTCAATATGTTGTATAATATGTGGATGGCCCATATTCATTTAACATTCTGTCCATCATTGACTATCGTTGTTGTCCAATAAGACCTACTTACATACCACCGGATTCGCATGGTCACAATATCAAAGGGTCACAATATCAAATTGAATAGTTACTACAGCTGAAAGTACCTCTAAAATTAATGATGACATTATAGAATTTGCTAATGGGGTCTAATGTACATATGTGGTCTATTACTTGATTTGTAGCAACATGGAATAATGGAACAATTTGAAAATGACAGAGAGTTCTGGTTATGTACTTTATATTTATCAACAACTTTGTAAAGCAAAATTTACTTTACACCCAAAAGGCCTCATCATAGTATGAGGAGGTAAAGATCTGTTTGAATCTCGATATTTATGTATAAATCTCGATGTTTAAGCTAGTATTTCAGCAAAAGATTTCATTTAATTGTAGATGACAAAGTCGTTTAGTATATCAGAGTGTGCAGCCTGAACTTAAATAAAGCCAAACCGTCATTAAAACCATAAAAAAGTCTTAGAACATTGTTAAAAATGTGACGAATTTATTCATGTGATTGTGATCTGACAACCCTCCCGCATATCCATGTAAAATAATTTGGTAACAAGTATTTTGTTAAACTAAAATCGACTGCCATGTAGCAGCGGTACCGATAGTGTAATTGATTGACAATGATTTCAGCCATCATCAGAATCCTAAGCTAAATATAGAAAATAAGAAATATCATATATTAAAAAGGAATGGAAAGGGAAAATAAAGCAATTGCGTAGCATGAAAACGAGATCCAGACATGAGAGGAATATGAGAGTCAGACTATGAGCTAGTCAATATGTTGGGGAACTTACAGTTCCAAAAGTTACTTTATCATGAATTAGTTGCTTTATCATGACTGTTTATCATTATCTCTCACTAGATTAGGAAATTAATAAAGTAAATAACGACAGGTTTGAGTTATAAAACATTCAAATGGTACGCGATGTTCATATCTTTTGCTAATTCAAAGGTACGGCGACTCAATTACCCAGTGGAGGACCAAAGGATTCGTGAAAGGCGAGAGAATCATGTGGATGACGGTTAGTTTTTGCAACAATTATTTTCAGGTCTACAGAGTATAAAAAATCGCAATCATGATCATTAAATCATAATAAAAAAGATAGCCAGTTGTCAAAGTGTGTATACCGTTTGAAAGTCCCGCAACACTGATTTCTCACAATGTACAGTGTGTCAATTTTGAGCAAATATATAGTTAGTGAGAAATTAAGCTTTTAATCCGTGCAGTTGAAGTGGGCTATTGAAATTTTAATCCGCAGCCCCCCCCCTGTCGAGATACCTTATGTTTTATACACCCCCTATGTAAAATAAATATATATATATATTTGAAATTCCACGAGCGATGTATTATATAACAACAATACTATATTGCATACGTTGAAAGGACTGGCATGCAACTCTGTGTTTCACGCTTATGCGATCTTCAGGCGACTAATTTCCAACTAACTGTTCCTGTTTTTAAAGTGGCGCGGAAGAGGCTCGAACTCTCGAACCATGAACCACCCGACAATGTTACCTCGTACCATACTGGTTACTTCTTGCCAGTTGTGAGGGATTTTCAATACAGATAGATCGTTATAGACTCCAAACTTTTATTTATTTATTAGGCTATCAGGTTATACAATTTACATATATTTATCTGACTTCGTGCTCCGAGATGCTCTCTCTTCAACAGCGTAACACTAACTCTCTCTCGTGTACTCTGACACACTCTGTTTTATGCATGCACTGTTTGCTATCTCAATTGAACATTAACTATATTCCTATTAGTTGTTGTTAAATCATATAACAATGGCGTCAGCAAATTTTAACTTCTATCAAACTAACTCCTTGTAGCAACAATGTCTTTACAGATATACTCTTAGGCTGATTGCGTTTTCTTTCGGTCTTTAAACATACTTGGATAGCTCTGCGCAACTTTTAATGAGTTTCCGGTCACTCCAATGTGCTCTTTAGGCGTTGAATTATCCGTTAAAACCTGCGCTTTGTAGACTACGCTGTTGATTTGGCAATTATTTTGTAGAGGACATGATTTATTTTTATTTCTACAATTGCAAGATGGAGGGTTTGTATTCGATGTTGTTTGTCTGGAGTTTTTGTTCTTTAGTTTATTACTAGACAATGTCCTCTGGTGTATGCTGACCGGAAACTCATTCAAAGAAAGATTTAACAACTACATCGTTCAATAATAAACATTTGAAAATAGTATTTATTTTATATATTGTCGTATTTATTAGTGATAGTATTTCTATATATACATATATATATATACCCCAACTTTTCAACGGAACAACATTACACTTGTTTTCATATACAGTATACAGAATTTGTTTTGAAATTGAGCTCATTACTGAAAAGATCACAGCAAAACGTGTGTATTATTGGAAAGAAAGTTAATGATATTCTCAGGGCAACCAAGTCTGAAATGTTTTTTTTATTATCTGTAGCATTAATTTTATATTTGTTTCAGTTTGTATTGAAAAAAAAGGAACTACCGACAGAGTTCACGGATTTGCATATTTGACAGAGGATAGTTACAATGTGAAATTTGTTTATGCAAATGGTGAACATTTGGTGAAAGTTACATGGAAAGCCCCAAGTGGTAAGTAATAGACACTCCCCCCTGGCTGCTCAGCACTCTATTGAACCACGCTAACCAGTGCAGATATATAGTAACTACCTAAATCTCATTCTCACGAGGGCATTCATACAGAAAAAGATATAGTTTACACAAATTTATGAAAAATACAAGAAAAAATAAAACAAAAAAGTTATAAAACGCAGTATGTAAATGTGAACCTTAATTCAACTTTAGCTTCACATATATCACTTTGTACTGTTAAATATCCAATTTCAGGATTTTGCAAATTTAGCTCTGCCTCGATTAAGGTTGAACCGAATTTCTTTCGTTAAATTGTTTTTATTAAATTTGGTATGGTGCGGTAATTCATATAAGATTTATTCCGCTAAATTTATTCTTGTTTGGACAACTTTGTATATATACGAGTGTCAATTCTAAGCATTCCAAAATGTGTGAAATTAAATATGATGTAGTCTTCACTGTATATAGTTATACAGGACATTAATTATAAAGATTTATTGCATAAATATTTTTAGGAAAAAACAACAGTTTACCTATTGGGTATTGGTTTGCTTGGATGGTGAAGCATGGTAATGGGGATTATTCCCTGATCTGTAGAGTTCTTTTTGCAGAGGTGAGATGCTTTTTATAGATTTATTCATTTTCAAGATATTAATTACTGTTTCTTTCAGTCTCAGATCAATATTTTGACGGATGGTAATTGATATATTTTAGGAAAGGGTATGCAGGTAGTAGATGAGGTTAGAGCGTCACTTCTCGCCACTGAATAAAATAACCCGAACAATATGTGGTGTTTCATGTGAGTGCATGGACGAATTCTCGTTTTGATCTCCCAAGTGCCTCGAGTGTTCTCCTGAGGCCGGTTGCACAAGAATGATTAAAGTTAACTATTATATAATTTCAAAATAGTGATTAGGAGCTTGAGACAACCGGCCCAAGTTACTCTGGTTTTCCTCCCTCTACAAAAATCGACACGCGCAGGGTGGTCCACGAGTTTATCCCTTTATATAAATTTCAAAGTTCCGTATAAATTTTTATTCGTATAACGCCAGGAATATTTTCAATCTGTTGAAATATATAATGTTCCATCCCTCTCGGCTATCGCGTCGTGAAATGGAACATTCCCTTTTCTATAGGAACATAATTTTAGTAACACGTTGTTCTTCCTGTGTATTGCCTTTCAGAATACATCGTTTGTAATTCATGAGTCCGAGCACTGGAGGAAGGATGAGAACATACAATTTTCGGTTTGTGAGCTTAATTTCATTAGTCTTTGACGGTTATATCTGTTTTTCATTAACCTGAGCTGCAATTTTTAGCAACTTTTTAAAGTTGTAGTGGTCGATATGTTATTTATTCGCTTCTTGTTATATTTTAGATACTGCCTTTACCAACCAACTCACCTGATGATTATCCTTTCAGCGACTTGTATTTTCCTATCTATGGTAAGGACATTGTAACACGGTGTCTCGTAACAGTTTCTCCTAATATTTAACGGTACTGTGACTTACACTGTCCAAAAGAACTCCTTTCTACAGTGGCGCATATGTTTAGATGGTTTGTGAACAAGAACATATGAATATGCGCCCACTCCTTAATTATCGAGTTTCCAACGCCACTGCCTTTCCAGGCAAGGGGAGGCGCCCATTCGACAAAAAGTTATCATGTTCTTAAAAAGGGGGGGGGGGAATTCTGTTACTTATACTTGTATTGATTAATACTGCATTGTGCCGAAACACCAATCGAAATTTGATAGGCTAACTGCATTTATCATTGAACAACTTCTCGTTAGACCCGTGGGTGTCACACTTGCACTTCTCATATGACAACTCATATATAAGAGTGAGACTTATTCCAATTTAGAAGCAACCAGATCAACAAGTAAAACTGAAACAGAAGCAAGCAGATCAACAAGTACATCTGAGTCGACAAACGGTGGCAAACGAAGTAAAACCAGTGCCGGAAATATAGTCAACTCTTCAGAAAAGCAATACAGAGAAAAAGAAATATTTACAATCGCTACTGTTGTCATATCGGGCGCAGCTATTGTCTCACTTCTTGGCTTCATTCTTGCATTACGCTATCGTCGGAAAAAGAAAAGGCCAGCACGACCAGGCATGTGATACTCTCTTGTGGTAATATACTTCTGGGACTGCACAGTTAAATCGTTTTGCTTGTGTATATAGTAATTATACCATGATAGTAATTGTGTTCGCAGGCTGTCATTGTTCTCTTTTTGCTTCCTATTTTTTTGAAAGTTTATTTCGATCGGTAGTACATGACGGTCCTAGTGTCGTCATCTCTCCCCTTCTATTAAAACCTTAGTAAACAGCATATATTTTCCCATCACCACACCGTAATATATATATATATATGAAACAGGAGTATAATTAATTTCTTTCTATAGCCAATCCTAGAGATTCTGGATACATGTACATTTCTTATGTGTCGGAAAGTGAAAGTCATATCGAGAAAGTTTCAGATTTTTGTACCTGGCTCCGAAAGCACGGATACAATGTTCAAATGGACATTATGGCGACACAAAGCAATCAAGAAGATCTAAAAGAACTCGGACGACTGAGATGGGGTGAAAAACAACTAACAAGAGCAAAAAATGTTTTTATAATT